>OY751563.1:4745970-5345970 GCA_963572285.1 Caenorhabditis drosophilae | reverse complement strand
TCCTCGTTTTTTTTTTTCGATTTTTTTTCAGTTTTTTCATTTTATAGTTGCTGCATTTCGCAAATCCTAGAAGGGGTGAACTATTGTCACCAAAGAGGAATTGTTCATAGAGACATGAAGGTCTGACAAAAAAGTTGATTGAAACCAAAAAAAAAAATTTTTTTTTTGGAATTTGTTTTTTGGTTTTTTTTTTTTGATGAAGTGTTTTGCGGCCGCTCTGATTCAGCTAACAAACATCAAAACGCCTAAAATTGACGCCGATTTTTGTTTTTCGTTTTTTTTTGTTTCCTTTCTCGATTTTTAATTTTTCACTAACTACCGTACTACGATGATACCTGTAAGTAGGATACAATTAGTTGAAAAAAAAAAGAAAAACGATTTTTTTTTTTTGAAAAATATGAGAGAGAGAGAGAGAGAGAGAGAAAATCCGATTAGATGTGTTTTTGAGTTTTGTTTTTGTCGTATCAAAATAAAATGAAAAATATTCCTCTAAGGGGGAAGGGGAGGGAAAATTAAGCATTTATCAATAAGCTTTCCTATTTTTTTTCTAGTGGAAGAACATTTTTTTCCTCAGGTTTCTAGGCCACATGGTTTTTTTTTGGGTTTCTAGGTCACACTTGTTTTGCGTGTTGCTGGAGTCACGATGTTCCTTTTCGGTTGGCTAGGCAACACATGTTTTGTTTCGGTTTTTTTTTGGCTCATTACAAGTTTTGATTGGGTTTCTAGGCCACAATTTTTGATTAGGTTTCTAGGCCACAATTTTTTATTGGGTTCTAGGTCAAAATTTTCTGTGGGGTTTCTAGGCCACTTTTTTTGTTGGGATTCTAGGCCACAATTTTTTTAGGCTTTTTTGATCACTATTTTTGATTGGGTTTCTAGCCCACAATTTTTGATTGGGTTTCTAGGCCACATTTTTTGATTGGGTTTCTAGGCCACAATTTTCGGTGATGTTTCTAAGCCACTTTTTTTGATTGCGTTTTTAGGCCCCAATTATTTGCCAAAAAAAAAGTTAAAAATCTCGAGAAAGAAAAAAACGTGAAATGATATTCTCTAACCAAAACTAACCGTCTCCTTGGCCGCCATCGCCGTCCTTCGCCTTTCCTCCAACCAAAATGTCAATTTTTCTCTATTTGCTGTCTCCTAAACAATTTCAATAAGTTGCTGTTTCATATTTCAGTCATTGTATTCAACAAATTCTGGAGTCGATCGCTTACTGTCACGTGAACAATGTTGTTCATCGAGATTTGAAGGTAACAAAACCCAAATAATCGATTGATTTTATCACTTTTTTGCACATTAATCAAGCTGAAAATTAAAAAGAAATTGGTTTTTTCTTCTTTTTTTTTGTTGTGTCTGCTTTCGATTTACATTCATTCTAACCCATCACAAATACCAAAATTACCAACAAAAAGAAAAACCAGATTTTTTTTTTCTAAAAAAAAAAAAAATGCCAAGAATCCAAGTAAAAAATTCAGCCCGAAAATTTGTTGCTCGCCTCAAAAGCCAAAGGTGCAGCTGTCAAGCTGGCCGACTTTGGGCTCGCCATCGAAGTGGCGCAGGACACAGAGGCGTGGTTCGGCTTTGCCGGCACACCCGGCTATTTGTCGCCAGAGGTGTTGAAGAAGGATCCTTACGGAAAACCGGTTGACATTTGGGCGTGCGGTATGGGCGATTTTTGTGTTGTTGTTGTTGTTGGAAGTTGAAGCTGAATAGTTCAGGTGTCATTCTTTATATTCTTCTGGTTGGTTATCCACCATTCTGGGATGAGGATCAACATCGTCTTTATGCTCAAATTAAAGCTGGAGCTTATGATGTAACAACAGAAAAATTGTCGAAAACCAAGCTTGATTTTTTTTCCTTCTTCAGTATCCAAGCCCCGAATGGGATACAGTAACACCAGAAGCGAAAAGTCTCATCGACAGCATGCTGACAGTGAATCCGAAGAAACGAATCACAGCCGATCAGGCGTTGAAAGTCCCATGGATTTGTGTAAACGCGATCCGAAATCTCGCGAATCCGTCACTCACCAAAATCACCATTTTCAGAATCGCGAACGTGTCGCGTCGGCGATTCATCGTCAAGACACTGTCGATTGCTTGAAGAAGTTCAACGCTCGCCGAAAATTGAAGGTATTCAAGATGAGATCTGAAATTCTTTCTCCCATTTTTTCTTTCTTCTTCTCCCTGTGATTTTTCTTCCTCTCACTTCTGTTTGTTTGTTTTTTTTTTAATTTCAAAAAATAAGAAATTCAGAATTCATTTTTTTTCTTTTTTTCTCTTTTCCTCTTTTTTTTTTGAAATCTGAAAATCTCTGGAAAATCGCTTTCTTGTCGTTTTCAATCAATATTTTCTCGAAAAAAAAAACTTTTTAGGAGAAGCATTTTCTGAGAGTTTGTTAGATGAAGCTTAACAAAAACAACAAAAACTTCTGGAAACTTTTTTTTTTGTTGTGCAGAAAATCACAGAGACGGAGAGAGAAACAGAGAGAGACAGAGAAACAGAGAAACAGAGAGTAAAATGGAGCAGGAAAGAGAGAGAGAGAGAGAGAGAGAGACAGAGACAGAAAAATTGAGAAAAAAATTATTTTTCAATATAAATATGAATGTGTTTTGCATGGGTCTTTGTGTTGTGATCTTCTCTATTTCTCTCTCTCTCTCTCTCTCTCTCTCTCTCTCTCTCTCTCTAAATCTCTCTTTTACATTTCCTCTTTGTCACTCTCACCTGTTTCATGTTTTCTCTCTTTCTCTTCCTCTCCTTTTTCTCTATCACTCCTATTTACGTGTGCGTGTGTCTGACTTCTCTGCTTCTCATTTTTGGCACCCGTCAATGTTTTGTCGGGCTCCAAAGACGCTGAGACGTAGAGAAAAAAAGACAATTTTTTTTGGAATGTCTGCAACCTTTTTTCTTACCTCTGGTTTTTTCCTTTTCTCTCTGTCTTCCTCTTTCTTTTTCTCTCTCTCTCTCTCTCTCTCTCTCTTTCTCTCTTTCTCTTTGAGTCAATTTTTCTCTTTTTTTCTCTGTGTCTCTCTTATTTATATGTTGTTTTTGTTGTTGTTGTTGTTTTTGTTGTTCGATTTTCGTTGTATTTTTCTTTTCTTCTACCTCCTCTCTTTTCTCTAATTTTCCAATTTTACACACTTTTTCATTTCTCTTTTTCTCTTGCAAATCATATTCTAAATATTTTCTCTCTCTCTCTCTCTCTCTCTCTCTCTCTCTCTCTCTCTCTCTCTCTCTTGTACACACACACACTCTCCACACAGAGACACAATATAGGCGGCAATATCGGCGGTCAAGATGGTGACACGAATGTCGGGTGTGCTTCGAACATCGGACTCGACAGGATCGGTAGCATCGAACGGATCAATAACGCACACGGATTCGGCGACGAACGTCGCCGGCACCTCATCACAGCCGACAAGTCCTGCAGCTGAGGTACTGTTGTGCAGATTTTTCAATGATTTTCTGATGATTATCTCTTCTCTCTCTCTCTCTCTCTCTCTCTCTTTTTCTTTTTCTCTGCTAACATCTCTTAACTCTCTCACTCTCTCTTTGTTTCTCTTTCTTGCTCTCTCGCTCTCTCTCTCTCTCTCTCTCACTTTTTTCGCTAACATTGTGTTTCTCTCATTTATCACCCCACTCTCTCTCTCTCTCTCCCTCTTTTTGGGATTTTTCTTTTGTTTCAGAGCACTTTTTAATAAGCTGAAACTCTCTGCAAAAATTTAACCAAGGAAAACAGTTTTCTCTCTCGAAAAAAAAAAATTGCTCAGATTTTTTCTTTTTTTGAATTTTTCCATTTCGAGCTTTTTCCGAGTTAGAAAAAAAAATAATTTTTTTAAATAAAAAGTCAGAAAAATGTTGCTCGCTCGTCCTCGTCTTTTGTTCTTTCATTTGTTTTTCTTTTCATTTTTTGTCGCTTTTTTTTTCATTCTCCTTGAGTTTTTCAAAAGTCGCATGTTCCCATCTTTTTTTTTTTTTTTTTTTTTTTAATTTTTTGGTTTCCAAAACTTCTTTTTTTCAGTTTTTTTTTCTCTAATTCTCTTCGGCTTCTGCATCCAAAAATTTGTGTTTCTTGGTTTCACTCCTAAATTTCTTACGTGTCCTACGTGTTTTCTTCCTCGCCTCGTCAAGAAATGAAAAGCTGCCCTATTGTCAAGTTGAAAAATGCATGTTTGTCCCCCACCCCCGCTTTTTTTTTTTTTTTTTTTGATTGGTTTTGTGAATGTTTTTTGATTTGAATGATGTGATTTTGTGTGTGTGGAAAATTTGGCTTAAAAATGGGGGGAAAAAGGAAATTTTTTTTTTTTTTTTGGTAAATTATTAGAAAATTCCTCTCCAAATAGATGTTTTCTCTATCGATCATTTTTCTTTCTGTTTTTTTTTCTATTTTTTATTTCAAAAAAAAAGAAGAAGCTGAAACCCGCCCCCCTCCTCCCTTCTCTCATTTTTTTTCTGTAGAATTTTCCTCCTCTCAGTTTGGCAGCAGATTTTTTCTGATAAAAATTTTAAAAAAAAATTTTTTATTTTTTCTTTAATTTTAGTTTTTACTTAAACCAAACAACTTTTTTTTTTTGTTTTGTCTGATCTTAAAATGGCACCTCCTCACTGTTCTCAAAAAAAAATTTGTTTTTTGGTTTTTTCTCAGCGTCTCTAATCAATCTAATCCGACTTTTTGGTTTTAATCATCAAAAAGGCATATTTGGTTTTCATTGCTTCTACCTTTTCGATATTGAGAATTTTAAGGGTTTCAAAACGAATTTTTTCCAGGGCGCCATTTTGACGACAATGATTGCTACACGCAATTTGTCAAGTAAGTTTTCGTTTTTCTCCATTATTACAGGTTACGCTGTACTGTAGGTTAGAATACAGTAATCCAAAAATGAAAAGCTTTTGAAATAATACATGGAGCATCGTTGAAAGTAATTTATTTGTTGTTGAAAAATTAAACTACAGTAATTTTTACAAATTATGTAACCATCGTATTGTAACTTATTCGACTACTGTAATTTTTTTTTTAATTTCAAACTGAAATTACAACTAGATTGGAAAAAATAGCGGAGCATCGTTGAAAGTCGAAGTAAACAAAGTTTTTCGACAGTAAATTTAAACTACAGTAATTCTTAAAATTATTGATTCGACTACTGTAGCTTTTTCCTAACAAAAAAATGTTAACTATGAAATTACAACTAGATCGGAAAAAATAGCGGAGCATCGTTGAAAGCCGAAGAAAAAAAAGTTTTTCGGCAGTAAATTTAAACTACAGTAATTCTTAAAATTATTGATTCGACTACTGTAGCTTTTTTCTAACAAAAAAAATGTTAACTATGAAATTACAACTAGATCGGAAAAAATAGCGGAGCATCGTTGAAAGCCGAAGAAAACAAAGTTTTTCGTCTTTAATGTATTTGTTGTTGAGCAATTAAACTACAGTAATTCTTAAAATTATTGATTCGACTACTGTAGCTTTTTCCTAACAAAAAAAAAATGTTAACTAGAATTTTTTTTTCTTTGTCGAAATCCTTGATTAAAAATGTCTAAAAACGAAGCATAACAATTGAAAAGAGGAAGAGGAGGAGGAGGAGGAGATTTATAATCAGAAAAGAAAAGAAAAGAAAAAAAACGGCTCCTCCTCCTCCTCCTCGATTATTTGTTGCTCTTCCGTGCTTTGTCGACACTTATTTCTCCACCCAACTCATCATCAATCTTAACACTATTTCATTGGATATATAATAAATATCAAAAACGAAATCTCCGCGCCAGGCAACCAAGCAATTGGCTTCTTCTTCTTCTTTCATTCATTCATTCATTCACCCTCTTTGATTATCATGATCACCATCAAAAAAATGTGCAAATATCTCATCCTTTTTCACTATTTATTGATGAATCAGTGAGAGAACAAGAAAGAGGTGGAGAGGTGAAAGAAAAAGGGCAAGAATTGAGAAGAAGAAGAAAGAGAAAGGCAGGCAGGCAAAGAAATTGTTAAAGTATTCACATCCATCTTCCAACCCAACCCCAATCGCCTTCAATATTTCTCCAAACAAAAATCGGTTGACAATTCCCCCCCCCCCCCCCCCCTCCAATTTTTTTTTTTCTGAAATTCTGAAATTGATTGAACATTGAAATGAACAACAATAACTCGAACTATCATCATACGACAAGCACGACGAAAAAGATCGCCAACGCCATCGCTGACCTTGTTACGAAACGTGGCGGCGGCGGATCATCGTCGTCGTCGTCGACACATCGACGCCTCACTGAAGTCGATGTGCATCAGGCGGTTGGAGAATCGAATCGAAATCGTAAAATTTCGGCGCCAGCTGGCTTACAAACTGTTCTTGGACCGATGTTTGATGTGGCTGTCGCGGTGACGTCGACGGCACCATCCACGTCAACATCAACACTGACAGAAGACAATTCTTCGGATCGAGGTGATTTCTCTACTTGTCTTTTTCTTTTTCTCTCTTTCTCTCTCTCTCTCTCTTAATTTATTCAGAATATTAATCAGGTATTCTAGAAAAGTTTGACGACGACGAAGACGGCGGCGGTGGTGGTGGTGATGATGATGATGATGATGATGACGGGAATACATACAAAAAATAAAAGGAAAAGCCGCATCGCGTGCCAACCGCGACGCACATTTTTCATTTCTTTTGCCCCGTGTTCACTTTGTGGTAAATATAAAAACTGAAGAAGAAAAATTCATCATCACCACCGCCACCACCACCACCGCCGCCGCCACTTCACACTCCTTATCAGGAGGGGTACAAGGTAAAACGAAGACGAAGAGGGGGAAGAGGGAGAAAAGAAACAGTGGAAATGAAGAAATAGTGTGTGTGTGTGTGTGTGTCTGTCAGTTATTCTTCTTCGGTTTCTCTCCGTCTCTAGCAATAATTTTTCTCTCGTTCTCTACCTCATCTTATTTTCTTTCTTGATTGGATTTGGTTTTTTTTTGCCCCCCCCCCCCACCTTCTTCAAATTGAAATACGCGCTCCAATTGTGTGTCTCTCTTTCTCTGCCTCTGACCAATATTTGAATTGTGGTTTTGGGACGGATCGGATCGGATCGGATCGGTTTCAATGATGGATGGTTTGATTGCACGGCTAAAGTTGGGAAGCGGAAAGAAGAGGATGAAGAAGAAGAGTGCCGACACGTCTTCAGAAGGGAACACAGATGGTTTGTGACGGTTTTTCTTCCGGCTCTTTATTGTTTGCTCTCTCTCTCTCTCTCTCTCTCTCCCTTTCTCCTTTTTTTGTTTTGTTTTTTCGTCGTCTTATATCAATTTTCTCACTGTTTTCCCTTGTCCTTTATCTTACACACAAACAGATGCTTATTGAGCCGCGAGCATCATCACATCAGGCTCATTGTGTGTGGGGAAGGAAAAAAAATCAGGAAAGAGCAATTATTTTATTGATTTTTGTTCGCATTTTTTTCCTGTTTCAAATCATTTTTGAAAGCGATGATCATTTTCGTGGAGGAGAACACATTTGTCGCCTTCATCACTTCGATTCTCGTTCTTGTTTTCGTTTGGCTCACAAAAATACCAGGTTTTAAAAGAGAGAAGGAGAGAAACGAAATTTCAACGATGCTCCATCTTTACATTGGTTTTTTTTCATATCAAAATTTACAATTAAAAAAAAAGAAAGAAGAGAACTAAATGAAAATAAATGTTGTGGAATGAGATGTCCAATGAGAGGTTTAAAGATTTAGGCCGAAACCTGCTCAACAAAAAAGAGCAAGGACCACCATCGACGATCAAGGAATCGTCAGAATCGTCGCAGACCATTGATGACAACGATGCGGAAAAAGGTAATTGAGCAGATTTTTGAAAATTTCCCAATTCTTTTTTCATTTTTTTTTTGTTTGTTTTTTGAACAAAAAATTCCAGATTTTGTTTCCTTTGTAGAAAGAGAGACGGAGAGAAAAATTACTCTGAACGTCTTTTTTTTCTCTTTCTCTCTTTTTCTATCTCACTCTCTCTCTCTCCCTCTTTCTCATCTTTCTCATCTTTCTCTCTTTCTTTCTCTAATCCTCCTGCTTTTAACATACAAAATACTACATGTTTTTCTTTGTCCGCCGTCGATGTTTTCAGAGAAAGAAAGGAGAAGTTGTTTTTCTCCTTCTATTTCCGTTCGTTTTTTGTCCTTTTGTGTCCTTGTCGTTTTGCAGCAGCAGAGCCAACAGCTTTTGATATTTTTTTTTTTTTTTGGTTTCCTCCTTTTTTTTTTGGAATTGAATTGAATCGAATTTTCCCAATAAATATTTTTTGTGTGAAAATTTTGGCCTTTTTTTTTGTTTTTTTTTCGCCCTTTTTTCTGTTTTTTTTTTTTTGGATTTGATTTGACCGAAAAAAGAAGGATTATTGAAAATGAAGAGAATGAAAGAAAGAAAGAAAGAAAACAAAAATCGAGTCGGGAGAGCAACCAACACGTTTTTGGTTTCTTCCGAGCTTCTTCCATGTTGCACCAGCAAAAATGTTTTTTTTTTCTTTTCACCCTTTGTGGTGTGATTTTTTGCGCTTCTACTCTTCTCTTCTTTCTTTCATTTTCTTCTGATTTCACGATGATTCTCTTCTTTGTGTGTGTGCGTGGGTGGTTGGCGACGACACGGCTGAAAATCAATCCAGAAAAAGGAAAAGAAAAGGAAAGAAAAAAAAACAAGTCAAAGGTTGATTTTTTCCTTCTCCGCTCTTCTTCCGGTTTCTTTTTTGTTGTTGAATAGGCAAAGTTTAAAATAAAACCAACCAGCTGGGCTTCTCATAGTTTAAGACTTTTTCCGAATAAAAAACTGAAAATTCAAAAAATTCAATTATGCCCGACTTATTTGGCGCTAATTGGTTTTTATTTTAAACTTTTGATTTTCTCTGCCACAAACACATTTGCATGTCGATTTTTGTTTCTTTTCAGACATTTTTTGTGCCCCCCCAAAGAGAATTTGTCTGAAAAGCCGAAACAGTGAGAGACGCAAAGAGCAACGACGAAAAAAATAAGAGAGACAGACTTTTTTTGGCGTTTAAAACTGGAGAGACGCAGGTTCAAAATTTGAAAAAAGAAGAAAACGCGACGCGCGTACGCTGCGCACTTGTGTTGTCTACGTCTCTCTTTGAAAAGTTTTCAAAAAATATTTTTTGAAAGCGTTTTTTTTTGGAAACAGATTTTTATGGAAAATTTTGTTTTTTTTTGTTTTTTTTGTTCAATTTTTGTGATATTTTTTACTCCAAATTTCTCTCACTCTCTCTCTCTTTCTCACTCTCTTTCTCTCTCTCTCTCCGTCTCTTTCTTTTCCTGTCTATCTGAATATTTTTTGGAAATTTTCAACATCTGAAAGCTGGATTTTCTTCACTTTCATTTTTATTTACACTCACACACTCACAAACACACACAAATACACACACACCCACACACACACACCCACACCATACACTGGTTTATTAGGTGGAGGACAGCTGAAGCACGAGAATACGGTAGTTCGAGCCGATGGTGTAGGATGTGGTGGAAGCAGCGGCGGAGGTGGAGTAGGAGGAATCGTCTCATCCACCAATTCATCAACAGCCAGCAAATCGTCGTCGACAAATTTATCAGGTAATTCAAAATTTCTTGTGAAAGATTTCTCTATTTCTCTCATTTTTTTATCTCTATCTTTTCTGTTTCTCTATTTCTCTCTTTCTCTCTCTCTCTCTCGTTTTCTCTTTTTTTTTCTTTTTTTTTTTGATTTTTTGATTCAAAACAAAGTTGGAATAACTCGGAAATTTCGCTTTTTGCACATTTTGAATGGCTTCTAACCCGCTTTAGTTTCGCTTTTTTGTGTGTGTGCTTTTTTCTTTATTTTCCAAAAAAAAAAAAAAAAATCAATTTTCATTCCACCCCTTATCCTTTACCCGTGAAATGTCGGTCACAACGTGAGATTGATGAGGGGGGAGGCGAGCGCCAAGGGCTGATTGGGTACATGAAGACGCAGAGTGAAAATTGAGAAAATTTCTTTTCTGTCGCTCGCTCTCATCTGACATTTTAGAAGACGAAAAAGAAGAAGAAGCATTAGAAGAGAGAGAGAGAGGGAGAGAGAGACAGAGAGAAAATGACAAGGATAGAGAGACGTAAGAGATTTAGACAAAAAAGTGTTTACATACAACATTTATATTTTTCTTCTGTTCGTTTGTGTGTGTGTGTGTACGCTTTTCACTTTGAATTTTGTTTTTTTTTTTTTAATTATTATTTTTTCTTGGCATTTCTTCCTCTCCCTCTTGTCCCACCCCCCCCCCCCTCCCTCTCTTTTTTTTCAGCAAAAATTCAAGAAAAAAATAGGAATTAATACCACCCTTCGCTCCCCCGCCCCCCGCATCTTCTCTGTCCCCGCCCCTCGTCCTCCTTAGCTTCTTCATTTTTTTTTTCTTTTTGTCGACCTAAAAAATTGTTTGAATGCACAAATTATTATGGTCAACAATTTGAGCGGTAAGATTTTTGTTTTCTTTTTGCATGCAAAAAATTGAGAAGAGAGAAATTGAAAAAACGAAAAAGACCAAAAAAAAAATGTTTTTTAACGCATCAGCGGCGGAATGAAAAGTGTGAGGGGGGGGAGGGGGCGAAAGAGAAACCAGAAAAAAATTAAAAATGGTGAATCAGTTTCAGCTCAAAAACAAGAAATAGTGCGGGTGACACAACAATTATTAGATGCAATATCTTGCAAGGATTTTGACACATATACGTGAGTTTCTCTTCCAGCTTTTCCCCCAAAGTGTAGTTTGTAGTTTCAATTATTCTCTCTCTCTCTCTCTCTCTCTCTCTCGCATTGAAGACAAATCTGATTTTTTCAGACGGTTATGTGACACATCAATGACGTGTTTCGAGCCAGAAGCATTGGGAAATCTCATCGAAGGCATCGAATTTCATCGCTTCTATTTCGATGGTAGCCGAAAAAGCACGTTGCACACGACGATGCTCAATCCGAACGTGCATATTGTCGGCGATGACGGCGCCTGTATTGCCTATGTCAAATTGACGCAGTTTTTAGACAGGTTTGAAGCGGAACAAAATCAAAATTTTTTTTTTTTGGTTTTTTTTCTTTTGAAAAACAAAAAAAATTGCCGAGTTTTCTCAAAAAAAAAAAAAAAGTTGTCCCAAAACGTCTAAATTTTGACGATTTTCATGCAGCGTTTTATTAGTGAGAGACGTAGAGAAAGAGAGAGAGAGAGAGAGAGAGAGAGGGAGGAGGGAAAAGATTTGAAACGAAGATAACAAAATTTAAAAACCACCAAAGCTTCACGAAAAAAATGTTGCGGTGGTTGATTGGAAGACGATTTCGAGAAAAAAAAACTTTTTTCGTATCTTCAAAAATTTGAAGAAAATGAAAGGAAATTTAAAGGAGCACGCTCTCAAAACATCAAACGGGTCTTGTCACGCGTTTCAAAAAATTAAAAATCAAAGAAAGAAAAGACTGATTGTAGAAATGGAGAAGCTCACACACGACAATCACAAGAATCGCGAGTCTGGTCAAAAAAGCAGGGCCGATGGGTTTGTGTGCACGTTCATCGATCGACACAGCCGGCGACGAATAGTGTAGCGTCAGAGTTCTAGGAGCAGCAGCACTTCATCAACGTCTTCCTCTTCTTCCTTTTCTCCTTTCTATTTCGTTGTTGATTTGTTTTTGTCTGGTTCTTCAATCAAATTCTCTCCTTCTCCCCCCCCTACCCGGCCTCATTTTTCTCCCTTTCACCCCGACCATCCCCCGTTTTGTTTTGTTTTTTTTTTCTTTTCTAATTTTCAGTTTTTCAATTGACACACACGACGACCAAAAAAAATTTACAGTTTTCTCTTCTTTGGTTTTTTCTCAATTTCTTTCCTTAAAATGAACAAATTCACACTTTGCCCGCCCACCTTCCCGCCCCTCCCCCCCCCCCCCTCCTTTTGCGCCTCGCCCCGCCTTTTTTTATTTTAATTTTTAATTTATTTTGTTCCATCCAAGTGTAGCTAAAAAGCACAATACATATAAATTTATCGATTTTTTGTTTCGAAATCGGTTATTGATTTTTTCCTCTTCTCCTCCCCTTCGTCTCCTTCCCTTTTCTGAATCCCCGTCACCATTTTGTGTTCTTTTTCCTTCCTTTTTCACCTCTTCCTCCCCTCCCCCCCCCCCCTTCCCCTCCTCTCGTTTTTGTGTTTGGTGCACAGAATACTAAAATGTGGAGATGAAAATTTGTTTTTTTTTTTTAAATTGTATGTTCACAACAAAAAAAAGATGATAAATGGCCTAAAATTTTAAATTCGAAATGGCCTAGAATTACAAGAACTCAAAATGATGAAAAGGATGCTTGAATTCGACATTGAAAACAATTTTCTACGAAAACAATAAATATTGGAATAAATAAATTTAAAAAAAAAACCCCCATTAGGGCGTGTCCTGAATGCAAACACCGCACAGTTTAAAGTACCGTAAACAAAAATCTCAAAAAAAAATCGTTTTGATTTTTGATAAGTAAAAAGAAAATTAAGCAGAAGAATTTCAAAGTTCTTTAATTATCATTAACTTTGTTAAAAAAAAGTAAAAAATTTTTTTAAATTTTAATTAATTTTAAATTTAAAATAAATTAAAATTCATAAAGATTTGTTCCGCTTGAATTCGAAATAATTTGTTAATTCCGCTGAAAAAATATTGAAAAAAATTAGAAAAATTCTTGTTCATCTCTACTTCCGCCGCATAAAATAATGGGTGGCCGTTCGTTTGGCAAACCGTGCACACTTCGTTGTGCGCTCACCAACAATGTTCCGACGCAGCAGCGAGACGTTTTCGTACTGTTTAAAGCAACGCGTGTTGTAAAAACAAAAAAACCGTATGACAGAGGCGTGGATTTCAAACTGCGTGCGTGCGATGGTTGCAAAATGCAGAAAAATCGGCAACTTTGATTTTTTCTACAAATTTTTCATTATTTTTAAATTTTAAATTTTTCCTTCAGTGGAAAAAAAGTTGATTTTTCTTCTTTTCAATTGAAAACTCAACTTTTCTATGATTAAAATAAAAAATATTTCCACATTTGCAAATGTCACATGTTTTTCCTCTTCCAATTTGGGTTTCTAGGCCAGCATTCAAGAAATGCGGCAAGTGTTGTTGTTTATTTCGAAATGCGTTAAAAATCAATAAATTCGCCTCCAAAATTAAGAAACTTGGTCAATTTTTGTTTGAAACCTGTTTTAATCAAAAAAGGTTGTGTTTCGCAATTTTTTTAAGAAATAAAAGTAATCTTTGAAGTATTTCAACACTTTTCAATCAATTTTTGGTAGAAAGTCAATACGAAACACATGACTATTACACTCTCTCACTTACACTTTGTCTCTGTTTCATTTATTATTTCTTTTTATTTTATTTTTTCATTATTTTTCTTTTATAAAAACTTTAATTTTAGATTTTAAAAATGGAATCTGATGGAAATGAATCGGATTCATCCAGCTCTGATAGTTTCGTAAAAATCGAAGAGACAAGTAGTAATGATTTTTTTCAATTTTTTAATGGAAAATATTCTTAATTAATACAATTTTAGAAAATGATTCTTGGTCAGTAAAGCAAAGCATCAAAATTGAACCATTCAATATCGATTTTTCTGAGGCGCCACCTCAAAAAACTGATTTACAATCGATGCTTGAAGATACTCCGATTTTGACGAATGGTTCCATTGAAGGATGGCAACGTTCTCTACTAAGCATGCAGAATTATTCTGGGAATTCAACAACAGAATCAACAAATATTAACGAAAATGGTTGAAATAAATTATTTGTTCTTCGTTTAGAAATTCAAAATTTCAGGTTCCGATTCTTCAGCTGAAGTTACTTATAAATTACTTCAGACTTCATTTGCTAAAGTGGACGAATTAAAGAATTTGGTAAACGTTTTCAGCCAATTTTAAAACTTGTTTTTCTCTGAAAGTGTTCACAGTTTTCAGCAAAATCAATAAGTGTTTCGCAATAATTCATTTCAGGTTGAAGTTCAATTAACAAAAAAAGCTGAGCTCGAGAAACAGTTAGCAGATGAAAAACAAACTGCTGAATTAAATCAAGAAAATCTTAAAAAATATTTCAATGAAGTCAGTAGGCGATTTGAATGAAATCGTTAATCGATAATTTTACAGAAAATTGAAAAATATGAGCAGCAACTTGTGGAAATTCAAAAAAATTGCGATGAAAAGACGGAGAAGCTTCAAAATAAATTGAAAGAAGTCGAAAATAAGTTGGAGGAGATGAAGAATTATGTGGAGCTTTGCAAGGCAAATGAGAAAAAAGATGGTGAATCATCAAATGATTTGTTCCAGTCTCAAAAGCAACATTTGATCGAAGAAAATCGAATGTTAAGGTAAACTTAAAATCTTTCAAAGTAAATATTTTCATTTTACAATGTTTAAAAATTAAATTCAAATAAAAACCTAAAAACTCAATTTTTCAGAGAAAAGTTGAATGAAGAAGTTGCTCGGCGTATAACACAATTCGACTTAACCCGCTCTGTTAAAGAAGAAAATTACAACGAAATTGCAAAACAATTAGAAGAAAAAACGAATTATTGCACAAATTTGGAATTGGAAATTCAAAATCTACAAAAAGCACTCGAAGAAGCAAAATCGACAATGAACATTTTAACATCAGATGCGCAGACATCAAAAGAAATTATTACTGTTTTAAGTGAGGATGTAAATGAAGGATCTCGAAAACTGAAAGAAAAAGATGATAAAATTGAGGAATTAGAAAAAATTCTTGAAGACACATTGAGTGTTCATTAAGAACCATGTAAATTGAAATTTGTTAAAAAAAATGTAAAATTATTTTGAATATTTTGAAAAAATTCTAAACCATATAAATTGTTTTTATTTTATTAATTATTTATCATGTAAAAGAATATGAATTTAGTGATTTTCGACTGATTTCTACTTGTTACCATTTTAATTATGTATATAAATAAAAATAATTCAATGTTCTTACAGCAATTTAAGACTAAAAAAAATATTTTAACAACGCAACGCATTAACGCTCCAACAAAAGTAAGAAAAATTTAGTTTTAATTGATTCAAAAATTTTTTAATCACACCAGGTAAAAATGTAAGTTGTCCTGAATTTAACTCAATTTAAAATTTGAATAAAAAATAAAAACTTGTTAACCAAATTTTTTATTTAAAAAAAAAACATTTTTGAAAAAAAATAATTTCCAATCGTTTCATATTTCGTTTTCTCGTTGAAATTTTTCAGTTTCAAATTATTTTTGACAAAATTGTTTTTAAAAAAAAATTGGTTTTCTCTCAAAAAATGTTGATTATGTCAGATGAAATTCGCCGTTTTGAATGTCGCACGATTTCAACGAATCGCAACGATTCAACGGAAGAATGGTGAGACTTGGGGCAGCGTTGAAATTGTTCTTATCAATTTTGATATTGATTTGACCTTAATAATCGATCATTTTTATCGATTTTTGATAAAAAATGTTTGATTGTCTAGAATCTTTGAGTTTTATCACAAAAAATGCAGCTTTTTCTTCAAAATAATCAAGTTGCAAAGTTTTTTTTCGGTCAAAAATGTAATCAAGGAGCGTCGTTGATAAAGCTCCTGTCTTTCTCTTTCTCTCTCTCTCTCTCTCTCTCTCTCTCTCTCTCTCTCTCTCTCTCTCTCTCTCTCTCTCAAAAACCTTTTTATTCTGATTATCATTCTCAAAAATATTGGTTCGTTCAGTAGGATTTTCATATTTTGTACAAAATTCAAGAAAAATGTCAAATATTACTAACCAAGCTCGGGTAAATCTACAGTTTCGGGTCTTCAAGCGAAACAAACAATTTTTTTTCATTTTTACAGCCATCGGCATACACAGCGGCAATGAAGAAGAATAGTGAAAGTATTGATTTGCGATCTGATACGGTAAGTAATTTTTTGTTGGTTTCTAGTTTAAGGCTACAGTAAGCTTAATTCGTTTAATAATTGGATTTACGAGATGGTTTGTCTGAAACTCCGCCCATTTAAAAAAAAAAGACGAAAAGAATACCACGGGGATCCAGATTTACTTTGGACACGTGGCAAAATTTGAAAATTAAAAAAAAAACAACAGTAAGCTACAGTAATTAAAATTTCGAAAAATTTTCGGTAACAACACCATCAATCGAAATGCGAAACGCGATGGCGTCAGCCATTGTCGGCGACGACGTCTACGGTGAAGACGCGACAACAACACAACTCGAACAACGATGCGCCGAATTGTTCAAGAAGCAAGCCGGATTATTCGTCGTCAGCGGAACAATGGGCAATCTATTAGCAATTATGGCACAATGCCAACGTGGCGACGAGATTATTGTCGGACGTCACAATCATATTCATCGTTGGGAACAAGGCAATTATGCACAATTGGCTGGTAATTGAGTTTTTTTTTTTTTTTTTTTTTTTGATGAAGCTTTGGACAATTTTGATTTGTTGTCAGGAATCAGCGCGACAACACTTGAAGTCAATTCTGATGGAACAATGAATCTTGATGATATCGAAGAAGCAATTCGAGTCAAGGGAGGTTATGTTGATTCTACCAAAAATGATTTATACCAAAATAATATAGAAGTTGTGCACATTTCAGTAAGATATTTATAGATTTAGGAATATACATATATAAATGTATATTAAATATTATATAAATTTTAAATTCAAAAAAAAATTCAAAAATTTGAGTCTGGTGATGTTTATTTTTAAACTTTTCAACCTAAAAACGTAATTTGAGACGCAGACGTGCAAAGATAAAAATTAGGAAATGTGTGCATTTTTGCGTGCTAGTGTTTACACCCAATCTTACATTGGACGGAATTAAAATTTACTGAACCGTTTTGAACATGAAATGTCGTCGAATATAGTGCCTTGTGTGCATAATTAAAAATGTGGTTTTTGCACAACAGTTTTCAAAGCATTTTTAAAACGTTGAAGATTTTTTTCAAGTAAAAAATGTCGTAAAATTAGATGTTTTGACTGCAATTGTAAAAACGGAATTTGAACACAAAACTAAAAATGAAAAAAAAAATTAAATTGTCGTCAATTATAATGTCCGGTGCACAAATGCATCGTGGTGTTTGCACAACAATATGAAACTGTCTGCGTCTCAAATTATTTTCAAAATTTCTTTGAAAATCATGGAAAAATGCGGTAGTTTTAGGATTCTCACATGCCAACCACAAAGCTGATTTGTGTTGAGAATACGCACAATTATTCGGGTGGAAAAGTGCTACCAATTGAGTGGCTGAAGTACGTCAGCCACGATTTTATTGATTTCTGAATATTTTGTCGAGTTTTCAGAAGTGTTCAGAATTTGGCGCGTCGCTACAATCTCAAAGTTCACATGGACGGCGCTCGAATCTTCAACGCTGCTGTCGCCTCGAACACAAGTGTACTGACAAACGAGTTTTAACCAACAGAAAAAAAGCCGAAATCTCATTTGACAGGTTGCCGAAATTGCCGCCCACGCCGACACAGTTCAAATGTGCTTCTCGAAAGGTTTGGGAGCACCGATCGGTTCAATAATTGTCGGTCCGACGGATTTCATCGAACGAGCGCGCCGAACGCGTAAAGCGCTCGGCGGCGGTTGGCGTCAAAGCGGCGTCATCGCTGCGGCGGCGCACGTTGCTCTTGATCATGCCGAAGAGACGATTCGACGTGATCACGAAAAGGCGCAAAAACTGGCGAAACGCTTCAACGCCGTCACACCTGAACATTTGAAATCGGTGAGGCGGCAGAATTTTCAGCCAAGAAAACGCGGTTTCTTTAATTTGTTTTTCTTCAGAAAGTTTTTGCCCAAGAAAATGACGTCACTAACATGGTGCTGGTTCACTGTGAAAATGGAGTAACAGTTCAACAATTTTCGGACTTTTTTCAAGCTCACAACATTCTGGTAATGGCTTTTGATGCAAAACGTATTCGAATGGTCCTCAACTGGAATGTGACGGATGAAAATGTGGAGCAAATTATTCAAGTTTATTCCAAATTTCTTGAACAACTTTAGGAGCCTAAAAACAAATTATTTTTGTTTTTAAAATTCGATTCAATAAAAATTTTGGTGATTATTCACCCATATTTTGTTTAAAAATTCGTTATGCATGTAAATGCGCTCCAGTGAAAAAAAAAGAAAATATTTATTTTTCTTTACTCTGTTCGCTCTATTGAACATTATAGCATATTTTTGGCGCGAAAATTATTTCCAAACTATGAAGAAAAGAGAAATTTGAATAAACGAGTTTTTGGGGTTCTCAATTTTGTTACAAGACCCACGTAAATAAATAAGTGCGTGTTCCTTAAAATTTTTTGAATTTTTCCTCGGTGGAAAAATATAAAGTTTTTATAGCAAAACTCTAAAGGAACATGCATTTATTAACGCGCGGGTCTCACCACAAATTGAGTTGCTCCAGTTTTCTGGTGTTTTGGCTTTGAGAAAGAAAGAATAGAGCCCCTTGAAAAGTGCTGAATTTTTTCTGATTACTGTAGGCTTACTGTAGAAGAAGCGATTCGTTTTTTTTTGTCTTCGAATTTGAATTGAAGTGAGAATTGCTCGTTTTTTATGCGAAATGTTTTATTAACAATTTGGTTTTTTTTTTTGGTCTCAATGATTTCTAAAATATCACCATGGTTTCGACAAGTTGAGTCTGAGAATTTGGTTAATCAACCTGCAATTTTTTTACTAATCACTGATGGGAGAATGAAAAAAAAACCAAACACCATTAATGTCATGGCAACCAGAAGCCTATAAAATACGAACACCCGCTGGATTCTCAACTCGACTTCAGATTTTTCGTCGAGCAGCTTCTCTCTCAAAAAAAAAAAAATGTGTAAGTGGCTTCTTCGTTTTTTGGCTGAAATTCTGAAAAACTGAATTTTTGTTTCAGCGTTGGCCGAATTCCAAAAATATCACGATGAAATGAAGGCGTTCAAAGTGGCCGGAAAACACGCAGAGTTTGCGAAACGTTTTGCCGCCAAAAACTCCACCTTTATGGGTCCGCTTCACGAGCCGGTCAACGCTTCGGACGCCGTCAAACTTGCCGGATCGGAAAAGTTGGCAGGGTTCTTGAAGGCGGACATTGAGGTGAAGCTCGATGAAGTAACTCAAATCGGTGACGTCGTCGTCGATCGTTCGACTATCGTCGCCAAGTTGCCGAGCGGCGACAAAACCGGATGGAATCTGACGATTTGGGTGAAGGAAGACGGTCAATGGAAAGTTCGCAACTCGTGCACCACCTTCAAAGCTGATTTGTCAAAAGCTTAAAATTTGGAATTTTTGAATTTTTTTTTGGGAAAATAAAAAAATTCTGTGTTAAAATAAAATCATTTCAAAAACCTGTCGTTATAAAAATATATTTGTCGTGAATTATGATGTCTTTGGTGCAAAAGTTCGGCGAGAAGTTTGCACTATTTTTGTACTTTTTGATTCCGAAAAAAAACAACGTGGGAAAAAATAAATCAAACTGCTTCAAGAAAAAATATAATTTTCAATGAAGAGACGCAGACTTCATTTCATTTTTTGAAAAACCGCGACGCACTCTCGTCATCTGCGTCTCTTTTTTTCCGGCGCCTAAAATGTGGTAAGTTTTGGACGATTTTTTTGAAGCTTTTGAACACATCAATTTCAGTCTCAGCTTTTCGTCACAAATCACCATGGTTTCAGCCAAATGAAGTCTCACAATCAATTTCGACAAAGCTCAGTATTTTTCTAATCCCATCGTTGGCTCAACAGACAGGTGCTTCAAACCAAAAAACCAACCAAAAATCTGAAACTCTGTGCTGTCATGACGACGAAAGTTCGCCTATATAAAACCCCCATCCGTTGAATTTTTAACTCGACTTCAGATTTTTCGCCGAGCAGCTCCTCTCTCTCTCTCTTTCAACAAAAAATGTGTAAGTGGCTTCTTCGTTTTTTGGCTGAAATTCTGAAAAACTGAATTTTTGTTTCAGCGTTGGCCGAATTCCAAAAATATCACGATGAAATGAAGGCGTTCAAAGTGGCCGGAAAACATGCGGAATTTGCGAAACGTTTCGCCGCCAAAAACTCCACCTTCATGGGTCCACTTCACGAGCCGGTCAACGCTTCGGACGCCGTCAAACTTGCCGAATCGGAAAAGATGGCGGGATTCTTGAAGGCGGACATTGAGGTGAAGCTCGATGAAGTAACTCAAATCGGTGACGTCGTCGTCGATCGTTCGACGATCGTCGCCAAGTTGCCGAGCGGCGACAAAACCGGATGGAATCTGACGATTTGGGTGAAGGAAGACGGTCAGTGGAAAGTTCGCAACTCGTGCACCACCTTCAAAGCTGATTTGTCAAAAGCTTAAAATTTAGAATTTTTGAATTTTTTTTTGGGAAAATAAAAATTCTGTGTTGCTTTGAGCTTTATCTTTGTATCATCAAAAGAAAAATGAAAAAGCTGTCCGTTCATTTATCATCATCATCATTAATCTCGTCTCAACATGACAATTGTTCATGAGCCAGTGAATCTTATTCATTTTCATTCGTACAACTTCTGCTTCTGCTTCTGCTTCTTCCTCTTCAAACTTCAGATGACATTTTTCTTCAAAGGTAACCACATTTTCATCTTCATCTGCTTCTTCCTCCTCTTCTGAATTTTTATGATTCTTCCAGAATTCCTCTCTTTTCTTCTTCTTCTACACTCTTCTACAGCTTCTTATCATCTTGACGTCATCTATGTGAGAGTAGGTCTTCGTCATTTTTCCCTGCCTCCTCACCGACAAATCGATTTTCTGAATTTTTTGAGCAACCCGAAGAGCACGCCTACTTCAAATTGACGGATGAGACAGGATTCAATGAGTGGTCGACATATGTTCATATGAATCGCAGTGCAAATCTGAAAGAGGATGAGATTCTGAAAATGATTCAGCCACTTTATGATGGTATTGATTTTTCCCGTCTCGTCTTTAAATGGGATTCATTCGAAGGTTGTTAAGGTTCACCAAAAACGTTGAGATTTCAATCGTCTTCCATTACACGACACATCGGCGTTCAATTTAAATATATTTTGACAAAGTTCAACATCGAATCGATGAGATTTGTAAGCTTCAACCTTTCAGAAGGAATCGGAAACCGAAAAAAAACCGTGTTTTTTCTCCAAATTCCAGGAAAACTTGTGCAGTCAAATGAAGCCGAAATTCTCGAAGCTTTTGCTTGCCTCGTCGCCCGCTCAACGTCCGTCGAAGTTGACGTTTGTTGTTCATCATCCGACGGCGTCGTTCACACTTCCTGACGGTTTTCGTTCTGGTTGCGGACGTGACGAGCTGATTCTTGACGCCGGCGACAAATCGATTTTGAGCGTCGAGAATTTCGAGTTCGATTCGGTGATAAATGTGGGCCGATTTTTTTTTTTTTTTTTTTGGTTTTTTGAACAATTTTCTTCTTTTTTTCCAGACAAAACGGTTGATCGTCAGACAAGGCACAGTTTTTCATCAAGGTGGCCTTGACGGTGATCAAATTCGTCGAATTCGAGCCGAACATCTTCAGCTTGAAGGTCGTCATAGGATCAATGATGAGGATTTGCATAAAATCGGAAACGTCTGTAAATCGTCTGAAATTCCTTGACAAAAAAAAACAATTTGGTGCCACCTTTTTCAGGAATGGAAAAACGGTGAGCGAAGCATTGAACGATGGGAGATTCAACTCGACAATTCTGATCTCCAAAATCCAGGATCGTTGATCTTTGAGAAAGGAGATGAAGCTTTGAAGTTTGAGCTTCTTCATGATAAGCTTATCATTGTTAAACATTCAAAATAATTTTATTTTTTTCTACAAATTTAATTATTTACAATTTTTCTTTTTGTTTTCTTTCAAAATTTACAAAATAAAAAAAATGAGCAACAAAACGACGAAGCTGGCTAATAAAAATGGAAAAGTATAATTAACTGGCTCGGGTTTGGTTGTCATTGCCAATCGAACTCTTTGTTTCAATGTTAATAAAGCGTCTCGAGCTCCATCCCATTTGTGTGGGCCGTTCAATCGATAATAATATCCTGGCACTGGTCCGAAGAATAATGTATAAGCTAGGATTGGATCAGTTAGCATCGTCTTGAGGATTGACACTTGACATCCGATCAATTCGGCCAGTTCATCCATGTATGGAATATAATCCACCTGTAAGTTGTGGTTTGATTTTCGCTGCTTATTTTTTTTTTTTTGCGTTCCTACCTGAATCGTGTGACGTCTCGATTTCACGAATTGTTTAGCCATCGCCTCCTTGGTCGCTTCCATGTCGGCTGCCATTTCAGCTTTACGCGGTATAATGGTGTTGCCCGATTCGAGATTGGCGAAAAAGACGCGTGCTTGTTGCTCGGAGACGGGCATCACCGAGCCGAACGGCTGAACCAGTCCGATGATGCCAAGCGAGTTGTGATCAGCAGTGGGAAGTGGATAAATGTATTTGTAGAGGCTCACGTCGTTTTCAACCACCGGTATCAGTTTTCCTCCTTCGACAAGGTTGAACTCGAATGAGAATCCGGTGCAGTAAACAACTCGATCGACGTGCTCAACGACGGTGCCGTCTTCGAAATGAATCGCATTTCCAACATATTTTTTAATGTTTGGTTTTATCCGAACTGTTCCATTCGAAATTCGATTCGGAAGCTCGTCATTCAATGATGGATGCGCTGAAAATACTCGATGCTTCGGCTTCAATCCGTACAATTCATGATCGGTTCGTTGATTCAATTTATATTCGACAAGGGTGTTTAAGACACTTTGTGGTAGAAGCTTTTGAAGCGAATAAAATCGGCTGAAAATTCCAGTTTTTTTTTGTTTTCTCTGTGTCTCCCTCTCTCTCTCTCTCTCTCTCTCTCCCTCAATTCTTACCTATTCATAACAATATCAAATGGTAATCCTCGAGCTTCAAGTTTCGGTATCAGCCATGTTCCGCGTCGGGTGACGAGATACACTTGTTTGGCGATTCTCGATTGTTCGACAGCAATGTCGAGACCCGAATTTCCGATGCCGACAACGACGACGACTTTGTCCTCATATCCGACGTGATCCTTGTAGCTGTGCGAGTGAATGATGTCTCCTTTGAACTCTTTTTCGCCCGGGAACGGCTCAGGCCAGTGCGGAACTGCGTGATGTCCGGTGCAGATCAACACGCCGTCGAATATTTCCTCCTTCACTTTTTTGTCGCTGAAAGAAATGCATGGAAAATCAATTTTTTGTCTTCTCTTCGACTTACGGCGTTTCATAAGTCACTTTCCATGATCCGTCTTCATCATACTTTGCTGATCGTTCAACATTGAGGACGCGGTGTTGAAGCTTCACATACTTTCTCAATCCGTGATGATCGGCGTATTTATTGAAGTAGCGCAAAAGTTCCGTGTTGTGCATGAAGTTTGCCATTTGTGGCTCCGGCGGAAAATCCGAGTAGGCTGTCATTTCTTTCGACGTGTTGATGACGGTGGTCTTCATCACTGACGACTCATCCGTCTCATGACTTTTGTATCTCCATAGTCCGCCAATATCATTGGATGCTTCGAAGCACGTCACGTCAAATCCATAAGCTAAGCCGTGTCTACAACAAAAAGTCTTGATTTTTCTCGACTTTCTCACTCACCGAATCGATGGCAATCCTGATGCTCCAGCACCGACAACGGCAACTCGTCGTTTTCCCATTTGTGGTTCGTTTTTTGTTTGAAATCTTAAATTGAATTCCTCAATTGTTTGACCGTCAACCCTTTTCCCTTTTGTATCAGTTTTGTTAGCGGCTGTGTGGGCGGAGTCACAAACATGAAACTGTTCAATGCTCTTTGATACATTGTGGATGTTGCTGAAACAGTGTGACGAGTGAGGAGTGCGACGACAGTTATGCAATCACCAAAAATTGTACATTGATCATGGCCAATGAGGACGAGGCGGAGAGATGAACACACGTGGGGGGACCGGTGGGAAGGGGGCAACCAAAAAAAAGACGGTTGTCGTCTTTCATTTTATTGATATGCAATTTGCAAAATAGTAGGAATTGTTAAGAGATAAGCACATGGGTTCACTTCATTTACCATTGAACAGTTTTTTTCAACAAAAAAAATGAAAAAATACCGTGTAAGATAGAGAGACAGAGACATCGCGAAATAGTAAGGGAGAAGGAGAGAAATTAAGAAAAAAGGAGTACAAAGTGGACAAAAATATTTAATTTTTTTTTTGATAAATTTGTAGTCTGTTCTACCCCATAAAATTTTTTTGCCACAATTCTTCCACCCCCCCCCCTCCGTTCCCTCACTGTTTTTCGTCAAAGCTGAAAGTTTTAATTTTCAAGATTTTTTCAGAATTTTTTTGAAGAAATCAGAAGCAAAAAGTGATTGATTTTTTCTTTCAAAATCTTTGAAGACTCAGATTTTCAGCTTTTCTAACCAGGTTTTTCGGCTCCTTTCCATCACCAACTTCTAGAAAAGTCGTCATCTTTTTGGGGGCAGGAGGGAGGAGGAGCGACTCAATTTTGTTCTGGAAAAAACAACAAAAAATTCTCGTTTTTTTTAATTCAAACATCATCAAAATCGATCACAAGTGAAAGACAATTTAAAGAAAAAGACAAATTCTCAATGCCAAATTTTTTTGTTCTTCTTCTCTCAGAAGTTTATCAGAGAGAGAGAGAGAGAGAGAGTTCAGTTTCCTTACAAATAAAACAAACATGAATTTAGATAAAAAAAGAAAAAGTCTTTACAAACAAAAAAAACTGATAAAAAAATTTTTTTTCCAGGCACACAAACAACACGTGGTGTCAACAATTTTAATTTTTGAACTTTTTAAACATTTTTTTCTTCGTTTTTTCAATGATAAAATTAATTTAATCACATTGAACTGATTGATCATGATTTTCAAGTTGAAAAAAAAAAATTTTTTTTAATCAGATCTTTGTTTTCGCTGATTCATTGTATCAATATCATCTTATTTGTCTGCGAAAAAAATGACGACAAAACAACGTCGAATTTAAGCCAAAATTTCAGCCAAAACAATTCGTCTTCGACACATTGAGAGCACATTTCAACAATTCTTTCTCTTCGTGATTTTCGTTCTCGTTTCACTCGACATTCAGCGACGGATTTTTCAGGAACCCTAAAATTGTCACATTATTCATTTTAATTCGACATCTTTTTCCATCTCCCGCTTACTTCTTTTTTTTTTCTTAAAATTCTTAAAAATTAAATTTTGTTGCTTGAAATTTTTAAGAAAAATAAGCAGGGGAAAAAATTTAAAGAAAAAAGGGTCTCACAAAATTTTTTGTAACTTAACCAAGCTTAAAGTCATTTTCCTTGTCAAAAAAAAAATTGAAAAGTCAATTTTTAAACTTTAAGTTTTAAATAAATAATGAAAAATACTTTAAAATATTCGTTTTTTTTATTTTCTCAACGTTTTCTAAATTAAAACTCAATAAATAACGGAAAACATTCCTTTTCGTAAATATTTTGATGAAATTTGTGCTCATCATTTTCATCTTTTTTTCGTTGTGAAAAATAGAAAATTAAAACTTGAAAAAAACGCACCAAAAACATTTCTTAAAACTTGAATCGTAATCTTCGATGAAAATAAACCGCCGCAATGCTTTATATAATTTCTTGGTGCGATCCTCTCAGAAAAATTGTGATTTAACGAACAACAAGAATATTTGTGTGAATCATATTCTATTTGAAAATTGTCCGATTTGTGTGAAAATGTCGCCTGGAAATGTTTTCAAGTTTTTTCTAGTAACAGAATTTAGATTTATACCCACCCAAATTTTTTTGTTTACCTTCAAAATCTTGAAAACTAAACAAAAAAGGGAATGACTTTCAGATTCAATACACATTTTAAGATTGAGAGACTCGGCAATATTAAAGAAAAAAACCCAAAAGACCATCCGTTGATAGTTTATTTTTAACCGAAATAACTTTATTCGACAATGTCTTTTAAAATATTTTTGTTTTTTTTTCAACTTTTTTATGGAATTATTTCTATTGGAGCTTATATTCTCATTTTATATATTCTCATAAAAAACTGGAAAGATTTTCAATCAACTTATTTCAAATTTTTTATCATCGATTTTTTTGTTGTAAGTTTGATGAAAAAAATTGATAAAGCTGAAATTTTAATTTCAGAATATTTGTTCATTTATAGATTCATATTTTGTTTCTCGTCTTCCTGGAATTACTTGTGAAACCTGTTTATTGGCACCATGGTTTTCTCCAAACTCAATAATTCCAGTTAGAATAACTTTATTTTTGAATACTTCATTGGTTCAAACTCAATATTTTATGATTCTTATGACGTCATTAAATCGATTAACAATGCTTCTAAAGCCACATTCATTTGAAAAATTCTGGAAACCAACGTGGTTTTTGTTAGTAATTATTGCACTTTGTTTTCCTTTGATTCCACACTACGATATACTCATTCATCCTGCTTATTACGTCTACCAATTGGAAATATTTCATTCATGGACGGAAATTGTAATTTTTGAATTTTGAAAAACAATAAAATAAAAAATACTTTAGGATCATCCAAGAATGATGAGAATTTCTCTGATAATCCAAATTGTATTTATGATCTTGACAACAATTGTGAACGTCGCATCCATAATCCAGCTTAATACAATGAAATATCGAATTGATAAAGCTGAGCGAAACTTCTTTTTTGTCAGCTTTTGCTCATTTGTAGTACAATTGATTGGAACCATTAATTCTGTAATCTTTTTTATTAGTGGGAGAAGGAGTTCAACGCACTTTGGATAATTTTTTTAATGCAAATTTTTAAAAATTTATTTTGGGGATAAAATGTTTTCAAAAGTTTGAAAATTGTTTGGCCTGAAGTGCGCGACGCAATGAATTATTATTTGGATTACATGGAATTTCTTACTTTTCAGCTTATAATGCAATTTGGAACTTCTTCTGGAATTTATAGCGTATTCTGGGATTGGTCCAGAGCTTTTCGACCATACGCTACTGACTCAATATGCCTCCTTCCACCTTGGATTTTATTGTTTTTCAGTAAAAACGTATGAGACAAGATGAATTTGGAATTTTCTGTAAAAAAAACATTTTAGATACGAACGTTGGTGAAAGAATTACTTTCAATTCCTTCAGCTAGATTTTTCGTTCAAGCAAGTGGAACAAGTAAGTTTTTTCCAGTTTTCTTTGAAAAAGATCGACGTTTTTTATTTTCAGGATCAATGTAAAACTTTGAATTCAATAAATTGTTCTTCATTAAACCAACTCGACAAGAAACCAAATTTAAAAATATTAAACTCATTTCAAAATCAGGGTTAAGATTCATTCATGTTCAAGCCACGTGCACACTCATTCAGTTTTTCGTTTAAAAAAATAAATTTTCTTGAGTATTTTGTACGCAAAACCCATTCCGAAACTTCGAAAATAAATTTAAAAATTTTAATAAGATCGTATTTGTAACATTTTGCAGAAATTTTAGTTTTCCTTTCTATTTTTTTATACTTTTGCAGCACAACTGCGCTTGTTAAAAAAAAGTGATTCGTTTTTAATTTTATTCGATTTTACTAACTTTCATCTTTTTTCTATGAAATTATAAAATATTTCTTTTTTAAATTTGCGGACAGTTTGAAACCCGCCTCTCGCACTCTCCCATTTTCAAAACAAGTGAAAATGTTTCTGTTCACAAATTTTTTCTTTTTTGTAAAACGCGAAGTGAATTTGGAATTCAGACACAACTATGAAATCCTTTTTTAAAAAAGACAATTTTAAAATTCCTGATTGAAAGAATCGATGATGTATTATTTAAAAAAACGGAAGAAGCTAATTTTACCTGTTAAAACCATCAAAATCTTATGTGCCTCGTACATTTTTTCCGAAAACTACAAGTTTTTTTTCCTACATAAATTCGCCATTTTTAATCAAAAATATTCTTTTGGCCATGTTAATAACACTCTGGTTTCCGTTTCGGACCCTGCAAAAACTAAAAAAAAAATCGAACACAACCTTTAATTGATGTGAATTTTGTTTTTCCATCGTGTTTTGAACCTTATGAAATATCAAAACATAAAACGCGTTGAAAGCTCCATTCAGCTCTGACACTTTTTCTTATTTTTTTAAATTAGTTAGTTTCTGATCATTAATTCAGGTGAAAAAACGATAAAACTAAGAGAAAAAAAAAGAAATTTGTAATCAAGTTCATTTTGATCATTCAAATTTAATAGAAAACTAAGCAAAAATAGATGAAAAAATGATTCAAATTAATCTCTTTGAGTTTTAAAAATTTCGTGTGAATATTATTCCTGACATTCAAATTTTTAGTTAAACTTGTAAAAAAACGAGGAACTTTCTTTATGTTTAACAACAAATTCGAAGAAAAAAAATATGGGTTGGACATTCTAAAAAAAATATATATCAAAACAAAAAAAAGTAAGAAAGCTATAACAATTTTTAAAAAAATAATTATATACTAAAATGTCTTTAACCGTATTTTTGGTAATTTTTCAAACTTTTTATGGAATTCTTTCTATTGGAGTTTATATTCTTGTTTTATATATTCTCAAAAAAAACTGGAAAGACTTCCAATCAACCTATTTTAAATTTTTTATCACCGATTTTTTTGTTGTAAGTTTGATGAAAAAAATTAACTAATCTGAAATTAAATTTTAGAATATTTCTTCATTTATCAATTCATACTTTGTTTCTCGTCTTCCTGGGATGACTTGTGATACATGTTTATTGGCCCCTTGGTTTTCTTCTAATTCAATAATTCCTGTTGGCATCATCCTATTTCTAAATGTTTCATTGACTCATACTCAGAATTGTATGATTTTTATGACGTCATTGAATCGATTGACAATGTTTCTGATGCCAAATTCATTTGAAAAACGTTGGAAACGAATATGGCATTATATTGTAATTATTGCTATTTGTTTCCCACTTCTTCTACATTATGATTTTTTCATAATTCCATCTTATTACGTCTATGATAAAGGAATGTACCATTCATACACTGAAATTGTAACATTCTAACCAAAAATTAATTTTAAAAAATTAAAAAAAACTTTTAGAATCATTTAAGAATGATGTCAATCTCACTGATAAGTCAGATCATATTTATGATTTTGACAACAATTGTGAACATTGCATCCATAATCCAACTTGTTACAATGAAATATCGAATTGATGGAGCTGAGCGAAACTTCTTTTTTGTTAGCCTTTGCTCATTTTTGATTCAAGTACTTGGAACAATTAATTCTGTAATCTTTCTAAAATTTTCTACCAAAAAAAAACAAAAAAACAAGGGAAAAAACAAAAAAACGAAAGAAAAATTCAAATATTCAAATTAAAAAGTTTGCTTAGCGCGACTGTGTGTGTCATTGGGTCTCGCAGCGCACAGATCATTTAGCGCGGTAACTCAAACTATTTTTCTTTGTTATCAAAGACAAAAGTTGTTCCGACTCATTCACTAAATGTTTCCAGGTTATTGGAACTTTTGGGTCATCTGCTGGAATTCATAGCGTATTCTGGGATTGGTCAAGAGCTTTTCGAGCTTATGCTACTGATTCAATATGTCTCCTTCCACCTTGGATTTTATTATTTTTTAGTACAAACGTATGAAATCTTTTTATTGTTTTTTTCTTCTTTTTCTTTTTTTTTGTTTCGAAATGAAACAAAAAAAAATTTAAATAATTTCAGATTCGAAATTTAGTGAAGCAATTATTCTTTGAAACCCCAGAAATTGTCCTTGTTCAACCAAGTCGAACAAGTAACTTTAGAACTCGATTTTCAAGATCTCCAAATATTTTTTTCCATTTCAGATACGTCGTGAACAAAGAAAAAACTCTGAAATTTATGTATCATCTAATTAGGTTTTTGTCCCCAAAAAAATCGGGTTTTTCAAGTCTCATTAAAACCGAAATTGTGAGTAAATAAAAAAATATGAAGAAGAAGAAGAAGAAGAAGAAGAAGAAGACGCTGAATTCTGTAAATTTTTGATTTATTTTTTCTTTTTTTTTTGACGAAAAAAAAATGTTTATTTCACATTCGGATCTGACGTCAGATTGTAACAAATTTCCGATAATTTTTTTCCTTTTCCCAATAAAAGTTGCGATATTCACTTTACAAACAATTTCTCGCTTCTTGTTTTGAATGTGTGAGAAGAATTCTATTTTAAAGCATTCAAAAAAATTTCAGAGATTCTTCAAGAACTCGACAAAAAAAAATTATTTCAACCCTTTTCAGGAAATGAATAAAGCGAAAACCAATAAGTAAATTTATTCACAAAAATGTGGGGAATTGTGTTTTTCCTTTTTCGAGGAAAATAAAATATCGAAAAAATAGCCGATTTCAGATGAGAAGCTTTGGAATTCAGAATCCAATTGCAACTGAAACAAACGCCATTTTTTAAGTTTTCGATTTTTATCTGTTTTGACCTGAATTTGATGATTTTCCATTTCTTTTCAATTTTTTTCCGACGAAATATCAAGGCATTCAAATCATCAATTAAATTTATTTCATGTGGGCGGAGTTTCGTTTAGCAATGCTCGCACACTCAATTACATCATGTATTAGAATCAGATTTTATTTAAATAATTTTCAAATACATTTTACTGAAAAAAACGTTATCGCGTGGGCTCAAAACATAACTTCTTCAGTTTAAAAATTATGACTCTGTGATTATGCGTGTAGATTTTTGCGGACAAGGCGCGCGTTGCTTTGCTTACCGTTGTCAACCATTATTCTCACGCACACTTAACCAGATTGTAAGAAATTTTTTTTTGCAAGCAGCGCACGCTTTCAATAACTTTTGCGTTTTTTACTGAAGCACTTAAACGGGGGGGGGGGTTCGAAAATTAGTTTTATGGCTCGCAAATCAAAATCACCTTTTGTCCAAACAAAATTAAGGTCCAAGGTGGTAAAAGCGATATCAAATCAACCAAATATGGCTCCAAAATTCTTGAAATATTCCATAAATACTCTCTGGAAAAAAGAGAGCAAAATTGATGAAGCTCAACAGGGAAAAGCTTTGATAATTAATTTTTCCCAGCAGCTCGGTAGACTTTTTACTAATTTCAAGGCTTTTCCTTGGAAATGTTCTCCTACCACGTTGATAGTTCCCAGGAGTTGAGTGATAAAAATACAAAAGCTGACAAATAAAAGATTGCGCTCAGATTTTTTTTTAAATTTTTTAAATTTTCCTTCGTTGACGATTCCAGCGCACAACTAAAGGACCGCCACTTTGAGATTCCTCGCCAAAATATTTTCAGTTTAAATCGAGAAAACCCATTTTTCAACTGCGTATCAATCTCGCTTGAAATTTTCTTTTCTTCAGGTGAGGCAGTAAAAAACACACCGCAATTCTAGTTCTCGAGAAACTACTTTTAAGCTTTAAACCAACCTGAAATAGGAATCCGAAAATGTTCAAACGTACAATTAAATGAACAACAATAAATATCTTGAAATATGTCGAATGATATTCCTTCCAGTTTTTTTTAACCGACTATAATAAAGTGTACAAGGCCCAAACCATCAATTAAATATAAAGAGCAATCATTGATTGATTTTCAGAAAAAAAAATCCTTTTTTTCAATGAATTTCAGCACTTTTTTGAGAATTACGATTTTACAATAATTTCACATTTTTTTTCTCCCACTGTTTCAACCAACTATTATTTAATAAAAATTATTTTCTTTTAATTGCTTTTCGTTTTTTTTCCAGACAATTTTCAGCGTGAAATTACAATAATTTTTGCTTCAAATTTTGTCGTTTTTAATTGTCTAGGGGGGGGGGGGGGGGGAGTCTTCCCAGGTCTCAACTTGTTGCTGAATTAATTTTTTTTGCAGCTTAGAACCATTTAAAAAAAAGAAATGCGAATCAAAATTCTACTGAAAAGAAAAAATAAAATAAAGCATTTACAAACAATAGTTGGTTGGCTACGGTAGACAAGAGAAGTACGCAAACACACAATCTGTAATTCTTTTGCAAATTTCTTTTTTTGGGGATATTTTGGGTTTTTTTTTAAATTTTTTAAAAATAGAAATATCACTATCATAAACTGGTCAGAAATTTATCAAATTAGTTTAAAATTTCCAAGACAAAATATTGTTTTTTTTTTTTGATAATTTTCTCTGACAAAAAATTGTAAATCTTCAGAAAACAGATGGTTGGAACAGTTATTAATGAGTTTCATGGTAAAAACCTTCTCTTTTCTCGAAAATTTGGAAATGGATCAGTAACCAAGTTGGCAGCTTTTTTGTTGAAATAATAAGATTATCAAAATGCTCCCTCCAAAGACTTGCTTGGTTCAACATGACAACACATGTGCGTCGAGGTAAATTAATGTTTTAGTTCATTTTTTATTTAAACTAAGTTTTTAAATTGGAAAAAACTATGAGCTAAAAATTGTTTTAAAGATGTTAATCCAGATTTCTTCCTTAAAATTATGAGCAAAATATCTTTAGTTAAGCTAAGAATAAAGTAACAATTTTTATTTAAAAAAATAAGTCTTAAAAAATTGAAAAAAAAATGAAAATTCTCTGTAGTTTTGAAGTTGTCTTACATTGATTCTAAATTTAAAAAATGTTTTGTCGAAAAAATTTTTAAAAATTACTTGTTCCACTTGGTTGCACAAAAATTCTAATCGTAGGAGTTGAAAATATTACATTCACCAACGTTCGTATCTAAAATATTTTTTTACAGAAACTTCCAAATTCATCTTGTCTCATACGTTTTTACTGAAAAACAATAAAATCCAAGGTGGAAGGAGGCATATTGAGTCAGTAGCGTATGGTCGAAAAGCTCTGGAATAATCCCAGAAGGCGCTATAAATTCCAGAAGAAGTTCCAAATTGCATTATAAGCTGAAAAGTAAGAAATTCCATGTAATCCAAATAATAATTTAAATGTTCTGCCAAAACGCTTGTGTGGGTTGCTTGGCTCAATGCGCGGTTGTTGTGTTCCGCACATTTTAAGCCAAACAACTATCAAGTTTTAAAAAAAATATTTTCCCCAAGATAAATTTTTTAAAATTTGCAATAAAAATTATCCAAAGAGCGTTGAACTCCTTCTCCCACTAAGAAAAAAAATTACAGAATTAATGGTTCCAATCAATTGTATTAGGAATGAGCAAAAGCTGACAAAAAAGAAGTTTCGCTCAGCTCCATCAATTCGATATTTCATTGTAACAAGTTGGATTATAGATGCAATGTTCACAATTGTTGTCAAGATCATAAATACAATTTGAATTCTCAGGGAAATTCTCATCATTCTTGGATGATCCTAAAGTATTTTTTATTTTATTGTTTTTCAAAATTCAAAAATTACAATTTCCGTCCATGAATGAAATATTTCCATTTGGTAGACGTAATAAGCAGGATGAATGAGTATATCGTAGTGTGGAATCAAAGGAAAACAAAGTGCAATAATTACTAACAAAAACCACGTTGGTTTCCAGTATTTTTCAAATGAATGTGGCTTCAGAAGCATTGTTAATCGATTTAATGACGTCATAAGAATCATAAAATATTGAGTTTGAACCAATGAAGTATTCAAAAATAAAGTTATTCTAACTGGAATTATTGAGTTTGGAGAAAACCATGGTGCCAATAAACAGGTTTCACAAGTAATTCCAGGAAGACGAGAAACAAAATATGAATCTATAAATGAACAAATATTCTGAAATTAAAATTTTAGCTTTATCAATTTTTTTCATCAAACTTACAACAAAAAAATCGGTGATAAAAAATTTGAAATAAGTTGATTGAAAATCTTTCCAGTTTTTTTTGAGAACATATAAAATGAGAATATAAGCTCCAATAGAAATAGTTCCATAAAAAGTTTGAAAAAATAACAAAAATAATTTCAAAGACATTTTTGATTAAAATAATTTAGAAAAAAAAATAATTTATAGCATTTATTTACTTTATTTATTTTAAAAAGCCCAACCCTCTCAATCTTGAAATGTATTTTGAACAAAAAGCTTAATTTTAAAAATGTTGTTTATGATAAACAAAAATAAAGATTTCAACTGAAAATCTTGTTCTAGACAAGTTTTGAAAATGTTTTCAGACAACATTTTCACACAGGTTTGACGATATTCAAAAAAAATATGATTCATTTGTATTCAGATTTTTCTTGTTTGTTCCTTTCAAATTCAAATATTTTCTTGTTTTCTAACAATTTCTAAACAAAAATTGAAGTCTGACTAACATTTTTTCAACTTTTTGTTCAAAAAGTTGAAAAAATGGTTTTTCGGAAGTCCTTCTAGTTGTCCAGCTGAAAAATGGTTAGGCGTCAGTTGAAAAATTAACCGAACACCTTTCGATATCCTCAAAAAAAAAAGCAAACATTTCTATTAAAAAAAAAAACTTGGAAGCTCAAATAAAATCGTAACTTAAAGCGGTTCCATGGAGTTTTTAAAAAGAATTAAAATTTCCCTCAGAAAAACAAAAAAAAATGTCCAAATTTAAAAACGAACTTTTATAATTTATCAAGTTGAATTTCCAAGCCGTGTTCCTAATAAAAATAAATATTGAAACTGTTTATTTTATAAAATTAAAAGATTGAAAATGTCTGAATGTCCATATCATGGTGATATTGTTATCATTTTGAGAAAGTAAGTTATGCTCAATTATTTAAAAAAAGAAAAAAAAAATTTCTATTTTAGTTTTTTAGTTTGTCATCCATCATTTTGGGTTATAATATCATGTATTTTTCTAACAATTATCACCTTAATTTTAAATATTTTTATTTTTCGTACATTTCGAAAAGATCGAATACGATTGGAATTTGTTTCTTGGAAGGTTAAAAATCAATTTTTTAAAATAATTATTCGACTTTTTGCTTAAAATTTTAAGATTGAACAATTAATTGAACGCCTACGAATTCAGGAGCCGAATTCCGCAATTATTCAACAAATTGAAAAGAAACTAGAGGAATATCGCAATGAAGAAGAAAAAATTCGGGAACTTATCATGCTAGGACCACCTGAAAATGATAGTAAAAAGGAATCTCAAAACCCCAACAATTAAGAAATCTTAATGAAAACGTTTGGATTTCCATTCCGATGGGCAGCCTTAAAGAATTTTTTTGTAAATAGAAAAACCATTTTATATTAAAAAATAAGGTTAAAAAGGGCCTCCCGGCATTACAATAAAAGTAAAAAATTAGATTTTTTATTTTATAAAAATTAACTTTTAAATCATTAAATATAAATTCAAAGTTTATGTTTGATAACACGAATATTTTAAATGGAGGGAGATCAACGAGTATACATAATTTCAAATAATTTTTTAAACAATTTTAACCTTTAGATTCCGAACATTATTTTCTATTTCGTCACAATATTTCCTTATTGAAAGTCGCTCATTCTTTAAAAAAATAATTTTTTAAGTATTAACACTGAATTTACCTCGATTTCAGTAAGATTTGCAACAACGTTGCCTATTTTTTCTCGAATAACTCTTTCAAATTTTTCCCTTTTTTCAGTTGCACTCAACTTCAATTTATTAAACTTCTCTGTTTCTTCTGCTATTTGCTGAAAATCAGTTTTATTTTAAAGAAGCGAAGAAAAAATAATTTTAATTTAAAAAGTTACTTTTTCCAAATGCCCCGATTTTTGCATTTTTTCTTCCAAAACTTCTTTCTCGTTTTCTAGGTTTTGAATTTTCCGATCCCACTCTGAACGTTCTTCTCTCCATTCCTCTTTTTCTTTTCTTCTCATTCTATCTTCTCGAGCTTCTTTTTTTGTTGCCTCTTCTAACATTTCACTTTCTATTTGGCCTCTTTCCCTTGAAAAAATCAATTGGAATACATTTTTAATTTTAATTTTCTTACTTGATCACTTCAATATCTTGAGAAATTCTTGATTTTCTCATTTCAAGTTCAATTCGTTTTTTATTCCATTCTTCAGAAATTTTTGGCATCCATTTTTTCGATATTGATTCCAAGTATATTTCTAGTTCCCTGAAAATTTAAAAACCATGTTTAGTTCGGATTTGATTGATAAAACTCTTCGTTTTCCGGAATTCTATCGATGTCAATTTGGAAATTTATACCATTTGATAATTGTTGGATTTTGTTCAACAAGTGCCCAAAATTAATTTGAAGCTTAAACATTTAATAAACTTTTATAAATTTTAAATAAAACAATACTTCTTTAAAGGAACTTTTAGTTGAATAATTCCAAATTTCTTTCGACAGATTTTCCATGTAACTTTGTTTTTCTCGTAATATTTCCTTTTCTTTTATAATTTCACAATTCATGGCTCGAACTGCTTCTCCTGATAATCCATGTTCTTGTTTTTGTTCTTCAATTTTTAACTGAATTTGGCGAATTTCTTCTTCAACTTTTTGAGCTTCATCTTCTATTTGCTTTTTCTCATTTTTTGCCAATTGCTACAATTTTTCATATTTTTAAAAAAGCTATAAATCAATTACCATTGAATGCTCGACATTATTCAAAATTGTTTCACATGACAATTCATAATCTTTGGCTTTTCTGATATCATCCTTGTAATCCATAATTTCTTTTTTCAACTTTTGTTCATTCCCTTTCTGAAAATGAATATTTAAAAAGAAAAGAAAATTGAACTTACATCTCCCTCTAGTTCTTCGCATTCAAACATTAACTGATCAAGCATTGATTTAGCTGAATTTAATGTGTCTTCAAAATCGTTGTCCTTTAACAAGAAAGTTCGTAACTTGTTAGATTTTTCTAAAGTTTATGTGATTAAAATGGTTATCTGAACTTTTTAAATACCCTCAACATAATCTTTAGAATAAATTTGATTTCGATCTTTTGTGTATTCTTTATAAACCATTGTTAGCCAACTGTAAGACAAAGCTCGCTCAGTTCCAATGTTTTCTTCAAAGCATTCACCCATCAAAATATCTTGCCTGCTTTTTCCAACACCATAAGAAATCTTGAAAATTATTAGTACATATAAAAATGTATTTAATCTTAAAACATACCGTTACAAAGTCAACAAGCCACGCTAACGCATCAAGCAAATATGGATAGCCATGAGGGGTTCCTAAGGGTTGAAAATGACTATTTTTCAAAACTCCTGGATAACCGAGTCCTTTGAATATTGGTGGAATCTAAAAATATTTTTTTTATTTACCTCAATAAATGAATCATTCGAATTACCACTTCTTCCAATCTACTCGACGTTGGAACTTCAAAACATTTGCTGATGTGTTGATAAATGAGTTCAAAAATAAGAACAAATTCTTGTCGTCCTTTTGGTGATCGAATTACTTTTTCTGGTGGCGCTTCATCTTCTTCGTGAATTTGTAAAAAATTATGTATTTTTGCAACATTTTGATTAACCAATGCTTTTGCATCCTAAACATGTTTTTTTAAATTAAAATTCGAAAGATTTGTTTACTCTTTGTGGAGCTACTCCAGTTCTTTGAAATAGTGACAATCTTGGCCCAGAAGTTTGACTTAAGCTGAATCGGCGTCCGTCACTTCTAAAATAAAATATTTGAGATTAGAAAAAAAAATTAGAATGTACTTTTTAACTGATGAAGTTGATCCAAAATCCGTAAACCTAGCTGTTTTGGTTGGAGTCCTAGCAGTGGATTGTCGTTGTGGTCCAACTGTTTTTCGTCGATCTACTCCAAACATTTTTTTTTCTGAATTATTCATTAAAAAAATGATAAAAAATTTTCTCAAAATCAAATAAAAATGTTTTTTTTTCCTTCACATTTAAAACAAGAAAACTCCCGCGTTTCTTGGTGTTTACGTACAGAGGTTGACGCATGACTTACCGTACTTTCTGTATAAAATAAAAAAAACGAAACTGCCGAAATAAAACGGAAATCTATAGTCAACTATTTAAAATTAGAAAAATTAATGGAAAATTTAATCAGGTTAAATAAAAATTAATTAAAATTTAACAAATTTCATTGACATTTATCGTATTTTTTTGATTTCAATTAATTTTTGAGGTATTAAAGTATTAAAAAAAGTTGAAAATTTGTTCAAAGAATATTTCATCAGTTCACTTTTCTGCCCAAATTATTTTACTAATCAAAATCCATCACAATCTTCTAACCATCGATAACCATAATATATGTGTGAAGTGAAATTTGATTTCTCATTTATTTGTCACTAAAACAAATGGAAATATGTATAATTAAACTTCAAGAAATCAACTCGAATAAACCTTTCATAGCCTACTGTTTTTTAAAGGCACAAAATGAATAACAAATTACAATGAGAAGCTGTTAATGTTCGCTGTAAGTATTTACTTTATTAATTACATACTCAACTAAAAGTTCAGCTATTATCATTGTATCAAAACTATTTAAAAAATATATTTTTCAAAATATTTTTTGATCATTTTTAATGCTTTTTTTAAATATAAACATTTTGAAAAATGAGCTTATAAACGTGCCTGGCACATAAAATGTACATCTATCAAAATAGGAAAGGTCGATGCTTGCAATTTTTGAATGATTCAGAGAGATTAACAAACATTTTCTTCTTAATCATATTTTGAATATTTAAACAAAATTTTCAATTCAAATGTCCATTTATATCACTTGACTTATTATTCTGAAATATGCTCGTCTTAATTATTTTTTCTTTAATTATTCAAATAAATGCCGATCAATCAAAAAGTTGTTATGCGGTATTCGATACCAAATTTGTTTCAAATTCAAAATTTTATTTTCAGTGTGCATCATCAGATCTTCGAAATTCATGGTATTTAACTGGGTTACCATCTGTTGGTGATAATTATTTCACAGTTGATTGCACTTCGGTCCGAGGAAATGCAGTTGAAACATGTTCGGGACCATGTCTTACACTTGCTTTTGATGATCCAAATTCGCTTATAAGTTTGCTTAATAATTGAATTCATTGTATAAATCGTTATTTTTTATTGATTTTAAGATCAAGGAAATCTTCTTATTGTTCGCGGATGTCATCAAACCCTCACACAAGTTGCCAGTAATCGATTCACAAATAATAATGATCCTTCCTATTCAAACTTTAATCAAACTGATTTTTGTGAATTGGATAACACTTATAAAATGACCAATAATAAAGGAGCTTCTGTATCAGTTCGAATGATGAGTCGATTATGTAACACAGACCGTTGTAATCATGATGAATTAAATTCAAATACTTTTCCACCAAACACATGTTCGAATCAAACCAATGATAATTGTATTTTAAAAAACCAATACAAATCAATTTTAAGAATTTTCAGTGTTAAATGGAAATCCATTAGGATGTTATGAATGTAAACCAGGTGTTGGGAAAAACTGTCTTGATTCGAAATGCACCAAAAAGTATTGCCTCAAACAGGAAATTAAATTAGACAGTGAGCTTTTTTCTTTTGGAAAATATTTGAAAAATCAATAAAATTAAGGCGGATATCAAATTGTCAAAACATGCAGTAATATTAACATTCTGGGAATCGATAATTATTGTCAAACCTTCGATATTTTTACAAATCCAGCTGGGATTTCAATTAAAAATCAATACACTCAGTGTTATTGTAAAGACAAACAATTCTGCAATTCAGAATGGAAACCAACAGTAATTTTGTCAATTTTATCTGTTTTAACTTTTAAAATTTTTATTTAACAAAGCAAATAAATTATATTTAAAAGCATTTTTAGCATAAATTACAAGTTTTTGAGCAAAGTTTTGATCGAACTTTCTCATAAAAAATATTTGTACAAAATCCATTTTGAGAAAATATTGCGCATCTTGAATGTGTATCAACACATTCTGATAAAAGAGAAACTTCTGAATTATTATTTTCTGCCTAAAAGAACAATTTATATTTAAAAGACAATAAATAAATATTTACCGTAGGAGAATCCCTATTCAAATAACAGAAATTGCATGTTTTTTGGCAACTTTTCATCATCATTTGGCGATAAAATTGATTTTTACACATTCCACGCTGAACATTTAATAAAATATTTAATTAAAAAAATTAAAAAAAATGTTAAATTTACTCGTCTCGAAGTTTCACAATTATTCGCAACATCTTTACATTCTGGCTTTTTTGTTGTTAATTCAATTCCAGAAATGATTTGTGTTTTTGGTGAGCAATTTCCCAAGCGATTCAATTTGTTAATATCAATTTGAGTGAATTTCATATTGTCTTCCAATTCAATTCCTGACTTGAAAATTTGGAAAATTTTTTCAAGCTTTTAGCTTCGCGGTTTGTTGCTTACTTTTAAAGGAATCATTGTAGCTAAACGAACTTGACGTTTTGAATCAATTTTTCCAAATGCATAACCATCATAATGCATTATTGATTTATAATCATAATTATCCGGATAATCAACTAATGAATCATGAAGTTTATCAAAATTAACTAAAAATTATTATTGATTTTAAACATTTTTTTCTGCATTAAAAAATAAATCTCAAACTTAATTGATTTGGTATGACATTTTGATAATCAACTCGAATAAAACTATCTCGATCTGGTCTTTGATGCTCATGCTCAAAACCAATTGCATGCATCATTTCATGCCAAATTATATAATCAGCGATACAATCAACAGCAAGAGAAAGGGTTTGACGCCCTCCAATTTTTCCCACATATGAATAACATCCATCAAGTGGAACAATGAATAAATAATCCCATTGATTTGTTCTTTCTACAAATTTGAAACAAGATATTTCTTCAAATGTTTTTAGTGATTTTTGAAGAATTGATTTTCTAAAATTCAACAAATTTTTGATAAAATTTAATCATTTTTTACTGATTATTTGTATATTGGGGAGAAATAACGATTGGAATCGTGTTATTTTCCCAGCGGTTGAATCGCGAGCTTTTAACTGAAACTCCCCGAATCTGAAGTTGATTTGCAGTTTCATATCTTAAAATTTGAGCAGGTGTAAGAACTGAATAAAATAATTTTAATAAAAAAAAAAACAATTTATTAAAAAAGCCATACGCATATCTCCAAACATTGTCTTATCCGATGATAATTCTAAATTTATCTCCCATGCTTTTTTTTGTTGACAATTCGATTTGAGAGAAAAGCTCAATAAAATACAAACAAGAAAAAATACCGAACTATCAAACATCGTCCAGAATCACAAAAATCAAAATTTGTTGCCATTTTGAAGATTTTTCTGAACAATGACAGAGAGCAGGTGAATCAACAACAAAAAAAAATAATGTGAGCTTCAAATTTTTTGATCAACTTCCATATTTTGATTCCTCTCGAAATGAAATTATATTTTTATTTATACAGGAATCAATTGTTTTGTTCTAGACAATCAAGACTTTTTCTACTTTTTTTCTTTTTGTAAATAATTTTTTCGAGATCAAAAATGATTTTTTGAAAAAATTAAAATTTGAAAAATTTATTAATTTCTGGATAAAACTATTTTCAGGTTTAATCACATTTACAGAGCTTCTACTCGATCAATTTTTGAACTGTCAACATTGATCCATGGAGAAACTGAAACAATTTAGAATTGAAAATTAAATTGTTTAAATATAAATTATTATTTAAGTACTTAATGTGTGTATAAAACTATAAACTTACTAAATTTTGAACAGTGTGTGCATTTTGATCCACTAGCAATAAATGAGCCAAGCTTTGAGCCACAAGAATGAGTTATCTAAAATAAAATAAAAAAACTTAAAATAAATGATTTTTAGAAATTTTACCGAGCATGTCTGATCACTTATTGTTAACCAAGACATAGGTTCAATTAAATATTTTTGACAATTCTAGGAATTTTATTTTTTTCTAAAACCTAACAAAAATATTTTTTTTTAATAAACCTCATCTTCTTTTCCATGTTCTAAATTGTCAATATTGAAAATTATTTTTCGGCAGTTTTTGCATCTGAAATTTTAATGAAAAAAAAATGTGAAAAAAATTTTTTTACTTGAATCGAACAATATTTGTTTTGACATCAACCGGCTGTCGATAAAGTTGGAAAGGTTCTAAATAGAAATTCGGAATACTTAATTTTACATTTTTATAGCATTTTGGATCAAGCGAGCAATTGTTTCTTTCGAATATTTTTAATTGACACATAAACCCATTATTTGGTCTGAAAATAATCTTTTTTTTTAATTGGAAACAAAACAAACCCTGCATTCGGTCTTATTTTTCTGATAAAATCAAGTGCTTCATCTCTTGAAAATTTACTTTTGTACATTAAATATCCCATGCAAATTGTGACACTTCTGGAAACAGCAACAATGCTGAAATGGAATGAAATTTTCAGTTTAAGTTTTATTTAAGCGAAGCTACCAATGAACTACAACGTTTTCTCCATTTTCTATTGAATCATTAATAATTTTGACAGATTTTAGAAGAATTTCAGTTTCTAAAATATCTTGATCGTGACAATCATAAGTTTGGAAAAAAATATATTCAATATTTTCTATTCTTTCTGATAAACTTATTTTTTCATCTGTTAAAGTTATAACTTTTTTAATCTAGAAAAATTATTGTTCATTTAAAAAATAAATTTAACTTTAAACTTAAAGAGAAAACCTGGTTTTTTTCAAAAAATTCTTTTTTATTGGGCCCAATTATTTTAGCATATTGCGCTAAAAATAATCCATCGCAAATTTTCCACATCGGGGAATGAAATACGAAATTTGATATTGAAATTTAAAAAAAAACGCAACCATGTCATTCTCAATAGAGCGCAATTGAGTTTTTCACTTATTTTTAAAACATTTTTGCCAAATTTTTGCAGAATTATTATTAGTTTAATTCAATTATAATAGTTCTTAAATTTAATTCAGTGCTGACTTAAAAATTTAAAAGTTTTTAAAAAATTTAAATTCAGAAATGTTTTGAAAATAATGTTTCAATTTGTTGCAAAAAGCATTCACCCGAGATGTTAATTTAGTTTTAAGTTTAATCAAATATTTAAGCAGTGTTAATCTTCTCTTTCTCTTTTTTTTTTTTTAAATGTTATTTTTTTTAAACACTCAATTAAAAACAAATGTATTATCAGCCCACATTTTGTTTTCACAGAAACCAATCATCCGTCGCCATCACAACAAGTTTTTTCACGTTTTACTTTCAATGACATATATAATTTTAGTTGAGATTTTCAATATTCTTTTACCGCAGTTTTGTTCAGAACAAACTCAATTCTGTCTGTCCTGCCTGCTCCTCTCCGTTTCTGTGAACAATCTGTCAATTCGCTGCCTTGCTGTGCTACCGTATTCGAACTGCAACCGAGAGCGACGTGACAAGACCCCATCCATGTTCATAAACAGCTTTACATGCAAAAATAAGAATATTCGTTCGCTCTTACGTTTTTTTTTCTAATTTTTTGTTTCTTTTTGTTCGTAATTTTTAACAGCCGAAATACTCGACTTCAAATATAGTTTAAATTTCAACCATTTCTTCTTTTTAAAAAGTTATTTTTCAAAAATTTTCGTCATAAAATTTTTATATTTTTTAATAAAAACGAATTATTTTTATATTTTTTTATTTCCGTTTTATCTGTTATTTATGTTAGAAGAATCTCAAAAGTACATCTTTTAATATATAAAAATGCATTAATTTCTTTATTTCTCTTTTTCTTTAATTAAAAAAATCTTTTATCTTTTTTTTTAAAACTTAGTTTAATACATTCATACATAGATATATGCGCGGTGTTTTTTGCCGGCATCACTTGTGTATATCGATTCATGACCGACAACGTCGAGTGTGCAATTGTCAGCTTTCTAAACTCTTCTCGCTCTCTCTTTTCTTTCATATAAATTAACTCGTCTTTCTAATTTTGGCATTAATATTCTTTTCTCAAAAACATTCTCATCGCAAATAAATTTAAATTTACTAAACTTATTCAGTTTAAATATTATCATTTTTTTCAGTTTTAAACATGGTGGAAGCTCGACGAATTGTTGGCGGAAGAAACAAAAAAGTTCAACCACCAATTTTGTCACATGAATTTGTGATTCAAAATCATGGAGATATTATGAGTTGTGTTTTGATGGTTTTTATTGTTGGCCTTATGTTCAACGTAAGTTTTAAAATGCTATTAAAAATTCAAAAAACAAAAAATATCGTCCAAAATTTAAAAAAACTGAGTTAAAAACTTTAAAAAAAACGATTATCAATTCCAGTTGACATCTTCAATTGCTAGCGTTTTCATTACTCCTCAATATAACGAAACTAGAAAAGTCATCTTAGAAGGAACGGAATATGAAGTTAGCGGATATCGAAGCGGTCTTTTAGATTTAGCAACCATCGCATTTTATACCATTTCTTGGATTGTTGTTCATGCTATTATTCAAGAATATGTTTTAGATAAATTGCAACGTAAAGTAGGTTCTTAATGAAAATATTAAAGTTAAAAAATAAACTGTTTCAGACGCATCTTTCAAAAGTTTCAACTTTCAAATTCACTGAATCTGGGCATACATTAGCGTTCGCAGTTTATTCAATTGCTCATGCTTCTCAACTTATTCAAGAAATTTTTACCGGATACAACGATTTGAAAAGGTTTCAAATTTGAATTTTTCCAGTTTTGAAACAATTTCAATTTTTTTTAGAATTTGGATTGGATATCCAGAAGAGCATCGATTAATGAGTGCTAGCTACAAACTTTTTTTCATCTTCCAAATTTCGTATTGGCTTCATCAATTTCCAGAGTTTTATTTTCAAAAACTTAAAAAAGAAGAAATTCGTCAAAAAACGTTTGTTTCCGTCATTTACACAATTTTCATCGCTGCTGGTTATTTCTTAAAGTTTCTACTTGTTTTTAAGATAATTTTTAAAAATTAAAATTTTAGCTTTACTCGTGTAACTGTGGTTCTTTTAATTCTCGAATACACGTCTCAAGCAGTTTTCCATTTTGCTCGCCTTGCATATTTCTTGGAGAAAAAGAGTGTTGCAAAGCCAGCGTACGTCATTTAATTAAATTATATTGAAAAATTAATCTATTTTTATTAAAGATTCAAATTTTGGAATGTTATCTTCCTAATTGTTCGTTTCTCGTCAGTTGTACTTTCGGTGATGACATTCTGGTATGGTCTTCGTCAATCCGAGTTGCCATACATTGATGCATCGATTGGAAACTATAATACAACATTTGTTCGTCTCAATCTTCTTTTGTCAATTGTTGTCCTTCAACTTGTTCTTCTTTGGTCGTTCATTTCATTCCATTTAGGACGTTACAGGTTTCAATTTTTATTTATTAAAACAAAACACAATTGTAATAATATTATAGAGATACTGGTAAAAAAGATAAAAAGAAGTCAGCAACAGCGCTAGCTCCACAGAAAAAAAAGAGAAACGAAGACTCTCAATCGGTTTTTTTTTCATTTTCAGTTTTTATTATTCAACGACTTTTTTCCAGGAAGGAGAATCTGCTTTAGAATCAAAATCAGCGAAGAAGAAAAATTGAAGTTTCCGGCATGAATTTATGTCAATGTTATAGGCACCTTTCTTCCTCTTTTTCCATTTCTAATTCTATCTCTTTTGGGCCCTATCCAGCAACAGAAAAAGAAATGTGCACACAAAAATCGGATCTTTTTTTGATATTTTGAATGCAATTTCAACCGGGATACTTTATATCTTTTTCCAAAAAAATTTTCAACGTGTTTGTGACATTTTTCGTGCTTTTATCTATTTCTTTCTAGCCGTTTTAGTTGTCGCATTATTCAATTGTGATCGATTATTTCATCTCTTCTACTGTGGTTTTAAATATATTTAATTTGGTTAAAATTCTATCGCATTTCATGCATTTTTTAATCACTGTCCTTTCCTTTTTATATAATTTATTAAAAGCTTCTCATTTATTTTGTTGTTTCTTGTTTTAATAAAAAACTTCATCGGTTAAATATTTGTTGTTCAATTTAAAAATGTCAAAATTATCTCGTAAATATTTTATTTAAAATCTAAAAAAAGAAGGATTCGTATTAAAAAATTTAGAATGCCATGGGATCGAAGAAGTCGTGTTTCAACATGCACCGTCAATAATTGGGCTTTAGACTTTAAGGGAAATTATGAGAGAATTGTAAAAAGTATTGAAAAATCTATGAAATTCAGTGATCAATTTTAAAAAATTGAATAATTCAAATTTAGCTTGTGAAGAAGCTGATGAAGCTGGAGCCAGAATACGGCTAGGACCCGAATTAGAATTATGCGGATATGGATGCGGGGATCATTTTTTTGAGTTGGATACTGAAAGGCATTCTTGGGAAATGCTAAGTAAATTAGTGGAAAAAAGTCGAAAAGTAGGGGGGATTTATTTGTAAAAAAATAAAAATCGTATAATTTTCAGTGGCCAGAGCTTTTAATAATAACCGGTCTTCCAACAAGATTCCGTGGATTGTTGTACAATTGCATGGCAGCGGTTAAAAATGGGTATTTTATTGATTTTCTCTTTTGATAGCTCAAATAATTTTTCAAGAATTCTCTTATTTATTCGTGCTAAAATGGGATTAGCTGATGACGATGTTTATCGAGAATCGAGATGGTTCGTCAAATGGACACAACCATTTGTGAATTACGAATATTTCATTGATTCGGAATATTATTTTGAACAGGTTTGACACATTAAATTATCTAGTATTTTTGTAATTATTTAGAATACCGTACCTTTTGGTGATGGAATATTAGAATCGGAAGATAATATTAAAATTGGATTTGAAATTTGTGAAGAATTATGGTCAGCCCAATCGTAAGATTTAAAAAAAAAATTGTTTACCTATAAAAAAGAAAATCGGATTGTAAATTTTAGAACAAATATTTCATTATCTCAACAGGGAGTTGATATCATCTGTAATGGATCAGGAAGTCATCACATTCTTGGAAAATCGAATTATCGAATTAATCAATTAATCTTAGGATCATCTGGAAAAGTGTTAAATTTATCTTAATTTTTCTCATAGAAATTTTAAATGTTAGGTTGGTGGAGTCTATTTGTATGCGAATCATCGAGGATGTGATGGTGATCGAGTTTATTACGATGGAGCATCAACAATTGCTCAAAATGGTGAATTATTAGCACAAATTCGACAATTTGATATCGAAGACACTGTAGGTTTGATAAAATCTTTTTTTATCTGAAATGGTGTATTTTAGTGCGTTGTAACTGCCCTTGTTGATCTTAATGAAAACATAACATTCCGTCAAAAGAAAACAAGTAGCAGTGTTACGGTATGTTGATTTAATTTTTTTCTCAAATTTAAAAAAAACAATGTTTAGGCTTCTGAACAAAAACCAATTGTAACAATTAAATTTGAAGGTTTTATGACGAAAAATATTGCTAAAATTGAAGAAAAATGTGCCGAAAAAATCAAAAGTAAAGAAGCTCTTGAAAAAAAGAAGTCTCATTATTGATTAATTTTCAGATGTCGAAGAATTACAATTGTCACCAATTGAAGAATTGTGTCATGGACCACCTGCATACTTGTGGACATATTTAAGAAGAAGCGGAATGTCGGGATATTTTATTCCATTATCTGGTGGACTCGATTCATCATCCGTTGCTGCAATGGTTCGGTTGATGTGTGAAAAAGTTTGCGAATCAGTGAAAAGGCGAAAATTGGAGAATGGTTCTTAAATCGCCAAATTTTTTATATTTTTAATTTAATTTTCAGGTGGAGATGATCCCGCGTATTATTTGAACGGGAAGAAAGTTGGAGAGGATCCGGCTGAATTGTGTAAACAGGTAAAAACTGTATTTGAATTGCGAAAAGTTTTATTCCAACAAAAAGTTGTGAGAAAAAAAAGGATTCTAACGGCGATGTCCGTCCTCGAAGAAAACTCCTCCATCGAGGGCGCAATATCTGAAATGTTAAAAGTTGTATTTCGAATTCTTTCTTTTTTCTTGGTAAATTTAAGTACTTTGGACAAATTCCTTTCTCTCCTTGTTTTCCATCTTTTCCTGGCTGGCCTGGTTGTCCAGGTTGTCCATCTCTTCCTGGTTGTCCTGGTTCGCCATTTTCTCCTTTCTCTCCTTGTGGTCCTGGAACTCCATCTTTTCCTGGTTCACCGCTTCCTCCGCGTGGTCCTGGAAGTCCTGGTTTTCCTGGTTCTCCTGGTGCTCCTGGCTGTGGTTCTCCATTTTCTCCGTTTTGTCCTGGCTCTCCTGGTGGTCCGACCTTTCCTTGTGGTCCTGGTGGTCCGGCTGGTCCCTTATTGCCTGGTTGTCCTTCTGATCCTGGTGGTCCTTGTGGTCCTGGTGGTCCAAGTGGTCCCTTGTTTCCTTCTGGTCCTGGTGGTCCGGCTGGTCCTGGTGGTCCTTCTGGGCATGGCTTGCATGGGGGTGGAGTTATTGGCTCACATGGTTCCTTTGGAGGACGTCCAGGATTTCCGTTAAGTCCTGGTGCTCCAGGTTTACCTGGTCGTCCAACACGTCCTGGTGTTCCTGGAGGTCCTTGAGCTCCTGGAAGACAACATCCTTCACATTGACCATTAGAAACAGATCTGGCAGTGCGGTTAGCGGGAATGGCAACGTCTGGGATCATTCGAACTTCAGAAAATAGTTTTCGAGCTTCACTTCTGCATTCGGTGATCTCAACATGCATCGATCGGCGAGCATGATGAATATAATTGTAAACCATCGGAAGGGTAATGCAAACTGGAAAAAAATCGATAAAGCTGTTTAAAAATTGAAGAAAATTTTTCGAAATTACCCGATAAAACAGCAATTGTTGAGAATGTTAATGCGGCATAGCCGACAAACCGATAGGCTTTAATTCTTGAATCAATGTCCATGTTGTTCACCAGGATGTTGTTGATGATTAGAAGTGTTAAGATCGCTTCTTTTATAGTAGAAAAACTTTCACTTTCATTTTCCAAATGTCCTTCCTCTTTTTATATTTTTCTTCCCGAAAAAGAAAAAAAAAGAAAACTGAAAAGTTGTAAAGTAGTAGCAATCCATACGCTTGTTACCAAGTTTTTTTTTTTGGTTGATATCGTGAGGCTGATGATACTAATCAATTTATTTTCCAGGTATTGTTCACTTGCTACATGGCTAGTGAACATTCGTCACATAAAACAAAATCGTGTGCTGTTCAACTTGCAGCCAATATCAATAGTAATCATTGTAGGTATGAAAATCGAAACAAACCAACAATTGGAAATATTGATTGCAATTTTCAGTTTTTTTATTGATACAATTGTTACAGCAATTCTTGACGTATTTAAAACCGCTTATGGATTCATGCCATCATTTCAGGTTAATTAAACGTCATGTTAGACAAAACAACTAGTGTTTAGAGCTCGGATAATCGAGAAATTATGGCGTTGCAAAATATTCAAGCTAGAACTCGTATGATTTTATCATATCTTTTTGCACAATTAGCGTTAGTGAAAGAAAAAAGAGCTGGAGGTTTATTAGTGCTTGGAACTGCAAATGTTGATGAAAGTCTTGTTGGATATTTAACAAAATATGATTGTTCATCAGCGGACATTAATCCAATTGGATCAGTTAGTAAATGCGATTTAAGAAAATTCTTGGAATTGGCATCTGATAAATATGGATTGACTGCATTGAAAGATGTGATCAATTCAGTCCCAACAGCTGAGCTTCGACCACTTGTTGATGGAAAAGTTGCACAGACTGATGAAGTAATTATTTCAATAATTAAAAAAAATAAATTAAAAAAATAATCGTAGGCTGAAATTGGATTAACTTATGAGGAAATGTCAATAATTGGACAATTACGAAAACCTGGTGGAATGGGACCATATTCAATGTTTCTTAAATTATTACAAATTTGGTCGGAAAAATATTCGGTTGAAGAAATTGAAGAGAAAGTTAAAACATTTTGGTGGAGATATCGAGTGAATCGACATAAGGCGACAGTGTCAACACCGGCTGTTCATGTTGAAAATTATAGTCCTGACGATCATCGAAATGATCATAGACCTTTCTTGTATCCAGATTTTTCATACCAGTTTGAAAGAATTCGAGAAAAAGTGGAAGAAATAAAACGAAATTCTAATTGATTGAAAATTTGTTTTGTATTAATTTACCATGAATTGAAAATTTATTTTAAATTTGGCTTTTTCTATAGAAATGAATAGTTTTTAGTCAATGTGCATTGTACATAAAGGTTCAAAACCCCGCAAACATTATATCTGACGCGCATTTTTGAGCAGTGTTGTTTATAAGCTGATATGTAATATTTAGAAAGGCCACGTCATCATTATACGTTTATAAATGTTTTATAGTTTTTTTTTCATTTAAAATGTGTTTTATTTCATTATATTTCGAATAAATTGCAGAATGAAGTTTGTTTTTCTGTTGGCATTATTCGCTCTTTTAACTTTTTGTTACGCTGAAGAGAAAAAAGTTGATAAACTGCAAATTGGAATTAAAAAAAGAGCTGAAAAATGCGAAGTTAAATCAAAGTTTGTTTAAAAAACGTTTGAAAAAATCAAAAACTTTTTTTTTTAGAAAAGGAGATCAATTGCATATGCATTATACCGGAACACTTCTTGACGGAACAGAATTTGATTCAAGCAGAACTAGAAATCAAGAATTTACTTTTACTCTCGGACAAGGAATGGTAAAAAAAATAGAAATATAGCTAACAAATCAAAATATTTAAAAAATTTTAAGGTAATTAAAGGATGGGATCAAGGATTGCTCAACATGTGCGTTGGTGAGCGTCGAATTTTGACGATTCCACCACATCTGGGATATGGAGAACGTGGAGCTCCACCAAAAATCCCAGCCAACGCTGTTCTCAAATTCGATGTTGAGCTCATGAAAATTGATAGAAATGGAGAAGAATTGTAATTTTTCTAAATTGTGCCTTTTATTGTATCATTGTTACAACGGTTCTTAAAAATGTTGTTTTACAAACTTAACTGGTTTAAATTAAATAAATTGTTTTTCTTTATATTTTACTGTAGTTTGGATGTTTAGTGTAAACACTGTGTCTTATAAGTGCACAGTTATTCTTTAAAAAATGAGTTTTTTGATAAAAAACAGTTAAATCTTTAAATTCGTGTGTTAAATTACAAAATTATTTTTTCAAAAAAAATGAAAGTCTTATGGCTTCTCTTATCATAATATTTATCGGTTATCAATTGTACTCTGTCATAGACATAAATTATTATCAGTCAAAATTCACATCTTTCTAATAAGTTTTTTTTCGATGAAATTTTTTGATAATTATTCGTATCCAATTTAATTTCTTTAATGTCTTTTAATCCGCATCAATGTCAATACTAAAAATGAAAACTATTGTTTCAAAAAAAAACAAAAAATGAATAAATAAAAGATGCAACGTAATATATGGATAGTGCAATGCTAAAAGGCAGATGAAAGGACTCGAGTAAATTGAGTATTCTCCTTATTTGAAAGCTCATCTTTCGTTCCATCACATAACAAACGGGCATTTAACATTTCAGTTTTATTTCATTCGTATTTCTCTACATTTCAATCATTTTTTGTTCCCTAAGACCTTTTTGTAAAGACGTTTTTCTATTCATTGTCAAACACATTTTTCACTGATACAAAGAACCAAAATGAATATTAAATTGATTTTTTTTTTCGATAAAAAAATTGTTTTTTTTTTCAATTTAAAATATTTAACAGATATTTTTCAACATTTTTTTATAAATTCAGTACTACGTCAAATTTGCATAAACCCCGTTGAATTATGGGTAAATTTTTTCTTCTTCGTTCCGCCACTCTTTTTCTGTTTTAGCGATTTTATGAAGGAATTGAAATATTTTTTCAATAATCGATTAATCATGTTTTGAACAAATCGTTATCTTCCTTGTTTCTGCCACAATTTTGAAAAATTGAAATTCTTTTTTATGTTTTGATCAAGTCAAGCATCTTATTGATTTCCATACTTATCATATCTTTTTTTTTAAACAAAAAATTTTGAAAACTTACTTATTAATAGAACATATGGTTTTTTTTCTTTAATTCTTTCGATTTTTTCAATGAAAAGAAGGTTTCTCTATCTTATTGAAAAAAAAAGATCTGTTTAAATATGACACAGAGCAGCAACATTTTGTTCCCTTCAATCTTAGTTTATATTTTGTTCCTCGTTCTGAATGGTTTTCAACTTTTTCAGCGATTTTTTTTTGATAATTTTTAAATAAAACTTAAAATAAATTTTTATTATTCGAAATTCTCATGTAAAAAAAATGTTTTTTTTCCAATTTTTTCTTGAAATTATTAATGATTATTTTTAATTAAAAAAAACCGTCTTTTGCAGTTGAAAAAACAAACTATTTTAATTTTAGCTGACATTTCTAACAGCAACGAAGAATATCCACACAGCTAAAAGAAAAAGCAAGAAAAAGTTGGAGGAAAATAGTGGACCTTAGAGAAATTCTTGTGATATTCAAAAACGACGACAACAAAAACTACGAAATTCGGAAACAAGACAAAAAAATAAAGTTGAGCAAGACGCAGAACGAATTGAAGTTTAGAGAAAAGCGAGAAGAGAAAAAAAGAAACGACGAAATAGTGTGCAAATAGAGGAGATCGATTAGAAAAAGAGCAGAAGCTAGAGAAGCAGCTGCATGGGGGAAAAGGCATGGTAGGCCATTCGCATCTTCGAAGACCTTGGGCCGAAGCGGCGACGAGTGCTTTTGCCGTCGCCAGTGCTCTACCGGTCACAATGAGTAGTGTTCAAATTGCTGAATTATTCGAGCAGGTAATTTAATTGATTCTTAAAAATGTATTTTATCATTAAAAACTATTCAATTTTTAAAATTTGAATTTTTTATTGACAAAAAGTGATTAAAAAAATAATATTTTTTAGGTAGAACAAGGAGTCGATTTAAAATGTACCCTAACTGCAGAAATGTCTTCCTTACGAAACGCAGTATAATTTTCACCGAGAATTTTCTTTTGAAAAAAAAAACAGAAGAAAACTATTTTCAGAATGGTGAATCTTTGCTAATAGTCGCTTCTCGTGTTGGAAATGTAGATGTGGCTAAGAAATTAGTTCAATTAGATCCCGATTCAGTTGATGAGACAGATAATGTAAAAGATTTCAAACAATATTCTCTATTTTTGCCTTATTAAATTTATAGGAAGGGTGGAGTTCTCTTTTGAATTCAGCACATAATGGATTTGTGAGCATTGTTCGTGCTTTACTTGAAAATGGAGCTTCTGTTGATCAACCTGATTTGGTATTTTAAATAATTTAAAAAGAAATTAATTAATAATAATACAAAATTTATTCAAGATGGGATGGAGCCCTCTCATGTGGGCTGTTTACAAAAATCATTCCGATATTGTTGACGTTTTACTCAGTTTTAAAGTATAAATAAATTGAAAAAGAAATTTTAAAAACAATTTTATCTTTTATCAGGCTCATGTTAATTTGGTCGATGAAGAAGATGGATTGACACCATTGATTGTTGCATCTGGAAGAGGGTTCACCCCAATCGTTGAGCGCTTAATCGATGCTGATTGTCAGGTTTTTAAATCCAATTTTAGCGAGATATTTTTCTTTATTTTTAAAGGTAAATGCTTGTGATAAATTTGGAAGTACTGCATTAATTTGGGCCGCAAGAAAAGGTCATTTACCAGTTGTCCAAAAATTACTAAATTCAGGAGCTGAAGTAGATGCTGTTGGAATGGTAAATTATTCATTTGTCGCTTCGAGTTTATTCATTTTTTTTCAAAATAAATTCCCAATTTTTAGTATTCATCTACAGCTTTAATGCTTGCGACAAGAGGAAATTACATAAACGTTGTAAATTTGTTGTTGACAAGAGAGCCCAATGTTAATGTCGTTGATCAAGTAATAAAATAATAATTTCCTTCCTGAAAACTAATTTCTGGTGGTGGTTTTTCTTTCAGAATGGTCTTAGCGCTTTAGGAATGGCTGCAAGAGATGGATACACAGAAATATGCGAATCCCTTATAAACTCGGGTGCTTTTGTTAATCAATGTGACAGGTTTGTGCTCATTGAAGTTTCATATTATATCATCAATTAGTTTCAAGATTTGGAAATTGGATTTTAACATCAGCTGTTAGAAGTGGTAACGCATCAATTGTTCGAATGCTTCTTGATAAATTTGCAGATGTTAACTGTCAAGATTCCGTAAGAAACAAACATTTAGTTGTATTGTGTGGGGGTGGAAATTGTTTAAAAATTTCAGGAAAAAAGAACGCCGTTACATCTTTCAATTGATAAATCATTCACAGATATTGCTTATATTCTGCTTGATAGAAAACCAAACTTGGAATTGAAAAATAAAGTAAAATGAAAGCTTAAAAAATGTATTTTTTTTCTTTTTCTTTTTTTCAAGGATGGTGAAACTCCTCTTCTTCGAGCAGCAAAAGTTCGACATGTTCATCTTTGTACTTATCTGATAAATTGTGGAGCGAAATTGTCAGCCACGGATAATTATGGAGAAAATGCTTTACATTTGGCATTAAGAGCAAGAAGCCGAAGATTAACACAAGCATTATTAGGTTTGGAATTTTCTCGTCGGCTGGAAAAAATGTCAATATATTTAAATTTGCAGCAAATCCATCTGATTCAAGGCTTTTGTATCGTCCTAATAAAGTTGGTCAAACTCCGTATTCAATTGATTTATCGAATCCTCAACCAATTATTCCGCTTATTTTTGGGCCAATTGATGCAGAAGATAAAATGGATACTGTAATGGGCTATGACGTTTATTCAAATGTTTTAGCTGATATTGGTGCTCAATAAATTAAAAAAAAAACATAAAAATTTTACTTTTTCAGTTTGTGAACCATCCTTGTCATTGCCATTAACGATTGGTTTATACGCAAAATGGGGATCTGGAAAGTCAGCATTATTAGCAAAATTAAAAGAAGCTATGCATAGTTTTTCAAGAGGATGGATGGATGGAGCATCATTAACGTAAGATTTTTTCAAATAAAAAAAAAAAAATAAAAAATGTCAGATTATCGTTCTCTCTATTTTTCTCACTTTTCTTAACAATGGGATTGTTTTGGTTGTTTGTTACAATGCTTATTGCATTAACAAAATCAATGAGTGCTTATATTATAACTTGGTGTGTTGCTTTTTCAATTTATATTGGTTTTTCGTCATTTTTAGGTAAGTCTAAAGTTGGTTTTTATATTTAAAAAAAACCCAAATTTTTAGTGTTAATTTATTATGGAGATCTTAAAGGATGGTATTCATCGATGGATGTAAGATTTAGATTCATAAAAATAAAGAAGAGGCGTTCAGCTTTTAATTTCAGATCGCCATATTTTTTGCAAAAACGTTTAATCGAATAAAATTAATTTATAATATTGTTACTTTACATGCGCCACTGAATACCGAAGATAATGCAAGTATGCCAGTGAGGTAACGAAAAAGTGCCAAATTGAAAGCAAATTTCATTAGTTGACTATTATTCCAGCTTTCTTTTTGCGGATTATCATCGATTGTCTTCAATAGGTGGCGAACAAGCTCTTGCGAAAATTGTCGCCACATTGTTTGAAGCAGCTGAAACACATTACGGAGTTTTGCCGGTCCGATTATTTTGCTCGATGAAGCCACCATACCGTAAGGATTTTTTTAATTTGAAAAATCCCTTCTCAATTCTTTTTTTTTCTCATTTTTTTCATTTTTCAAAAAGAAAAATTCCCCTTTTTCTTACCGTAGATCATTTGTAGATGCACGCAAAGGTTAACAGAGTTCGGCTTTCTAGAGCTCATTTTATTTTTTCATTTCGATTTTTAAAATTTTTCACATTAGCCAGATATGTAATTCAGAATATATTGACACTGGTTTTGGTTATACTTCATTTGGTGCGAAAGGATATCATAGTATCCCATCTTCCCAACAAGGTTTTCTAGAATATCTTGTATAGTACAATAATCTAGATTCGTTTTGTTTTCTTGTTGCATGCAAATCATTTTTCACTCACAATAATCAACTAAAAATCATTCAATTTTTTATTTTTCAAACTTTAATATTGAATTGTTCGTTGACATTTGTTGTTCTAAATATTTGTTCTGAAGTGTCTCTCGTGTGATTGATTAACAATAGCAACATTAAATGAATGGTTTCAGCTGGTGTTCATGGATCACTTCGTCGTCACTGCGGGGTTCCACATGCAATTCTCATTTTTTTCGCGATTTTCCTACTAACAATCAGCCAAATATTTGCAACAGTCTGGTTTTTGTCAGATCGTGATCCGAACAATCTCAATTTATACTTTGCTATCGCATTTTTTATTGGATTTTTAATGATTTCTTCGTATCCTTTCATATTAATTGCAAGGTTTGTCGATTTTTGTTGAAAAGGCGTTGAAAAAGTTTTGAAATTAAAGATATTCTTGGACAAATGTGCCGAGAAGGAGAGTGAATTCAGCTGCAAGAAATTCGCATAAATTAAGATTTGAAGGATTGATGCAAAAACTCCAATCAGAAGTAAACTTATTTATCATTGATTTTTGTTTAAATAGAAACATTTTCAAGGTTGATCTTCTTGCTGATATGATTCGATCACTGGATGCTTTCACAAGAAGTCATACACGACTTGTAGTTGTTGTTGACGGTTTGGATAACTGTGAGCAAGAAAGAATGGTGCAAACATTGGATGCTCTCGAATTATTATTCTCAGCAAGAAAGCATCGACCATTTATTACAATTATAGCTGTTGATCCACATATCATTGTGTCAGCGATCAATCATAACATGCATTCAGCTTTATTAGGTGAATTTTAGTTTTTGTCAAAAAAATGTATTAAAAAAAATTATTTTGTTGCAGGAACTGAGCTAACTGGTCATGATTATCTGAAAAATATTATCAGTATGCCATTTTATTTACACAATTCGGCATTGAGACAATTGCAATCAAAATTAAAAGTAAAATAATTTTAAAAGTTTTAAACTTGTTTTTTTCTTGAAGGAAAAACGAGAATCAATGGCAGAATGGAAAGAAAGGTTCAAACGACAGGACACGTTCCATGGTTCACATTTATCATTGAGAGAAGCCGATGGAAGGCAGAGTAGAAAGAAATCAACAGTTCCAGTTGGAACAATTGGTGGAAGAGGAATCTCGGATGGAATTTTAGGAGAAGATTATTTTTCAAATATGAATCCAAGAGCGATGCGACGAATTGTGAATGCATTAACCTTAACTGGAAGATTAATGAGAGCATTTGAAATTGATTTTTCATGGATGTCACTTGGTCATTGGGTATCATTACTAGAACAATGGCCAAGTCGTATGTGTTGGCTGATTGATCGAGCATTGGAAGTTCATAACAATCAATTATTATTATCGGAAGTTTATCATCAATTAAAAGAGCACATTCCGGCCAATGATGAATTAGTGACAATGGATCGAAATTTGGATAATTTCGAAGGATTCCTTGATTCAAAAGGAATACCGCCAGCTGAAAGATTGACTGTTGGACATGTGAAAAAGTTTGTGCCCTGTACAAGTAATTTGGATCCATATTTGAGAAAACTAATACGAGAAAGAAGCAAAGGACTAGTTGATATTGAAGCTCAAATTGGAAGTGCTGGAATGGCGATTCCACCAAACGCCAGGCTCTTATTTTGTGTATGTTTAGTTTCGAATAAAATTAAATTATTGTAAGCATTTTTTTTAGGATGAATTAACATGGATGTCAATTGACACACCTTTAGTTGAAATGAAACTAGATTATCTTGTCAATCTTATTCGTAAAATGGATATTCCTTCATCACGGCTTGATCCAATTGTAACAAAGTTTTATAATCTAAATCTTTGCGGTCTCGTTCTTGCCACGTGTCCGTTTAATGAACTGAAAGATTCATTAAATTTACCACTTGGCGATTGGACAATGATCAAATTGTTGGTTGAAACATTAAAAGTGTTTGGAAACCAACCACCTGGAGTTAGAATTGACAAAAGGAAAGCCTTAACATTACGGGAAGAAGATGAAGAAGAAGAAATTGAAGAAGCTGCTGAAGCTGTTGTATTGTCGGAAAGAGAAAGAGCTCCATTAGTTGGATCAGTTCGAGCTGAAATTCGAAGACGATCAACAATTGTTCAAAATTCAAATGAGCTGAGCATTGATCACAAATGGTTAATGGAAAACTTGTCAGGAATGGATTTAAGTATGTTTTTTAACTTCAAAATAATAAATAAAAAGCAATTGTTTCCTAGCGGAAACCGAGGGTGATGTGAATGATATGCATTTTTCACATTTTTCGTCATCCGACGCTCCATCTCCTTTAATTGACGGAATGGTTCCGGTATCAGTTTCAGCAGCACCATCAGTCAGGTAAATCAGGCTTTGGAAAAAAGTGTGTAACTGTCAAGAAAAAAAAAATGGAAATTCGTTGTTGATAGCTTGATTGTTTTCATCGTTGGATTTTCTGTAATTTTAGATTCGAAGAAAATGTGAATGATCTGGAAAGAGAAGCATCTGACGCAGATAGTACACAGTCTCGTTATGATAGCAAAGAAAATTTATTGGATGAGCCAAACAGTGATTTGGCATCAAAAGAAGAATTAATGAGATTCGATTCAAATGGGCATAGGTAAAACAAAAAAAATACAAATTTCTAAAAAATTAAAATAAATCGATATATGTAGTATTTGGCCGTAAATTCTCAGCTTTCTTTGTTTGAGTCGTTTGAATTATTTAATCATTACTTTTTCCTATTGGGTTAGCCGTTTTTTTACAGCTCTTCGAATGTGCGGTCTACGTACCGTACTAGTTCGAAATATCGTAGAATGAGCCGGTAAGCATTTTTTTTAAAAATCACAGTTATCAATAAAGCGAATGATTGAAAATCAAAAAAGCATAAGCTTCTAAGTCGGTTTCTCTTTAAAATGTTTGCCATTAAAACATACATATTGCTTGGATTTGACTTCTTTCTTCACCCTTTGCACTGTTTTAAACCCCCCCCCCCCCCCAACTTTTATGAATGGATTTCTTACACCTCTTTAATACGTTTGTGTGGAAAGTTTGTTTCTTATTTGAAAATATAATTAAAAAGTGTGAAAAATTGCAAAAAAAAAAATGATGAAAATAAAAATTTTAAAAAATTTCAGAGGAGATTTAATGAGAGGAATGCATATGAATGATACAGTTAGAGATAGTCAAGATATCCCGCCTGGAAGTACAACTGGATTGGTCGAATCAGATGATGAAACAGTAAATTGAATTTAAAAAAAAAGAAAAAAATCGTAAAATTAATTAAAAAATAAAATTAAAGAATCAACAAACAGTTCAAAGAAGAAATGGTAATCTTGGACGAGGAGAAAATGAAGATTTTGAAAGGATTCAATTAGAACAATTATTCAATCGTCAACAAGATTCGTAGATTATACAATTTTCAAGTGAATCGTCGGCCATAAATAGAGTTTAAAATTTTTTGCGAGTTGAAAAGTTGTAAGAATAGGTTTTTTTTTCAATTAAAAAAATGAGTAAAATCAGTGAAGTTTAGTGAAAATTTTTGGTTTTGCCTTGGTATTAATTCTGTGATAAAATTAGAAATCGAGTGATTCTTTTCTAAACTCAATTAGGACTTTAAACAAAACAATTCAGTTGTTTCTTTATGTTTATTTTAGAGAGCACGACGAAGTAAATACATATTTTAAGCTTTATTTAAATAATTTTCTTCTTTTTTTTCTTTTTTACATTCCTAAATTTCTGTTGTTTTTTAATTTGTGGAAATTCAGGATTCTTTTTTTCTCTGTTTTTGATGCTTTTTATTCGTGTCAAAAATATGTTCACTTGTTGTCTTGTCGATACGCTTAATTTTACGGAGATTTTAAAGAATGACAGAATAATTTTCAGCAATTTCATCTATTTTTTTTTCTGTTTAATAAAATGTTTTTCATTTTAATTATTAGGGATTTCTAGTTTTAATATATACATTTATTATTGGGCAACGTAATTGTTATGTCAAAAATGACGATAAAAAAGGGAAAGTTTTAGTTGCATAACTATATTATGCTTAGCATTTATATATTATATATTAAATAAAAATTCTAGTTTTTTTTTCAAATATTAAAATATAAAAATTAGGAAAAGAAAAACTTTTAAAATTACCACATAAATAGAAAGGAAAAAAAGATGCATAAAAAACAAGTTATTGGATTTCAAAAAGTGGGCGGAGCAAATTATGTAAATTTGAATTAAATTTTTTTGGTTTTCAACTTTTACTTTTCGGCTTGAAAAGCTTCGAATTGTTGTCTCATTTTCGAGTTGAACAAATTTCAAGTCAATTTCGAGGAGAATCAATAATCAAGTTGTAAAAGGAAAGGAAGGAAGAAAGATTTTCTAATCTTTTATTCATTTATTCTTCTTCTTCTTCTTCTTCAATTTTCTTGGCTTCCTCAACCATCTGTCTGCCTGGCTGGCTGGCTGGTTGCGCCGTCTCGTCCATTTATTTCTTGAATTTTATTCGTCGGCTTAGACCAGAATTGTTCAACAATGAGAATCTCGATTATTTCTATGTTTGCTCTTCTTTTCATTTTTGGTATCCGATTTTCAAATGTTCCGAATAAAATCTGAAATTTCTGAAATTTGTTCTTTGCCAGGTGAATGCGCAACTTTCTATCGAGGAACGAATAATGGCGGAGACGTTCAATTGAGCCGATCATTTCGAGTTATTGGAGATGGCGAAGCAGTTTTTGACAATTTTTCCGGACAAGACGACGAGAATGAGGAAGAAAGTCGGAATTGATTCGCTTCTTTTTTCCAGCTTTAATTCTCGATTTTCAGACCCTTTTTTTCAATTAGAAGCCATGAAAATTGCTCGAGCTTATTTGGACAAACAATATGCCAAAGAAAGAGCGGCAAGAAATTAATTTTTAGGATTTTTTTTTAAAAAATCAATAAATTTATTCCTTAATTATCACAAAACCTCTTTCATCAACATTTAGAATTACAAAGGAGGAAGATCTTCGAATCAATGTTGTATAAAACATATAAGGATTCTCATAACATTGAACCGCCCAATAACCGCCAAAATATTTTTGAATTATCTGGAAAAAAAAGAATTTTTTTTAATTTAAAAATTTAAAAAAAAAACATTTTGAATTGATTTTAATTCTTGAATATTATGAATATTTCCATTAAAAAAGTGTTCAATCACCGCTTCGACAAATCGAATTTCAATTTTTGACATTCCAATCGATAAAATTACTTGCATTTTATGTTTTGGATAAATTCGTTGGCTGAAAAAAAGGCAAAAAATTCAAGGAAAACTTCCTTCATCGATCTCCTCATACATTTGATCTCCATCGATGACAGTTTTTGGATTGAATTTTCTTGAATAAATTTCCAAATCGAAATTCGAATAGGCGAGAATAAGAATCAAATTGATTGAAAAAATGGAAAAATATTTCAACATTTTTCTTCGTTTTTTTTTTCGTCTAAAAAATCGAAATTTAATTCGCCAAATTTCGGTTTAATTTGATTTCTTCTTCAGTTTCAATTTGTTTTTAACCGGTAACATTTTTTTTCCTTACCTGACACAAGGTGAAATAGAGACCAAAAGTCACCGTATCTTTTTTACTAACTGTGATGTAACCTCGCTCCAGTGCACTACTGAAATGCCACCTTTTTCTTTTGAAAATTTCCAGAGAAATCACGCTTAAACTGCAAATTTTTTTGTGCTGCGTATCACAAGGCGTTAGCTATTGATACTCAGCGAAATCCAAGTGTGGTCTGCCACAAAAATCTCGCTTGAAGTTTTTAAAAAGCCTAAAATGTATTTAAACTACTTTTTTTTCCTGGAAAATTGTTGGATTCAAAAATTCGGGCAAAATTTGCTTCATTTTTTTTTAGAATTATTTATAATTAATTTGAAAAAAAAATCAATAATTCATTTATTAATTAAAAAAAAACATTTAAAATCAAATGGAATTCATCTTTCTTTAAAAATTGCAATTCCTGCTCCGTTGACATCGAAAACCACAAAAGATGGTGAACGTCTAACAGATGTTGAATAAAACATATGAGGACTTTCGAAAAATTGTGAGCTCCAATAACCACCGAGATAACTTTGAATCGTCTATAAAATAAAATAAATTGAAAACCAAAAACACGTCAAGAATGCCACTGCTGACATTATTTCAGTGCACTACACAATTTTTTTTTAAATTTAAAATTTTTTTAAAATAAATTTAATTCAAACTTATTTTCATTTAATTTTTTATTGTTTTTTTGTTTTTGAAAAATCCTACGTCTTGTATTAAATTCGTGTTTTCAACATGTCTTGGATTTCCATCGAAATACTTTTCTATAACCGCTTCGATAAATAAAATTGTTTCTTCTGTCATTCCAAATGATAATGTTACTTCTATTGTATGTTTTGGATAAATTCGTTGTCTAAAATTTAAAATTTATCAATTTTAAACGTATTCAGATCATTTTTAAAACGTTTCAAAAGAGAATTTTTCCCGATTTTCAAAGTTCAAAAAATACTCCGAAAAACCACAAAATTCCGATTTTCGTCACCTCAATTTGTGGTGAGACCCTTTAAAAAAATGTGTGCCACCTTTAAATCTCAAAAAAATGGTGTTAAATTAGTAAATACTTGGAGCACAAATTTAAAGGGACAAGAATTTAATTTACCAGGTCTCACCACAAATCAAAGTACCCTCACTAAATCGAGAATCGATGCTTTTTCAAAACGCTAAAAAACAATTCAGAAATATTTCATTTGTGCCTAAAAATTTGAAACTCACACATGATCCAAGTTGGTTACAACTTTTGGATGAAACATTTTCGTAAATTGATCAGTTCTTTTTTCAAATGACAAAGAAATAATAATAATCGAATATAAAATAAAATTGAAAAACATTTGTTTCTTTAAATTAAAAAAAATGTTATTTCAACACATTTTTTATAAGGTTTCTATAACTGGAACCTGTTTTTAACTTCATGTTTTGATTTTGATCGAACTATTCTTGTCGATCTGAAAACAGAATATTTTCAGGTTTTCAGATCGAGGAACCAATATTTTTAATAGAAACTTTAATAAAGAAATAGTTTCAAATAATAAAATTAATTTGTTTCGAGAGATTTCAAAACAAAAATGTATAAAAATCTCCATTCTCAATCTCATCTCATTTATGTCATTTCTCAAAAAAAGAAGCATTTGACATGCCGGTAAATCAACGATTTTTTCAATGATCCGAGACTATTTGAATCACTATTGTCCATTTTTGTAGTTTTCCCAATTTCATTTCTCATCATCGATTGAAAATTGAGTTTTTAGAAGAAAAAAAAATTATTTGTTTTTTGCCTTTCAAATTAGCAGCAGCTGACCGTCGAATTATCCAATAAAATATCGTGGCAATTTCAATATTGCTTCAGGTAAACGGCTTTCTTCATTGTTTTTTTTTCTGGTTATCTTTTTCCCATTTCGTTGTGCACAGCGCTCAATAAATTAAGGCGTTAAAAAAATGAGACGAAGATGAAGAAGATATGAATGACAATGATGATCTCATTCAAATTTGCTCTTTCAATATGTTTTTCGTTGAGCCGCAGCGAAAAAAAAATGAAGAAGCTCTGCTCTTCCACACTTCTTTCGACACCTGCTTCTCCACAATTCGTTTATTTATTGATGCCAAACGATTTGATTTGAATATTCAGAACAACAAAAAATCGTGTTTTATTTTACGCTGTTACGTGGTGATATCAAATTACTTGTCACCCCAATAAATTTTGAAACTTTTAGGAGGGAGGGGAAGAAGTCAAATAATTACTGCTTACGAAATTCTCATGGTGAAACTATTTCTCTCTCTCTCTCTCTCTCTCTCTCTCTCTTTCTCTCTCTCTTTCTCTCTCTCTCTCTCTCTTACTTGCTCGATTATTTGTTCTCGCTCTCATCTCGGCCTTGACTGTTATTTAGTTTTCATTATTGTTAAATCAAGGATGACACCAGCTTCTTCTTCTTCTTCTTCTTCTTCCTGCCATCCATCGTGTATTTATTTAACGTGAATCAATTGTTGTATAAATTTTCATTTTCATAAAACCAGCTAGCTACTCATTTTTTCTTGGTGAATGACGTGAGAGATTCCAGTAGGTTTTTATTAAATTCAGAAAAAAATTATATTTTTTTAAATTAAAAATGGAAGCGTCTTGAAGTAACCAATAATTTTCGAAAGAGCAGCTTTCACTCAGCCGGAATTAATAATTAAAAAAATTCATTTTTTTATTTTTTGAATCGGTGAAGAATTTAAAAAATAACAAATATTTAGCCGCTGGTTTTATAAAAAATTGATAAAGGTCATTATAGTTTTTGTTTTTGATCTCCCCCCCCCCCCCCCTCTCATAAAAATAAATTATTTTTAATGTATTTAGGTTGGTTGAAAATTGGAAAAATATTCTTTTCTTACCGTAATCAATAACAAATATAAAAATGATCATTGGCGCGCGAAATACAAGTAACCTTGCCTGCCTTCTATTTTCTTTTCCACCCGTTTATTTGCTCATATTCATCGCATCCTTGCTTTTCTCTCTTTCTTCGTTTCGATAGTTCAGCAGGTAGCCGTGGTTTTTCCCATAGATTTTTTTACTCGATTTTTTTCTTGGTCTCAATCGAGTTATGAAATTTTCTCACGTTTTTCTCGTTTCCGTCTCTCTTTAGTCGTCTTTTAATTGTTTCTAGTAATACATTTTAAATAAAAAAAAAATAAAAAAAAAAGATCTCCAATAATGCCACATTCATGTTTATGTTGACATAAAACAACTAAAATCTTTTTTACTTTTGTTCTCAGACGCTTTGTTGTCTTTTTTTTTCTTTTTTCTAATCAATTTTGGAAAATTTCAGAAGCAAAAGAAAAATTCCAGCAAAAAAGTCGAAATTGGATTGTGTTGAAATTGATTGAGATTTGTTCTCAATTTTTGAACACACACACACATTGATCTTATGGACCAAAAGGTTGACTTTTATTGAATTAACAATTCAATTCCAATTTTTTTTTTGCAGATCAATTTAAATGATGAAAATAAATCGAATAGTGATCATCACCTTCTATTTATTTCTCATATTTTTACCAAAAGCAGGTAAATGAAAAAGTTATTGATTTTTTTTTGGGAGGGGGGGGGGGGAGGATGTTCACAGGGAAAATAAATCAAAAATAATGGAATGAAATTATCAATGTGGTTGAACATACAAAACAGATGTCAAATTTTGCTTCTTTTTTTTTTGAAATTCATTTTTATAGACTTGAGAATATTGAAATTGTCAGTCGAATTATTTGTTTAAAGTAAAATGGTGTGACAAAATTTTTAACAAAAGATATTTTTCTTTCCAAGTCTTGAAAAAGCCCAAATGCTGCTATCCAAGCCAGTGCCAAATTCTATCAAAATAAACAAAAACAAAATGAAATGAAAAAAGTATGGGTGGGGTCTCATATTAATTTTGTGTTATTGAATAATTTGATGAGAGGGATTTATATGGCACACACTGCCCACCCCCGCCCGGTAGGCCATAAATATTCAAGTATCGAAAATAAAATTATCAAACATACCAATATATGTATATTTACAAATTACAATTAACCAGTCGTATAAAATCGATACACACACAAATTTGTTTCATACCCGAACCGAACGTTTCACCAAATTCATCATTCTTCTTCCCCAAATCCTTGTTGTTTTTTTTTTTTTTGTTGGTATTTTGCAAAACGAATCAATTTGATGTATGTTCCTTTGATATCGTATACCACAAAAGTTGTGGAAGAAACAAACAAAAGTAGGTTGTTTTTTGTGTTTCTTGAAGAGGGAACGGTGGATAGGCATTAATAGAAATCGAAACAGGTGTGAAAAATGATGAAAACAATGGAACAATGCAAATAAAAAAAAAATTTTTCTTGTGTTGAATGATATTCAGAAAATGTGTGTTTTCAGTTTTTTTTTGTTCTATACGAAATTCATAGAAAATGTCTGAAATTAAGAATTTTAAGAAGCATCCAACAAATATTCCAGAAAAAATATTAAAAACACTAGGTAAATTTATGTATTGATAAAGAAAATCCCTGTGAAATAGAAATGCTTATTTTTTTTTTTAAATTATTTAAATAAAAACTATTTTTTTTATAGAAACATGCCTTCCATCATGGTTTCGACAAGAACGATCCGCCGAACCTTTAGAAGGAAATGAAATTCAAGAAATTGAAGAAGCAAATGATTTCAGTGAAATTGGAAATAAAACGAAAACGACAATTCCGCCTGATAAAACTGGAGCCAATGCAAATGTGGTGGTTGATGATTTTATTGAAGGATCAAGTAGGAGTTTTTTCTTCAAAGAAAAAAAATAAAGCTTAAAAAATATTGATTTTCAGACGAATATGTCGAATATATTGATGAAGAACCAGAAAAAGAAGAAAGGGAAACAAAATACAATGAAGATGCAATTGAAGTTGTTCAAACTCGTCGACCGGAAGAAGAACGAGAAATTGTTAAGCTTAAAACTAAAGTTTGTCAAGGTTGATTTCAAAAAAAAAATGCGGAAAAAATCGATTTTTTTTGTTGAAAAATTTCAGATTACTGTGAACATAATGCAACATGTCATGGAGAAGAATCCTATCATTCTGGAAAATTGAAAATAATTCCAGTATGCGAGTAAGAATATTAAGAAAATGAATAGAAAAAAAATCGTTGAAACTAGAGAATCAACAAAATTTTGTAGTTGTCGACCGATTCGCCGAGAAGGACCACGATGCGAATATGCGTTTGTTCAACCATTCTATGCAAAAGCGTCTGGAAATAACGTACGTTTGGCAACAAGTGCATTGCCACTAAACCAAGTAACCCTTGAAATGATTGAGATAATGTATTCGACTTTACGGTTTCCTTAATCCCCATCCCGCATGTTTAACTAAACACTTCATTGAACCGTTGCATTCTTTAATTACAGAAAAAAAATATTTTTAACGAAAAAAAAGTCAACGATGAATTTGAAAGATTTTTTTGTTAAGTTTTGCATTTTATAAAAGTTGCCTGGTTTAGTTTACTAAAATATTGAAAATGATGTGTGCATGAATTCGAGTTGAAACCTAAAATTGATAATCTTTAAAACAAAGTGTGCCTCGGCTCCCCTCGGAATGAGTTGATTCGAATAATTTGTGAATGAGTTTTTTCTCCGCACTAAATTTGAGTTTCATTAATTTTCGGACAAAAAATTGAAGAATTAAAGGAATTTGAAAAGAGTTTGAATGGAAAAGGAGAGAATTGGTCGAGAAACTCGACAGAACCGTCCGTCTTAAATTATTTTTTAGCCAATCTCGACAGTTTTTCAATGGTAATTAATTTTGTTTTTCTGAAAGTGGAGGTTTGAGGGGAGGGAATGGGGCAGGAGTTGGCTAGAATTATTCAAGATTCTGAGAAATTATTATTGATATTGATTTTAGGGGGGGGGGGGGAAATAAAGAAGAAAATTTATTATTTTAATGATTTAAAAATAAATTGTAAGAAAAATAAAAATTGAAACAAATTGCAGTCTTCATCACCATTACCAGTCTTGATGGTTCTTCTTGTCATGCTCGGCATGTTGTTATCAATTGTGGTCTACGCTTATAAAAAGTAAGTTGAATTAAATTTGAGTAGTTTCGGTGGGGTGTGTGTCAAATTATAATACTAAATTTGCCATGGAAGGTAGTTGAAGGACCCACATGCGATTTTCCGGACCAGCACAATAGAAATGGGTCCGAATAATCTGCAAGTGTGGGTCCGAATAGCTTGAGTGTAGGTCCATCAAATAGTTTGATTTGCCGTCAATTTTTAACAAAGAAAAATAAACGGAAACATTTCAGATTATCACAAAGAAATGACGAAATGACGTACACAATGAGTAATTTGTGTCCACCAGAAGCATTTACTGTGTTGAAAGTGAGTTTTACTTGAATTCTTTCTTTTTTTTTTTGAATGATTTTTGCAGACACCAAACGGCCGAAAAATATCAGTTCATTGTGATTCAATGTTTCCAGTATCTGGACAAATAACGCTAGCACCTGGAGCATCGAACAATAGTCAGCAACGAATTGCAATGCGACAAAACGCAATAATGTTTCATGAGAAAAACAATTTTTTCAGTATTTTAAGAACGCAAGGCACAATTCCATCAAGGTGAGATTTTCAGTTTGAAAAAAAAACCAGTGGGCAAAACACAGAAAAGATTCAGAAATATCAATGAGGATGACACACCGAAACAATACAAATATGTGCCGAGAGTTGAAGTGTCAGCTATTAATAATTCGGGACATATTGATTTTTCAACAATATCATATCCGACAAATAGTCCAAGTCAACCTCGTTCAACATCGCCCCCACATATTGCAATTCAAATGGATGATATTGATTTTTCAGTTGATATTTTTAGCCGAAGAAATTGAGGAGATTTTTCATTTTTTCAGAGTAATCAATCGATCTCAAGAGCAGACAATGAACAATCAATACCATCAATAAATGATCCAATGATAAAGGAAATTGTCTAATAGATCGGGGGAAAAAAGTTGTGAAAAATTATCGATTGTTTATTGCATTTTTTTTTTGTCTTAAAATTTAAATTTTTGCGGGCTTTTTTTTCTTTTTTTTGTGATATTTTCTAGTCAGATGTTTAAAGAATTCTTTTTTTTTTTTTGTATTTTCCTGTTAAAATTGTTTGTTTCTCATATGTATTTAGGTAGATGATTCATAATGTTAGAAAATTTTCCAGCACTTTTTCTCCAAATTTGTTCTCTTCTTGTGATGCTCAAAAATATTCTAATGTTCACTTTTTCTTCTTCTTCTTCTTTCTTCATCCGTTTTTCTTTTCTTATGGGTTGTGTGTGTGTGCTTTTGTGCTTTTGAGTGTGTGTGTTCAACTGCTGAATCATCGCTGCTTCTGTGCTATAATTTTTTCTTATTCAATCAGGTTTCAATCATTTTTCATTTCTTTTTTTTTTTTGGTTCAATTTAATTTCAAATTTTGTGACAGTTTTATATTTCATCAAATCCCAATCCATGCCCCCCATCTATCTATCCACCTATCCATCCAATCCATTTATATGATTATCCTCCTTCTTTTCATTTACGAGTTGTGATCAGTTTCCTGGGGGGTCAGTTTCCTGTGAATGATTATTCAAATCTTTTTTTTTTGTTTTGTTTTTGTTGTTGTTTTGTGTGTACTTTTTATTGGATTTAAAAGTCATTTTGCTTTGATTTATTTTCAAAAAAAAACTCGAAATCAGAAATTTGTGTGTTTTTTTAAATTGAGAATTTCAACAAAAATGTCCAAAAAACGTATCACAGAGATTGTCGATCAGTCAAGGGAATAAAATATGTACATTTTAGGTTGAATCATGTATTGCTGAGTTGAAGAAAAACCTGGAGAAAACAAAGAAAAACAACAACAAACAACAACTGTGATATGATAAGAGATCAGAAGGAAAATTATTGATTAATGATGAGGGTAATTAATATTGATTTTTTGGTGATTGATAAGTTGGAGTCGTTTTATGGGTCGTTTGAATTAATTCATCAAATGCAATTATATTGAAAAGTGACGTCATTTGAACACCTTCGTTCATTAAATGTGTTAAACTCTGCAATGAATAATTTGTCGTCTCAAAGAAGACAAAAAAATCAATCAATAAATCGATAAAATTACGGTAATTGCGGAGAGCATAATCATAAACTTGGCGATTCGCAACGTTGCCTGAGCAGAAGTGGCCGACTTGGCGTTTCGCTCGTAATTGTACAAGGCCGACAAATATTTCTCGCGAGCATTTGAAACAATCGTTTTGCCTTCGGTTGAAAGACCGGCTTCTGACAAGAGAAAGAACAACGACGATTGAAGGAAGATCAAGATCAAGAAAAAAATCGAAATACCGGTTGAAAAGAAAAGGATCGACTTGACGAGAACCATCTCAAAATCGTCCATTGCGAAGCTGTGCATCGGATAGATGACGTAATTCAAGTAGCGCGGCATGCATTCTTTGTAGAACTCGATGATGCTGCAAGAAAACAACCGAACGTCTGAAGCACGTCAGCCGGCGAATGGATGGATCAAACCTGGAATGTCCTCGTTCGGGTAGATGCGCTGCTCCATTCGCAAAACAGATTCCGTTCGTGTTGTTTTTGTATGAATAGTAGGCGTGGACGAACCAGCCGTGAAGGATGATCTTGCGTTTGGCTAGAAATATCTGATCCTCTTCCGACAAACTTCGGAATTCGTCCATCGCGTGGCACCAATCCGAATAATAGGTGAAGTGTCGACGCCATCCTGAAGGCGGGGTGGTTTTTTTTTGATTCAAGGAGAGGAAAATTACCATCGATTAGATCATTTGGAGTTAAGGTTCTTTCATTTACAAATCGCATTGGATACCGTGGACTAACCAATAATGGTCGACGAAAAACCATCTGGAAAGAACCTTTTTTTTAAAAAAAAAAGAAAAAGAAATCGAAACCTCAAACGGCATATTGATCGGAGCTTTTGTTATATTTATTGATTGATCAATTTCAATCGGATTATTGTAGAAAACTTGAGTTTCAATGTTGAACAACGTCATCGGAACCGACATGTAATCGGTTGGAACTGGTAGATCAGATGGTGGTGTCGATATTCGTTCAGTTTTTATTTGTCGACTCATTGGCGATGAGTGGTTCATCATCATATTTGTCGTCTCAAAATCAAACTCATCCGACATCTCGATTTTGCCGTCAGTCTGGAACATTGATTTACAGCAAAAAAAGCAACGAAAAAAACCAATGGAAAACCTGTGTACAAGCATCGAACATGTCAGGTCGAGCACGTTTCCGACGAATCGAACCATTCGGCAAAATTGTCAGCTCTTTTGTCTGCGCTGAAAAGTGTGCTCCACCGCCGCCGCCACAATTCAGATTTGTCAGATTGGCACCGCCGCCGCCGCCGCCGCCGCCGCCGCCAACGCCGCTCATTATTCCATTTTTCGCGTTTCGATCTCGCTCATTTTGAACCGCTGAATTCGTTTTTTTTGTTGTTGGATAAGCCGCGAGAGAGAGAGAGAGAGAGAGAGAGAGAGACGGAGAGAAAAAAATTACAGTCAGGATTCATTCCAACTTCAAAGCATTTCTTCAGCCGACACGATCGACACACATTTCGGTGCTCTTTGACGACTGGACAGTCTCCACCAAATCGACATGAATATTGACGACGTGACCAAACACTGAAATCCAATGAAGCATTGCTTTTTTTCTCGAAAACTGAAACCAAACCTTCGTCTGAAAAATCCTTTACAACCATTGCAAGCATTTATTCCATAATGTTTTCCAAATGCAACATCACCACAAACATCACAAATCAATCTCGCCTGTGATCCATCATTTGAGATGCAGATTGATGTTGATGGTGAAGAAGAATCCACTGAAAATTCGCCCGGGTGGGAAGCTTTTTTTCTCCATCAATCTTACTGTCATATTTATAATCATCAATATTCTCGTATTTTGTAATGTAAGGCTCAAGAATTGGATCTACAAGCATTTCTCGTGTTGTCATTCACTGCAAAAAAAAAAAAATAGAAAAAAATGAGCCAAAAAATATTATTTAATTGTTATCGCATTTCATATCAAATACGCTTTAATTTCAAAAAAAAGTGATAACTCATCGGAGCTCGCTGGAGCAGCGCAGCAACAAAAAAAACCGAGTGAGAGAGAGAGAGAGAGAGAGAAAGTGGAGGCGAAAAATGTGGTGAAGCATGAGGGGGGGGGGGGGGGGGGTTTCTATGGAGATAAGCATAGATGATACGTGATTTCTATTCATGAATGGCAATGGTTTCTTTCCTTCTTCTTTTTTTTGTCACATTTTCCCTAAGAATTATCATAATCCAAGGAGGCGGAGGAGGTGGAGCAAACATATTTGAGAGCAGATTTTCTTTTTCTTTCATCGGGATCATCACCACATCGTAGTTATCCTTGAATTAATTTCAAAAAAAAAGGATCAAATAGTTGTCTTCTTCTTCTTCTTCTATGAGAAACACAAATATTAAACATATTTCGTGACTTTTTGTCTCTTTTTGGTTATCATTTTAGAGAATTTAACAAATCATTTTTCGACATATGGAAACCACGCTAGAAGAAGAAGAAGAAAAAGAAAGAGAAGATAGAGAAGAAGAAGAAGAAGAATTGATACCAATTTTAATGATCAAAAAAATGTAACAAAATTATTTATAAATTGTATCAAATATTATTGTCGATTTAATCAAACCCATTTTTTTTTATTTGGGGGTTGAACTTGAGAAAGAATACGAAGGATGACAAGAAGAAGGAGAAGAAGAAGAAGAAGGAGGCGTTTATCATTGACTAAACACAATACAAATTACATTCGAGTCCAACCTTCTTCATTTTATTCAAATTCAAAGATTGCCTTGATCAAAAGATTATCGATCAATCAAGAAAATGAAGAACCAAACAAAAACAAAATTCACGACTTTTCTTTCTAAATTGGAAAAAAAGAAAGTTTTTTGAACGAATTTTTGTGTTTTCCATTTTTTGTTTCTTGTTTGATCGCAGAAACATGTGACCAACAAATTTTCTCAAAAAATATCAATGAAGCTTTTGTCTTTGATGAAAATAAAAAAGACAATTTTTCAAGCATTGGCGGCTGAAAAAAACGCCTTTTAAAAACGGCAGCGAGAGAGAAAGAATAGTACAATGCTACGCAATTCCACATCATTGTCATCACCAAAAAAAAAAAAGAAACAATTTTTTTTGAAAAATGCACGTTTTCACTGAGCTCAAAGATGACGTGTTAAATTTGTGAAATAATTCAATAAACACTTGGCCAACCTTTCTCTCTCTTTCTTTTTCTGTTCTTTAAAAAACGATTTTCTAAAAAAAAAAAAATAAATTTAAAAACGCGGGGGAGGGAGAAGCTGAATTTTGGCACTTTTCCAATTTTTTTTCGTTTAAAAAAACACTGTGCAAAATGGGAAGAGGAAGAGAATTCAAATTAAAAGTAACAAATCGTCGGTTGAGTTCTTTTTTTATTTATTTGAACGACAACAAAACCGTTTCCCCGACGTTTGTTTTCCTCTGATTTGAATTGGGTTTCGAATCGATGAAATTCTATCTGAACGGTGGGTGGGTGGTGGTTTCGTTTTCTCGTGATTCAATTTGTTTCCCGACTCGGAAGCAAAAAAAGGACGAAAAGAGACGAAAAAAAAAACGATGAAAACATGCGGAATTATTCCCATCAGATAAAAATTCCAGAAAAAGTGAAGGAAAGAAATCAAAAGGTGAAAAAACTGCATTTTTTTTTCGGTGAGGGAGATTTTCAAACATTTTTTTGAATTTTTTTTTTCGCCTAAATAAAATTATAAAATCAATTAAATGCATTTTTCCAATAAAAAAAAACGGTGAGGGGGGTGACGGGGGGGGGGGGGGGGGGGCGAAATAGAGGAGAGGGGGGGGGGGGGGAGAAAAAAAGTTGTGAAACTATCAACAAATTTCAACCACCACACCAGACAGTTAGAGAGAGTTTTGAAATATTGTAGAGGAAAAACGATTAGCGAAAAAACGAAACAACGTGGATAAGAGAGCATCGACAAGGAGAAGCGTTTCCCCCCCCCGTGTCTTTCCCCCCCGCCCGTTTTTTTTTTTTTGGTTCTTTGTACACATTTTCCATTCCTTGTTCTTTTTCTGTGACAATTTTAAACAAAAAAAAAATTGAAATGAATGAAATTAGCTTCTTCTTCTTTTTTTTTCTTTTTTCTTTTCAAATCTTGAACAATTTTAATTTTTAAAAAAATTTCTCTTTTTTTTTTTTTTGGTTAAAAACGAGATTTGAATTTAATTGTTTTTTACTTATTTGGAACAGAAAAAAAAAATTTCCAAGCTCATTTTTATTCCCAAACTCCTCAATTAATTCCAGTTGTTTTTCATCTGAAAAAATTAGAGATGAGAAATATTTCAGCTTTTGAATAAAAAAATTTCCATTTTTTGCAAAGAGGAGAGAACAATGGGCGTGGCTTATTTCAAAATTCTGTTAAAATTTGGGAAAAAACGGGGCAACAAAAATGGGATAAAAACCGACGGAAAAGGAAGAAAAAGTTGCTCTTTTTTAAGATTTTGAATTTTGAGAGAAAAAAAAATTTTTTTTTTGGGATTGTTTTTCCCTTCTTTTTTTTTGCAAAAATAATTCGATCGATAAATTTGTTGAAAATTTTCAAAAATCAATGAAACATTAATTTTTGATTTTTCTGTTATCATAAATTCCAAAGGAAAAACACTGAAGAGTATGGCGATTGAAACACAAATGGCAAAAATATTGAGACAAAAAGAGAGTCAGAGAGAGAGAGAGAAGATGAGCGAGCTCATTGAGCTAACCAAAAAAAATGTACTTTGTAGCTGTCGTCGTCGTCGTCGTCGTCTTCGTCTAAGTCTGTGTCTGAGTCTTCAATAACGATAACGTCGAGTCGACGACGGCTGAGTTCGCAGAAAAAGAGAAAAACAAAAAGTGCACGAGACTAAACAGAAAATGATTTGGAAACAAAAAACAGAACGCGGGCAGAAGAGAGAGAGAGAGAGAGAGAGAGAGAGACGAAAAGAAGCCAAACAAATATTTCGGAGGAGAGCTGAAAAACTGGAAAAGTGCCAAATATTTTGGCATCGAAAATATTTTTTTTCTATTTTTATTTTTTAAAAAATTAAAGAAAAAAAATGTCTGAAATTTCTCATCCGATTTAAAATTGAAACAAATTTTTTTAGAAAAGCAAAAGAAATGAGGAATTTAAAGGGGCGGGCGCATTTTTTCTTTAAATGATCCTTGACAAAGTGCCTACCGTACTTATATGTAATACCGTAGTGATTCAAGAAAAAAAAAGAAAAGAAAGAAAACTTTTTTCTTGTTGAAATTTAATTTCTTGCCCCTCTCACCACCACCGCCGCCATCCGTCGTCGTCGTCAATGAGTTGAGAAAATAAATGCAAAATAATCAAAGTGCAACGACCAAACCTCAATTTTCAATTTCAATTTTGTACTTTTTCTTCTTTTTTTTTTTTCAATTGTTTTTGGAATATTTTTATCTAAAAAAAAAGACGAGAAAATATCAAAATCAAAATCAAAACAAAAATGGGATGATGATGTAAGTAAGAAGAACACAGAAAATGTACTTGAAATTCTCTAAAAATAGCACAAAAATTATTCAGAATTTTTTTTGCTCATTTTTTTTCAAATTAATTTTTTATTTCATCAAAATTCGCTCGAATTTTCATTCATTTTTGAACAATTTCTTCTAAACGTTTTTGCGATTTATTTGGGCGGCTCTTGAAAAAGTTTATTTTTGATGAAGAAAAAAAAAAAAAAAAAAAAAAAAGAGGGAAAAAAGTGGAATTTTTGTGTGGAGGACACAAAAAAAATGTGAAAAACACGTAGGGCATTCTAAGGACAAAATGCTGCCCCTTTCTCTCTCTCTCTCTCTCTCTCTCTCTCTCTCTCTCTCTCTCTAGTTTTTGGCATTCCCTCTCCTCACTATTTTTTCTTTCTCTCTTCTATTTTTGCTTTTAAAATGAGAGCCTGGTGTTATTTCTTTTTTGGTAGAAGACAGGGAGCGATTGAATAACATTCAGGATCGGAAACATTTTAGTTTTTTTTTCAAAAATTTTAATCTCAAATTAAAAAAAAAAAACAAAAATCAATAAAATCAGAGTTTTTTTTTTTAAAAATCAATAAAAATAATTTGAATTCAACAAAGTTTTTATTTTTTCCAATTTTCCGAAATATTCACTCTGGACTCATTTTTTTCAAAAAACAAGGTTTTGTTTGGATTCCCAAAAATCAATCAATCAATGGCAGGCCACGCCAGGCCATGCCATGCCATGCCCAGGCAACACGCTTTATCACAAAACATGTCCTTGAACGCCGACAAAAATATACGGTATTTGAAGGTTTTAAAATTGAATCAAAGAACGAATCACAAAACGCGGAGAGGGGGGGGGGGGGGGGAAAGAAAACCAAAAAAAAAAAAAAAAAAAATTTTTTTTTGTGTGTTTGAATATTTTTGCAAAAACTGTCAACAAAGAATTCGAAATCGAATAATGGAATTTGTGTTGGTTAATCACATGATGATGATGAGTGAGAGGTGAAAGAATCGAAACGAAATCGGCGGATAAAATACATTTGATAAATGATCGTGGAAATGATGATAGGAAGGGGGGAGGGGGGAGGAGAACACGCGGTTTTTGTTCGATTATACGAATTTTTTCTCCTTTTTTTGCGTTTCTCATTCACAAAAATCGAAAATACGAATTTTGATGGAAAAATAGCAGAACCAAAAATTAAAAAAATCGATACAAAAATTCTTTTTCTTTCTCAATTTTTTAAAATTTCAACCCTTTTTTTTCTCTGAGAATTGATTGATGATTTTGTTTGGTTTCCTTCCTTCCTACTCCATCATAGAATGATCAGTCATTTCGATGTTTGATATCAACACATCAAGGAAAAAATTAATGTGAAACACGCGGTTGATTATTGTGATAGCGTGTCGATTATTGACGGCGCACATGGTTTTCTCTTTTTCTCTTTTTTTCCCTCCTTTTTTTCTCTCTTCGATTAATACTGATTTGATAAAACAACAAGAAAAAATTTATCTTTTTATCATTTTTAATCTTTTCTCTTCTTTATTTCTATTTTTATTTGATTTTTAAGGGATTCCCCCCTGCTTTAATAAAACCAAAGAAAGTGTGTTGCAAACGCGCTCCAATGATTATTCAAATCATTTTCGAACAAAATTTGAAATTTGTAGCTCGAAAAATGTTTTTTAGAATCCTGGACATTCACTTTTGTTGTTTTCATAACAACAACAAACAAATTTAATTGATACTCATTCAACGATAACCGATAAAAAATATTTTAAAGTACGCAGCGAAATTATCAAGCAACAAAAAGGGGAAAAGCTTCTTCGCGGGTTTTAGCTATAAAAAATATGAAAATGAACATTTTTTTTTAAATAATTTCAGCTTTTTCTAGAAAAAATTTAAATTTTAAATAAAATAAAAACCGAATTAAAAGAAAAAGAAAAGAAATTGTCTTTTCTTATTGACTCACATAATCAAATGAATCACAAACAAAAGCAAAATGACCACGAAATGGAAATTGACAGCCAAAAGCGGAAATTTTCACAAATTAAATGAAATGAAGTGTCTCAATTAATACCCGAGGTCTGATGTACTTTGCACTGTTTGTTTTCGATATTTTCAGGACAATTATTTGCCGCTCTTTTTTTGATTTTTAAAACAACGTTTAACTTGGTCATTTATCAAAACAAAACAAAAAACATTCCCAACAAAAATTGAATTTTTAGAAAAAATTCACCCAATGTTTAACACAGAAAAAGCCTTTTAAGGAAGAAAAAACACTCCCAGTAATTTATTTACTATTTCTCCCAGCAGCCGTGTCGGCTCTTCCTTTGACCATTTCTTCATTTTTGTCGTTTATCACTTTAGTGACATGGGCAGCAATTTTTTCCTTAAATAATAATTATTTTTAATATATTTTTAATTCATTTTGAATACCTGTTCAATAATATGCGCTTTTTTTGGAGCAATATGCAAAAATTTGCCTTTTTTTGGGCCTTCTTTCTTGATTTTTTTTGTTTTTGTCTTAACCCCTTTTGGAAGAGTTGTCTGAAAATGTTTGAATATAAAATTTTCCCGTTTCTTCTTTTTTTTTTTTTTTTGATAAAAAATTACTTTTTGTTTGATTTTATGTTGAACCATTTTAACGAATTAGAAGAACGTAAAACGCCGATGCGAAACAGAATAATCCAATAACGGAATGAAGACGAACACCAATAACAGCCGCCTAAATTGCTTTCTCAACTTCTAAAACAAAGACGAAAAAGGAAAACGCTTTCAACCTTATAAAAAACTCCAAAAAATCCCTTTTTCTCCGACAACAACCAACTGCTGATTCTCGGAACTCTTTTCAAATAAGAACAAGTGCAAATGAATAATAATGCAGCTACAATGAGTCCGTCAAACGAGTATCCTTAAACAAATATTTTATTTTAAAAATAATCTTAAATTAATATTCCGTTAACTAACCGTTCATACAAACTACCTTCAGTAGCTCAGGATAAAAACCTGAAAAAATCCGCTTTATAATAAAAATCTTGTAAAAAGATAATAAAAAATAAAGTAGTTTTTAACCGAAAAAAAAAACGGTGAAAATATTTAACAAGACAAATTAAAGCTAAAAATTTATTAATTTTTCAAGGATTTTACACATTTTTATGATATACAAATGGAATGTAGAATTTAAAAAAAACGGAATCACAACTAATAAATCAATGACAATTTTTTATTAAAATAATTGATGATTATGCGTTATTTTTTATTCACACAATGTCTATTTACATTTATTAATTTTCAACATATTTTTTCAAAATTTTTCATCAATTTTTTTTAAACGAAAACTAACTTTTTTCTACTTTCATCTCGACAACGTCAATTTCCGACGCATTTCTCTGTTTTAAAAATTCCAGAACAAAAAATGATATCACTAAACTTGATAGTTTCGAAATTTTGATGCAATATCTGATTGATATCTTCTTCCATCTTTCCATTTGTCATTTTTTTCTTCCATTTTTTTTTCTTCTTTCAATCCCAAATCAATCATTGGTTGCTGTTTTGGAACAGCCCAATGTGTTGACTAGAAATCGAAAAAACAACTTTGACATATAGAAATTTATTTTAAAAAAAAAATACCATTTGAACAACTTTCGAGTTTCGGGAAAATTCTTCAAAATTTCCAGGAATCGGTGAATCCAGCCAAGAATCATAAACTCGACGTTTTGATTCATCCGTCAATGTAGAATAAGCTTCCTTAAAATTTTGTTCCAGGGTTTAAAAAAATTTGCAAATCAAATTCAAAACTTGTAATTTCGCAAATTTCTCATTTGAATCTTTTAAATTTTCTGACATTTGTTTATCTGGGTGAACAGATCGAACTTTTGCTTTATATTCAGCTGTTATTTGTTCAGTCTAAATAAGAAGCGATTTTGAGAATATCAAGAAAAGCATTAAAACATACCGTCGAACGTCTATCACATCCTAATAATTCATAGAATTCTGGTTTCTTTTTATCAGATCCTAAAATCGCCTCGATAACTGACATGATTTCTCAAGTATTCTGAATAAAATATCCATTAATTTGAATAAAATCTGATTGAAAATGATACAAAAACATATTGACGGGTTGAAAAACCGTAGAAAAAATCATAAGTAAAAAGTTTTCTTCTAGAACAAAAAACGTAACTTTATATTTCTAGAACAAAAATGAAAACTTAACAAAAACAACAAACAAAATGAGTCAACAATATTAAGAATTTTATTCGATTTCATTGATAATTTCAACTTTTTCAGATTCTTCATTTCGCCTTTTTCGATTTTTTTTATCATCAAAAAACGAATTTTTTTCAATTTTTAAAACATTTCTTCTTTGCTTTTTCCATATCTGAAATAGACAAAGTTTCTTTTCTTTTTTTACCAAAACAATATTTGAAAAAACCTTGAAAATTGCATCTCGATGCGATGCCCATTTGTCAACAATTTTTTGAGAATCTTGTGTTCTTCGGAAATTCGACGCCATACTTGCTACTTGTTCATCTTTAGCATTTACGAAAAATCGACCATTTCCCAATAAGCGAAGAGTTTTGGGTAATGTCGTCGTCGTCGTCGAAAGTTTTGCTTCGACTATTTCAATAGACTTTTCTTTTTTCTCCTCTTTTTTATCTTCGTGTTCATTTTCCTCTTCTTCTGCTTCATCTTCTTCCACGCCCTTATGATTTCTACCCATCATTTTTAAAAACGAAAAACTTTCATTGCTATTATCCGTCGCTTTTTTCTTTAGCTGGAATTATAAAATGTCAAACTTAACATTATAATTTCCTTTTTTTTTTTTAACAAAAATACCTCTTTTGAAAATGTATCATCCAGTTTGAAAAATATTTCAGTTTTTTGAAAATTATCATCGTCATCATCATCTCCTTCTTTCATTTTTTCTACCTGATCTTCAATTTCATTTTTATTAGCACCTTCTTCTTCTTCTTCTTCTTCGTCTTCTTCTTCTACATTATCCTTTTTTCGTTTATCATAATTTTGAGCTTTTTTTTTCTTGGATTCTACAAAAGATTCCATCCATTTTACATGCTCCTCATTTTCCGGATCAAATCTTCAATACGTTGTTTCGTATTATCTCTTTATAACTCTGCTTTTTTTTGTTACCTTGTAAATGGTCTGGCTGAAACTCCATCTGTTGATTTATTCGGTCGTTTGTCTTCTTTTATTTCTTTTCCCAGAACTATTGATAACAATTTTCGATTCATCATTTTTTCTTGTGTCGACTCCTTTAAAAATATAATCGATAATTATTTGGAAAAAAAAACAAAAAAAAAAGAATGCAACTTGTTTAGAATCATCTTCACATTCATCATCACTTTCATCGCTTTCCACAAATTTATCGCTCAGCTTAAATCTTGGATCACTATTGAATCTAGATTCTAATTTCATCAATTTTGCTCCTAAAACAATATTAGCCTGATTAGTGACGACTTTTATTGAAAACCTTTTGCTCCAGAATGCCGATTTGCAATTGCAAGCAGATCTTCCTCATTTTTCTGATCATCATCTTCTCCATCACTTTCAAACAATTGAGGTTTTCCATTCTTGTTTGACGAACTTGGCGTCTAAAACTTTATTGATTTGTTTTTTTTTAAAGTTAAATTTAAATTAAAAAGAAAAACAATTTTACATTTTGTTCAGCTTCTTCATCGTCGCTGTTTTCAAACACGATTCGTTTTGTTGCTTTTTTATCCACATTTGCAATATCCAAAGCAATTTGCTTTTCTCTTTCTTTCTGCCTATTTATTCGTTCTTTAATAGCTGCTCTTCGAGCTGCTTCTGATCTTTCCCTTCGTTCATCTTCATTTTCAAGCCTTATCATCTGAAATTTTTTGATTCATTTCACTGAAATATAAAAACCAAAATAAAATACTTTTGCGCTTTTAAACGCGTTGATCTTTTTTTAATTTAAAGACATTTGAGATCAAATTTATTCAAAATAAAATTCCGTAATCATAGAAACAAGTCGGAATAGATAAATATTGGAATAAAACAGAAAAAAAAAATTGAAAAATAACAACAATACCAGTTATTTAAAAAAAAAAATGATTAAAATATTTAAAACAAGAAAAAAGTTATTCTCCATCAAGGGTTCGTTTTATCAATTGTAAATCTTCATATTGTAATTGATTTGTTTCAGTTAACCGTTCACCAACATATAAAATTTCAGTTAAAAACGCTCTAGCATATTTTTGATCATCCATTGACATATCATACGCCTTTTCAGCTCCTTCTTTTAGTTTCTCACTATTCTTTTCTAAAAGTTCATAAAAGTTTGCAATCCAGCTCTGTAAATTTTTTGATTTCGATATTGAGAAATTTAAAAGAAGAAAAATCAAACTTGTAATTGATGATGCCGATTTAATTTGGCTAGTAAAGTATCACACCTAGCTTCAATTTGATCTTCATCTGTATCAACTTGTTTCGAATATCGTTGACTGATCCATTGAGCAAGTAATATTCTTAATAATCGATACGATAACTGCTTATGACGACAACGAATCGATTCCATTTCAACTTGTGCTCGTGAATGGTCACTCTAAAATATTTAAATGAAACAATGACAGCAATTTATTTAAATTTTTACTTCAACTTTTTCAACACGGTTTTCTAGCGATGCTAATGCATCTTGATAAATTTTCGTTTCAACCATTTGAGCCTTTTGTCGATCTCTTAATGACTCCCAACCTCGAACTGATACTGGCAACATTTTATTAGGTGCTGGATTTTCTGCAATTGCTTGTCTCCATAATCGTTCATCAATTCCATCTGGAACCGTTTCCAAATATCTTTCTTTTTGGGCTTTTGACATTCCAACTTTTGGCACAATTCGTGTTTTATCAACCTTAAATATGGGTTATATTGATTATAACCAATTTCTCTTTTCATACCTTCAGCTGAGCTTCTAGTTGAGCAACTTTTGATCCATCATTCAGAACTTGAGACAATTTACATGCTCCAACAACAAATCCACCTTCTTTCACAATTATACTTATCTGAAAATTGAAAACAATTTTAATCAAAAAGAACTTCACAACAAACTTCTGTAGAACCATCAGGAAGACTTCTAAGCGAAGTGTTTGGAGCATATAAAACTTTAACATTTTGTTGATTTCCCAAAATGTTCGAAATTATTTCAAGTATTTTTGCTTTCTTCTCTTCACTATTTAAACTGAATCATTTTTTTTAAAATAATTAATTATATATTTTTAAAATTTACTCAGATGTTTGATGATTTAAAACAAGAGTTACAATTCCTTCGTCATCTGTATGCTCTGATATTTTGTTATATCCAATACCCTACAAGTTGAATTACTTGTTTACTTTGTGCTTTTTTTAAAAAAGAAAAAAAATTTACAACAAATTTTTCGAAAAAATTTCCTTCCATATTATAAGTTAAAACTTGATTCCCATCTTTGTATGGAGCTTTACCAACACCTAATGCTGCTGCGACCTGAGAATTTTTTTGTTTTGAAAAAAAATTTGTTTGTAAAACAATAACCAACTTGATTTAAATTTGCAATATGTTTATCATTCTCAGTTCCAGTTAGTTGTGGATTACCACAAGCTCGAACAAACGGGTGATAAGTTTGAATAACTTGTTGTTGAGTATTGATTCCTTGCTGTTGCTGCTGTTGTTGATTTGCAGTCGTTGAACCAAATAATCCTCCAGTTGCTGGTTTTGCAGTTGAGAACAGAGAACCTCCTGTTGATCCAAACCCACTAGCTGAAATTCATTTATTTATTTACGATTTCAAAAATGTTCTTAATTTTAATTGTTATTTGTTTTTTTTAAATCTTAGATCATGCTAGTTTTTCTTAAGCTTTCCCAAAAAAAAGTTTCACAGCAATAATTAACATGTTAAAAATTATAATAAAACGTCAATCTAACCTCCGCCAGTTGGGCGAGAGGACGGCAATAACGACGAATACGATGTTGATGGAACATTTAAATTTGAAGAGGTCGCAGCTAAATTCATTCCATTGCCTTGATTTAAACTATTTCCCCCGATTCCAGTGTGAACTGTTGAAAAATTAGATCCATCTCTTGGTTCAAAATTGGTTTGAATTGATGCATTATTTCCTGTTATTTCTTCGTTTTTGCTTTCTTCAGGTGATGTTGTCCACGATTCGATTGTTATTATTGGCGTCACAGATGTTTTTGGCAATTGTGTCGATAATTCAGGCCGAGGCAATAATTTTGCATCGATCGCTCCAACTGCATCTCGACGACGAAGAACACGATTATTTGCCATTGTTGAACGTTGATAATGGGTTGCGGGGAGAACAAATGAAAATCAGAAAATAGAATAAAATTTAAAAATAAATAAAAACCAATAAAACCACAAAAAAATTTGGAGAACTTGAGATAAAAGTACATATAAATATACAAAACACAACAAAAATCGATTAAAGATCAAAATTTAATTAGATCAAACAATATTTAAATTGGATTTTTTCAAATTTAATAATTTTTTATAATATTCATGCAATTAAAGAAAGCTTTTCATGCAATTGTACATTTTTTTTTTACTTTTAAAAGAATATATTCACTACTACTATCTGAAATTTGACAACATTTAATAAATCATAGTAATAATAATAATTCAAAGTTCTAAACCAACTAAATAAATAATTGAAAGTTGAAATGATAGTTGGTTTATTGCCTATTTCTTACTTACAAGCATTACTGGTTCCACCAAACAAAGAACCGCCTGTGTTTCCACCAATCGTTGGCGTGGTTGTACTTCCAAACAACGATGTTGTTGTAGTTGTCGTTGCACCACCTGCACCAAATTAAATATGCAGTTAGTAAAATGCGTTTCATGCTAAATATATGAGATTGTTAGGCGATTATACCTTTCGAAAATAAGCCTCCAGACGTAGAAGTTGATCCAAAAAGTGATCCACTTGATGCTGGAGCTGAAGTATTTGTTGCTCCAAATAACGTCGGAGTTGTTTTGGCTTGAGGAGTTGTGCCAAATAATGGCTTTGATGGAGTTCTAAATACAATTCATACAAAAAATGTTTGTTTTATCTCCAAACTTAAATCATTGTTGGTTAAAAAATAAAAAAAAACTAACGTATTTCCAAACAGTGAAGTATTTGAAGTTGCTCCAGGAGTTGAGGTCGCTGTTGGAAAAGTAAAAGCTGTTGGTTTTGCAGCTGATGTTGAACCGAACAAACTCATCTGACAATATAATAAAATAATTGAAAATAAAAAAACGGTGGAAAATATTTGTTCTCAATTCTTTTTTTTAATATGGAAAAAAAGGAAAATAGTTTTCTAATTTCAAACTATAAAAATATTTAGGCGAAATTAGGAAAAACTGAATAAAAATCATCAATCAACTTTATTCAAGAAAAATTAAAAAATTCCCCAAACATTTCTAAAAAACAAGCCACAACCATGCGATGAAGAGATAACAACATTTTCTCAATAGAGCGCAAATGATTTCTACAAAGAAGATAACACACAACTATGCAATAGAGACGCAGTCACATTTTTTTTTCTTTTATAATAAAATTGAATCATTTTGAAAATATTCGAAAATATTCAAATAAAATATTGTGGAATTTTATAAAAATTAAAAAAAAAACAAAAATATTTTCTCAATTTTTATTAATAATATGTTTCCTTGTATACAAAACCATTAGGCCATTGTCGAACACAATATCTACGAAGTTCGTCATAAACCACAATTGCTAATGCGAATGGAAGAGCCAAAAATGCAATTTCAATTCTTAAAAATCGATAAGTTTAATTATTTTTTAATTCTTTTTCAATCAATTTTCAGACTTGAATCCTTGAACACCCAAAACTTCGTTAATATATGGAGTATTAAGAACAAACATGCTGAGAATTGTTGTAAAAATGACCGAAGCGTTCAAGACTTGATTTCTAAATTTTAAATAGTTCAAATATTAAAAATTAAAAAATTATTCCCACTCCATTCCTTGCATTATCAGTGAATTTTTTCGAGTTTTTGATGCAAATAAATCTGCCCATTGGGTGACTACAATTGTAAAGAAAAATGTTCCGTATGAGCAACATTCTAATGCTTTTCGTGCGTCATAGCTCTAAAAAAACTTTAAAAATTATCCAAAAATCAATAAAAAATCAACCCATTGTTGTCCATAACTGTCTTCCAAATCATTTATATGTTTATTGTCCCATTGCTCAGCAATTCCTAGTAAATCATAGGGTTTCCAACCATAAGACATCATAAGAACTGTAAAAGGAAAATTTTTTTTTAATTTAAAATTTAAAAAAAAACCAAAATAAGTTGTAAATCCAGCACATGCTTGAATTGCCCCGATTTGCATATATGAAAACATGACTAACCTAATAAAAAAAATCAATAATTCGGAAAACCAATCAGGTAATTAATTTTATTCACCTTTTGTTTACTAATTTATCATGCTCAGGATTTCTAGGTGCTCTTTGCATTATATCACTTTCTGGAACTTCATAAGCATAGGAAATAGCTGGCCACTAAAGAAAAATCATAAATTAAAGAGAAAAAAAAAGGTTTTTTTACAAGATCCGTTCCAAGATCAACCATTAAAATAGCAACAATTGATAGAGGAAGAGGTAATCCAAGTAAGACATAAGACATGAATGGTGTTAACTCGGGAATATTACTTGTCAAAGTATAAGCGATCGATTTTTTGAGATTATCAAAGATCAATCGACCTTCCTCAACGCCAGTAACAATTGAAGCAAAATTATCATTCAACAGAATCATATCAGCCGCTTGTTTTGAGACATCTGTTCCAGCGATTCCCATTGCGATTCCAATGTCAGCCTTTCTCAATGCCGGCGCATCGTTGACACCATCGCCGGTGACGCCAACAATGTTTCCGCTGTCTTGAAACGCTTCAACAATTTGCAATTTTTGAGCCGGCGACGTTCTGGCAAACACAATTTGATGATAATTTTTCACAATGGTTTTCAGTGTTTTCGACGACATCGTCGTCAATTGTTCGCCGTGAACGACAATTGCGCCAGTTCTCTGAAGACGCCCTTTTCCATAAATCTCGTCGGCGGCCGGATCAATTTTCGGATCGGGCGCAACAATTTCAGTCACATCTTCGTCTTCTTCAATTATGTGAACTTGTGTCGCAATGGCTTTGGCTGTTATTGGATGGTCTCCAGTCACCATGACAACACGAATTCCAGCGTTTTGACAAACGCGAACAGCTTCTGGAACACCAGGTCTTGGTGGATCAATCATTGATATTAGGCCAAGAAATCTCAAATCTTAAATCATCTTTTTTTCAAACTTGAAAAAATCAATTTTTTGTTTTTACTTTTAATTGGAAAATTAACATTTTCAGTATCAAAAGGGAATCCAATCGGATATTTTGTTGGGCTCATTTCCAAATCACAAAATCCCAAAACTCGTTCACCAAAAGAGCCCAACGTTTCATAAGCGCGTTGAAATTGTTTTTCAAACTTTTTCGACACATTTTTCGTTTCGCCATTCGAATAATACATTGAGCAAATTTTGAGAATCTTCTCCGGAGCTCCTTTCATCACCAACAAGTTCGAGCCGTCGACTGGATGAATTGAAACCTGAAAAACTGGGACAATTTCAGATGGGGACACACGCGAAATCTGAAAATCAACTTGATATTTGTTCGACGAATTAAATGGAATTTCAGCTAATTTCGGCTTGTCTTTTCGATATTCATCAACTTTTCCATCGCCTCGAATCATTTCACAATATCGCATTATGGCAACTTCTGACGCGTCTCCATTCACAACTCGTTTCGCCAATGGAACGTCATATTCTGGATTCTGAAGACATTCCAATTAAAAAAAAAAAAAAAAATTTTTGCTCTTCAAACTCTAAAATGAGCTCGACTACACAACGTGGCACATCTCAACAATTTTTGATAATTCAAATTGTCCACATAATTCTTCGGCCCATTATAACACTCATTTGGCGGCAATAATTCAGCATTCTGAATTTTGCCGTCAAACCACAAATGGGTGACGGTCATTCGATTCTGCGTCAGCGTTCCAGTCTTATCCGAACAAATTGTTGATGTTGATCCAAGCGTTTCGACCGCTTCCAGCTTTTTCACCAAACAAAACTTTCTCCTCATCTTCACCGCTGTCAATGTTAAGCTGACCTGCGAGCAAAAAATTATTTTTTTTTTTTCAGACCCACAAATTTTGAGGGGGAAAAAAGAGGAAATTACTGTAACAGTTGGAACAATTCCTTCCGGAACATTCGCCACAACAATTCCCATAAAGAACACAATCGCCTTCAGCATTGGATAATCATAAACGAGGGCCAACACAAAAAATGCGACACCAATTGTGACGGCAACCACCGATATGATTCGAATAAAATGTGAAATCTCCTTGGCCAATGGTGTCGGACCCGAGTCCACTTGAGTTGTCAGCGCTGCAATTCGTCCAACGATTGTTCGGTCACCAGTTAGAATCACAATTCCTTCGCCGGATCCTTCTAGAACACTTGTGCTGAAAATTAAAAAAAATGATTTTTCAAGTTTTTTTTCTTTTAAAAACCTAAAAAGGCACAAATTTTTCGTCTCCAATGGGTTTTTACTCGTAAATTTTGTATTTCTCAATTGCGGCTCAGATTCTCCCGTCAATGATGAGTTATCAACTTTTAAGCCTCTGGCAAGTGTGACTCTTAAATCCGCCGGAACCTTCACGAAAGAAAAAAATTTTCAGCTGATCATTATCGATTGATTTTTATTGATTACTCGATCGCCGCCTCGAAAACGAACCAAATCTCCAACCACCAAGTCTTTCACCTCAATTTCTTTGGTTTTTCCATCGCGAACGACAAGCGTTTTCGGCGGAATCATGTTGGCAAACGAATCCATCAAATTTCCACTTTTTCGATCTTGATAGAAATCAAACAATCCTGTCACCGTCACAACAACTGCTAGAATTACAGCCATATAAAGCTGAAATTTCAAGAGAAAAAAATCAATAAATCAATATTTTGAATCATTTCCCAACATTATCCTTCGCCACTTCATCCTCGCTTGTTGTATAATCCATTACATATCCGATTGCCGATGCAATCGACGCCAACCACAGAAGCGCATTGAAGCCGCTGAACACCGACTTGCACAACTTCACCCATTTTGGCGTCTGTTTCGGTGGCGTCAGCGCGTTCGGACCGTCACGTTTCAAGCGTGACGCTGCGTCAGCTTCACTGATTCCAGCTGTTTCAGAAGTTGTGTAACGATTTAGAAGCGCCTCTAATGGAATCTCATGATCGTCCTTCAATCAGTTTTTTTTTAAATTGATTTTTGTCACCTTCCCCGCCTATTACAATAACAATATCCTTTTTAAGGTCATCTAATGATTTATTCGTCTTCTTCTTAAAGCACACCATTTATAATTATTGGATCAATTTATTTTGAAGACGAAGAAGAAGAAGAAGATGATGAAAAATGGCACAATGATCGACAATTTTTGAATTTTCAGATTTTTTTTTCTAGTTTGATCCTTAAACCAGATCATCACGCAACAATTTTTTATTTCTTTTGCGATCAATCAATAAAATCAATAAATCGATTTTCTCATTTCTTATTTCTTATTTGAGTACTGTTTGGTAAGTGTAATCCGTCCAAACAAGCAAACAAAAAAAAAACAGCAATTTGTGAGAGGGGCGGGTGAAGACGGAAAAACAATCTGAAAAAATCTAGTATTATGGGAGACAAAAACAGAAACAAGGAAGGCGGCAGCGATTCGTCGGACAGTGAAAAAGGAGAAGAAATTGATGACGTAACGTTTATCAGATTTTTCCGAGAGGATCCGAACAGAAAGAGACGCAGAAAATCTTCTTCTTTTTCCAGAAAGAAAAACTAAAAAACAAGAAGCAAATCAAAGAGTTTGGGATTATAAACGAAGAGGTGAAGAAAATTGGGGGACGGGGGGCGGAGGGGGATCAATCAATCGATAATTTTAAAAAATCAATATTTTTTTTTAATTGCCAGCTCATTTTTGGTGAACAACTACAAGATGATATCATTAATTCGTTTTGTGATAAACTTCAGTCGGTGTGCCCGAAAAAAATTGACGGATTTCTTGCCATTCAATTTTTAGCCGTAAGCCATTTTCAGACCCGAATTCCTATTATTGATTGATTGATCTTGAACCGTCTGAAAAAAATGCTGTTAATTTGAAGTGTGAACCTGAAAATTTGAAAAAGCATATTCTTGGCAAAAATGAGGCGATTCAAGTTTTATATGATAAGTCCAGATCGCATTATGTTGTCACCAAGTAGGCCAATTAATTTTAATGAATCATTAATTAATTAATAATTTAAAAAATCTGAAAAATTCAAGTTATAAGCCAAAAAAAAATCAAGTAATTATTTATGATAGTTTACAAGCCTGGAATGGTGATTATCCAACGTTGGCTGGAGAGCTTTGTGATCATATTCGAAATCTTTACGCCCATTTATTCTCATCGACAAGCATCAATTTGATGTTTGATCGCGCCTACGAACGGCAAACTGACGACTTCTCGTGTGGCTATCGATCGATTGGCGCAATTGTGGATATTGCGAGAGGCGAAAATCCAGCCGGGTTGGTGGCGCGCGCCGAACAAAACGTGTCAAGGACGCTTGGATTTTCAGAAAAATTTATAGTCGAAGTGCGATTTTGGCGTTTATTCAACGAATTATTAAGAATCCCAAGCCGACGTGGGAGCACTTCAAAAATGCCAAGATTCATCGTGGAGAGAAGCCAATTCAGCCGAGTTCTCAAGTTGAAATGTTTCTGGTTCATCATTCGACAACGTCTTCATCGTCATCCTCCACCTCATCCGTCTCATCGTAAAAATGCTTCACAGAGAAAAAAATTCTGAAAGTTTTTCAAAATGTTTCTCCTCAATTTTCAGAACGAACTCGATTTTATCGCGGAAAACTTCAACATCATTGGAAAGCAGTGATATTGATCGGGTTGAAAACAGCTTTTTTTGATTGCCTTTCGCTACCTGGATTCGTGGCGAGATCCTGCCCAATTAAAAAAGTCGACGCTCCTTTAAAAATTGGAAAGAGACGCAAAATTTGGTCTCGCCCCGAATCGATGTGGCCCCGAAACAAAAAAAAAAACCCCGTTTTTCATTTCCACCTGTTCAGAGAAATGCTGGAGCCGAATTGAGGTTTGTTGAAAGCGAGTGTGAACTGTTGGAATCACTAAAACTCGACAACGTTCCGACGGCAAAATGTCGAGAAGCATCGAAAAATGACGAAGCATTTCGCGACGGCGACGTCGTCGACGACAACAACAACGCGCCCGTCATCAAGTGTTCGCCTACCAGTCTTTTCACAACATCAAAAGGAGAATTGTTTGGTGAGCGTCGCCGTGAATTGAATTGAGCCGCGAGACGACGAAAAGTCTGATCTTCAGGGTATTCGACATTGAAAAAGGTGTTCATGGGTCAAACGTCGTATATGTTCTCATCATTTCTATCGCCAGAACAAGTTGATTCTTCAAAGAAGGAATCGACATAAATATTTTTTATTATTTAATTTTAATTTAATTAATATTTTTATTTTAATAAAAATTAAGAGCATTTTTCCACTTCATTATGAACATAAATATCTAAGGAAATATACGTCATATCATAAACTGAGCCAATTTTATCTTCTGGAATTATATATTCTCCAACTCTTTTACAATTCTGGAAACAAAAAAATCAATAAAATCAATAAAAATCAATCAATAAACAGGTTTTCTTAAGTTGCATTTATGTGTGATTCGTAGGATTGGATCAATTGAGCCGATCTTAATTAAAAAACGATTAAATTTTTTTCTTAAATCTGCTTTTTTTGCTGTAAAAACTTCATCGTCTTCACCAAATAATTGGAATTCGCCTTCAATATTTGATAAGACAGTTGATAAAAGATCGTCTCGACTAACTTTTCAGAAAAAAGTGGGATTTTTTGTCTGAAAATTGTTCATCAACCAACTCGTTTCTTTTTCCCAAATTTCAATTATCGCATTTTCCATTCGTTGCTTTTTGCAAATGACCACACCTTTTACGGTCACATTTTGAAGTTCACACTGGAATTGTTGGAAAAATATGAAAATGATTAGGACGAAAATGAGTTTCATTTCAATGAAAAATGAAAATTGAAATTGTTTGTGGAGGGGGAGGGGCGTGTTTCACTGTGAAATTATTTCAAAAAAAAAAACAAAATTTTTGAAAAAGTTTTATTTGAATTTAAAAAATTGATTTTTAAAAAAATTTTATTTTTAAAGTGCTGAAATTAAGCTTAAACAAACTTTCAATTACTGTAAAAAAAAAATTATTGAAAAAAATTTTATTCGAGTTTAAAAAAAAAATTTTTTTTTAAATTTTATTTAAAAAATGCTGAAATTAAGCTTAAACAAACTTTCAATTACTGTAAAAAAAAAATTATTGAAAAAAATTTTATTCGAGTTTAAAAAAAAAATTTTTTTTTAAATTTTATTTAAAAAATGCTGAAATTAAGCTTAAAATTGTTTGTTCTACTTGTTGAAAAAATCGAAAAAATCGATAATCTAATTGCATTTTTCCTTTTCTCCATGAACCTTAATATCAAGAGTGACGTAGGTCATTTCGTAAGTTCCACCAATTTTATCCTTTGGCACCACATATTCTCCAATACGATTGCAATTCTAGAAAAATCTTCATTTTTCTTGCCTTTTTCCTCGTTTCTTCTCATTTCTTACTGGTTTCGATGGATTACAATTATGAGTGATGCGAATGTATGGAGCAATTGCGTGAGTCTGACAAAAAAATCAATAATTTTTTTCTTGATCCTGCCTGAGCCAAGGAAGGAACCAACCTCGTCTTCTTCGCCATAAACTGTGAATTCACCTTCGCTGTTGGTGTGAACTGTTGAAAGCAAATCGTCTGGATCAACTGCAACAAAAAAAAAATCAATATTTTCTGCTCTCGAGCTTCATTGCTCTTGGGAAAAAAAAACGAACGAGTGTCTTTTTCATAGAGTTCAATTTGGACATTTGCCAAGCGTTTCTTGTTACAAACCGCCACTCCTTTCACAGTCACATTTTGTAGTTTTGCCGAGCATTCGATGATACAAATTGAAACAAGCGCAGCAATCAGGAAGAATCGCATTTTTTCTAGAAAAAATTAAAAAAAATTCTTTTTCTTTGGAAGAGAGAAAAGCGTAAATGAACCAATTTTCATTTCATTTTATACCGCCTTTGCCTCCCCAGCCTCCCCAGCCCCCCCCCCCCCCCTCTCTTTCACATTTTCAGTGTTTAATTGTGTGCACCAATGTTTGTGTGTTAACAAGGACAGCTGTCACAGAAATTCCAAAAAAAAAAGAAAAAAAAAAGAAGAAAATGCTCTCTCGATTCAATAATAAAATCATTAATCAATGAGGAAAAAAATCCCCCCCCCCCCTCCCATGAGTAACCCAACCAAAAATTTCAGAAAAAATTCCAGATTTATTGATTTTTTCCATCAAAATCCTTCTCTGAAGAAAAAATCCACCAAAATCGATTGGATTTTTGGTTTCCTTGAAAAAATTGGGGGAGAAGCTTCAAGCTTTTCCTTTGATAAGACAACAGTTGTTGTGCAAAAATTGTGAATCAACAAAACACTAAATTTCCAAAATGTTGTCGTCGTCGGCGACGGCGACGGCGGCGGCGGCGGCACATAAAAAAACTTTTTTTCTTTCTTTCACCCACAAAACAAAAAGTTCATTGAGTCACCGTTGAATCGATTGATTCGAGAGCACAAATCGACGCCGACACAATCAGCGCCGCCGCCTTCACCGTGGCGTCGTCGCCGAAAAAAGGTCAATTTTTAACCGAAAAAATTTCTTTTCTTTTTTTTTTTTGCCTTGAAAAATACTGAAAATCAGTTTTAATTGAAGCTTCTTCTTCTTTTTTTTTTTGAAAAAATTTATTATCGATTGAAAATTTTTTAAAATTGATTTTCCACAATTTAAAATTAAAAAGAAAACAAAGTTTTTACAATTTTTAATCTAAAAAAAAAAAAAAAACAGGGGAAAAATTAAAAATTGATCCCGCCTCCGATCGATCTAGCATTCGGTTTTTTCTCCATGAACAATGATATCCAATGTGACGTAGGTCATATCATAAACTCCACCAATTTTTTCTTGTGGAACTTGATAATCGCTTATTCTTACGCAACCCTTCAAAAACCAAGCAAAAATCAATCAATAAAACCGGCTTCTTACTGGTTTCGCATTGCAGTTGTGATAAATTCGAATAAAAGGCTCAATTTTTCCAATTTCGTCTTCTTCTCCAAACACTTCGAATTCTCCTTCTTTATTGGTGTGAATATCTCCTAATTGATCATTTGGATCCACTAAAAAATCAATAATTTTTGCGATCAATCAATAAATCAATATCAGAAAAACACACGTGTATCCTTATCATATAAAATGACGTGAGCATTTGCCAAACGTCTTTTATTACAGACAGTGACGCCTTTGACTGTGACATTCTGCAATTTTGCCGAGCATTCGAATGCACAAAGAGCAACAACAACACACAGCAGATAGAAGAATTTCATCTGAATTTGTTTGAGAGCAACTGAAAATCTCGAATTTTTTGACAAAACTGAAACTCTTTTATATGAATTTCAATGAAGAGAGAGAGAGAGAGAGAGAGAGACGAAGAATAATATTTATGGATGCTGATCATGTGAAAAGGGCAGTTGTTTGGTTGTTTCCCCGTTGACTTGATTCAAGATATTTAAGTAGGCGGATAGAATGATTCATGATGACAGATGGATTTCTTCAATTATTTTAAAGTTTCCTGATCTTTTTCATCAACAAAAACGTTGATTTATGTATTACTTTTTTTGAAAAATCGATAAATTCCTTCATTTTTCAATATTTTTTAATAAAATTTCATCTAATTGATCAATTAAAAATGGAGCTAAGGATTGTGCAATAAAAGAATCACATTTAGACCATAAAAAATCCAAATCCTGATTCTTTAACGATACGGTAAAGCATGAGTCAGGCAAAGAAGAACGCATAAAACGATGAAGACGAATCAAATATTTCCATTGTTGCTCGGCTTTGAATTCTGAATTCAATTCATTTCAAAATGAATTTTGTTCATCTTCTTACGAGAAACTTGGAATTTTTCTCCTAAATTTTTCCACATCTCATCCAGCTCTTCTTTCCTTATTCGTGCGTCATTTGAGTTGTGATGAAACGCTGGAATTAATCGAATCACACTGATGAATTCTTCCAGTTTTTCATGTTTTATTATCATTCTGGAAGATGAAATCTGTCATTTTTGTGTGGAAAAAATGTGGATTTTTGGGGGAAAAATGAATAAAACTTTTAGAAAAGTGAAGAAGAAGAAGAAGCCGATGAATTGTGTGCATCTTCAGAATTTCTTCTCAATTGTTTTCAATAAATATTGAATGAAGTGGAAAAATATTGAAAAAATAACCAAAGAAAGCAGGAAAAGCTTCAAAAAAAAAGAAAAAAAAACTCTTCAAACAACTCCCCGCCACCCTCACTCAAGTGAAAGGGAAAAGCTGAATGTGGAAGGAATACGCACGCCAATTGTAAGTTGTGTTTAAACAAATATCACATTTCGACAATTTATTTGATTTCTTAAATTCTATTTGTACATATTTGTGTCAATTTCGAAAAAAGGAAAAATCAAGAAAAAAAAAACAAAAAATTACAGTGCCGGCCATAAATATGAACAATGTTGGTTTTTTGAGAAAACCTTTTTTGCACAGGTAACCCAGATCGTTGTGAAAAAGTGAATTCATTATTCATTTTCAGACTTTTAAAATTTTCAGAACGATCGGTTGGTTACCTGTGAAAAAAATTATTCTCAAAAAACCAATATTGTTTATATTTATGGCCGGAACTGAATCACTTTATTGAACCATTTTTTGTTGAAATCCGCCAGGAAACGGTTAAATTTTTTCAAGGCTTATTGAACTGCTAAGACCCGGATTTAAATCAACCTCAATTATTGGTTGACTATGACTAATGTAAACATTATTCTGGAATTAATTTTTGTTACAAAAATCCTTAAAAATTCCAAACCTTTGAATCATTTCGTTGTAGAGAATCATTTGATAACCCAATTTCAGATATTGTGTCAAGCTTCTTCTTTAAAAAAAAAAATTTTTTTTTTTAATTTTTTTAAATAAAATTCTACATTTTTTGCTTCATTTCGATATTCGTCATCTTTTACCCGTTGTAGTGGTCCATTTTTTAATTGATTGATTTTTGATTGATTATTGATCCGATCTTCATACTGAATCCAAATTTTTTTTCTTTAGAAAATTTTTTTTTTAAAAATAATTGTTACCTGCCCAATTGTTTCCTCATTTTCCGAATATTTGGATTCCGATTCTTTGCCTTTACCTTTTTCCTCTTCCGTTTTCTCCTCATTTTTTCGTTTTGTTTCGTGAGTTTTTGATTTCCTAAAAAAAAAAAAAAAATCAATAAATCGATTTTTTGCAAGCCACACTTACGCTGCCTCAAAATGTTTCATTTGAATCTCAAAATCATTGTCTTCAACGTCTTCAACGTGATCTTTCCGGCATCGACAAAACCACAGAATCACTGAGATGAAGGAGAAAAAGATTGAAACCGCAACAACAATGAAAATCGATATCAACTGAAAAATCGGATTTTTTAAGATCAAAAAAAAATTTCATTTTTTTTTTTTTTGGATCCTTAAACCCACCTCATATGAAATATCCATCAGAATTTCGATATTTTTTACTTCAAAAATCCTAAAAATCAATTTTCCTCGATTTTTTTTTCTTTTGTGCTAAAACTCGCCTTTTCTTTTCAAAAAAAATTTTTTTTTTACAATTTTATTTATAGAAAAAACCAGGAAAATGAGCAAATCTTCCAAAAATACTTTGAAATCGTCGCTGTCGTCGTCGTCGTCGCCGGATGAAAAAAGATCATCACCAGGATTGAATAAAGGCGATAATTTGAAATGAAGAGAGATCGAAGATAAATTCTAGAATGGATTAAAGTGAAGCAATTTTTGAGAAATCGCAAATTCTCAAGAAAAAATTATTAAAAAAAAAAAGAAGAAAAAAATTATTTCAGACAAAAATAAGATTCAGCTTCTGCTTCAATTATTTTTAAAAACTAACAAATTAAATTAATTTGTCTTACGCTTGAAACAATTTAAAAAAATTTTAATTAAAAAAAAAGAAAAAAAAAACGAGAAAAGCCAAAATTGATACGACCAAGTTTTGGTCAATCAAAAATGCACATTGGCTCTTTCAAGACAACAATTAGTGTGTCTATCGCTTTCTCTCTCTCTCTCTCTCTCTCTCTCTCCATTTTTTTCTCTTCTTTGTTTTTTTTCACTTTTCCCCTCTTCTTTCTTTCTCCAATGTTTTTTTTTTTTTTTTTTTGCTTAATAACTTGACTGCAATTTCTATGGTAACCAAAACAAAACTGACAAGTCGTCACGTCACACACACACACTCCCGCATCGATCTCGGTTCGGTCATTTCATTTTTAAGCTTTTCCTTCTTCAAAAAAAAAAAAACATCAAAAATTGACGAGAGCAAAAAATCTTGAAAAAACCCCAGAACGAAACCGGGGGGGGGGGGCTGAAGAAACGAATAATGAAAACCAAGAAATTAAAGGGGCAGATGGAATGGAGAGGCGGAGAGGACGGACATCTGTCATCATTTTAATTTGGCGGCGCCAGATGCACAGTGCGCTGTTTTTGTCTCGCCCCGGTAAAAACATGAGGAAATTCATTGAATTAGACAAAAAATATTGCCGAGGGTTTTTTTGGTGTTGCAACAAAAAAAAATCAATAAAAAATCAATAAAAAACCAAATTTTTTTTCACAAAAAAAAAAAAAACAAAAATTCAATTCATGGAAACATTGAACACACTAGAAAAGTGTTGTTGTTGTTGTTCACAGCTGGATATCAATAATTGACAAGTTTAGAAGGAAGACGACGACGACGACAGCGACGACAGCGACAGCGACGACAGCGGTCACGAAGAAGAAAAAAAAACGCAGCCACCGTCGGCCCCAACCAAAACTTCTTCGTCGTCGAAAACGCAAAAATTGATGTTTCTCAGGAATTTGTCATCAGTGCGAGGTGAAAAATGAGGACGAACATCAACTAAATTCCTTTTCATTGTTTCAAACACTTTCGCTGATTTTTGCTGATAACTTGAGGGTTCAGGCCGAATCCGACAAAAACTGGCGGCAATTTTTTTTTTTGGTTTTTTACTGTAAAATTCAGAAAAGCGGGGGAAGGGAGGGGGGGGGGGGGGGGGTGCTTCTTATGGAATAAATTCAAATGAAAAAAAGACATCTGAAAATGCTTCCTGCAGTTTCCTCTTGACGCTTCGATGAAGCCTAGATCATTCAAAAAAGCTGCTCAATGCTCTTCTGATGATTGCACACCAAAGCCTTCTGGTCTCAAACTCGGCTGCGAAAAAATCGTGGAAAAATTCTAGAAAACTTTAAAAAAGAAGCTCAAATAGTTCCAGACATTTCCTCCACCATCCTACCTAAACCATCCGAATATCAGGCAGCTGTTTGTCAAGAAAAAAAAATGCTCCGCTCCAGCTCCAGGTCCTACCGAGTCCACTTTGTCTCGGCTCCATTCACAGATCTCAGATCAGAATATAACTCCAACGTCAAGATTCTCATAAATCTCTTTGACGCCGCCGCCGCCAAAAAAAAATTCTCAACGAATTCAACATCATTTTCCCTCTCTGAAAATATTCGCCGCCACAAAATTGTCTGAAAATAAAAATCGTATAGCAACGCGCGAAAAACGTTGATTATCTCCCATCTTTTTTTTTGTTGTTCATTATTATCATGAAATTCTCCTCCTCCACCACCACCCCCCCCCCCCCCTCCCCATCGCCACCCTTCCTGCCTTTCTTCTTCTGCTGCTGCTGCTGCTGCTGCTGTCTCGTTGTCTCGTATCTCTTTGAGAATAACACAATGATAAGTGATTACTCGAAATTTCATTTCTGAAACCATGGTAATGTAGTCGGTCGGTCGGTTGTCAGTCAGAATGCCTTCTTCAGCTTCTTCTTCTTCTTCTTCTCCTTTCTTCTTTAATTTACACTTTCTAACTTTATTCGCACTTATGCCAAATATTTTTATTTATTCAAATATTCATACAACTTTTTTTTTTTGTTAATAATTTCAGATTTTTTATTAAAAACACTTGGAATAATTTTTGAATAAATTCCCGCCCCCCCCCCCCTCCCTTCCCGCCTCATCTACATATTTTTGGGACACTCTCTAATTCTATTGATTTTCTATTATATTTGCTATTATTCAATATTTTATTATGAATTATTTCATAAGTAGATTATTCAAATCGATTTTTTTTTGAGATCTGATTTATTGAGTACAGTACTTCAACCAAACTCTCCGCCCGCCCACTTTTTGTGTCTTTTTTTTTTGAAGGGGGGGGGCTGGAAAGTATTTAAAAGGGTGACAAATTCAATATTATTTGTCATCGTCAATCATTATTATTATTGATCATCGTTCAGTGGTCGTCTTCTTCTTCACTATGGCTGGAAGGATCCTTGATCCTTGGTGAGATATCGGAAAATCAATCGAGAAATCCGGTTCTCCGTAGTTTTGAGCATTGATCTTAGTTCTGAATCTGTTGATAAATGCATCTTAACTGCGGTGATCCTGATTGATCGCAATTTTCATAATTGTTTTCAGAAAATTTTCAGAAGAATTTTTTTTTTTTTTTTTTTGGTGAAAACTCTCGAAAAAGTGTAAAAAACAATGAATGGGAAAAAACAAGAATCTGAAAATCACCATGGAGATGAATTCTGCTCAAAACTTTCTCAAATCAAAACTTGCGCGCCGCTGCGAAAAATTTTTTTTTAATTTTTTGGGTTTTGAGACGAAAAAGAAAAAGAAAAAGCAAAAATCAATTTATTTGCAACAAAAAAACAATTTGAGGTTTTGAATTTTCAAAAAAAAGGCGAAAATGTGGAGGGTGGCGGCACACACAAAAAAATACTCGTAAAAATCAAAAAAACATTGCGAAAATGACGAAAACATGGAACAAAAAATGATTGGAAAACACGCGAAGATCACGGCTGGAATTCGACTGAAACCGTCTCAAGTTGACGCGCGCTTCTGATGTTAGAATGTCGTCGATGCGAAGGATTCGGCCAGGTGATGAGTTGCATTTTATTGAGAGCATCGAGCACATCAATGAATAAATGTCGAATATTTGAATTGGTCCTTTTCGGTAGCCGACGCGAAATGCTTAAAAAATATCGATTTTCCTCCAAAAATGTCTTAAAATAAATTTCAGACCTCCAACTTTTTTTTCTTTTTTTTTTAAATTCAAGAAAAGCGTCCCCCTCCCATCCCCAATTATGCTAATTTCTGATGCTTTTAACAATAATTTTCCACAAAAAGATACGGTCAACACACGATTTTCAAAAAAAAAAAACGAATTTTTCCCATTTCTCATTCTTAAATCGATTTCGGTATGAGACCATGTTATGCACTTCCCTATATGCGCCTTTGAATATAAATGGTTACTATCTGAAACACTGGGAAAACATTATTTTTCCTGATTTTTTGTTTTGACCGTATCTTCTCGTGATTTTAATGAAAAATCAATGAATGAAAGGAAAACAACCTTTTTAGTGGAAATTTAAAAATTACCATGGAAAAGCTTGAGAAGCTTTTCTGTTAAATAAAAAATTAATTTGCTGCTTAAAACTTTTCGAATGATGTTTAATGAGGATGTTCAGAATGATAAGCTGAGATAAGTTCAGAGTTCAGAAGGGAGTTCAGTATGTTCAGAAGTTCAGAAGTTCAGAAGCTCAGAAGTAAGTTCAGATAAGTTCAGAAAAATTCAGAAGTAAGTTCAGAAGCTCAGAAGAAAGTTCAGAAGAAAGTTCAGATAAGTTCAGGAAAGTTCAGATAAGTTCAGAAAAGTTCAGAAGTAAGTTCAGATAAGTTCAGAAAAGTTCAGAAGAAAGTTCAGATAAGTTCAGGAAAGTTCAGAAGCTCAGAAGTAAGTTCAGATAAGTTCAGAAGCAAGTTCAGATAAGTTCAGAAGCGAGTTCAGATAAGTTCAGAAGCTCAGAAGTAAGTTCAGAAAAGTTCAGAAGTAAGTTCAGATAAGTTCAGAATGATAAGCATCCTCTATGACCTTCTCTACGCCAACAAAAAATAGTACCTGGACCATAAGCTAGAAATGTTCCTAAAACATCCGGCAATTCATTATTGTATCCATCAATGGCAGCCGTGATTTCATGAAGTTTCGGCTTTGGAAATTGTTTCGTTTCATCTTTCTGAAATTTTCGGGGAGTGAAGCGAGGGTGGAAAAAATCAATAAATTTTCAAAAATCAATGAAGCAAACCGTAACAATCGCATATCCTGGATCAGCCAATAAAACTAAGTCGGCGACTGTATCACTTTTCTTATAATGATAATGATCTGGTATATCTCCTGACTAAATTTCAATGGTTTTTTCTTGAAGGGAAAAATGTGAATCAATTTTTTGTGAACCTTCGGAGCTGTGTAATACACTCGAACATTTGGGATCGGGTGATGATCTCGTAATTGGCTATAAACTTGATGAGTTTTTCCCTTTTTTACGATTAATTGCTTGATGGCTCCACTTCCGATCGTTGTATCGATCAATTCCATTGGAATGTATTCATCGATTGCTCTTTGATTTTTTATTGATTTTTTTAGTTTCTTTCGGGGCGAATTACCTTATATGCGATTTTGGAACATCGATCGATCCATGAGTCGAAACCACGATTATATTCAAATCGATTCGTTCTCGAGCTTGCGCTGTCAAACGTTCGAGACTTTGCGCGAATTTCAGCATCTCTTTCGAGTGCTTCTCGTTGGTTCGATGAATTCCATTTCGTCGGACTTCTTCGCCGATCCATGGATGATAGATCAATGTTAGGTCGTGATCTTTTGTCGCTTGAATTATTGATTTGGCCGCTGTGTCATCGCCAAAGTGTTTGCCATCTGAACGAGGTGGAATGCAGACTTGTGGAGCAACATCCCAGTCAATCTGAAGGCGACGAATGAAAAATGAGTGAGCGAAGGAAATTGTTTGGTTTACCTGACATTCTGGGAAGTAAAACATTGCCACTGATGCTTTTGATCGTAGAGCCGATACATAAATCGGATCAATATTCCACCAATCCCTCGAAAAATCACTTTTGCGAGTGAAATTATAAAAATGCTGTTTGTCTCTCCAATTATTGATGTAGTCCCCAATTAGTCCGTGCCGTCGCGGCAGCACGCCTGTCAACAGCGAGTGACGATTCGGCAGCGAGAACGTCGGAAAGACGGGGAACAATTTCGTCGACCAGACGCCTTCCTCTTCGAACGTTCGAAACACCGACAAATGGGCGAATTTGTAAAATGTGTTCGCTGCGAGACCATCAACTGTAGATTTTTTTTTTTGTGAAGAAGAAGAAGAAGCATGATTTGACCTACCAATAACAACCGCCAATTTTTGAGAATTGATCAAATTCAAAACGTTTAGAAAAAAAATAATTTTTAGCATTTTTTTTTCTTTTTTAATAACAAAAAAGGGGGAAAATATTACATTTCCCTTATTTATTCCACTTATTTTTCTTCAATAAATTCCATGAAGAATATCAAATTAATCTGAAATTAAAAAATAATAAAAAGAAGAAAAAAAAAGAAAGAAAAAGATTAATTAAAAGATAGAAAAGGGGGCGGAGAGTCGGGGAGTCGGGGGGGGGGGGGGGGGGGGGGGAAGAAAGAAAATGAGCTGAGCTGAGCTGAGTTGAGAAGTCAAGGAATCGTGATGAATATTAAATTAAATGAAACAAAAATGTTTCTTCAACAAATTTTTATTGGCAACTAATTTTCGCTCAATTTTTAATTATATTTTTTTTGCACACAAATTTCCCTTCCTCCTTTCTCGCCCCCCCCCCCCCCCGTTTAATTCAATTTATCCGACAACACAAGAAGACAATTCAGAACCTTCTTCAGAAGCCAACAAGAATCGAAAAGAGATGAGAATCATCACCAAATGAATTCATAACATTCAACCTCGGGGTGTTTCGATTCAGCCCCGGGTTTTTTATTTTTTTTTAACCCTAAAATTTTTCAAATAAAAAAAAATAAGAGAAATCGCAAAAAAGTTGCATTTTCCTCTTTTTTTCATCGAAAATTTTGTTCAAGAAAAATTCGCCCATAAAAATGTTGAAAAGTACACTTTTCGATGAGTAAAAATGCCCAAGGAAGGGGGGGGGGGGGGGGGTGGAGAGGGAAGAAAACGACAAAACGTAATTTCAAACTTTAATTATATTAGTCCGAGGTTTTCTTCTTCTCGTTGAAACAAAAATAAAAATCATCGAAAAAAATGCCGAACAAAAATTCTTCCCCCCTCCAGAAAATATCAAAAACGAAGGGGATTTTCGGAAGGCGGGGAAAAGCGGGCGGGGAAAAGCGGGGGGGGGGGGGGGAAGAAAAGAAAAAAGGAACAAAATTTGAATAGATGAATTCGATTTATATTTTTTCTATTCACAAAACCCGCAAAAATAGGATTATCTCTGACATTTTGGATATTTAAACAAAAAAAAAAAATTTTCCCGCCAATTTTCCAGCGACGACGATTTCAACTGGTCGGAGGAAAACAATATTTTTAATGATTCTAATCATTGAGCAAATTTCACCAATTTTACAAAAAGAAAAAATAAATTTGGAAATAATTGCTCGGTGTGATTTAATGAGAAATGAGAGCAGAGCAGCAGTGGAGCAGCAGCACTTGACTCTCCTCCTCCTCCTCCTCCTTCTCCTTCTTCTCCCATAAAAATGTTTGCATTTATTGACAGGAATGAAGAGAAATGAAATGAAATGAAATCTCGTCGTTTGGGAGATAAATTTACATCGAAATCAAATATCAAAATCAAATTTAAATGAGACGACGAGCGGCAAAGAGGGAGGGGGAAGCAGGAAGGCATCAAATCTGATGTAAAGAATAATTCAAATTGTGTGCCAATTGTTTCCATTCCATTCGACTTTTAAATTTTCTTCATTATTTTTTTCAAATAATTTTGATTCCATTTTAAAATATTCAATGTTTTGAATCCTTCAGCTTTTTCTTCAAACTTTGATAACCATTGTCCAAGGCAGCAAGAAAAATATTGACTTTAAGTGTTTGAATAGTCGAGTGGATAAACAGTTTGATTAGAAGGCGAAGAGTCACTGGTTCATATTCAATGCTGCGCAAACAAAGGAAACTGGATAATTCTTCGAAAGTTATTGATTTTTGTTTAAATTAAAAAGTAATGAGAAAGATTTTCAGTGAAAAATTGTCTGAAATTACCTTTTCCTTCTTAGAAATCTATTTTTGCTTTTGAAATAAAAATAATTTGAATTTTCCCGTCTGCTTAAACAAGAAGCCAACAAATTAAAAAAAAAAAAACAAAAAAATTCGCTCATTTTTCTTGTCGCCACAAAATAAAAATAAAAAACTCGCCGGCCATCGGAACATCACCAGAATCCTGAATAAAATATTCGCAGCTCTGGTTTCATGGAAGATTTCCATTTGTCTCCAAATTTTTTTGCAAAAATAAAAACAAAAAACAATTTTTTTTTTAAATTTATTTTATTTCTAGCTTCATCAATCCTCTAAAAAATATAAAAATGTATCACAATAAATATTTGACATGATGAATTTTAAAACGAAAAAAAAACAAAAATAAGGAAAAGAAAAAAAAATTCCGCGAAATTTGAAAAATTTGAAAATTTGTTTTTTTTTCTTCTTCTTCTTTCATAACCAAAACTAGTTTCAACAAAATAATGAGCACCTCAACATTTACCCGTTCAATAATTGAGACTTTAATTTTTGAGCAAAACATTCAAAAAAAAAAAAAAAAATTTGAGACCCGCGAAGAGAAAAAACTCAGAATTCGAAGGAGAATCTTCATAGCGAACGAACAAATAAACGAGAGAGAGAGAGAGAGAGAGAGAGAGAGAGAGAGAGAGAGAGAGAGAGAGAGAGAGAAATGATGACCAGTGGAATTCTGAATTTTTTTGTTGATTTTTTCTTGTTCTAAATGAGAAATTATAGACACGTGACATGTTATACCTGTCTGTATTTGCAAAAAAAAAGGAAAAGGAAAGAAAAGTAACGGAAAAGTTAACGAGAATCTAAAAGGAAAAAAAAACGCCTAAAAACTACGATAAAAACTCAATTCTGTTCATAAAATTCCTGGGGCTTAAAACGATTTCTTGGTTGGAACATAAACAAGCGCCGACATTTCGTCATCCGATTCATCCAACGATTTGCCCCATCTTCTTTGTTGTTGTCGTCGGCTGCTGTTGCTGCTGATTCGTGTGCATGGAACCGCTGGAAACGTTCCAATTGTGCTCTTCGCCTTTGCGCTTTTATTCATCGACATTGTGCCGAACATTGGCAGAATTTCCGGGCATTTCGTCTGCTCTTCAGACGATGTGAAGATGTCGATGATGTAGTTTGATCCATCGTTGTTGTCCCACCATTCTTCGCCATTCGCCTTGTATTGAACACAAAACTCACATTTTCCAGTCTGAAACCATTTTTTCTGTTGTTTTTGTTTCATTTTCTTGTCAAAATCTGATTTTACCAAAACTTTTGCCGGAATTTGAATGGTGAAATTGAAGGCGTCGATGTCGTCAGTGGAAAACATGCGATGACTGTAATTTGCGCAAACTTCATTTTGTGATGTCCAATTATCAGTCGAATATCGAATGATCACCTAGAAACATTGATTTGAAACCAAAAAAATCGCCAAAAAATCAATATTTTTACCAATTTATTGAAAGCCAAATTCAATAAATTGACTTGTCCAACAATCGAATTTGCTGATGTTCGAAGAGCTGTCACACACACTCGGCTCATTCTCGTTCTATCATTATATTCATGCGGTGATCGATAGAAAAAGTTGGAGATTGCTAAACGGGATGGCAATCGATTTTTCGGCTGATTGCCATCTACTGGATGTGTCAATGAAAATCTTGGATACGAGTTGAGATGACTGAAATTATTGATTCGAATTGAAAATTGTTTGGCTGAGAAAAAAGCAAACCTTTTTTCTTCATTCACAAAATATTGCAAATTTTCCAGATCCAATCCCAACGAGTCAGCGAATCGGACACGTTTCACATTCTGTTTCGATCGTGATCTTCGGCGAAGTGCTGATGGAAGCGTTTTTGATCTTGCGCTGAAAAATTATTAATCAACATTTGTTTCCTTCTCTGCTCTCTCTCTCTCTCTCTCTCTCTCTCTCTTTCAGATCACTTGCTGCTGACCATATCAGGGATAATATCAGCTTCTCATTATCACTATCCGAGCTATGATCTGATTCATCAGTAGTTAGAATAAATTGATTCGAATGCGGCGGCATGTAAAATCCGACATGAATTTTGGATTTCATTCCATGAACCACACAATCACAATAATTCAATGATAGGGGGTGGGGGCGGGGTCTGGGTAAAATGAAAAAAAAAAGAACCAAAATCAATGCCTTTTTTCTTCCTCGCTTCACTGATAAACAAAACGGATGGTCAACACGTGTAGACTGGATGATTCAAGAATATTCGACGGACTTTTACAAAATATCAACACGATTGAGGAGAGATAGAGAGACGAGAGAGAGAGAGAGAGAGAGAGAGAAAAAGTACCCCGCATTTTGTTTTTCATTTCGTCTTCGCTCTCTCTCTCTCTCTCCCTCCCTCTCTCTCTCTCTCTATCTCTCTCTCTCTCTCTCTCTCCCTTGTTCTTTCAATATTTTTTTTTGCTAAAGGTGGTTTTTGAGAAGATAAGCGACGAAAATTGATACAACAACATGTATTCGCTCGTACGTGAAAAACCAACATTTTTTTTTTGGCAGTTTTCTTTCTTCTCACGTTGTTGTTGTTCTCTTCTTCATCAGTGTCGTCGCGCTGTCGCTGACGTCGCTGTCGTCGCTTCTTGTTGTTTTTTCTTTTGTTGTTTGTACCATTAAATGCAACGGTTTTCAACAACAAAAATCATGTTTATGTTGTGGCTGATTTGCTTTTTTCCCTCTCTCTCTCTCTCTCTCTCTCTCTCTCTCTCTCTCTCTCTCTCTCTCTCTCTCTTTCTCTCCGTCTCTTTTCTCTACTCATATTTCAACAAAAACAAAAGGAAAAAAAAAAGAAGAAGCTCAAATTGAACCTCAACACCAAAAAAAAAAAGAAAAAAAGAAGAAACTCACAGTCGATCGGTAAATGATAAGTCGGATGTGATGCTATCATCTGATGAGAAGCCAGAGTCTGGTGAGCACGGCTCAGAGCACGACTGAATCAAATCAAAATCACCGTTTGGTGCGTCGAGCAACAATTTCATTGTTGTGTTGCAGCGATTCGCGAATTGTTCCATAATTTTTTTCTTTCTTCGTTTTCTCTGGAAAAAATTATTTTTTTTATTCACAAAATTTGGCACAAAAAAGAGGAAGGAAAAAGTTGGGAAGAAATAAGTGACCACTTGAGTGCATAAATAGAAAAAAAAGAAGAAGGCGATAAAAATAATAAATGAAGACCCCCCAATTGTGGTACAAGAATACACGTGTACGCACATGTACATTTATATATAAATAACCGATATGGTTATACATTCAACCTTAGACACCAACACAAATGAAGGGTAGAAAAGTGACAAAAAAATAGAAAAGGAAACACCGGGAAGAAAAAAAAGTGAGAGAGAGAGAGAGAAAAAACAGGGAAAAGAAGACGGGGACGGGGAGGGGAGGGGGAGGTCGTGTTTTTGTCATTGACACCACCTACAGTACTCTTTTTCTCGTTAAACGGCAGACATTTGAAAAATTGATAAGACTGATAATGGCGGATTTGTGAAACAAAAATTTTAGCACCACCAGAATTCATAAAAATAACAAATTTCAAATCTCAAAAAAAAAAAAAAAAAACCAGTTTTTCAATTTTTAAAAAAAATCAAAATTTTAATGAAAAAAAAGTTGTAAAAATTAAAAAAAAACTTTTTTGTTCAATTCTTCCCGCCGCCCTTTTCAAAATTTTCGATCTCTTTTTTTTTCCTCCAAATTTTCCCTCTGAAAATGTCGATTGTCATCATTCTATGATGACATCCGTCATTTGTCTGCGATGTCTGCGACCAGACAACAGAGAGCATCAGAACAAAAACAAAATGAAATGCGACCGATTTTCGTGGAGAAAAACTCTTAAAAAGTGCCCCGCCCTCTCGTTCTCCTTCAAAAAAAAAAAGATTGATTTATTGATTGTTAATTAATCCTATAAATTGGAAAAAAATCAGAAAAATCGTATCAAAATACCGTAACCAAAATGAATGATTAAATAAATAAAAAAAGAGCCGCCCCATCGACAAATTAATTGGATAATAAAAACGATTTGAACTATTAAAAAGAAATTTAAAAACATCAAAAAAAAAGATAAGAAAATGGCGGCTGCCTATTAAAATAACGATAATGTTCTCCTTCTCCTTGAATATCCCACCCCCACTCTAAGAAAAAATTCAAATATTCAAAAGCGGCAAAGGCAGGACACAAGAAAAAAGGAAAAAAAAAATAAAAACTGATTTATTAGTGAGAAAGAAAGTTGATCTTTCTCTCGATCGACTTATATCGATTTATCCGATCACAAATTTTTCTTCACCAAAAATATGATTTTATCGCGGATTTTGGGGGGGAAGAAGGATGGAGATAATCAATAAATATGGAAGAAGAATTTCATTAAACCTCGCAATTATTTTTTAATTTCAATTTTTATAAATTTTTGTTTTTAATCAAAAAAAAATGCTGAAATTCAATGGAATCAAAGTGGTGAATGAATTCATTTTTCTTTCAATTTCAGAAGCTTTAAACTTTGTCTCAAGCTCCGCCCATTTTACGATATTTTGCAGGTAAATAAGGTGATAAAAAAATTGAAACAAGAAATGAAGAAGAGTTCAATTATCAACAGAGATTCTCTCCTCCCCTTCCCCTCCCCCTTTTCCTCCTCCTCCTCCTCCATAAAATTGTGTCCTTAGTATAAAATATTGCGTCAGATGTGGGGAATCCTACTGTAGCTCTCGTTCCTCTCTTTCTCTCTGTCTCTCGGCTGTCGTCTGTTTCTTTTTCGAATTATTTTTTGAAAGAGGAGGAGGGGAAGCAATAGGGATGATGACAGAATTATCACGTGACAAACATATGAAAGTGCACCGTTTTTGATATTTTCTCCCTCTCCTCTATTTTGGCGCCATTTTTTTTTCGAAAATCTGATCTCGCGTTGATTCTTTGATTGAATTCATTTCACACGTGATCAAATAATTATTGCTCATGTGCCTTTAAACTACAAAAAAATTCACTAAAAAAAAAACTTTTACAAATTCAAAAAGGATTCAATTTGAAGCAAATTTTTGGAACTTTTTGATCAATGAAAATAATTGACGGTGACAAGGAAAAATTTCAGGAAAAACAAAAAATGTTTAAAAAAATTTTTGCTGATTGGCTGACGATTTTTTAATAAAATATTCAAAGCTCCGCCCATTTTCTATGTATTAATTATTTGGCGCAAACTGTACTTTTACAATTAATGATTTCTTTTTTGTTTCTCACTGATAAAAAAATATTTTGGGAGAATTTTCGAGAAAAAAACATTTTTTGTAAGTTTTGAAAAAAAAATGAGCAAAAATTCTAGAGGGGGGGGGGGGGGGGGAGAAGCATAATTTTCTTCTGCAAAAAAAAAATCCGATCAACTGAAAAAGTGATCTGATTGATTGTCAATCAGCTGAACTTTTTGATATTGCAAAAAAAAAAAAAAAAAAGGAAATGAAAAGAAAACACACATTTTCATTTTGACAACATGTTGACGATTGGGAGTTTTGTTTAGGTTTTTTTTTTGTTGAGATCGAAAATAAATTTTGCTTCTTCTTTTTCTCATGCAGAAAGGAAGAAAATAAAAAGAGCAAAGATAATTTTATTAATTGCACAACAATGAATGGGAAAACAGCGAGAGAGAGAGAGAGAGAGAGAGAGAGAGAGAGAGAGAGAGAGAGAAAGATTTTTTGATTTTTGAAAAAAACATTTTTCTACAAATTATTAAAAGTCTAAAAAAAAAATTTTTTTTTATCACTTTTAAACTTTAATTGTACTTTGACCAATTTTTTTAGTTTAAAAGTATCAAAACACAAATAAAAACCAAACTATCGTTAAAGCGTTTTTGCAAAAGAAAAAAATTTGAGAGAAAACCTGACACTTGACCATTCAAAACTTCAAAGCACAATCATCATCATCTTCACGTGTTGAATTAATTCTACACCTTTTTCTTATCATTTCTGATTAAAAAAAAAATATTGTAAATACAAAGAAAGAAAAAAAATATTCGGGGCGCCCTGGTCAACAACAAAAAAGAAAAGAAAAGAAAAAAGAAGATTTTTATATTTAAAAATTAATGAAAAAGCAATTTTATTTTAATAATTCTTATCAAAATATTTTTTCCGAACACACGATTTTCGTCTTCTTCTTTTTCTTTTTCTTCATCTTCAATGATTTGTTATCAATTTTGCGCAGCCGATTTTATCATTTTCATTCACGCCATTTCAACATGTCTTTTTGTCGCTTTTTATTTACAAAAAATGAACCAAAAAAAAACAGACCGCGATTTGATAAACAATTTTTAAAACTGAAAGGAAAAAAAAATGAAACCAGTAGTAATCTTTGATTGGTTCGGAAGACATAGAAAATAAACAAAATTTAAAGGAAAAAAAAAGTTTTTATTTGTCTTCGTTTTTTTTTCGTAAACTTTTTTCAAACAAAAAGAAAAGAAAGAAGCTTCTTCTCGATTATGCTTCTTCACCTTCTGATTTGTGAATGAATCGAACAAATTTTTGTTTCACGTGAAAACGAGGCAATGTTTCATGAAAAATCAAGAAGAAAAAGATATTTTTACATATGAAAATTGTGATGTCAAACCCCCCCGTCGCCATCTAATCACAGCTTTTTCATTGATAAATGAGAAAAAAAATTGAACGAAGAGAAACTGATAAAAATCGTCGTTTTATTCCAAAAAATATTTTTATTTTTATTTAATTTATTTTTTTGATTTGAATTGGAAAATTTTTGGAAAAGAAAAGGGAAAAAATCAGAAATCTAAGATCAATCCTTTTTATTGTTTATTTACACTGAAAATATTTTTTTTCTTTCTTTTTTTATCACACAGAGAAGGTAAGGAAGGAAAGCAACAAAATTACGTTTTTTTTTGTTAAAAAAAATAGAAAACAAAAATATAAAAAGTTTTCAAATGAAAATTGGAGAAAAAATGGATTTTTTATTTCAAAAAAACATATTTTTTTTCAAATCAAATATTCACTTCTTCTTCTTCAAAAAAAATAGAGATGGAGAGACGCAGACAGCGAGAGAAAAGCAGCAAAAAAGCAGCAAAAAATTCGCATTTCCCTTCGTTTCTTATCCTAATCCAATCATAGACTAAAAAAAACGGGCGGAAAGCGAAGAGAACAAGAAACAGCCGGGTCGGGTCGGAGGGGGCAAAATTTTTCCCCTTTTTTTTTTTGCATAAAAAAAGGAGGAGGGAAAGGGGAAGGGGAAGATGAACAGCCACAGCCAGCCAAAAACTGGTCGTCGTCGCCTTTTAGAAAAACAGATGCTCTCTCTCTCTCTCTCTCTATCTCTCTCTCTCTCTCTCTCTCTCTCTCTCTCTCTCTCTCTCTCTCTCTCTTAAATACTCGAACAGAATACATCTCCTGTTGATTGATGATATTGTTGAAAAGAGCAGCCAACGAGAGCGAGCGCCAGGCAACTGTGACACCACCACTTCACACAGGCTCAATTAAACGATTTGGTTGCTTGTGTCGAGATTTATTTAAACCTTCCCCCCCCCCCCCCCTCTCTCTCCCCGGGGTACAAAGACACAAAAAAAGCGAAGCAAACCCGGGGGGGGGGGGAGGCCCGGTTTTAGAGAAATTTTTTTTTTATGTTACATTTTTTGATCTTTTCCGAACATTTATTGAAATCCTAGACATGAATGAACACTGCTTTTTCGGGCCCAGCATTTTCACGTGATCTTCTTTGAAACAGTCGAAGCAGCAAAGTTCATTTAAACAGACTTCAGACTTCATTTAAACAGGCTACACTGGAAGAAAAAAAAGAAAAAAATATTTTTAATGATTTATTTCTTCTTTTCTTTTGTGCTGACTGAATTACGGTAATTTTTACCCAACAAAATTGTTATTTTCTTGACGAATTTTGCTAGAAAAAGAAAAAAAAATTTTTTTTTTTGGTTGATTTTTTTGCCGGTGTAAAATGGTTGTCACGTTTAACTTTGGTTGAACTTTTTCTTTGCTCAGGGAAGGGAAATTGTTCAACAGTTGTTTTCATCATTTTTTGAACTTGAACTTGACACATTTTTTTCAAAATTTGTTTGAAAGTTGAAGTGCAAAAAAATAAGGAAGAACAATGAGAACTTTTGAACTTTTAAAATCATTTTTTTATTGAAACCAAAAACAAAAATTTGAATTTTGTTAAGAAAATATTTAAAACAAAGCGGATCTGATCGGCTTTGAGAGAAAAACAATTTTTTAAAATCATTTTTTACACAAAAATATTTTCAGTGGTAAAGTAAAATGTTCTTTTTTGTCACCATTTACAATCTGAAATTATTCAAGTTTTTTTCCTGGACAAAAATTCAACAAAAACGAAGCAAACATTGGGCGGGTTACGGTAGCTGATCATTGACGCTTTTTTAATTTGATAAATAAATGTCCAAGTCGATTTATTTTTAATTCAACACCACAAACAATAATATTTTTGTAAAAATCGAACTTTTGATTAGGAAAAAAACCAGTTTGAAGTTTGATTTGTTTCCTTTTTCTGATAAATTCAACTTGAAATTATTTTTATTGAAGAAAAAAAATTTAATTTGTCGAATTTTTACCATTTTTCCTTTCCCAATTAAAAAAAAATTTGTTCTGCAAACAAATAAAAAATGATAAGAAAATTGTTCAAAAAACTAAAGCTTTTGCCTTTTTCTTTTTTTGTAGTAATTTGATTTAAAATTTTTATTTCGAGAAAGAGAGGGAAAAAAATCAATAAATCGATTGATTTAATCATCAAAATAAACCGGTATGAAAAAGGATCAAAAACTGAGTTGGAAACATTCGATTTGTGCTAAACAATGCTCACCATCGGAGCACGTTCGAAAATGTTATGATGAAGATTGTAGCGATGATTGTTGTCGGTGATTGAACCAGCCACAATGTATTCATGCGATGATTGCGGCGGTGTGTATCGATAGTTTGGCGATGATTGAGATCCGCCTGGAACAAAACCGGCGTCAGTGAAGCCGCCATCGACAATGCATCGATCAGAAGCAATATCGGATTTGGTTTCAACATGATCAAGAAGTGCTCGAGATATGTCTCGTTTCCGCTCAAGACTATCCGTTGAATCCGTGCTTTCGAAGCCGCGTTGAAGAAGAAATCGTAATCTGAAAACGATTTTGAGTCGAGCCGGGAAACAAAAACAAAACCGCTTTTTCTACCTGAATAAATAAGAAGCGAAGAAAAATGCTGAAACAACGTGGAAAAACTGAAAAAGGCAAAACAGAAAAATGACGATTGAGGATTGTTCACGGAAGAAGAACAACAACAAAGTTGAGCAAAGGAAAAAAATCTGCAAAAATCGATATTGATTTTTCATGCTTTTTTTGTTCAATCAAAGACCATAAAAAGTGAAGTAACTGAAGCACTAATTGCCGGACCCAATGAAAGAAGACGATCAGATGAGCATCGTCGTCGATTATTTCTAGAAAAAAAAATGGTTTCAGGTTGGTTTATTCCATGGAAAATTAGTCGTCACTTTGTTCCGCTGCCGATATAAACATTCCAAACCGAGTAGACGATGGAAATTGAGAAGAACAAAGCAGTCGGAATCAGATAATTCGAAATAAATAACCAATCGATTCTTTCGAATAATCTGAAACTCATTTTTATTAAAAAAATCCTGAATGACAAAATGATTCCAACCTCGACACTTCCAAATCGCGACCATCAAGAAAATAATACGTCGAAAATGTGAACAAAGACGGAACAACTGCAAAAATTTGTGTTTCTTTGGCTTCAAAACCAAATCAATCAAGCTTACAAAGTCCGAGTGTGAAGACAGGACACGGTCTCGAAAAGCATGTCGTCACCTCGTCATCTTTGGAAGCATCGTAGCTGATGATTGTTGAATGAATCGAGAATAGGACGAGGCTGATGAGTCCCGAAGACGAAATAATACAAAATTGAAGAATGAAGTGGAGTGTTGTTGAGAAGGTGAATGGTTCGCCGACTTGTGGTGCCAAAAATAAAAGGAGATGAGCTAAATGAATCATAAAAATGAAGAATAAATAAAGTAGAAATGCGCAGTCGATTGGTTGATTTCTGAAATTCCAGACGATCAATTTCCCCCGAAAAAAAAAGGGGAAAAAATACTTTTGAACTGCCGCCATGAAAAGTAACAAAATTGTACAAATCAGCGTGACGAATGATGTCACAGTCGGCAAGTGTGATGCTAAATCCTTCCAGAACGTCTCCGAGTTGTAGAATAATCGATCGGGTAACAAGGCGAACGCTCCATAGTGATTCGTCTCGCATTTCACAAATCCGTTGTAGTTCTGATCGATTCTTCGGATTCCTTTTGTTGACCAAGCTTTTTCTGGAATTTTTTGTTTTTTTTTGGCTCCGGCGCAGGGTTTCTCCTCTTCAATTTTCTACCTTCTTCATCGAAATAAACACAGGTGTAATTGTCATTTTTATCAGGAAATCTTAAGAATATTGTCATCCTTGTAAAAGCCAAATCCTCCCTGCTACTTGGTTGAATCGATAAAACTGGACTTCTGCAAAAGAAGGGGCGTGGTTTATATTGAAGGGGGAGGCAACAAACTTCGGATCCAAAACTTCGAAAATCGATGAATTCTTAAGACAGGTCACGTGAAGAACACGTGTCTCATCAATTGTTGGAAGCTGAAAATTGTTTTTTTTTCTGAAAGCTTCGAGGCGGCAAAACTGAAAACCAACCTGAATCCGGCATAATTGCCCGACTAGATTATCATTGAAATCGGTGTTTTTCACCCACTCAATGGTTTTCATATGAATTCCGCCTCGGGTTGAAGACAGCGAGTATGGAATCGGCAAGGATTTCGAGAAGCTGTTCAACACTTTCCATAATTCATCCTGCAAAAATCAATAATTTCAGATTTGTTTGCTCTCTCTTTCTCTCTCTCTCTCTCTCTCTCTCTCTGTCTCTCGATTTCATTCCTTGACTGAGATCTTACTCGCATTATCGTTGAATTGCCTTCAACTCGATCCAGATCAGAATTCACCACCGAATCCAAAACGTGCGACGCGATTTCAGCAATTTTTTGATCGAAATGCGCATATTTATTGGTTTCTCGTGAAAATGCCGGAATCATCAACAGGCGTCGAATAAATCTGAAATTCGGAGCAACACAAATCTTTGTTCGGATGCTGCTTGTCGGGTGATTCTCACGTTGTGACAGTGTTCACAGCTGAAATTGTTGCCGCTTTGACACCATAATTGTCCATTAAGCTGAGATGAGTGATGATTGAAATTTGTGTTGTGCACCGATCTCGTTCTTTTGGCTTCTCCCAGACGGCTCGACCAGCTTCTTCATTCCATGAGCATCGGCGTTCGATTGATTGATTTTCAGTTGGATGGTTGTAAGGACCTGAAGGATCAAAGATTTGTCTTTTTTTTTTGAACTCTTAAAGGATCTTACATGGTAATCTTAACGTTGTGTTCGAGTTGACTTCTTTCCAATCAATTCCACCCCATGAATCGATTGTTCTTTCAGAGTTGCATTTATCTGAAATTGTTGTTTTTTTCAGATTTCTGCTCATCCCTTTTTCAGCTTAAAATCCAAATAAACACGTATTTTAAGAAATTGAAAATCGACAAATCTGTTTTCGGACAATTAATCCATCCATCTTAGCGCACACTTTCCGCAAAAAATTATGATTAGCCAAATCAAGCGATGTCGACGCGGCGGCTCTTTGAGCACGCTTAATCGTCACTTATAAACCCCCAGCACATTCGAAAAAGCGAGGGGGGGGGGGGGGGGGAAAGAAAGCGGCGGAAAATGCGTTCGAGAGTTTCCGGTAGAGCAGATGGAAGAAAACGAGTGTGGATACGGGGGGGGGGGGGGGAAAGCCATCGAGAAAATAATAATTCGAGCGCACATTTGACGGGCTCGATGAAAATGTTGCGTAATTCACTGAAAAGCTCACCGATAATTCCACACGACGTTCCAATGAAGCCTGGAAAACAAAGACAGTGCGAACCGCGAGAATCAATGAATTGCTCGACGCGATTGAATGAGCCGAAGAAGCATAGTGGAACACCGCCACGTGCACATTCTCCTTTACATTCAATGTCTGCAAAAATCGATTGATTTTATTGATTTTTTTCTTCGATTTTAAACCGGAATCGATTGATCCAATAAAAGACCAATCAGTTGATGTTTCACCATTTTCATCGATTGCACTGATTTGATAACTCATATTCATTGATCCATCGATTTTTATCTCAAATTTTCTCACATCTCAAAAATGATGGTGGGGGAAAAAAAAGCCCCGACAAACCTTTGTTAAAGCCATCGTCTTTGTTGGCTCAAGCTCTTCTTCATAAATCACTTGCTCATCGCGTCGAATGCTCAATCGATATTTGTTGACTTTTCCGAATTCGGGCGTTTCCCATTCGAATATTTGATAATTGTTCGTCGCAATGTTCACGTGTGAATCTCGAACGCCGGAAATCGTCACTGGAATTATGGTCAGATTGGCGATTGTGAACAATTGCGGGCTTCCATAGTCGATGGCAAGAATCTGTGTTCGAAACGGCGTGTACGGTATTAAGTGAATTATCGATTTTTTAAGCTTCAAATATCCTTCTTGACTAATTTCAATGTATTCCTCATCTTTTGTGAACGATAATCGCCGCTCAGAATTGTAGATCACTGGATCTTGATCGATCACCTTGAAAGCAAATCAATCAATAATTCAAATGATTTCAATTACCTCAAGTTTGGCAATTACTGATCCGATTGGATAATTTAAAGGGACATGGAATTTAAAGAATTGCTGCGAGAATTGTGGAGGATGATGGTTACGGTGAGTTATATGAACTCGGAATGGGAATGAGTGCATTTGATTTCCAGCACATAATCTGGAAATATCGATTTTTTCTTTTTTCTTTTTTTTATAAAATAAATTACAAATGTAGTGTGCCGACAATATTATTGGAATTTTTCGTCACTGACAATGGCATTTGACTGGAAGTATAAAATGCGCTTCGTGAAGGTCTGAAACAAACAAAAATAATTTGATACAAGCAAAACTCTCTCCGAAATCCGAACCTCCACTCGATCCAATCAGCGTCTGTCTCCAATTGCCCGAAACAGTGTCCCAATGGCTCTGTGGCTTTTTGCAGCTCTGAGCTCATTGTCAATCGACTGCCTTTTTCGGCTCCTTCGTGAATTCGAATATCGAACACATCTGGAATTCGTCTCCTCTTTTCTTTTTTTGGAAGGGGGACGGGGGCGGGGGCGGGGAGAAAATCGTCGGGGAGCGGGGAGAAAATCATGGAAAACCCCTTAAAATCATCCAAAAATCTGGTTAAAAATCAGAAAGCATTAGCAAGAAAAAAAAAGAGAAAAAATCATGCTTTTTATCGAAAAAAAAAAGTCACCAAAAATTACCTTCAAACAATGGGGCATGAAATATTTCAGTCGGAACATTTTCTGTAATTTATTTCCTCACAATTTTTCCCCCTTCCCCTCCCCCCTCCCCCGCGTATCTTTTTTTCGCCGCTTCTGATTCGAGAGGCTTCTTGGGTGGGTGGGGGATTTTTTGCAACAAATGCTTCAATGTAGTGTAGACACACGACCAAGTTTAAGAGTGTCTCGAATTGAAAATATTCGAGGAGACGTTGTCGAGATAAATTTGGTTTCGACGGAAAGTGGCCAAAGAAAAGGATGTGCTCAGCTCGGAATAGAACAAAAAAAAAAAAGAAGAAGAAGAAGAAGAAGAAGGAGGAAGATGAGCATTGCCACTTTTACTTTTTAAAAGAAACAATAAAATACATTTTATTATCTCTCTCTCTCTCTCTCTCTCTCTCTCTCAAGCTTAAAAATCTTCTTTTTTTCTCTCTGTCTCTCTCAAGCCTTAGAATCTTTTTTTTTTCTAGTTTTCTCTCTTTCTCTCAAGCCTAAAAACCTTCTTTTTTTTCTCTCTGTGTCTCCCTCTCTCAAGCCTTAAAATTTTACTTTTTTTCTCTCTGTCTCTCTCAAGCCTTAGAATCTTTTTTTTCTCTAGTTCTCTCTCTCTTTCTCTCAAGCCTAAAAACATTACTTTTTTTTCTCTGTCTCTTTCAAGCCTCAGTCTTTTTTCTTTAGTTTTCTCTCTTTCTCTCAAGCCTTAAAACCTTTTTTTTTCTCTCTGTGTCTCCCTCTCTCAAGCCTTAAAATATTACTTTTTTTCTCTCTGTCTCTCTCAAGCCTTAAAACCTTTTTTTCTCTAGTTCTCTCTCTCTCTCTCTCTCTCTCTCTCTCTCTTTCTCTCAAGCCTTAAAACCTTTTTTTTTCTCTCTGTGTCTCCTTCTCTCAAGCCTTAAAATATTACTTTTTTTCTCTCTGTCTCTCTCAAGCGTTTAAGTCTTTTTTTTCTAGTTCTCCCTCTTTCTCTCAAGCCTAAAAACCTTTTTTTCTCTCTTTCTCTCTGTCTCTTTCAGACATTAAAATCTTTTTTCTCTCTCTCTCTGTCTCATTCTCTGCGTCTATCTAAATAAAAATTTTTTATATTCTTGATTAGAAAAATTGTTTTTTTTTTCTTCAAGAAAAAAAAAATAATATTTTTTGTATTAATTATTTATTTTTAAACTATACAAAAAAACACATGGAAAATATTCATGTCGAATCAACAACAAACTATTGAGAAATCCAGTCTTCTTTCTGTTTTTCATCAAGCTTTTTCTTCTTCTTCTTTCTTTTTCAGCTTCTCAGTTTTTATAAAGTATCCACATCTCATGAATTATTTGGATAATGCGCATCTTGCTCCTCCGAAGAGCCAAAAGTGTAGGGCAGCGGGCGGGCCGAGGGAGGAAGAAGCGAAAAAAATTGCTGTTTTTTGAAGAAAATGAGAAAGATGGATTTTTCATTTCGACACGAATCAATTCCGAAGACAAAAAAAATCGTAGGAAACCCAAATCGTTGGATTTTTTCTTTCAAATTTTATTTATTAAGCTACAGTAGGAAAATTTGTGCAATTTATTTATTTTTAGTTTCAAATTATTTGTTTTTTAAGAAAATAAATATATTTTTTCTTAGTATGTGCCTTGAAAGTTTTTTTTTCCGGCTCAGTACAGTAGAAAATTCACCCTAACACAAAATTGCACTGAAACAAGGATTGAAGCGACCACCCAAGTTTTTTTCTTCCGCTGTGCTCGAAACAAAACAAAAAAAGAAGAGCCGTCGTCATTTCTCCAGAGAATTCGAAGGACCCCAATTGCACCTGGCACATAACTTGATTTTGCCCCCCCCCCCTTGAGGAAACGGGGAAAAAACAGGGGTTTTTTGTCGAAAGAAATAATTAAATAAATTTTAACAAAAAGCGGCCCCCCTCCGTACCCCGCACCCCGGCGGCTCAGGGCTTTTTAATCAAGTTTTTTTTTTTTGCTGATTTTCGAACATTTTCGCTCACCTCCTTCACCAAAACCATCTGTAGGCAATAAAAGAATCAGAGCAATGCTTGGAAGTGTTAACATTTTGACATTTGTCTGAAAATTGGCCAAAAAAATAAACAACTAAAAAGTTATGAGCACAAAAAAAAAGAAAAAAAGTGTTCAGCAGCATAAAAAATTGAATTTTCCTCCCTCCATAAAAAAAAATAAAGGAAAACAGAGAAAATTGGGTGAGGGTGGGGAGGGGGAATAAAAAAAAGCGCGGCGACGAGTTAAAAAAAAGGATTAGGTAAATCTATTATGTTGTTGGAAATTCCTTTCTCCAAAGGAAAATGCGACGGGGGGAGAGAGAGGGGGGAGGGGAAGGGAAATTGGAAAAAAAAGGTAATAAAAATCGGATGATGAGAAGAAGAATCATAATCCAAAATAATATTGGTCGTCAGATTAACATGACATAACTTTACTCAAAAAAAAAAAAAAAAAAATTTTTTTTCTATAAAATCGGCGGGCAAAAGCAGACAGAGAGAGAGAGAGAGAGAGAGAGAGAGAGAGAGAGAGAGAGAGAGAGAGAGAGAGAGAGGAGCACAGGAGCCAGAAGACAAGGGGCGGAGAGAGGGGAGAAAGAGTTTTTGCATAAAGATGTAAAAAAAAAAAAAAAAACCCGAGAATGGATACTTATATGTAGAAGGAAAGGACACACACACGCACATACAACACACGGGGCGGGCGGGCGGGCGAAAATGAAGAAGGAGAAGAAGGGGGAAGAAAAGAGGAGAAAGAACAAGTAAGTTCCCCTATTAAATGTGCGCAAGTGTATATACATATAAGGAGAGAGAGAGAGAGAGAGAGAGAGAGAGAGAGAGAGAGAGAGGCTGAGCTTCACTCAGGTCACGCCCCTAAAATTGAGAATTAGATTGATTGAAATGGAATGGAATGGAAGAGGTTAAAGAGCTGTGAAGAATGGAACAAAAAAAAAACAATTCTTCTTTCATTCAATTATTCCTCTCAACGCTCTTGCTCTTCCTATTTCCGTTGAAGGTGGCACCCCCCCCCCCCTTTCCCCGTGTTAAAAAGATGTTTCGAGTCCTCTCGAAAATTATTGATTTCATTAATTTTACAAAGATTCTCAAAAAAAAATTCTCTTTTTTTTGTTTCCAGCTTCAATTATTTTCCAGAAAATCACGGATTTTCAAGAAAAAAGAAAAAAACAATTTTTTTCGAGACGCAATGACGGGGGGAGGAAAAGCCTGAAAATGTCAATGACAGAATGGGAGACCAATTTGGATTGAAAAACAACCAACAACATGGTCATTTGTTTCGCAGTTCAAACAATTTGATAACAAAAAAAAACTGCGCGGGAATCGCAAAAATTTGAAAATTTCGTCGATGCAATAGCCAAGAGAAATTCGATTTGTATCATTTTTCCACCATTTTTGACACCATCTGCATTTGCTCTTCCACTTAATCGTTGATCCAAACATTGACATGACATGACCAAATGTGAAGATGAAGACGAAATCGTTTGAGACTCTTTAAAAAAAGAGGAGGAGGAGGAGGAGGAGGAGGAGGAGGAGGAGGAGGAGGAGGAGAAGGAGGAGAAGGAGGAGGATAAGTACGAAAACATATGCATTCATCATTAGCAAATGTAACATTTGGTAATAACTGGTAAAAAAAGGGAGGACGAGGTGAAGAAGGAGGAGGAGGAGGAGGAAGGAAGGATGACCTAATGGCATGGAAAACGACCGTCTGTTATTCAATCAAACCAAAATTTCCGTTTTGATCAGCAGCAGCAGCAGCGGCGGCGGCGATTTTACTTTTAAAACAAAAAAAAAGAATAAACAAATCCAAAATGTGTCAAAACGAGAAAATTAATTTTATCAAAAAAAAAAAAAAAAAATTATTTTAATTAAATTTTCCTTCTTTTTCCTCCGAGGGAATAGAAAATCAAAGTCATTTCACACCTGTTAAACCAGTATTTTCTTAAGAAGAAGAAGAAGAAAAAAGATTTAAAAACCATTTGAAAAGAAAAATAATTTAGAAACACCAAAATTATCCTAAAAGTATTGTTATTATTGAAAATCAGCGAGATCTGTCAATCGGTCGGTCGATCGGTCGGGATGAGAGAAAATAATGAATATAACGGATTGTTGAAACAGTCACATCGGATTAGTGAATAAAGAATGGTGAGGAGCAATGTTAGCCCCCTCCCCCCATCGATCCGACATATTACTTTATAAATGGATGATGATACATTTTTATAATTATTTAAATAATAAATAATAAAAGTCAATTAATAAAATAATTTTAATATTATAAAGTTATTAAAAATATTATTTACAGTGCCGGCCATAAATATAAACAATATTGGATTTTTGAGAATAACTTTTTGCACAGGTAACCGATCGTTCTGAGAATTTTAGACGTCTTTTAATACGGTAAAAGACGTCTGAAATTGAATAATGAATCCACTTTTTCAAAACGATCGGGGTGGGTTACCTGTGATAAAAGTTGTTCTCAAAAAACCAACATTGTTCATATTTATGGCCGGTACTGTATATCAAATATTTTCCAATTTCTTTTAATTAAACAAAAAAATGTCAAAAATTCCCTCAAACCCTATAATTAATCAAAATTTTTCTTTCCTACAAAATTTCTGGTAGAATTAATACAAAACAAAAACCGGTAAAGTATATTTTACTCCGCCCCCGCCCAATTTTTCCATTTTTAACGAAGAAAAACAAATTAACGAAGTGATCAAAATTCAATCAATAAATCAATTTAAATGTGGAAGAATTCAGGCGGGGGCGGGCGCGGGGAGAAGTGAGAAAGGCTTAATTAATACTTTTCATGCAAATCAATACATATCACGGCGGTTAATTACCGCGCTTGAAAAGAGATAAGATTTGACGAGAAATCGAGATGATCAATTATTTCGGATTTCAAAATTTTCATCGAAAGAAACATTTTTTGACCATTTTGATTTTGACCTTCAAAATCGGGGGAAGGGGGCGGGGGGGGGGGGCGGGAAAGTTGAGCAAACACATCCGGTCATTTCGATTTTATTTCATCTTCCCGATCCACCTTCACCTGGCGATTTTTCATGGCTCATTTGATTGGTTGAATATCATTTTGCTTTTTCTTCCAATTTTCAAATTTCAATTAAATTTTTTGGTTGCCTCGACGAAGAAAACACAAAAGGCAAAAAAATACGGAAAAAATTAGTGTGGGGAGAAGACGGCGGTGGAAAAAGCATGGAAAACACAAAACGAATTCTTTAAGGCAATTAATCTTAAGCAACAGAAATGGCCTAAATCCCGAAATGTCTCGAGGGATTCCTGAGAAACCAAAAAAAAACATGGAGAAAGGGAAAAAATTATAGAAAAAGAAGCACAAATCAATGATTCGAACGAAGACAAATTGGACTCCTCCTCCTCCTCCAAAAAAAAAAAAGGTCCGAAGCGGTGAAAAATATGCATTTTTAATTATTTTTTCGAAAAAAAAAATGTTTTTTATCAAAAAAAAAATGGGAAATCGAGCCACTTCTTTTTTGTACCAACTGAATTTTCCTTCAACGTTTTTTTTTGTTTGACAAGTTGATGAGGCATGAAGAATGATGTCCATTTTTCAAAGTGACCTCGACCAATGCCTTTTTTCTTTTAAATTCGTCAGTCACTATACAAAATAAAATACAAAATAAATAATCAAAATTTGTTACTGTGTTTGCTCTTTCAAATAATAATTGCGGCTTCTTCTTTTTTACCAAAAAAAAAAAAAATCAATAAAAACCATTAAAAATATAATTTTTTTTATGACAAAAAAACTCTAGAAAAACCGCGCAAAAAATAAAATAAAAATGTGTTAAAACTCTGCCGCGTCTCCACCTTAGATTTATGTATGTTTTAATACATTTTTAAGCAGTTGACAAGACGATAAAAAATGGAAAGCGATTTGGTGTTGAGCCAAAAAAAAAAACATTGAATAAAAGTTGGGGCAAAACAATGGGAAAAGAAAAAAAATAAATTTTTGATGCAACAAATTTCATTCAAAATGCACTGCGAGCACAAGAAAAAAAATGACGAAGAAACGTTTTTCTTCCTCTTTTTCTCCGACACGGGAAAAATCAGAAGGCGCCAGATGGTTGCTCTTTCGCTTTTCAACCATTGAAGATCAGATCTCTCAAATTCATAATAATAATAATTATTATTTTGACTCGGACGAAGACAAGAAAAATGGGTTGTAACATCCAAGCCGTTTTTCCTCCTCCTCTAAAACAATGAAAAACTAAAAAACCCCCCGCTTTGAAGAGAGGCCGCCGAAATTGGTTTGGAAGATGAGAAGCTGACCGAAATTTCATGCGCGAAAACGAGGAATTTGAAATTTGAGATTTTTTTCCCCAATGTCGGCGTCGACGCTTTTTATACAAAAATTTTTGTTTTATAAAAAAATTAACAAAATATTCAATTAGCAACACATTTAAAGGGAGGTGGGGGTGGAAAATAATTAGAAAATACCTAAAATTATGTTATTCGAACATTTTTCTCACTCAAAAAAAAAACCTCAAAAAAAAAATTATTTTTTTCATTTTTATTTTCTCAAAAAACCCAACTAAATATTCGTGGGAAAATAATTTTCCTACAATTACAAGTATTACTGTAGGTAGAAATTACGGTAGTTACATAGTTCATTTCAAAAAACATCTTCAACCGTTAGAGCATCTGTTTATTCTTTAAATTTTACTAATTTCTCTTTGTTAGTGGAGAAATAATTACTGTAGAATTACGGTAGGTCTACGGTAATAAAAATTTTAGGAGTAAATTTTCAAAAATGTAATTAATTCAATGAGAAGCAGAATAATTATGAATAAATGTTACAAATTAAGGAAAAACATAAACGAAGGAAGGAAAATGTTATTTTATTCCAATATAAATAAGAAATTACAGTAATTAACGAAAGATTATCTTTTATTTTTCACCTGGTCTCTCTCTCTCTCTCTCTCTCTCTCTCCCTCTCTCTCTCTTTCCCTCTTTCCCTCTTTCTCCTTCTTTCCTTCCTTTCATAGCTCAATCAATGTTCATTGAGCAAAAAGAAAAAAAAACAGAAATGAGCTCAACACATTTTTTTGTTCTTCGGAACAAAAACAAAAGAAAAAGAAAAAGAAACCAGTGAAATTTTGGAAATTGGGTGAATTCTGATGAAACAAGACGATAAAAAAAAGTTAGTTTGAGAGCACAAAGAGCATCTCAGACGGCACAGAGAAAGAGAGAGAGAGAGATCCGCAAAAAAATTGTGGGTTGAGCCAGATTTTTTGGAGATATTTGAATTTTAGAGAAATTCACCCGACATATTTCTCTCTCTCTCTCTCTCTCTCTCTACTAAACACAGCCTACATAGATGCCAAATAATGATAGAAAACCAATTCAAGCTTTACATTTTCTATTATTATTATTATTATTATTGAAAAAGAAGAAAAAGCAAAAAAAAGGGGAGGAGGGGAAAAGAAATTTCAAAAGAATAAAACGATAAAATGTGCTCAATTTAAACGAATTTTCGTAATAATTTTGCGCGTTGAAAATTCTAAAAACGACACAAAATAATTTGGCGCGTCGAATTTAAGATTTGAAAATATTGAAAGACGACATTTATCATTGGAAACATGACAATTCCCCGCTTTTTTTTTATTTTTGAGCAAGCAAAAAAACCAGTTACCAAAAAAAGAAAGGAAAGAAAAACGACCTGGGGTTGCTATGAATATGTATCCTCTATTCACCCACTAACCAACACCCATCGCACCACACATTTTTCCCCACGATTTATGATGAGAGTTTTCGATTTTTCTTTTCATTAAAAGACACCAAATCGCATTGAAAAGGAAGAAGGAAGGACCTGATGGAGGAGGAGGAGGAGACGACGAAGAAAAAGAGATTCAATTCGCATTGCGCAACAAATTTGGTTGTTTTCAAAAAAGAAAAAAAACCAAATTTTGTTGAATTGAAATTGAAGAACAAAAGAAATTGAAGTTCGAAGAGAAAGAAAATGTTCTGCTTCGTCTTCGTCTTCTTTTCTCTTCAAATTATTTAAAGAAAACGACAACCGCAAAGAAAAGAATAACAAAAAACTTTTTTCCTCCTCCTCCCCCGTGCTCCTCCCCCTTGCTCCTCCTTCTTCGTCTTTTTGAGACGGTGCAGACCGAAACGAAACCAAAAATCGACGAGTCAATTGTTTTCACTGGGTTTCGTTTCAGCCGACGACGACGGACCTGCTTGCAACATTTTGAGTGTGTTCACCAAATGTATTCGTCATGTCTGATTCTCTTCAACTATTTCAATCTATCATCATATGTACCTATTTATGTAATAAAAGAATATTCATGAATTAGAAATAAGGATAGGTTGGGATGAGGGGGGAGGGGGGAGGGGTTGGTTCAGCTTTAAAAATGACGAAAGAAAGGAGAAATGTTGAAATGAATTCAACATATCCAATTTTGGTTGTTGCATAAACCATCATTTAGCTCATTTTAAACTACTTGTTCCCTTATTTCAAGCCGAAACACCTTAATTATACCTCTTTTCAATGAATTTATTTATCTGAAATTTATCATTTTATTTTACTTCAAATCTAAACAAAACCAAAACAAGCAACAACAAAGATAAATAAAAAGGAAAAGTAAAAAATTGTTTTTTTTTTAATTTAGGGAAACTTTATTAAAACTAAATATTTAATAGAATTGTTCTAATTGATCCATAAACCAGGGTTTACCTGAACTTCTTGCTGTGAGGATTTCGCAACCTGTGTCAGTAACAAGTAAAGTTTGTTCAAATTGAGCCGATCTTTTTCCGTCTTTCTGTAATATTTTGATGAATAATTAAAACAATGGTTGATTGATTTTCAATTACTGTCACTGCTGTCCAATCGTCTGGCCATTTATCATCAGAGTGCGATCCAGCATTGATCATTGGCTCAATTGTGAATGAATTTCCAGCTTTCATCACACCAACCGCTGAATTTTCTGCAAAATTTTTTCATATAAAAATGGGATTCAAGCTTTATTGCTAACTTGCATAATGTGGAATATTTGGAGCTGTGTGGAAAAGTTTATGAATACCATGCCCACAATAACTCTTTACCACTGAAAATCCATTTGTATTTGCATGCTTTTGAATCACATTTCCAATTTCACGGAATTTGACTCCAGGTTTTACTGAAATTTCTTACAATTTTTTTCTGAAAAAAATAAATTTGTAACTCTACCAATTGAGATTGCTTGTTGTAGACATTCATATGTAACTTGAACAAGTTTTCGTGATTCTTCATCGACTTTGTCCCCTACTAGGAATGTTTCATTTAAATCCCCATGATATCCTTGGTGATAAACTGTTACATCAACTGGAAATCAATTTTTTTAATAAATATAATTAACTAAAATTATAATTACCATTGCAAAGATCGCCATTAACTAATTTTCTCATATCTGGAATACCATGACAAATAACTTCGTTAACAGAAGTACAACAACTTTTCGGAAACTTATAATATCTGAAATTTAAAATAATTAAACATTTATTTTATTTTATTATAAAAAAACTACCCAAGTGGGCTTGGATAACAATCTCTTTCAATTGCCGCTTCATGAACTACTCGATCTAATTCATCCGTTGTAATTCCAGGCTCACATGCTCGAGCAGCTTCATCTAAGCATTCTCGCCCTAGTTTACATGCTACTTTCAATCCTTCTTTATCTTCATCGCTTAGAACCTGTTGATTTGTTTAAAGTGAAAAGAAAACTTCTGAATAAACAACCAAAAAATACCTTTACAACTCGTTCATTTCTTGCTTGTCTTTCTTCAAGAGAAACGCCTTCTGGATGAAGAGCATAGTCTGGTCTTGGAATATGTTCAGGAACTGATCTTCTTTCAGATAAACGAGCTGGTCGAAGAGATCCAGAAAACTGAAAATTTAACGTCAAACAAAAGTTTAAAAATAATTTTACCGTGTAATACGGCCATGGATTATAAGGCCCGCTTAAATTTGAATGAACAAATTTATGAATTGACCAGTTATTTTTAAAGCAAGACTGAAACTTTTCTTTTTTTAATTTCTAAATTATAAATAACTGACCTGATCACAAAAATACGAATCAGGTAATGCCATTTTAATGCATGTTGGGCAACGTAATTTAGCTGCGTTTTGACACTCAACTCCTGAGCACAGCTTTCCCGATAAATCTTCCATTGTTTCCTTTAACTAATTAAATCAAACTAATAAATAATGACAATATGACACAAAATTTAAAATTTTTTAACATTTCGAAACAGACTGAAAAAGTGTAAGTGATTGGCCGACAAATTGGAAATAATGTTTTTTCGTCCACGGCCTAGAAACCCAAATTTCATTTTTTTTATTTTTTTTTATTTAATAAAAGCTTCAAATGTCACCTAGCGCTATTGTCTATGATAATCAACCAAGTATTTCATGTTCAAATAATTTACCAATACAATGTGAAGAATGTGGCAGAATTTTTAAAGCAATTAGTCGGCTAAAAATGCACCAAAGAATTCACAATGAACATTTAAAGTAAGGTTTTTTTTAATTATTAAAAAAAATGTAATAATTCAGATTTCTTGAATGTGACACTTGTTCAAAATATTTTTCTACTTCAGAACTTTTACGAAAACATAAAATGATACACATAATTCCAAAGTGAGCTTTTCAACTATTCTTGTTTTTAATTAACATTTAGGTTTTTTTCAGAAAATCAATAAAATGTCAAAAATGTGATAAAGGATATAGTTCATCTTCAGCATTGAAAAAACATGAAAGAGTTCATAAAAATGAAAAAAAGTATTTAAAGTTTTTTATTTTCTTTTTTATAAATAATTTTTCAGTTTTACATGCCCAATTTGCTCAACAAATTTTCTTCTCAGTGAACCGTTTAAGGTACTAAAATTTAAAAATTTAAAAGAAATTATTTTAAAAATCTAGATTCATATGCGAAAACACGATAACTTAAAGCCTTTCGTGTGCACCATTTGCTTAAAATCATTTGCTTCTCGCTCAGTTTGCCGTCGGCACAAAAACGCTCATAAAATTCCAAACTCCCAATAAAATAATTAAATTTTAAAATTTTCATTTAAAAAAAACAATTAAATTATTACAAATTACAATAATAAATAGAGCATGCAATTATACATATTTATAAAAAAAATAATTATTTGAGTGATCCATGGAATAATTTTTCAAATAACTCGATCATCCTTCTCATTTCTTTTCTAAAATTAAATTTTAATTTTTTAAATTCATTAACTTCTTTTACATTTGCCCTGCTAATTTCCCAATTTGATTCATTGATTGATTAACTTCTTCAACTTTTGCTAACATAGCATATGTTGATTTTATATTTGAATCAGCAACATCACATGCTTTTTCCACTGCTTTATTATAATATTGAAGAGATTCTAATGTTACGTCAGACATTCCATGTAAAGATCCTCTGAGATTTTCAACAAAATAAGGAAAACAATTTTTAGGAAATCACCTCATATCTCTTAAAAGCATATCCAAATTTCCTACAATTTCTTTTGTATGCTGCTCTATATCAACAAGAATCTGGAAGAATTAGTTTCAGCTTTCTATCGAATTTTTTCAGCTTTTTTAACCTTTGGATCAGGCAAATTAAAACTATTTTCTTTTTGATTTATTGTCTTATTCGGACTGGTTGATACTCGTGCACTTTCCCTGATTTTTTCCTAACATTTTTAAATTTAAATATTTTAAAAAATTTGAAAAAAAACCTCGAGATCATCAACAACAAAAGAAACTTGTTGTTTATTTAGCTTCTCATTTCTCATAAATTCTTCCGAGGAAACTGATGTTGTCGGCGTGTCTGCGTCTTCTGATGATCCGGAAGACATCTCTGAATGAAAATTTAACTTAAAAAAACAGATTTCGCATAATAAGAGATATTGAAACATGAAAAAACGTGTTTTTACTTAAAACAAATAACTAAAAATAAAATTTTTTTATTAAGAATATAAACAAAAAAAAAAGGAAAATACCCGAAAATTCTGATGAGAACAACAATTTTTTTTTAAATAAGCGACTTTTACATTAAACTATCATCTCCAAAATTATTAACTCTTGGCGGAGATCTTCTCGCTGCTTCATAGGCGCTATTGTGCCATCCGCTAGTTGTCAAATTCGTTGAAGCACTGATGGCTGTGACATATGATCTGACAAATTCAAAACTACACTTAACTTCTAGATGAAATTCAGTTATACCTGTGATGCCCCGGCGCTTCTGATGGTCCACCAATGACTGGTGGAACACCAAGCCCGAACAAGGAAAACCACAAATCTGATATTCCAGATCGAACATTAGCGTCAATTTTTCGATTTGTTATCATTTCCCATAATTTATTTACAAATTTCTCAGTGTTACATGAATTCGTAAAACCAAAATCGGTGCTAAAAAAGCGAAATTAAACATTTCCTTTTTCTTTTTCAACCAACTTATTATAAGTCGCAAATGGGGGTGTCTGAGCTAACAATTTTGGAATCATCATTCGAATCGATGGATCTGAATCATTTTCCGCCATTTCTAACAGCTTCAATGAATCGTTTAATCGAACATCTGATGCATTCGGATCATTACAAATTCGATCAACAATCAAACTAATTGCTGCTCGTCGAAGTTGTGAGCACACTTTTGGTTTTGTAAACATCCACAAAATATTTGAGTTTAGTGGAAGATATCCACATTTTTGTAGTTGATAGATTCCATGTAATGCTGCAATTCCAACAATTCGACCGTAGCTTGGATTTATCGTATCCATGTTCAAAGCATAAGTAAACTCCTTAAATATTCAAACTACTGGGATAATAATTATTTTGAAAAGTTATTAAAACCTGAATAATTGATCTTATTTCGCTTGTTAAATTTTCAGGAATTTCAATTCTTCCTGGCAAACATTCAGCTGGATAAATACTTGATGCTAATGCATTATATAACGATGCTCGATAATAATCATCCGAATATCTTTAAAGCAAAAAGTTGACTCAAATTATATGCTTCTAAATTATCACCTATTCATCAAACTATCATTAAATTTGATTAAATCCATTAAAAACGGCAAAACATCATCAAACAATTCGCCAGTTTGTTTTCGAAGTCGTGCTATTGCTTGTGGCAAAGCCTTAAATTATAGATTTTTTTATATTTCAAACTAATCAAACGATTGATTACAAACCTGTTGTAAAAAGTATTGCTGGAGATATTGTGACGTCACTACAATATTATTTGGCCTTGGAATATTTGGTGAAGCTTTTGACCCATACGACTCTCTGAAACGAAAGGAAATGTAAAATATAAAACAAATTTTTTGCAAGTACCTAAACATATTGATTAAAACTGGAGTTCCACTAGTTAATGCTTCAGTTTTTCTATTTAAAACTGCTGACAAAACGAACGCTGCTCGACATCGGATTCTCAAATTTTTAAAAACATGTTTTAATAATAACTTTTATTAGCAAATCAACCTGTAGAAGAATTTTTCGTTTGAAACTGTGTCGACAATTATCGATTTACTTTGCGCAGATGGAAACATTTGAATTCTTTCAAGAGCTTCCATTTGTGCAATCACATCTCTTTCGTATTTTAGCATATATTCCCAATGAAAAATCGGTTGACTTATATTGATTTCTCGAATTAATAAATAATCATTATCAAGTCTGAATATTTCAAAAATCTATTTTTTTTTTCAAAACGAAAAAAAATGAAAACCTAAGCCAAAGTACTGGTGATTCGGCATCCATGTTTGATAAATCAAATTCAATTTCTTCTCCGCTCAAAGTTGGAATTTTTTTCTAAACAATATTTTAATATAATTTAAACATTTAAAAAAAAAACTTTTTTCTGTTTTCTTCCTTTTGAATGACACTGTAATTCAGCATGAGATGTTGCTCCATCAATTTGAACTGTATGTGAAAACGCTCCATCCACTTCTTGAACAATTACAGTCAAAGGGCCCGTATATCTGAAAATAACTTGCTTGAACTTGTTTTTTTTTTGAAGAATTTCATTTTTACTGTGCTCTTCCATTTCCTTCGCTGTCATCTTGTTTCACTTCTAATTCAATTATATTTCGTTTTCGATTGAATTCGAATTTTGCTGCAAACGCTGCGTGTCCTCCAGTTTTGATCCATTGTTCTACAAACGTTGGAATTTCACTTCCTGTCACAGTACTAACGGATCGGAAAAAAGCATCGGTGCTTGTCAACTGAAAAATTTAAACCGGTCAAAATATTTCTTTCAAACTTTTTCTTTTACTAATTACCAAATGTTTCCACGCTCCAGGGGTGCTTCGCTTTTCACTCATTTCTAGTCCAACTGTCAACATTCTATGTAAAACCTGAAAATGATGAAGAAAAAAATACTTGGCCGTCTTGTTTTTCTGTTCCCAAAAAACAAACCCGTAAAAACGGTTCAGATCCAAGTCGTTTTTGCAGCATTCGCATTGTCAGAAATCCTTTTTTCATCATAATTTCAACATATAACGGCGAACATGTATATTCATGTCTTGGATCAAAATGCAAATTTATTCGTTGATTATCGGTCAACTCTGGCGATAAAACAATTTTTCCCCATTGATGTTCATAATCACACACATCATCCATTGTTCGTTTTATTTGCCATCGAGATTCAGCTAATCCAAGTTTATTTTCAATATAAATATTTGTTAATAATCTGTTGAATTAAAAACCCATTTTTTTTTGAAGAAAAAAAACTGAAAAACAAACTTTGAAATTGAATTCATTATCCACGCATAAATCCAATGTGATGGAGCAATGAAGCACCCAAAAAACTGTTGTGCAATACCAAAAATTAGTTTTTGTCGAACATCCTAAAATTGTCCGTTTTTTTCGAAAAATAAAACTTCAATAAAGTAAAAACTACCTGAACCACGTCAATAATTTTTTTGTGATACAAAACATTCGTTGATATTAACAATAACGAGCTGTAGACATTTATTTCTTCAGTCGTCTGAAAATTTGTTGATTTAATTTTTACAAAAAAAAAAATCAAATATTTTACCTGATCAACAAAGACAACTTTCAATGTTGGATAAGCATAGCGACACGACAATTTTTCTTCAAGAAATTCCATCATTTTATCTAAATACATTGACGTATAATCAACAAATTGTTGAATTCCTGGTAGTGAAAATGTAAGAATCTGAAATTCTTTTTCTCATTTAAAAAGATTACTGAAAAATTATTTTTACAGTTGCAGATTCTGGATGCGGTTTGACATTAAATCTAGCTACTGCCCATCCAATATTACAAGCACTTGTTGGAATCATTTGTGTGAATTGATATTGGATTACATTTTTACGTGGATCATGGATTTTTTCCTACAACTTCTTTTATTAACTAAAATTTCAATTTTTTTAAAATTATTTTCACCACTAATTCTCCACTAGCAACCGGCACATATTTCGGATCGACATCAAATTGAATATCCCACAATGACAATTGATCCGGTTCATCTAAACATGGCAACCATTCTCTTGTTCCAGATATGTATGGAGTATGATATGTATAAGCGTGTTCATCAAAATTATCTTCATCTTGTTTATTTGTCGATGAATTTATGAAATTTATTCCCTAAAAACTTTTGAACAATTTAAATATTAAATTCGTTTTTTTTTGTTACTTTATTAGGTTGTTTGACATAAATATCAATTGTGACACGGATTGCTTTTCTTAATCGGACATTTTTTCGTACTTCATCCGGTATTGAAACTTCCAAATTATCTATTTAAAAAAAGAAAGAAAATTTTAATATTATTTTTTGCAAATTCTTACAATCATTTTCTTTTATATTATTATAAATTTTTGGTTCAATGTCCGATAAGCATTTCAATTGATTTGATGAAATCGCATTTGCTATTGGTTCTTTTCTACGATAACTTGCCTCTATTTTGTCTACAGTTATTTTCCCGTTCATTTTTGGATGCTCATTTGGTAAAAGTGCATCTAAAATCTTTTATTATAATTTCTTAATTCTAGAAAAAATTAAAAATTGACAAACTTTGACCAAGATGAAGAAAAATCATGGATAAGCTTGAATCAGATGGTAACAATACAATTTCAGTATAAACTCGAAATGACTGTTTTTCAATTGAAAACTCGAATATTTTGACATTTTGTGATAATGAAACCCAATCCGATCGATGTTTAACACCAGGTACTTGATATAATTCAGATGAAATTATATTTGGAGCTGACACTGATTGAGCAGCTTCGTTTGTGTTTATTCGGAGTGGTGGTATATGTCGTTGAACACCGTTTGCCTGAAAAAAAATAATAATTGTTTGATTTTAATAATTGAATAAGCCTACAAATCCATTGGTTCTATTACTACTTGATGCTTCCTCCAAATGTTGTCCATTTGTTTTAGATTCGTCTAATTCCATCTAAAAAAACAAACTAATTAAAAAAAAACCCCCCAACTTTTAAAATAATTAATTTTGATAAAAACAAAGTTTACAAATTTGTTTAATTATAAAAAAAAACATTTATTTATTATCAACAAGAAACAAAACAACAACTATTATTTATATATTTCAATTTTAAAAATTAATACGAGCTGGCTTTATGTTTTGGAATAAATGTAAATCCTTCAGGTGTTGGGCCAAGTAACATTTTCGAAATTTCAATCCAATCATCAGCCTTTTGACTGGATAATAATGTTTCCAATTCATTTCTTCCCCGATATTTTGGTGGCCGGTCATTTATTCTTTGCGGTAAAACTTCAAGCAATCCAACCGGAATATATCTTAACAATTTCAGGTTTTTTTCTTTAATTAACCAAAAAAACTAATAAGTACCTGCATTGAAATGACAAAAATTCTAATAAAAACTTTCTTGTTCTTTCAACACCAGCATCATCACTACCCCAATGATCCAGACCATAACCAACAAATCTGAAATTTTATAAACATTAATTTAAAAATTATTTTTATATTACTTTTTTAATAAATCAAATCGCTCTGTTGCTGTTATATCCCATTCTTTTCTTTCATCAATTTCAGTAAAAATCCATGGTTTTATAAGTGCTCCTCTTCCTATCATAATTCCATTCACTGGATATTTCTCTAATCTCTTGAAAAAAAATTGTTTTTCATTTTTAAAACTCCAAATAACTTACTTCATAATAATCTTGCCATCCAAGAACGTCACCACACGCCCAAACTGGAACTGATTTTGCCGCTTTCACCACTGGTTCACAGAAATCCCAGTTAGCTAATTTTGTATACCTTTGTTCTCTGAAATTGACAGCAAAAAAATAAGTTTGATAATAAAAACATTTTTTGTACATACTTGCTTCTTGGATGAAAAGTTATTAAATCTGGACAATGCCACTCATTTTTTGTCATGAGTTCAACAGTTTCATGAGCTTTTAATACTCCTTCTTTAAGTCCTGTTCGAATTTTTACTGTTAATGGACACGAACCAAGAACAAATTTTGTTGCAGTCAAAACTAAACAAAAATGTAACCATGAAAATAAAATTTGTCTCATTCTTTCAATACCTTCAATCATTTTTGACGGTCTGTTCGAAAGAGCACATCCTCCACCTTTTTGATTTACAACATCAATTGGGCATCCCATATTGATATCGACAAAATCCACCTAAATAATGAGGTAGTTAATTAAAATTCATCTGAATTAATTTTTACTTCAAAATTGTCTACAACAATTTGTGCAGCTTTTGCCATTGTATCAGCAAAACCTCCAGCTAATTGTATGCCAAATATTTTCTCAGTTGGATGACGTTTAAAGAGACTATATTCAGATGGTGTTCCCGCCAAAATACTAGTTGCCAACGCCATTTCACCACATGTTATATCGGCTCCAAATTCCACACATAAGCGACGAAATGGTAAATTTCCTACTGTCGTTAATGGTGCAAGATATTTTTTTTGATTCAACTGCTTCATGTCAATTTTTGGCTTTTCTCTTTCCATTGATCCAACACTTTCATTTTTAATTATTTCCAGAGCTTTTTCAGATTTTTCGAAATTATACGTTTTTTTACGAAGACCGATTTGGACATTCATTGATTGACTATTTTTTGTTGGATTATATGGAACATCTGGAGTCTTAAATAATTAATTTAGAAAATTAATAAAAATAGGTTTAAACTTTTTCTGTTAATTTTCCATTTTCATCAATATGAGATTTTCCGAATCGACATGCATAACTGAATGGGCATGTTCCACGAGCATTATAAACTGGACAATTATCAGAAATATCTTCTGGTTTCAATTCGAGGAACTTTGAAATATCATGTTCGCATGTACATTTTTCTCCAAATTTACATGATACTGGTTGAATCACTGACGGACATAGCCGAATAGCATTCGCTCTAATTCGAGTTTCAGCATGTTTCATGTCTTTTCGACGATTTTTATTCATTCCACGTTTATCTTTTTTTGGTAACGATTTGATTTCTTCTGATACCTGATTTTCTTCTTTCTAGAAACATAACTAAAGCAAAAATTATATTTTTGAAAATACTTACGGGCAAAACAAATTCTTCTTTTATCCAAGCAACATTGGCATCTCGGGTATGAGAAATTTCTTGATCCAAAACTTCCGTTGCCATAATTCTAGGAATTTTAACAATTAATTATTTTCAAAATTTGCAAGTAAGTTATAGATATTTTGGAATAAACCAAAAATTTTTAATCTTAATTAGAATTTTTAATACAAAATCTATTTCAATTTTGAAGTAAAAAATAACAGAAAATAATTTGTTAAAGCCCGTAATAAGAAATATTAATTTTTAGACAATTGTTCAACACGTTGTTTTAATTTAGCTCCATATCCTCCTTTTGTCATATAATTTCTTGAATTTCCGCAATTTCCACATGTTTCAGTAATCGAATTTCGCTGTTTAACTACGATTTCTGATTTTTTTATACTTCCAATGAGGACTTCTCGACACTTTTTGCAAATATGTTGTTTTTTTTCTGGTTCTAATTGAATCAAATCGGAGTCCATAACTTGGCGACAAAGTTTTGAAATTTTTCGACTTATTTTAGCAAAACCGTCATTTTTTGAAGTTCCTAAACTTTTTAATTTTTAATTCAACTTTTTAAAACAACTACCTAAATTAGACAAAATGACAGCACACTTTTGCAAATGATCCGCTCTTGCATATCCTGGTTTCGATTTCGGGTTTCCTTTTCCTTTTGGTTTACGTTTACCCATCAATTCAATGATGTGCAAAAATTATTGGAAAAAAAAAAGAAAATTCAGTAAAAATATATTTTAAAAAACTCCGTGTGGAGTACAAATTGTTGTGCAGCAGAGCATTGTTGCTCACTTATATCCAATGACCTAACTTCTGTTTGTTAGCTCCTGATTTATTGCTATAATACTTAACTTTAGTTAAAAAAATAATCTAATAAACCCAGCTTAATTGTTTTTTTTTTCAAAAAAGTTATTTTTTAAAGTTTTTATGGAATCTTGATCATAAAAAAATCTTCAAAATCATACAAAAATTCAAAAATATTATTTTTAAAATTATTCACCGAGTTATATAGTTTTAAGAGAGATAAAATATTTATTTTCATTACTTCAGGTTATTTTTTCCTAAAAAGTGTAAACGCGCTCCATGGTGTTTCGTGATTTTCTTGAAAAATAATAATTTTAATAGTTAAACTTTTTAGGAAAACACTTTTATTGTTGAGCTTCGATTTAATAAATAATAATGTTTCTGCTCCTTTTCGTTTGTTTTTCGATTTAATATTGATTAATTAACTTTTTTGAGTTCCGAAGACTTTTAATTTTTTAAATTTATTTCAGCTGATGACTCTTCAGAATTTTGTTGCGAATCAAAATTTTTAGGCGGAATTTTTATTTTTTCAAATCCTTATCAATTTCAATAAAAGTTTTTTTTAAAAATAATCCGGCTTAACCCGGATCCAACGTTACCGAATTTTAAAAATATTGAAATTTATCAGCTTTTTTAAGGCAAAAATTTGAAATTTTTAATAAAAATTAAAACTTTTTTAAATATTGTTTAATATGCAAATTAGTTTTCAAAGCTCATTAAAAGTATCATAAAAATTAAAAGCTTACGGCAATAAAATAGTGGGCGGAAAATTGTTTGCAAGCTGCGTACACGTTTATTATTCAAGAAAAATTTTAAATTTTGTTTAAAATTAATAAAAAATTAAAGAATTGTTCATTTTTGCAACTTACGCACACAGTTTGAAGCCCCGCCCATCGCACTTTTTTTTTTTTGAAAAAAAAATTTAGGAAAAAACGAGTGAACAATAATTTTCAAAAAATCAAAAACTGCATAAATATTCAATTGAATTTGAATATTCATTTTATCTGTAATCCCAATTCAAATTGCCGCTTGAAAAAAAATTATCAGTAGTCGTGGAGCATTTTCCAGGTTCATCTGTCATGGATCACGTTCTGTCATAAGGATCCTTTTTGCTTTTAAATCAAGAAAAATGTCTTCTAATTTTTTAAATTTTCTGCTCTTTTTTCACATTTAAAAAGTAAAAAATTATTTTTCTTTGGTGAATGCTTTTCCTTTGCTTCTAGAGATTTAACTATGACGTAATTCAAAATCAATAAAATCAATAATAAACCTAGATATGACTCACTCATAAATAGAATAAAATGAAAACTTCCTCCCTTCTTCCTCCCCCTGCCACCCACACAGGTTTAACACAGCTGTCCGTCCGCCTCTTCTGTGTTCACTTTTCTCTAACCTTCATTCATATTTTCCTTCGATTTTTCTCTCGTTTCATTTCCATCATTTTTCATATTTTAAATCATTTAAAAACCTTTTTTTTAATAAAAAATTTCGATTTTCAGATTTTCAGATGAAAAATGCGATTTTTCTCAATTTGGTCGTCATTTTTTTCATTTTCCAATTCATTTTTTGCTCGTTCAATTTGCCAATAGAAAATGATCAAGAATCGATTGAAATAACTCATTGGAGGGATGAAAAAGAAATGAGACAACGAATCGCTGAGATTTCGGCAGAAAAATTCTCGCACAATTATCATGAAAAGGTTTGGCGATAATTTTTCATTGCGCCCTGAACCAGGCGTCACCCAATTATTTTCGTTAAAAAAACCCAATAAAATTTCAGAAAAATTCTTTTCCAATAAAAAACAATTTGAAAAATAATAAAAAATCGATAATTGAAACAAAACGAGCTAAACGTGATGGTGGAATTGTTTCTGGTCCAGTTGCCACCGCATTAGTGACAGGAATGATTGGTATTTTTATTTGTCATTTTCTCCATTGAAATCATCTTTGGTTTGTCTTAAAAGGGATGACAGCCAGAACTGTAACTGATTTAACAAACTTCAATCCTCGTCTGTCTGAAGGAGGTTGTGAATGGTTCGGAACATCTCCGTTGTGCAATTTTCCCTGTCCTTCAAATTATGATTATATTCGGACTCATAATGGAAGGTAAATTCAACACTTTTTTCAAATCTGATCTTCTAATTCAGATGTTCGGATTGGTGGCTCTCCGGATTTTGTGAACCAGATCCGAGTTTTGGAAAACCATGCTCCACAATTTTTGGAGATTATTTCAGCAAAAGATTTTGTTGCAAGTAAATTATTGAAGAAGGAAAATGTTTAAATTGTTGCTTGAAATCAGATCTGATCCGATGGATTGCTCATGGTCTGGAAGATGGATGGGCGCCAACACAGCTCATAATATTTATTGTCGATATGATAATATTGGAACATGCGGAAGTATTGATTGCTCAATCAATCATTTCAATTTCAAAGTTTTTTTGATTGATTTTTGTTCAAAATTTTTTATTGATTTTATTTGATATTTCAGGCACAAAACTCATCGATTATAACTGGAGATCATTGTGATCGACTTGAGCTTTTCGGTTTAAAAGGAAAAGCTACTTGTGGTTATATTGCATGGTTTGATAAGAATGACAAAGTGGTGAATAGTTGGTATAAAACAAGGTAATCAATCAATAAATCAATCAATAATTTCAATTCTTTTTTCTTTTTGCCAATTTTTCTTTAAAATTTCAGAAAATAACAAATTCCTTTAATCATAATTAAAAATAAAATATTTTTTTCTCTTTTTCCTCGCCCCCCGGTGTTTATAGCATTTTTGTGATTTTTCTTTTGGTTTTTGACTCACCTTTAGTTGATTTATTTTTAATTTTTTTACGAGTATCATTTTTCTTTGTATTCAGCTTAATTTACCAATAATTTTTGTATATTTTTGAAGTCATAAAAAAATTACCCGTTTAAGTTTCTTCCCGATTTTTTGAAATTTTCAATAAAACGTGATTTCATCTCCGTTCAGATAAAATTCAAAAAATTTTCATTCAGCCCTGATTTTTTGAGATTTGCAATAGAGCGCAATTTCATCTCCGTTCGAATAAAAATCAAAACTTTCCATTAAGCCCTGATTTTTCGAGATTTGCAATAGAGCGCATTTTCATCTCCGATCAAATAAAATTCAAAACTTTCCATTCAGCTCTGATTTTTCGAGATTTGCAATAGAGCGCATTTTCATCTCCGATCAAATAAAATTCAAAACTTTCCATTCAGCTCTGATTTTTCGAGATTTGCAATAGAGCGCATTTTCATCTCCGATCAAATAAAATTCAAAACTTTCCATTCAACCCTAATTTTTCGAAGATAATCTTGCAACATTTTTTTTGCATAAAAAGAAGAAGAAGGAGAAGAAGAAGCTCATTTTCTTGTGCATATGCAGATAGATATTGAAGATAATTAAATTTATAAATATTCTGAATGTCTCTGTGGTGCGTGTCTGTGTGTGAGTGAGCCGAGGTCCTATGGTCCTATTTTTTTTCTTAAACATTTTTCTTCATGCCACATCGTTGCCGACTCATGATAATTCCTTGGCTTGACAAAATATGAATCAATTTTGTCATAAATAGCCTCGAGGAGTTGTGAGGCGAGTTTGATTCAAGCTTCGTTGTCAATCGGCTACTCATTCATTTGTTGGGGTTTGTTGCTTTCGCATTAAAAATTGACCGAATGAATTGTGCCGCAGCTTCTTGGTGGAATTTTTTTCCTTTTTTTTTCTTTGTCGAATCAAACATCAAACATTTTTCTCTTTTTTTTTGCTGCTTTTTTGAGTGAGCAGAATAATTTATTGTGTCTGGAATTCCAGAATTCTTCACGTCTCGAATTTTAATCCCCTTTTTTAATTATTTTCTTCTTTCTTTCTTTTTTTTTCATCGTCCCCGACGACGACAACGACAAGAATTCAACAAAAGCCTCCGCTACGCGTTTTTGATTGGAGAAAAAAAATCTCATTTTTTTATGTTTCATCGTGGTGGTGGCAAAGCAAAGCATCGCAAAAAATCGTCCAAAGATTTTTTTGTCTCGGAAGAGAAAATCTCGCAAAAAATCGGACAAAAATCAACGAAACTATTTTGTTTTGCAAAACGGGGGCGGGGCACTGAGTGGGAAACGGGGGGGGGGGGGGGGGGGAATAAAAATTTTTTCAAACGTCGCTCGAATTTTTTTTTTTTTGGGGACACAATTTTCCAACAATTTACAAGCTTGAGAGAGAGAGAGAGAGAGAGAAAGAGGGAGGGGAGGGGGGGGGGGGGAACAATGGGAAACAAAAAAAAAAAAGGCAGAAGAGGAAGAAGAAGACGTCGCCTCCACCGCTTCCCCATGGGAATTTTTTCTTCTCCTTTTTTTTATCGTTCGCACTTCACGGCGACACCGACGACAAAAAAAATTTTGTGACATTTTTTTTGCTGTCAAATTCGACGACGAAAAATTCTATCGTGCTGGAAGATTAATAATTATCGGCTTCTGCTTCTGCTTCTGCTTCTGCTTCTGCGTCTTCTTCTTTGTTTTCATTGTCAGTTCAACCTGAACTAAGTCAATTTTCAGCCAATTAGTCTGCGTCTCTTCCCTCATTATTCTCTCTATTTTCTAGCAACGGATTCTGAATATTTTTACCATATTTTCTGCTGCAGTTTTTTTTTTCTGTTGAAAACCAAGAAAAAATGTCGAAAACATATATTTTTCCCTCCCTCTTCTCATTTTTTTTTTTTTTTTTTGGTTGTTGCAAATCTTTTGGTGACATTTGCCCTTTGGAAACTTTTTTCTTTTTTTTTTAATAAAAAAATCTCAGTTTTTTTCTTGCAGAAACAATTGACAGAAGAAAAAAAAATGAAACAAGAGCTTGACGAAATATGATCGAATTTCGCTGTTAAAAGGAACAAATATACGCAATAAAACCGAAGAAGCGAAGGAAAAAGGTTAGAAACGTTCAGAAAATGACGATGGAGAAGAAGAAGAAGCTGAAACCATAAAATAAGCTGAGATGAATTACCCAATTTTGATTCCCTCGATGATAATTTTAACAAAAAAAAAAAAACCCGAACACATTACATTTAATGATACAAATTCGAGGTTTTATGACAATTTTTACCAAATTTTAAACATTTTAAAATTTAATTTTTCAAAATTTTTGTTTTTTTAATCCCTCAAACCTAAAACCAAATTAATTTTGAAAAACGAGCTTCTCCCCCTTGTTTTCGAGCTTCTCCTCGAAAAGTGTGCGAAATTCAAATTTTCGCAGCTTCTTCTTCCTCTTTCCTTCCCGGCGGCCGCCCTTAAAATTAAATATTAAAACAAAACAAAAAAATGAAGATCGAATTGATCGAAAAATTTCGATTCAAAATTAGCTGAATTGAATGGGCCCCGAAAAATGAAGAGAGGATGATCGAGAAAATTCTATCAGCCACTTTTTTGATTGGCCTCCCAGTGTGCTTCTTTTTTATTTCTCTTCCAGTCATTTTGATATATTTTTCATCAGGATTCTTTCTGCATTTTTCTTCTCCTCTTTCCTTCCTTCTTCATCGCTTCCAAGGGGGTGGATTGAAAATCAGCTTGAAAACTCAAAAGTTATACGAGTAACTCGTTTCGGCGGCAGCGGCGGCGGCAGCCGGCGGGGCGTCGCACAACACAAAATAGCTTTATCGCAAGTAATTTGATTTTTAAATTCTCCTTCTCCTTCGCCTTCTTCTCTTCTTTTGGCTCTAAATTCTTTTCCTCTTCCGACGCACAGATTCAACATTTTTGTGTTGGATTCTTGAATCTGAATCAGAACATTGTGTGTGTGTGTCATCGTCCTCGTCTTCATCGTTTTCAACCCCACAAAAATAAAACCTTTTAGTAGGGGAGTTGAAGTAGAAGAAGAAGAAGAAGAAGAAGAAGAGGGTGGAGCCAAAACAAAAAAAAAAGTCAAAAGCTGAAAAAAGAAGAAGAAGAAGAAGCTTATTGAATACAATTTTGCATGACCTCTTCTGTTGTGTATTTTTGAGTTTTTTTTTTATTCTATTTTCTTTTTTCTTTTATTCACTTCACCTACCTACTAACTTCACTGTTTTCTGTTTTTCGATCCAAGTACAGTATGCCAAGATGGGTAAGTATTTTTTTCCCCGTTTTCTTCATTCATATTTTATTCCTTTTGTCCCCCACCATTTTTTTTGGCGGTTTTTTGAAAATTCCAACAGGATCAAATAAAAATTGTTGGAATTCTTTTCAAGAAATTTCTCCCTCAAAAATTCTGTTGTTTTCAGCGTTGTTTTAAAACAAATTCATGGCTGAAAAACGCTTGTCAGAAATTTGTGTCCCCGACAGAAAAAGAAAACATTTTTTTTGCTCATTAAAAATTAATTTGAAAAAAAAAAAAAGAAAAAATATTTTATTTCAGATGAGTCATCCTGGTTGGGTGATGGTTTCATTTCTCACCGAACTCTTGTCCTCATCGTCAAAGGGAATCGCACAATCCTTAGACACGTGCGCCAACGACACGGCAATTATTGATTCACTCCTAAAGGAAAGTTACAACAAGGTCAGAGCGACATCAGTTCACCCCAACCTTCTTCTCATCCCCAATTTATTTTCAGCATTATATTCCATCGCATCCAACCCATGTTCGAGTTGATATGTGGGTTCAGGAAGTCACTGCTGTTTCAGAATTAACTCAAGACTTTGAAATTGGTAGTTTCTCGCTTCAAATTTAATTCAAAACAAACAAAAAATGTCAGATTTGTATATAAATGAGTTTTGGGAAGATCCAGCTTTAGTATTCGAAGATATGAATCCATGTAAAAGGAATATTTCCTTCGATGATAAAGTTCTTCAAAGACTTTGGATCCCAAATACTTGTTTTATTAATTCAAAAAATGCTGCCATTCATGAATCGCCATTTCGGTTCGGTTTTTAAACCCCAAAAAAACGGGGTTCAAATCAAACTACAAATTCTTCCAGAAATGTTTTTCTTATGGTTTTCTCCAATGGAACTCTTTGGACGAATTATCGTATGAAATTGACCGGACCCTGTGATATGAGACTTAAACGTTTCCCATTTGATAAGCAAAAATGCTATTTAACCTTCGAATCGTTCGATTTTTTTCATTTTTTTTCGATTCGCGCCAATTTTCAACCATTTCCAGTTTTAATTACAACACCGGCGAGGTTCGAATGCAATGGAATCAGCCATATCCGGTGATTTTGTTGAAGAAAATCGAGCTTCCCGACTTTATTCTCGTCAATTTTAGTGTCATAGCTGTAGAGCAGGTGATTTGGTTTTCTCGAATATTCTCATTCATCTCAAATTTCAGATGTATCCAGCCGGCTGGTGGGATGAGTTAACAGTAGCGTTTGTGTTTCAACGACGATACGGGTGGTACGTTTTACAAGGGTACATTCCAACAATGGTGACTATTGTCATTTCATGGATCTCATTTTATCTTGGTCCAAGGTTGAATAAAATCAATAACAGAATGGAAGCAGAAAGAAAGGAAAATCGACATTTTCAGAGCAATTCCAGCCAGAACAATGTTAGGTGTCAATTCACTTCTTGCAATGACGTTTCAATTCGGAAATATTATTCGGAATTTGCCACGCGTTTCATACGTCAAAGCGATTGATGTTTGGATGTTGAGGTTTTCCGAGAGAGAGAGGGAGAGAGAGAGAGAGAAGAGAGAGAGAGAGGGAGATAATAACAAACAATTTTCAGCGGGATGCTCTTCATTTTTTTATCCCTTCTAGAATTGGCAGTGGTTGGATTTATGTCAAGAAACGACGGTCTTCCGCCAAAGATCAAGCGAAGAAAACGAAATGACGATGATGATGAAGGATTCTCATGGAAAAGCATGCAAACCAGCCCTCATCTGGAGCTTCGACAGGTTCATTCTTTTTGTCCGCATCGATTTTTCAGAAACTTCAATTTCAAATTTCAGTTTTGGGTGGACAAGCGCGTCAATTCATTGAGAAATAACAGTGAGATTCCGCCGATCACTGAAGAATACGTCAGGCTTTTTTTCGTCTTCTCCCCTTTCAACCGTTTCTTGCTGAATTTCAGACGCCGATGGAAATTGAGACTTCATATCCTCACGTCTCGAAACGCCGCGAAAAACCCAAAATTTTATTGAATTGGCGGAAGCGATGGAGAGCTCTCAAAGAAATTCGACCAGAAACTGTTGATTTTTATAGGTGAAGCAACACAATTCCTCTCTCTTTTTTTTGCCTTCGAGCAACCAAAAATTAATTTCAGCGCAATTTTTTTTCCAACCGCTTATATGCTTTTCAACATTTCGTAAGTGAAGAGACCAGAGAACATAAAAATAAATTTCAGCTTTTTCTTCTTCTTTCAGATATTGGAGCTTCTACCTGACAAGTCTTTCAGAATACTTTGACGATGATATAACATTACCAGAGCCACCATGAAAAAAAGAAGAAAAAAACTCCTTTTTTTTCACTGCTCAATTCATTCTTTCGAAAAAATTATAAAAATTTTATTTCATTTTTTTTTCGAAAATTCTAGAAAAATCTTCAAAAAAAAATTATTAATTTTAAACAAAAATCGATTTCAATTTCAAAATTATTTTATGAGTGAAGCTCAGCGTTGTTCTGGCCAGAAGTGGTATTAATTTCGTCGCTCGGTGTGACAACACTCCGCCGCTTTAATCCAAACAAACCCCAGATCAAATCTGAAAAATCAAGCTTCAACACCAAAACACAAAAAAAAACACAAAACCTAAAATCGCATTTCGATATTGATCAACAATAAAAATGACTGGAATTGTGTCAAGCGCCGGATAAATCGCATAGAAAAAGCTGAAATATTTTCCAGTGTTTTTGACGTTGATTCTAAATATCGGCGATAGGATCAATGCTCCAACCGGAAAATATAGAAATAAGACTGGGATAAATGTCTGCAAAAAAATTGTTTTATTTTAAAATCTAAAAAAAAGCGGGGGCGGGACCTGAATGACTAAAGCTTTATAAAGTTGCCGTTGCATTTTCTTCGCATATTCCGATATTCCGTCATTTAATAAATTCCGGACTCTTTTATAAGCGAGAAACCCATAAATAAAAATAATTGAAAGTGAAATTGTCTGAAATTAAAGCCGAAAAATTGTTGAAATTCCACTTTTATTGATTGATTTTGAAGCTATTTTTACTTCCAAAAAAACCATCGTCAGCATACTTCGAAACGATCGAAAATTGGCTGTTTGAATGCCTTTCGAATCGGTTGAATAATAATTGATTCCAATATAGATGATTTCAGTTAGATCGATATTTGAGCTTAACAAATTTTTCTGTCTTAAAAGTTTTTCCAGACATTTAAAGAAGAAAAAACGAAAAAATCCATTACATGGTTTCAGCGTCGGCGATGAAATAATTCTCAGCTCGATTCTCATAAATCAAGCACGTCCAAATGACAAAAAATAGGATTGGAAGGGAAAACCAAAAGAACAAAAAATTGCCCTGGAAATATCGAAGTTTTCCTTTTCTGGAAAAAAACATTGATTTTATTGATTTATTGATTTGACGACAAAACCCAACCGTTCAAGCGCATAATAACGATAAGCAAAATGGATTCCTAAACTGGTTGTGATCGCTCCAAAACAACCGCAAACTGAGCAAAGAGCAATCAATCGAATCTCATTTTCAATCGCATTTTTTCCCTTTTTTACAAATAAAATAAATCCAGTATCTAATGGAAGCGTATACTGAAATTTCAGGAAAAATTGAAAGTCAACAAGGGGAAAAGCTGAATTTTTACCAACCATTTGACAATAAGTTTGAATAAAAGAAAAAAATATGGCGAACGATGAAAACCAAATCATAAAATATTTATAAGATCCAATTTTATTCGGAGATTTGTTTAAAATTAAACAAATTAAAATTGAATTAAATAAAATTGTAAAAATAAATGAAAAATATTGAAAATATGAAAATGCCTTCCAAAAATATTCGTCTTCTCCATTTTTCAGCTTTTCCATTTTTTTTGAGAATAAAAAGTGAAGTGAAACGTTTAGAAAGAAAGCCAAAAGGAAAGGAAATTAATTGTAGCTATTATACTTATTTTGTATTTATATTTTCAAATAATACAAATATAAATTATAAAGTTTATTATTTTTATTATCCTTTTTGACCATTCATTTTATTTCTTTTCATCGCATTTTTTCTTTTCTTTTCCAAAGATTTTTTTTACTGATTAAACAAATATCAAATCTCATTTATCATTTATTGTTCACGAAGTAAAAGAAGAAGAATTTAGTTAAAATATTTAAATAAAATGATCCGTATTATTCGTTTCATCATCTGGTCCCACCGAACTTTTTTTTCCACAAAATGAGGGAATCAAAATATCTACAAAAACGGCTCATTGGTTTCCAAAATACATTTTCTCTGTCTCTCTGTCTCTCTGTCTCTCTGTCTCTGTCTCTCTGCCTCTCTGTCTCTTTTTCTCTCTGTCTCTCTTTCTCTCTGTCTCTCTGTCTCTCGGTCTCTCTGTCTCTCGGTCTCTCTGTCTCTTTGTCTCTCTTTCTCTCTGTCTCTCTGTCTCTCTGTCTCTCTGTCTCTCTGTCTCTCTGTCTCTCTGTCTCTCTGTCTCTCTGTCTCTCTGTCTCTCTTTCTCTCTGTCTCTCTTTCTCTCTGTCTCTCTGTCTCTCTGTCTCTTTGTCTCTCTGTCTCTCTGTCTTTTTGTCTCTCTGTCTCTCTGTCTCTCGGTCTCTCTGTCTCTTTGTCTCTCTGTCTCTCTGTCTCTCTGTCTCTCTGTCTCTCTTTCTCTCTTTCTCTCTGTCTCTGTCAAAATTAATTTCAACTTCTCAATGCGTTTCGATATTGATCAACAATGAACAAAACTGGAATTGTATCAAAAGCTGGATGAAGCATGAAAAGAAACGTTACGAATCTTCCAGCTTCACCAATATCAACATTGAAGAATGGTAGAAATAAGCACATGAACATCGGAAGGAAGACGATAATGAATGGAATAATTGTCTGAAAATGTTGCTTTTCATCTAGCAAGGGAGATGGTTTGAGTCGAGGATTTGAACTTTTCATGATGTTTAGCACAGATCTCTCACCCTGTGTCATCTGAAATCTGAAATCTGAAATCTGAAAAACTACGTGAGAAAATTCAGATTTCAGATAAGTGCACCCAGTGTACCAAATTTCATCAAAAGTTCAATCGGGGGCCTCCCAAAACACCTCGACGAGAATCCACCTCTCTTCCCCCAAATATTTACCTGTACCAATAATGCTCGATATAATTGCTTCTGCATTTTTTTCGCATATTCTGAAATTCCATCATTCAAAATATTATTCACTTTTTTGTATGCCAAATATCCATAAATTATTATAATTATTATTAAAAATGTCTGAAAATTTTTAATTTCAGACAATTTTTGCCCAAAAATTGAAAAAAAAAAAAAAAAACTTCTAATAAGAATAAAGCAATTAGGACATGAAGCTTTGTATAGCTTAAAATTAAATTTCCGCTTGAATCTGAATAAATTGAAGAAACAATACAAATAATTGAATCAATGGAAATATCATGAATAAAAAGAGCTTTTTGGCTGAAAAAAAAAGATATTTTTTTAATAAAAAAACAAAAAATAATTATTTTCTTTATAATATTTTACATATTTAAAAGCTCTGAACTATTTTCAGTTAATCGAAAAAAGCTGCATAAAAATCCCCATAAACCACCAAAAATCAAGGGTAAAGTGAACCAAAAAACCAGAAATTTTCCTTGAAAAAATCGAAGATTTCCTTTTCTGCAAAAAAAAAACAAAAATCAGCTTCAACGCGCCCCCCCCCCCCGTTTTTTTCCCCGTCATTTTTCACCGTTCAAGCGCATAAAAGCGATAAGCGAAATGAACAGCTGCAATTGTCATTGATGCTCCCAATCCACCACACGCTGAATTGAGGCCAACAAATCGTAGAGTATTTTCGAATTCGGATGTTCCAGCTTCGGTGAATAGAATCAGGCCACCTTGATAGGAAAACACTTCCTGAAGGGAGAAAATTGACGAGGAAACAATGTTGTGAAAAGAAAACTTACAAGTCGACAAACAAATTGAAGAATCGAGAACAGAATGGCAAAGCAGCAAAAATAAATCATAAAATATTTGTAAGATCCAAGCTTTTTCGGTGATTTGGTTTTTATTAAAAAAATCAATAAAAAATTGAAGAAAAGTGTAAATGTTACGGTAATATTTTGAATAATAAAATACCATTCTCGAAATGTATCGTTTACCAAAAAATAATTGCTCATTTCAGAATTTTTTAAAAAGAAACAAATTATTCTGAAATTTTTACTCTTTTTTTTTTTTGTTATAATCGAATTATTTTTTTATTAATGATAGATTTTCATGAAGAATAAAGTTATTTATTCAAAATGAAAAACGAACAACAAAATATTTTTATGAGAGAAGCTGAAAAGGAGGAAATAAATTATAATTTCACAACTTTTTTTTAAGCTGAAAAAGTTTCAAAAAAAAAAAAAATTCCAGGCAACAAAGATCAATAATATTGATTAGTTCTGACTGAACCTCAACTTCAAAGGATGCCAAAACCTGGATTTGTGGATTTTTTCTGTTGAACGTGATTCTATTATTGTTTCGCCTTGTTTTTAGACAGAGACAGAGAGACAGAGAGACAGAGAGACAGAGAGACAGAGAGACAGAGAGACAGAGAGACAGAGAGACAGAGAGACAGAGAGACAGAGAGACAGAGAGACAGAGAGACAGAGAGACAGAGAGACAGAGAGACAGAGAGACAGAGAGACAGAGAGACAGAGAGACAGAGAGACAGAGAGACAGAGAGACAGAGAGACAGAGAGACAGAGAGACAGAGAGACAGAGAGACAGAGAGACAGAGAGACAGAGAGACAGAGAGACAGAGAGACAGAGAGACAGAGAGACAGAGAGACAGAGACAGAGACAGAGACAGAGACAGAGACAGAGACAGAGAGAGAGACAGAGACAGAGAGAGACAGAGAGACAAAGAGACAGAGAGACCGAGAGACAGAGAGACCGAGAGACAGAAGTTTGAAAAAAAACGAGCTTAAATTCGACTCTGCGAATAAAAAAAATAAAATTTAATAAATTAAATGTTTTTTAAATAAAAATTCATTAAAATTAAAAAAAACGAGCTTTTAGGTAAAATAAAATTGAGTTATTTCAGAGAACATCAAATGAAAATTGTGAATCGATTTTAAGCAAAAAAAAAAAACTATAAATATTTGTTGTTCATTTAAGTGAATTTAAAAAATTGAAGATTGATTATCTCGTTGTCTCTCCCCTCTTCTCTTCATTCACTGTCTCCTTTTTCACCAACATTTTGACCATCTTTTAGCTCAGTGACTGGTTTTACCAATGCAAATGAGCCGACCTGAAATCAATTTTTGTTGCAGGGGAAAACAAAAAATCGATAATTTATCCAGACCATTTCCTTGTCAAAACTTAATATTGCGGCTACATTATTCGTCTGTCCGCAATAAAACGGTGCTGAAAAAATTGTGACCAAACGACGATCGGCAAAAAATTCGTAGCCATCTTGTACCACCTGAAGAAAGCCTCACCGCCAATGTTTTCATGCGAATAAAAGTCAAAAATCAAAAAAAAACCTGATGAGCTCGAACAATCAAATCCAAGTCAAAGTGTCGGCAAAACTCTTCAACCGCTTTTACGCCAAATATTTTTGCAGCGCCACGCGGCGATTCTTGATAGAGCTCAATTTCTGGCTCGGGATCAGCCCATGTCAAGTCGGCGATTATTCCAACGTCCGGAATATCGATTGGTCGTTTGATGGCGTCGAGTTGTTTCAGTTCCAAAAGATCTTCGGATATGCCGCCATGCATGCACATGATTCGTTTACTCACAATTGCGGTCAATGGCATTGTGTTGAATGGAAGTTGAAACACTTCATAAATCCGTTCGTTGAATCGTTTTGCGCATTCACTATAGAATCCATATTGTCGATTGACCGGTCGCGATTCATGATTGCCACGAAGAAGAGTGATGCGATCCGGCCAACGAAGTTGCATGGCAAACAAAAGTATCACAACTTCCATTGAATATGGTCCACGATCGACATAATCACCAAGGAATAGGTACTTTTTTGGACCAGCTTGACGATCAGTTCCCGATCCGAGCACTTTTGGATAACTGAATGCAGAAAAAAATCAATATTTTATTGATTTTTTTCTATTAAAAACTCACTTTATCGGTTCTTTATCATCTTTTTTATGCTTTAAAATCATATTTTTGCACATTTCTTTAGCTTCTTCTTCACTAAACGGCCAACCATTCATATCAAAAATCGTTTTCAAATCCTCAAATTGTCCATGAATATCGCCAACAATCGTAACTGGAACCTCAACTTCACGATACAACGGATTGCTCCAAAAAAACTCGCGAGCTCGAAGGCACAGCTCGAAAATTTCATATTTCTTGATCATTCCCTGACAATTCACTGGTGTCCACACATGGAAGTAGCGGAATATAATCGATTCAAGCCATTTGTGAATCTTCAAACTTTTTTTTTCCATTTCAAATTTCTCCGCTTTTCAGAAACTTTTTTTTCATCTTCCGGTGCTCCGCTCTTCATTCGTTCTTCAAAATCATTGTCTCCGCCCATTTTTTTTTTTGAAATCAATAAATTAAGAATAAATTTAAAAAATATTTGTCTTTAATAATTTAAAAATAACATAAAATCGAGTTCACGTAAAACTTTAAAAAAATAAAATTTAAAATTTCATTGTTTTTTCGTCGATTTCTCTTTGTGTGCTCGTTGATATACTTTTTGGTCCTTTAATATCTTGAGTCGAGAAAATATCTCTTCGTTTTTTGCAAATCAATAAAATGTTTGGCAAAATCTAAATTTTTTAATTCAAAATCCGTGTGCGGCGATGGGCGTGGCTTCAAACTATGTGCGGCGGTTGCAAAACGGATTACTTTTGACATTTTTTTGCCTTTTTTTTTATAAAAACCTTTCAACTCTGTTTTATTTTCTCACAAAAACACTTTCCAAAAAAAAAAACCAAAAAAAAAGAAAAATCATGTGCCCTCTTTTTGCAAACAAGTTCCGCCCACTTTTATGTCGCCCGCCGCGTGGCAAAACCCAAAAAAATTAAAAAACTCTTTTAATATGTTCAAAATGATGATAAATATCATCATTGATTGTTGCCACAAGTTTTGACATTTCAAATGATTCCGTATCCAATTTTTCCACCGACGCCATATACTTTCGACCTTGATCACAAAGATCCGGTAGAATTTGAGCATTTTCAACCTGCAAACTTTTGAAAAATCTTTTAAAAAAAATAGCAAAACAAACTTTTCGTCGACGCTTGTTGCATCTGATTAATGAAGCTTCAATCATTTTATCTAAATCATCAACTTTTTTACGTTGCTCCGTTGCTGCCGTGAAAATATTTGCCGATGTGCATTTTGCTGATAATTCTAAAATTCAAATTTCCCTCCTTTTTTCCCCTTTTTTTTTCGTCATCTGAACAAACTCCAAACAGATTCTTCAGCTTCTGCCACTGAATGACACATGTCAGCATATTTTGCCATTTCACCCTAAAATCAAGCAAGTTTTTTAACGGAAAAAAGCGGGCGAAGAAAATGAATGCTTAAATCTTGTTGACCAAAATGTGTTCCACTTATAGCGTCGGCCAGTGACGCCCACGCACTTACACATTTAATTGGACTTGAAGGTGCTGGAATTTTATCACTTCCAAGTGTTCCATTTGCCTGAATTTTTTATTTTTAAAATTTTATTCAAAAAAAGAAAAAAACCATTAAAATACTAGTAAAAGCATCTACAGTAAGCCGAAGAGTTTCTAAATAACGAGCCGTTGATTTAATATCATCGGTAAAGGAAGGATTTTGAATTATTTCATTTTTTTTAAACTTTGAAAACCATTCCTCATCATCTTTTGAGCTGTCTCTACAAAAAAAAAAAAGAAAAAAAATATTTTTTTAATTAAAAAAATAAAAATTCCAACCCTTTTTGTTGATTTTGGTTGGATTCCATTGTTTTTCTGAATTTTAAATTTTAAAAATGATTAAATTTTATTTAAAAATCTGACGGCAAAAAAAAATTTTTTTTTTTTTTAATAATTTTGAAAAATAAATTATTTCGATTAATAAAATAATTACAAATTTATAAAAAATATGGAAAATGATAAAAATTCATCAAAAATTAATTCTTTAAATATTTCCTTAAATAATATTCAAAATATTCCTTGTACAAAAGAAGGACCATGTGATGGCTGTTACTATTCAATCAATGTTCCATCGTATCTTCCAAATCTAATCGGCTGTGGAATTGGTAAAAAAAAAGCTTTTTTTTTCTTTTTTTTTTTAATTATTTTTAAGCAATTTTTATTGGAATCGTAGTTTTCATACTTTATCTCATCGAGGAAAAAAGACAAGAAACAGTTTTTTTTTCGGGATTTTTCGCCCAATTTCAATCAATAATTTCAGTGCTCCGAGAGCAAGAACAAAAATAAAGAGAATGAGCAGGAAAAAAATGATCGGGACGCAATTGCATTTGGCACAAATAATGTTTCCTATGTTGTTGAGCAGAGCACATGTGGAACACCGAAAAATTCTGGTGGACAATTTAAAGTTCTTGAAAAAAAGCCAAAAGCCAAATTTGCTCATGCTCCACCGATCACTCCATTTTCAGTTGGGTTTGCTCCAACTTTCATCTTCTTAAAAAATGCGGGGGAGGGTTTTTTTCTAGAAGACAAGGATCAAGATTTAGTCGAGTTAAAACAGCAAAAAAGGAAGAAACCTTTGTTTGTCAATTACAAATCACAGCTGATCGATTAGGTCGAGGGTTGGAAGTAAAATCAATAAATCAATAAATGGATTAAGATCATGAATTATCGATTTTTCAGCTTGTTTCACTTATTAATGAAACCGATATTCCTGTTGGTTATAATTCAAACGAGGAACAGGCGAATTATGCTTTAGAGACAATTCGATCGCATCTTGAAAAAATGACTGAAGAAAAATATGTGGTTTATGCGTTTCTCGATGAGAAAAATTGGATTTTCAGCGGCGCTGAAAACACGTTAGGAGAATTTAGTGAGCTTCATCTTGAGCTGAAAATGGTGATGACATCGCCTGTCAACATGCAAATCAACGCATTCTCAATTCGTGGAAGCGGTGGTGATAATAGAAATCGGGTTGTAGAAGCTCCAGCTCAACAACCTCCACCAATTCAACCATTATCACATGAAAAAGTCAATACAACAATATTACCGCCACCAAATAGGAATCCAGAGTTCTTCAACGAAAAACAAATCAATAATTTTATTTTTATTGATTGATTTTTTTTTTCCAGAAATATTCACAATAATCAAAATCCAAAAGAAATGGCCGAAAAATTGTCAACTCCTGGAAATTCAGTGGTAAAAAAAATTGGACTTTTTAAAATTTAATTATTTTTTTTTCCTAGAAAAAACCAGGTGGTCTTAATCGTCAAACACCAACAATGAAGGAAATTGAAGAGAAATTAACGGAGAGAAAAAGTGGAAAATCAAATGAGAAAAAAATCCACGAATTTTTGCAAAAAAATTCAAATCGAATTTCAAGATTGACACCACAAAAATCAAAATCTCCTTCAACACGGACAACAGTTAAAACGCAAAGAACTGAAGCAATTTCAGCTACACCTGGAATTCTCATTAAAAAAATGAAAGAATCAGCGAGAGGGGTTTTTTATTTTTTTTTTTTCGATGATTTAAAAAAAAATTTTTATTACAGAAACGTGAAGACCCAACACCTCCATTTAGTCGTGAAACTATTGAAAAATCGGCTGGAACATCTAATGGAAACGTTATTCAATTATAAATTTACACACTGCTGAAATAGTGTTACAGTATACTTTTTTATTTAAACATTTTTGTACTGTAGCTTTATTTATTTTTTCTTCTTGCTTCTTTTTTTTTATTATTATTAGTATTAATAGATTTTCTACATAAAAAATTATTTTTAAAAATCTGTCAAAATTTTTTTTCAAAAATAATTGGTAATTAATTATATTTTTTTTAAAGTGCTCAATTATAAAAAATAAATGTTTTTTCTTTTCAAATTTTCGGCTTCACATAATTCCAAAGTAGAAAACAACAAATATTTTTCCAATAAGATGTACTACCACATTTCATCGGTTTTGACACCAACTGGTCGCAATTTGATGAGGGCAAGTGACCATCGTCTTTTTCCCTAACCTCTCTTCATTCTTTTTGTGTTTTTTTTCTTTTGTTTTTATCTTTTCCTTCTCTCTCATTTAATACTAAATTTATTGGTTCTAAATGGATTCTGTGGTGTAAAAGTCCTTTTTGTTCAGTTTTTTTATTCACATTTTGTTGCGTCTTTATTATTTTTTTTAAATAAATTTCGTATTTTATAAAAATCAATTTCCATAATAAAAATATTTATTTGTTTGTAAAATTTAATCTTTTCTCTCTTTATTTTTTTTATCAAATTCTATTTTCACCGCACAATTTTGGTGAAAAAAATCGTTAAAAGATTATTGTCCTTTATTATTTTTTTTGTTTTTTCCTTTGCCGACGTTAGCCCAGAACAAGAATCGATAATAAAAATGAAAAACCATTTTTTGATGCTCTTTCTCTTTCTCTATTTTTACTACGTTTTGCCCACGCATTAGCTGGCCTTGACATTATCTCTGCTTGTCTCGATCATCATCTATCAACACACACACAGACATTCATTCATTCATTCTTGTTCTTTTTCTTTTTCTTTTTGAAAAATAAAGGAGAGAGGAACCTCCTTCCTCATCTTTAAAATTTAAAGTGTCGCTGTGGGTGCCCTTAGCGGTTTTATTTATGATATTTTATCGAGTTTTTAATTCTTTGTCGCCTCGCCAATTTTCTCTGGGGAAGAAAACAACAGATTTTTGAAATTAAATTGTAATAAAAAAAAAGTTAAAGAAATGAAGTTTGTTCGAACAGTTTTAAACTAAAATTCATAAGTGTCTTCTTTCATTTTTTAATATCTTCTTTCATTTTCTCAGGTTCACAGAAAATTTGATATTTTCAAGTTTCCCCAACTTATTCATAATATTTTTCTTTTATTTATTAATCGTGAAAATTAAATAAAACACAGAATATAAGCCAACTTTTTCACCGTTCCTACCATATCAATATGTCAATCAAGCTTTTTCATTAAATTTGTTTAATGATTTGATCGTTCGTTTAGTCAATACGTCAGTTTATTCATTCGTTCATCTAGTTTTGACAAAATCTGATCAACAAATATTTCAAATTTTTATTTGAATTCTTTTCCATTTTTATTTTTTACTCACAATTCAACTTTCTTTTAAATAATCCTCATTCGTTTTTCCTTGAAGTATTCAAGTTTCCGCTTTGACGAAACTTCGGCCATTATTTCCATAAAATCTAGGTTTTTCTTTAAAATCCTTAATTTTCTTTATTTTTACAAAAAAAAAAACTTTTTTTTTAGTGGGTAACTCTTTCAAAAATGGCGAAAGTTGCTTCTTCTGGAGCTGAAGAAGCACTCGCATCAGTAGATTCGTCTCCAAGACGAGTAAGATTTAATTAAAAAAAATTTTTTTTTTCAAATAAAATTTTTTTTTTTGAGAATGTTAAAAAGTCGGAAGCATTTGTGATGTCTGGAGATGTTTTAATTTCATTAAACCGAAATGTTTCCAGCACTTATGCAAGAGTAAGTACAAATATTTTTCAATCAATAATAATCCGAATAATTGCATTTTCAGTTGCTGGGTGATCAACTACCACCATCAACTGAGATTTATTCGTCAACGCAGCCACAACAGTTTTCGAATCGTAGTGGCACGGATTTATATTCATTTCCTTCAATTAATCGAGAAAATAGTAATGGAAAAATTTCACGATTACCAGTTCCATCATCACAGCTGAAAGGAGTTCGTAAAGTGGTAAATTTTGTTTTATTTTTAATTAAAAAAAACTATTTTTTAAATATTTTTAATTGGTCGAACACATTTTAAAATTAGTTTTCTATTTAAACCCTTCGTAGTATAAAATGTATTGACATTTTTTTTTCGTTAGTTTGATCACAAAAACGAGAATTAAACAAATGTGAAATTAGGACTCTTTACACATTTTTCGATAAACGCGCAGCGAAATCAACAACATATGTCGTTTACTCCAAACACATTTCCAATACAAATAAAAGTGAAATGAAATTAGATACAAAAAATATAACTTTCTAGTTGTTTTCGTTTCCAGCAAGTGCCAACAAAATCAGAATCATCATCTGTTATTCGAATGCATAATGCTGAACCAGCAATAGAAAGTTTGGCCAACGTCGATTTCGATCCAATTGTTGATGATGATGAAAAAATGAAAGCAGAAAAAAATGAGTTGGAATCCACAAACGGTTTTTCAATTTTTTAGTTTCTTTTTTCAAAATTTAAAGTAAAAACGAAAAAATTCAGATGTTAAAATTGATGACATCATACTGACCGAAGAAGTTATTAATAAACCATTGAAAAATGAAAAATGTTCAAATACTTTGGCACCATCTGCATCATATTCGTCACCAGAAATTAATGAAAGTAAATTTTAAAAAAAATGTTCAAACAAATTTAAAAAAACATGTTAAGATCTTCCAAATTCTTCTTGTACAACAATCTCGAATGATGTTGATGAATGTGATGGATCCTTGTTAATAAACCGATCTCATAGAGCGTCACCAATAGATCAAAGTCAAAATGTAATTAAAATGAAATTTAAAAAAAATTTAAGTTTGTTTTTTAGCAAAAATGTACACCGTCTAAGCGTTCTATTGTAACAATTGATGCAACAGCATGTGACCGTGATGAATCAACAATCGTTTACGAAAAAAACAAATTAAAACAACAAGTTGTCAAAAAAAATTATTCAATAAATGGTCAGTCATCAATTTTTTTGTTTCCCCTGTCAAAATATAACATTTTTATAGAAAACAATGGAAATCCGCTACCACATAGTGGTCATCATTCCTCATATTCGAATCATGCAAGTACTTCAAATAATACTGTTGATTCAATTGAAAGAAGAAGCTCAATTGATCGAGATGCAATGAACTTGGCGCGAAAGTTATATGAATTAAAACAATATTCTGTTGATGATGTTGCTGATAAATTGAACGAACAGTAGGCTTCATTACTTTTTTCTCTTCATATATCAACATTTTCAGAACTGATTTTGCTCATTTACTTCTTGTAAAATATCTCGAATTTTTCCAGTTTTCTACTTTAAGAATCGATGCAGCACTTCGTGAATTTTTAAGCCGGTAAGTAAATTTTGAAACTACTGGCGAAAAAAAAAATGTTTGTTTAATTTAAAAATCTAGAGTTCAACTTCGTGGTGAATCTTCTCAACGTGAACGTCTTCTTCGGGTTTTTTCATCTCGATATTTAGATTGTAATCCATTGATTTTTAATAGTTTAGGTAGGTGAACTCATTAAATTTTCGTAATAAATCATTGAAATTGTTAGATGAAGTTCATACGTTAACGTGCGCTTTATTATTGTTAAATTCTGATCTTCATGGTCCAAATAATGGGAAAAAAATGACGGGACGAGATTTCATCACAAATATAGGACACACTGGATGCACTTATAAACGAGATATGCTCAAAACCTTATATCAAAGTATTAAAGATAAAGCAATTGCTATTCAACCGTAAGTTTGATCAACAAACAAGCATCAAAGTTAAATAACATTTTTCAGAAGTACATCTCAATCAACATTAAAAGATATATCAAACTCGACGAATCTTCGACAAGGATTCTTAGAAGTCGATCCCGAATCAGTTGTTGAATATTATAGTGGATATTTGATGAAAAAATATGTTCGAGAAGCAGATGGAGCCAAAAGTAATATTAAATTAAATCGGTTTTTTATCAATTAAATAAATTGTCAGCACCAATTGGAAGAAGAAGCTGGAAAATGGTGTATGCTCGACTTCGTGGATTAGTTTTGTATTTCGATAAAGATGAAGTTCCAAAAGCAACAAGTCGTTATGCTTCTCTTGAAAATGCAGTGTCTTTACATCATTCATTAGCTGAAATTGCTTCAGATTATAAAAAGAAAGCACATGTAATAAGAGTTCGAATAGCTCATGGTGGAGAAATTCTTTTTCAAACAAGGTTTCAACTTGAAAGGGAAAGCATTTTTTTCAAATTAAATTGAATTTATTTCAGCAATGAAACTGAGCAATCTGAATGGTGTAGTAAAATCAATTTTGTCGCCGCAGCATTTTCATCTCCAACTCTACCATTGCCAGTTACATCAAAACCAGAGTCGGCTCCTATGCCCCGATTACCAAGAGTGCCATGTATTGCTCCGATCACAACACAACTAAAAGTTCATGAAGCGCGTGTTGCTGAATTAAATCGAATGATTGACGTCGTTGCAGCATCGGTTTATCCGGAAAGATCAGAGAAACTTGTGCTTGATCGACTAGTTTTGTTACATTTTGAAGTAAAATTAACCGATTTTTAAGGAGCATAAATTACAGAAAATTTTATTTTTATAGAAGCGAAGATATTCAACATATGTAAATATTTTGTCAAAACATTGTTTTGATAGAAAACGAGAAAATCCTATTTCGAATAGTATCAAAACATCACAAGATGATTATAAACGATCCAATGATGGTGTTGGTGAAGATCGATTAAGCTATACCGATGCAGTAAATGGATATAACTAAAACCAGAGTTTTTTCTCCCCAGAATTTTTGCCAATCTTGCCCCCCGATCTCAACAAATTGTTTTATGAAAACATTTTCTTGAGAAAAATAATCGTTGAATTACATGTATGATACATTTAGTCACTATTTTTTTATTGATTTTTTTTGTGTGGTTTCATATTATAGATTTGTTATCTTTGTCCCGTATCTGTTTTAAGAAAATCGCTGATTCTTTTCTTTTTTGTTCAAAAAATGCAGGGTAATCGAACTTTTCTTGTTGTCTTGTATTGCTTCCTTAAATGTGTATTTAAAGAAAAATTCTATTTTCAAAGAGAAGAAAATAATATATTTGAATATTTACAAAACTAACAACAATTGATATGCATTAACATTTGAAAATTCTTAATATCGAAAGTTTTATTTTTTTGAGCCTAATTGCTTTTGGGTCAATTTGAAATATGCTCCGTTTTGAGACATTAATTGAGAATGAGTTCCTGAAAGGAAAAGCTTGGTTTAATCTTTAAAAAAAATAGAAGGAAACCTTGCTCAATTATAGTTCCATTACTAACAACTGCAATACTATCAGCATTCATGACAGTATTCAATCGGTGCGCAATCACAATACACGTTCGACCTTGACGAGCTCGATCCAACGCTTCTTGAACAACTTTCTCCGATTCGGTGTCTAAAGCACTCGTCGCTTCGTCTAATAGCAGAATTTTGGGATTTCGAACAAGCGCTCGAGCGATTGCGACTCGTTGCTTTTGACCGCCGGATAATTGAGCGCCACGATCACCAACTCGAGTCTCGTAGCCCTAATAGATTATTGATTAGTTGAAAGGGGAGCAAAGATGAAAAATCAATATTGATTACCGATGGAAGACTGGTAATAAAATCATGAATATTCGCCAACTTTGCTGCATTCTCGATCATTCTCATACTGATTTGATCTTCTGAAAATGTTGGAGAGCTGAATCGGCTACTTCAAGTCACAATTTCTCCAAAAAATCCCCGCCCTGTCGGGTTTTCAGAAGATCGAAAATCAATTTCCTTACTATTCATTCCATAAACAATATTTTCAGCAATGGAACAATCGAAAAGTGATGGCTCTTGAGAAACAATTGCAATTTGTGATCGTAATTCTTCTGGATTCATTTCTCGAATTTCCGTGTCATCGACAAACTGAAAAAAAACAACAAAAAAAAACTTTGAAATTGAACTTGAGAAAGACAAATTTACAATTTGTCCAGAATCGCTGTCATAGAATCGTTCAATCAATGAAACGACAGTTGATTTTCCACATCCTGATGGTCCAACTAGTGCTAATGTCTGTCCAGGTTCAACTGAGAATGAGAGTCCCTTAATCAATGAATTAATTATTTTTAAAAATCCCACTTTTCCCGCTCATTTTTTGATTTGAATTACTTTTAAAATTTGAATTTCCTTCCTTTCCGGATATGCAAATCTGACGTTATTGAAGCGAACTTTTCCAGTCAATTTCTAGAAATTTCTTTTTTTCTCTCGCGTTTCACCAACACAAATCTCACATTTTTCTTTCCATCAATCGATAAACTATCGATTTGTGATTTTTGTCCGAGCATTCCAAATATTATTCCGCCAGCGAATGTTGCTTTTGCATATTCTGGAAAATAGGAAGTGGCGAATCCAAGGGTTGATGTTGAAATTGTGATGGCGTACATCACTCTGAAGTTGGAATTTTTCGATTTTCTCTCAAATTTTTTTTTCTCACCTTAAAACTTTCATTGGTTGCATTATTGGTGGATCAGTGATGATCAATGCAAGACCCATACGATAAGCGCATGTGTTTAACAGGTATAAAACAGATGAAGCGCAGCTTTAAATTATTAAAAATTAATTTTTTTAAAAAAATTTATTTTTTCAAAACCCATAGGAAAGTCCTTGAATAAACGCATCCTTGATTGCTTCTCGATGAGGAATTTCAAGTTTCTCGCAAAAATTCTGATAAAAACTTTGCTCTTTGGCTAAAGCTTGAACAGTTCGAACATTTTCGATCGCTTCAATCGCAACCTGAAACAAACTCGATGTTTCTCAAGTCGAACGAGAAACAAATCGCCAATTTGTTCCTCTTCTTCTTCTTGTCGTCACCTTTCCCGAATCGGCATACTCGGCCGCACTTTTCACATTTTTGCCAGCGAATCTTCGGCCACGAAGATATTGGCCGAATCCGATCACTGGTAAAATGGCGAGAATTAGTAGCGCCATTTGCCAGCCGTAATAAAATGCCAGCGCGATTCCAGCGATCATTGAGACGAGAGTGGTTACGACGGTTGAGAATCGGAAATCGATCACCTGAAATTTTTTCGTTTTCGTTTTCGCTTGGGATTTGGGGATCAACATTTCGAAGATTCGGAACATCAGTGGCGAGTCGAGTGCAAATCTTTCCCGACGCATTTTTCGGCGAATCGAAATAGGCAATATTTTGTGACAGAACATTTGTAAATAATTTATTTCGTAAATCCATCGTCAAATTTTCTGAAGCGATTCCCATGAAAAATGTCTGAAAAAATCAATGGCCAAAAATATTTGTACGACACTCCGCAACACCCCCATTTACCATGCAAAACGATGTGACGCCTTGGAGTGCAGCCAGAACCAGAAACATCAAAGCCCAAAAATGACCTTCACTTAGCATATCGTTTGGATTTCCCGAAAACACATTGATAAACGATGTGAAAAATACCGAATAGATCGGATAAATCAGTCCGCCGGCAATCGCTGTTGATAAGCCAATGATTAAATAAATCGCGTGTGGTCGAGCATGATAAATTATTTCGAAAAGGTTCGTTTTCTTCGCATTATTTTCCACCAATTCTTCAAAAAAAATTTTTTCTTGAATAAAGAAAAAGCTTCTCACCATCTTTCAATCTTTCTAGAGCATCTTTTCCAATCCTCGTTTGCTCAATGGTTAATGGCTCAGCTGTGAATGATCCAGTTGTTGATGTTCGAAGACGTGTCGCCGTATTTTTTATCTTCAATTTTTATTGATTTTTTTCCAAAATTCATAAAAAAACTAATTTTTACTTCTGATATTTGTCTTGAAATGGATTCATGAGGATCCTGAGTAACACTGTTATGTCTTGATGGATTTTCTTCAAAAATAAAGCCGGAAAATTTGTTTTCTTGGTTAAAACTCACTGGCTGCTGTTAAATCAACAGCGTCTGTGAAGGTTTGAGCAGTTACCAGCTCATAGTAAAGGCCTTTTTGTGCCATCAATGATTTGTGATTTCCGATCTCCGCTACTTTTCCATCTTTGCATGCAATTATAGAATCAGCATTTCGAATTGTTGATAAACGATGAGCAATTATGATTGTTGTTCTTCCCTTGGCTGCTTTATCCAATGCTTCTTGTACAACTCCTTCACTTTCAGCATCCAGAGCACTCGTCGCTTCATCTAACAGCAAAATTTTCGGATTTCGAACCAGCGCTCGAGCGATTGCAATTCGTTGCTTTTGCCCGCCAGATAATTGGGTTCCACGATCACCAACAATCGTTGAATACTTCTGAAAATATTTTTTTTGCTTCGTGTTGATTTCCGCTTGACTTCTTATCACATTTGGCAAAGTGTTGATAAACTTTTCAGCATTTGCCATTCGACAAGCTGCAATCATTTCTTCTCTTGTTATATCACTTCGACCAAGCTGAAAATTTTCAGAATTTTTTCCTCAATCAAGTTATTCTGAAAATGGCCGAACTCTTATGTTTTCTTCAATTGTACAATTGAAAAGTGAAGGTTCTTGTGAGACGACTGCAATATTTGTTCGTAAAAATTCAATGTTAATGTCTTGAACATTTACACCATCAATAAGGATCTTTAAACAATGATCTTCTTCCCTTAAAAATGGTTCAACTAACTTTTCCTTTCAAAACATCATAATATCGAAGTAATAAACTGATGATTGTTGACTTTCCACATCCTGAAGATCCAACCAAGGCGACTGTTTGACCTTCTTTTATATTCAAATTCATTCCTTTTAATATTGGAACATCGGGACGGGATGGATACGAGAAATGAACATCTTCCACTTTGATGTTTCCTTTTATTTTGATATTCTTCTGACCATTTTCACTTGTCGAATCAATTTCTGGTGTCTGGAACAATGTGTGGCGGTGGTGGTGGCGCAAGCAACGACACGACGCTTACTCGATCTAACACCTCGAAAATACTTGATGCTGCACCTTGTGCTGTGCCAAGCACGGCGAGCTGTGGTCCGGCTAAGCCGAGCGCTGTCGATCCCATCATGACCGATGTGAACGTGGTGAGCATGTCGCCGAACTCTAGGCTTCCATCGTGAACCCATCCAACGCCGACATAAAACGCCAGTGCGAAGCAGCAAAAGTTGCTGGCCTGCATGGCGCCGAACGAAAGTCCAAGAAATAATCCTTTTAGGACTCCAGCTTTTCGAGCCTCATTTACAGCAAACGCATATCTTTGAAACATCGATTGAAACATGAAAATTCCAGCTTAAAACCTGACTAATTCCTGACGAAGACCATTCAGTGACACCACAGTTCGAATATTGGAAATTGTTTCCTCCACAACTTTTCCAGCTTTTGCATATTTTGCTGTTTCTCGAATTGCAAATGTTGACATTGACTGAAAATCCACAAAAAATCAATAAAAATTCTCCTTCTTTTTACTTTTGCAATGGCGAATCCGCACACAACCTGAACTGGTGTCAACGCCAGCATAATCAGCGTCAACTTCCAGCTATGAACAAACGCCACAATGAAGCCGGTGAAAAATTGGCTTAAAAATTGAAAAGCCATTCCGATTTTGTCGCCAGTGCCCTCTTTGACTCTTTCCAAATTACTGAAAACAAATTTCGGGGCTTCTGAACCCAAAAAGAAAAGCAAAAATTTGTTTCTACTCGAATAATTTTGTTGCCAACGTTCCCGAATGATTTGTGTCGAACCATCCGATGTCCTGTCGTAGAATCGATTTGACGAATTCTCGTCTCATTCGATTGTTCATTTGTTCACAAACGTAAAGGAAGCATGTCACCTTGAAAATCGATTGATTTTTGTGTGTATCGGGCTCTTTTTTTCTCTCGGTGGAGCTTCAAATTACTGCTATTTGGCCGGCCGCCCACATTCCAACCGTCATCGCCGCGTATCCCCAGACGACGCCCATCACGTCGTTCGAAAAATCCGTTCTTGTATAGTTTTGATTCGGTGAAACTAGAAACATTGAAATTGTTATGTTTATAGTTTGAACTTTCTAGTTTCATGACCATTTCAAACTCCCACCCCCCACACTTCAGAGCACGATTTTCAACCCTAAAAGATCTTTGGCTATCGTCTCGTCGCACCAGAAACTTCTAGAAGCCGATGATCCCTAGGCTTCTGTCCTGGGGAATTTTTTCTCCTTTTTTTTGGTGGAAAATTGAAATTTTCAACAAAAATTTCGCGTCTCCCCCATGAGTCCGTCGGATGTTTGATACAACGATTCGCGTACTAGAAATCCTTCCTCCTCAATGCTAATTCCCCCCCCCCCCCCTTTTTTTTCAGTCAATAATTATTGTTCAACCGTAATTGTCGTTGCAAGACCCATTTTGTTGTTTTGCAACGAAAAAAAAACATTTGAAATAATTTTTGATTTATTTTTTTTTCCGTTTTTTTTTCTTTTCAAACATACTGATAGTTGTATTCAATGTGATAGCAATCTGCTCATTGATAAAGGCTTGTGTTACTCGTCCCTGAAATACTCAAAAATAGAATTCAAAAAAAAAAATGCGGAGGAGGAGGAACCTGAAGAATTGACATCAACGGTAAACCCGCTCCAGTTATAATTGCAACTATAACACCAACAATCAATAAAATCCTTTCAAATATTGTTGTGTATCGATACTGGAAAAAATATTTTTTTTTCCTTTTTTTTTCAAATAAAAAATGTCCAAACCAATTTTAAAATTGAAACTTTTTCAATTTTTGCTTCCTGAACATCCCTGGTTTCAATTATTCCATCCGAAGGTCTGAAATCGTTGGTTAAGCTTCAACTATCAAAGCGTCTGCCCCTACTCATTATCTCGAGCTTCATCCTTTTCATAATCCTGAACAGTTTTAATTGCAGTCTGAACAATGTCTTCTGGAGCGAGACTGAATGAATCGAGAGTTCGAAGACTTTTTCGAAACGAACTGTTTCGATCCATTTGTTTTGGCTGGAGAAAAACGTTTGGAAAAAATTCAAAAAAAAGGAAAAGAAAACAACGTTTCAGTGATGTGTTTTATCAAAAAAATAAAAAGCGAAAAAAATGTTTTCTTCAGTTTTAATTTTTTTGCTTTTTATCAACTTTTTTTTTGTGACTTGTAACTCCTTTTGTGTCAAACGATTTTTATCGTCATTTTTCAAAAAAAATATCGGCAATTTTTAAAGAATTCTGCCCAAAAAATTCTCAAGATGAATATTGTGAAATCTTTTTAGAATTTTATTTTTGCAAACTTCAATTTGGTTTAAAAATTTTTCGAATTCACACAAAACAGAAAGTGGAAGGGAAAAATCAAATATTTCGAAAATTGAACAATATTTATCAGACTCAATTTGTTATTTCGATCAATTAAACAGAACAAATTGTTTTCATTCAAATCGCAGACTGGAAAATTGTTTTTTTACTTGATAAAATTCGTTTTGTTTCTTTGAAGCTTACACCCCCCCCCCCCTTCTTTTTCTTTTTAGATATTTTTGAAAAATTCTGAATTCATTAATTTTTATCTTTAAAAAGTTAGTAGAATTTCTAGAAGTTTCAATGTTCAGTATAAATTTTTGAATTATTTATGTTTTATTTAACAAAAAAAAAAATTGAAAATTAAAATATGAATTTTCACTTTTTGTTTTCTCGATTCTGAAATATTTCATTTATTTATTTTCTTTTTAAAAAATTAGATTTTTCACCTCATTAAATCTTTTTATTGTTTTGTCCAGAACAATCTCTTTATAGCTTTTCAGTTTTTTTTCAGATGTCGAAGCTCCGAGTCCGAGCTTATCATTTTTTACTTGATTTGAAACCTGAAAAGATTATAATCAGAATTTTTATTTTATCAGTAGAGCACAATCAGACAACCTATTATCACAAAACATAAAACATATGTACTCACCGGTACAACTTTTCCTTGTTTATCTTTTCCAAGCCCTTCTCCTTCACTCCATCCCATCGCTTTCAATAACTTGAATCCAACATTTTCACTTTCGATTGGTTTTTCCACTTTTTCTACTTTTGAACTTGAAGATATGGTTGGTGGAAGATCAAATTGGCGTTGAGATTCTAAAAAAAAAAGACGAAATTTTTACGAAAAAACAAAACAAAATCTCTTACCAGCAATAGGTCTAGCACGGCAACTATCATAAACATCGTTGGATCGCTTGATATTAATAATTGATGGTCCTTTAATACTTCGATTTGCATTTATTGGTTCATTAAGATGTTCCTTTAATAGATTACTTTTATACTTCAAATAAAAAATAAAAAACAATTTTTTTGTATTCTGTATTTTTTTTATTTATTATTTTTACTTACATCTGGAGTGATTCCATAAGATCTCATCATTTTTTTTAATTGTTTTCGCCTTGCTATTTCTTTTTTAACATGTTTTATTGGCATTTGATCATCTTCATTTTCCAAAGGATTTTGAAACAATCCTGGTTCACAGGAAGGACACGTATTTGAACCTTAAATCAAACAATAATAAAATTCATAATGATTAGAAATACCCATATGAACATGAACATCAAGAACTTCTCCACTTATAATTATTGGATCTTTATGGCAAATATCGACGGTTTGATTAAACTGAAATTTGAAAAAAAAAGAGAAATATTTTTTCAATTTTATTATAATAAAATTTAACCTGCAAAAAATGTGAGTTTACTTGAACTACGCATGTTTTTTCGATTTTTGTTATTGAATAACAACCAAAATCCTCGTTATATACAATTTCTGCACATCGTTCGGGTAGAAGATTATTTATCAGAACGACTTCACAATCTTTATCTGAGCCAATATATCCTCCAGAAATTGTAACAATGTGCAATTTTTGATTTTTATCGATTATTCGAATACACGGCGGTTGATCGAAATTTTCTTCTGAATTATTTTTAAAATAAATAATTTTAAATGAAAAAGTAAACGAAAAACCTTTCATCATAATTGCTCGCTCATCTCCATCGATCACTTCTTTGCCATCATCTTCGTTATTTTCATATTGAATTGTGGGATCGAATTTCGAAGAAGTACAAACAAAACTTCCTGTAGCTTCATCGAATATTTCCTTAAAATGATGAATAAATAAATGTATTAAATTATGATTAAAAACCTGCGCTTGTTCTACATTGTTCCATGTTCGTTTCAAATTTCGCTTTAACATTTTATTAATATCTTCTGCAGTTATTTGATCAACCGCTTTCTTTTTATTTTCTATTGGATCGTTATTTGAAATATGCTCTTCTTTTACTATTCTATTGATTAAGCCAAACAACAGTTCACAAATATCAACAGAACATTGATCAAACTTTTTGAATTCAGTTTCTCCAATAGTTCGAATTGCTCGTTTTCGAAAACCATTGCTTGACCATTTAGCTGAACATTTTTTTAAAGAAAACATTTAAAAAATGGAAATTTACTTGGTTGACAACATTCAACAACTTCATAGCTGTAAGTTTCTTCATTGAATCGATAATAAGTCAAAGCTGTAGAATCATAAAAAAGCTGAGTGTTCTGAAAACCAGTTTTTTTTAGTTTTCGGACAACAATGTTTTTAAATTTTACTGGTTCATAATAAAAATGAGTCTCATGAGAATAATATTGTTGATATTCTTCGATCCATTCAAAACCTGGAGGAACATTTGCATGTAAGACCTCATTAGCAGCTTCTCTCACCCAATCTGCCACATTCTGAAAATTAAAAATTTGTTTTATGTTTTATTATAGCAAGAAAAAAAAACAAACTTCGGTTGGCTGAGTCATTCCAGCGTAATTTTTAATTTAACAATATTATTATGATTAAATATAAGAATTGTTTAAATTGAACGCTTGAAAAAGTTACTTTAATAAATAAAAAATACTTTCCAAATAAAGTTTACAAGTTAAATTTAAAAAAAGTAATTTTTATGTTAAAAAAAAGTACGCAACTATACGCTTGGCTATCTTGCAGACAACAATTTCTACCGTATCTTGTGTATTTTTTGAATTAAAAAATCTATTTCTCTTAATTAAAAAACAATTATGTTTTAAAAATTCTGAAAAAATTGAGTTTTATTGATGATAAAACAACTGCTCTTTAAATAAATTTTATTTGGTTCTTTCCTATCTCCTTTTTTATGTATTATTTAAAATTTGTTCACTCGCTTTTTCCTCTTTGTTTGCAATTTTCTACTAATACATTTGCCACGTTTTTTTAAAAATGCTTCATTAGATTTTTTTTTCCAGTTTTTTTCTATCTCGCAGATTTATCTTGATTGTATTGAAACTGAACGTTTCAAGTTTTTGTTTTAAAACTCTTAAAAATTAAAGTTAAAATTAAATTTGTTTTTACAAACTTTTTTTCATATTTTATTCGTTTTTTTTTCTCCAAGAATTTGAAATATATTAATATTTTTAAGTTCAAACTTGTTAAAATAAAATTCTCTTTACAATTGTTTAATTAATGAGCAAAAGTTATGATAAACATCCACTTCTTCACACATCAAATGATGGGGAATCAACAATTAAAATTCCGGTAAGTTGTTCTAAAGAGTTTTTTTTGTAAATTAAAAAAAAACAAAATACGTTCATGTATAATCGATTTAATTCAAAAAATCCTCGGCCAATGATTAAAATCTTAGATTCGTCGAAAGATGAAAACTGTTCCAAGTTTCTTTATTTTATTCAAGACAAATTCAAACAACAATTTTTATTAAAATTTCACCTTAAAAAAGTTTATTTCAGATACCGAAGGTTACGATTGGTCGAGAATCTGGGGCTTCGAATTCGGGTAAAATGAAAACTGCAATTTTAGTATGGTTAACATTACAAAATAGTATTCATACCCTGTTAATAAGGTTTGTTCGATTATTTTTCACCATTTTTTAAACTTAAAGTAATCATTTTTCAGATATTCAAGAGCACGAAAAATTGAAAATATGTTTGTTAGTACTGTAGCAGTTTGGTTAACAGAAGTAATCAAATGTTTCATTTGTCTTTTCTTAGTTGCACAAGAAGAAACTCCAAAAAGGTTGAAAAAACTTTTGTAATTTAATTTAATTTTGTTGATAATTTTAAGGTTTTTGTATGCTATTCGCACCCAAATAATTGAGCAACCATTTGATACTTTAAAAGTTTGCATTCCAGCTATGATTTATATTGTTCAAAATAATTTGTTTTATGTAGCAGCGTCACATTTAGATGCAGCGACATTTATGGTAAACTTTAATTTCCCGAATTATTGATTTTCTGGAATACAATAAAAACTCGTTTTTTTTTCAGATAACATCACAATTGAAAATTTTCACAGCTGCGATTTTCACTGTTATCATTCTGCGCAGATCTCTCAATTCAATTCAATGGTGAACATTTGTTTCTTTAAAAACTGTTTAAATCTCAAAATTAATTTTAGGGTAGCACTTGGTGTCCTTTTTATTGGAGTTTCATTAGTTCAACTACAAGGATCAAATTCAACCCATAACTCGGGAGAAAATCCAGTTGTTGGTAAGAAAACAGAAAAAATATTCAAGAAAAATATTGATAAAATGTATTAATTATAGGATTTGTCGCAGTGGTTGTAGCTTGTTGCTTATCTGGATTTGCTGGAATTTATTTCGAGAAAATTCTGAAAGGATCAGCTCCAGTTTCATTATGGATGAGAAATCTTCAAATGGCGGTCTTTTCAATTCCGTCATCTTTTATTGCAATTTATGTTCAGGTTTAAAAAGAAAAATAATTAAAAAACTGCAAAAAAATGTTCAGGATGGACAAATTGTTAATGAATATGGATTATTTTATGGCTTCGATTCAATTGTTTGGTTAACAGTTTTGTGGTATGGAATTGGAGGTTAATAAAATCAATTAAAAAATCAATAAATAATCGTTTTTATGCAAATTTTTCAGGATTATCAGTTGCTGTTTGTATCAAATACGCTGACAATATCGCCAAAAATTTCGCCACATCGGTTGCGATTGTATTATCAACAATTGGCTCAATTTGGCTGTTTAATTTTATTCCGTCGTTGACATTTCTTCTAGGAGCATCATTAGTTATTTTTAGTATATTTTTGTATTCGTCACATCAATCAATGCTTAAATCTTTGTCAAGATTATATGGCAATAATCTATCAACAAAAGAAGCATTTTGTCTATAATTTTTGGTTTTTTTTTTTTTGATACGGTAAATTCTGTTTTTAAAAAAAAGTAGGGCGCTCTAATAGTGTTTTATTTTTCTCACGCACATTCTAAACTAAAAAAGGGGGTTCTTTTGTTGCAACTTTCACTTTTTTTCTTCACTAATGATACACTTTATTATCATTTTTTGTTTATTTTTTATTTTTAATGTAAAAATTGTATGGTATTGCATCGTTTTTTTAATGCAGCGGGAACATTTTTTTATTTTCTTCTTTTTTATATAAATTTTAAAGTTTTTTTTAATAGAAAAAAACACTTTTTTTCGAGCTGAAGTTTTGAAAATCTGATATTTATTTGAATTAAATTTTGCGGTTTCAGGGAAAAAATGTTGATTTTTTTGTGAAGAAACGAATAAGCTTAGATTCAAGATGGAAAACAAAGCTTAATTGAAATTTTTTGTTTGAAAATTGAGCTTTTTCTGCGCTCTCTATTTAATGCTTTTTTTTTCGTCTCACACTTCTCTAAGTTCTCTCAAATTTTGAAATGCTCTATGAAGCTGACGTGTCTTTGGCCCATCCCAACTGGCAAAAAAAAAAAAATGAAAACATCACGAAATAATTTGTGTTGAAAATTCAAAAAAGAACCAAATTAAAATGTTGTTTTTTAAATTTTTTTTTGAAAATTTGAATAATTTGAAAAATTGATTTATAAATTTGATACTTAAAATGCAAATATTATATTTAAATTAAAAAAAAATAGGATTTTAAATAATAAAATCGGGAAATGTTTAAAAAATGCCTTTTTTTATTTATTCAAAATTTTTTCCAATTTTTAGATGAAAATTGATTTTATCAAAAAAGTTTCTTTTCAAAAAAAAAAAATTAAAATTTTCAGAAGAGAATGGTTTTAGTAAAAGGAGATGTGATAAAATATTCATCATTAGTCGTCTTAGTGGTTCAAAATTGTTCACTTGTGCTTTTCATGAAATATGTAATGACGAATGATCGACCAAAGTTTTTGAAGGTGTTTTTTTTTCGTGTTGTTTTAAAATCAAACCAATTTTCAATTGATTTTCAGACAATTTTAGTTTTATTTGGAGAAATTTTTAAATTTTCAGTCAGCTTTATTATCACATGTTTACAAGAAAAAAGTTTGATAAAGTGCGTTTTTTATTTAATTAATTAAATAAAAAAATAAGAAAAAAAAATGTTTTTTAAGAGGATTCAAATTAATTTATCACGAATTTGTTCATAATTGGAAAGATACAATCAAAGTTTTAGTTCCAGCTGCAATTTATACGGTTCAGAATCTTTTGTTATATATTGCTGTGGATAATTTACCAGCGACAACTTATATGGTAATCATTTCAAATAAAAATTATAATTTTTTCCGTTTTTTTTTCTTTTTTAGGTAACATATCAATTAAAAATTCTCACCACTGCTATGTTTACGGTTTTAGTTCTTAAAAGGAAATTGTCTTATCAACAATGGATTTCACTTTTTGTTTTATTCTTTGGAGTTGTTGTTGTTCAATATGTTTGAAATTTGATCAACGGAAAGAAATTTAGAAAAACGTTTTTTTTTTAAGGATCAAAAAATGTCAAACAATCGACTGCGGGAAGAAGAAAAATTGTCAAAGTTAATGAATTCAAGTTTAAATGAATCTAATGGAACATTAATTACTACTGGGTCACCTGGTACAAATATAGAAAAAGAAAATTCAATTTTTGGTAAAATTTTCTAATTTTTCTTTAAAAAATGCTCTCAATATTTTTTATTTCAGGATTTGTGATAGTTGTTATTGCGTGTTTCCTCTCTGGTTTTGCTGGAATTTATTTTGAAAAAATATTAAAAGGTAATTAATTGTGTCTTCGGAGATTCGGTAAATATTAATCTTGATTTTTAAGGATCAAATGTATCACTTTGGATAAGAAATATTCAATTAGCTTTACCTTCAATATTTTTTGCTTTTTTAATGGCATCGGTAATTAAAAAAAAAATTATTTTATTTAGAAAAAAAGGAAGAAATTTTTTCCAGATAAAAGACAATTCAAAATTATATTCTGGTAGCTTAACAATTTCGAATATTTGGAATAATATGATGATGGGATTTGATTTGGCGGTTTGGGTGACAGTTGCTATAAATGCATTTGGTGGTTTAGTTGTAGCTGTTGTTATAAAATATGCGGATAATATATTAAAAGTAACAAAAAATTGTAGAAAATGACAAAAAAGGAAATTATTTCAGGCTTTTGCTACTTCATTAGCAATTGTTCTCAACTGTGTTGCAGCATATTTTCTATTTTTATTCAGACCAACGATGCTTTTTGTTCTTGGTGCAAGTGGAGTCATTTTGGCTGTATTTGTGTATAGTTTGTACCCTTATAAGTGAGGAGGAATTTTGAGAAAATTGAAGAAAAATTAACGAATTTCATAGATCACCGCATCAACCACTTCCGACAGAAGCACCGAAGGACGAAAATCAAAGTATGGAGCTTTTGGAGTCGAAGAAGCCATGAAAATTAATCAATCAATTAATAATTAGTATTCAAGGGGGTGGGGAGGTCATAACCCCTCCCATTTATTTTTGTTTTTTGTTAATTATTTTTTGTTATTTTTTTAATGTTTAAATTAAGAAATCAAAATAGAAATTCATTTTAAAAATGATGTATAAAAATTTATTTTTTATCAGTTTTTTTATCTTCAGTTTTAGTTTCTTCAGTTTTCTTATCCTCTTTTTCATCCTTTTTTTCATCCTTTTTTTCATCTTTTTTATCTTTCTTGTCTTTATCGTCTTTATCACTTAAAGTCTTATTGAATTCACTATTTTCAATAACTTTGTTCCAAGTTTTATAATCTCCTTTATTTTCAACTTTTTTCCCGCCAATCTGAAATTATTGATTTTTTCTTTCATTTTTTTGATTTTTTCAATTTTTCAAACTTCTTCTTTTCGTTTTGTTTCTTGAGCTTTTGGTTGAATTTTATCGAACGTATCTTCCTGTTTTTCATTTTCAGTTTTTTTACTTCTTTCGTGCTCTTCTTTCTTCTCCACTTTCTCTTTTTTCTCCTCAACATCGACTTTTTTTTCGGGCTCCGGTGACGGCGCAACAGGCTTAACCACTGATTTCGGAGGTTTAATAGTTGAGGCCTGTAAAAGAAGTTGAAGAAGGATGAAGACGTCAAAAAAAAAAGAAGCTAACAGTTCCAGCAGCAGCCGGCTGCTTCTTTTTTCCGCCACATTCAATGAACATTGGAAGGGTCAGAAAGAATCTGAAAACAAAAAGAGGAGAAGCATTGAAGACAATTTTTTTGCTGAATTTTCACATCGGAAAAATGTTGTAAACGATAAGCATCGGAATCATTGTTTATGTCTGCTTTCGAATTAATTTTGATGAAATAATTAATGAATTGATTGCTTAGTTGAACCTCTGATTCGAAACCATTATTCGGTTCAACACGTTTTCATCTTTTAATCCAATGAAAAAAGGTTTTCTAAATTTTTTTGTTTTGGATTCCAAAAATTTCGAAAAAAAACCAGTGGATTCTCAAGTTCAGGGAGATTGTTCCCCATGGTGAAGTGGAAGTGACTTCCGAACTCGGTTCTGACGGATCCGGGTTCGGGGATGGAACGACAACGACGACGACGCTATGGTTTATGAATTTCTCGATTTTTTTCCTTGTTTGAGAACAAAAAAAGGAAAAAAAAAACATTTTTTTTGTTGTTCTAAAATCAAACAGAATTTTTTTTAGATCCTTGTTGAGCTTTGGGAGTTAGTCCGTCATCTGAAGATGTCTTTCTTGCTGCATTTCCAGTTGGATTCGCGTTTCCTTCGGCGGTTCGATTCGATTCGGTTCCAGATTCTTTTTGTGTTTTCATTTTGTGTTCCAAATCTTCATTTTCCTTGTTTTCCTTGAATTTGATTTTCTTTTTTTTTTTTAATTAAAAAAATGATCAAAAACCTGATTTTCCTCCGTCGCCACCTTCTTCTTCCTGAAAATGCTCAAAAATTTTCTTTTTTCACTGATTTTTTTACTTTAACTGATTTTCTGTCGATGACGGTTTCGAATCTTTTCTGAAAAATGTTTTCAGCATTTCAAGATTAATCAAAACTTGTTTACGCTTCTGATGATTGTGTTCGATTCAGTTCATCCTTGTGCGGAAGCTTATAGCCTTGACGTGATCCCGTATAGTTGTTGTTGTCCGATTTATCTTTCAATTGATTTTCTAATTCATTTTTATCCTAAAAAAAAAGGGGGCGGGGAAAAATCAATAAAATCAATAAACTCAATGAGAAAACAGTTGACAAACATTTTTTTTTCGTTTTTGACTCGCCAAAACAAATGGTTCATGAGTTGAATGAGTAATATATTTACAGTTGGCCCTGAAAAAAAACGGAAGAAAAAACCAAAGTGTATGGTTTTCGTGTCGAGACCACCGCCCCCGCCCCGCACCCAATAATTGCCGCAATCCATAGTCCGGCATCTTTTCCGTCGATTTTAAGCTCAATGCTTTGCTTATTGTTTGTTACCAATTTTATAATGAACGACGAGTTGATTTCTTTTCTTATTTGCAATTTTTTCAAATCATTTAATATGTAAATTCCTCCAAGTAATGGTTTTCTAAAAAAAAAACAAAAAAATCAATAATTTTAATTTTTAAAAATCATCATCTTTGCTTTTTTAAACCCCTCCTAAAACCGTCCCCGTCTTCCTCCTCGCCCCGTCTTTCGCCCCGCCCCGTTTTCCCCCTTCTGTTTTTTGTTGTTGTTGTGTTCACTCAACCCTGCACAGATTCCAAGAAGGAAATACTTGTAAATAACAAGGCGAGTGGTTGTTGTTGGCTCATCTTCAACAATTATTGCTAAACGTTTTTCCCATGTTGTCCAGCCGGTTTTCATTTCAATGTAACGACATGCCGATTCTGAATTTGTGCACAATTTTTCCTGAAATTTCCCCGACTTTTTTTTAAATTTTAAAATCGAAAAAAAACCTGTTCTGGCAATGAAATGTTTCTTGATTTATTCGTGCACATAAAGTAACGATTTGAACTTTTAATTTTATTAAAAATAATTTTTATTTTTATTTTTAATTAACGCTTAATTAAATCATTTCACGTATTGATTGATAATAAAAATAATTTTCAAAAATCCGCTCATTCAATCTTTATTTTTCTTTGATTAACTGGTGTGTTTCTTCGTCACTCGTTCTCGTTGAACTTTGCTCAATGTCGTTCAGTTCTCGAAGCCGATCCCGAAGTCATAACGGATCTGTAAATTTTTTTGTTCCGTCATTGATTGATTTTTCTTCCCCCCTTTTTTCTTCCAGGCGAATCGAACTCGCTCATATTCAGCTTCCAGTCGGTCTACAGATCCATCGACTACACCTTCGGATTTAACTGATGATAGTTTTGTGTCAGAGTCGGATCGATTTTCTCGTCATTTGAAGTCAGCATCAGCTCGATCTGGTTTTTATTGATTTTTTCTTTCTTCTTTTTTTGTTTTGCAAATTTCCACTGAATTTTGTTCCTTCCAGCTTCATTGAGTGGAACAAATTCAGCATCTCGTCGATCATCTCGTTCAAAACTGAAGAAGAAAACTCCGAGCAGTTATCGTCCAATCAGTTCATTCAAGCGTGTTCGAGATTCGGCGACAAAGGAGCAAATTCGTGATTTTCTCGACAACTACGCCAAAGATGACAATTTTGAAGCGTTTACGATTTCGGTTGATTCGATGCCATTTGTCGCCATCTCATTGCTGAACGCTGAGAAAGACTTGTTGACGAAATTCTACAAAATTCCACCGCCAACACCAATGAAGGTGTCGATCGGTAAAAGTAGCCCAAGAAAACGGAATCAAAGCTCCTCGTTGTCGACAACAACGTCGAGCAAGAAGAATAAAAGTGTTCGATTTGTTGATGAAAATGATGAGAATGAAAATCTTCAGCCGGTGGTAACCGTTTTTTTTTTTTTTTTCAAATTTTCTACATTTTCAGACTTCTGATTTATCACTAACTAAAGCTCAAGGTGATTAAAACCCATTTTTTTTTTTGGTATTGATTGATTATTGACAAATTTTAGGGAAAAATGAGAGAAAATATCGAAAACTATGGAATGATCGTCGCAGTTAAATACAAACAAAAAAAAAATTGAAAATAAATATTTTTGAATTTTTTTTTTATTACAAAAATACTTTGTACCAGTAAAAAATACACACAAAATACCATTTGGTTTGTTGTTGCGAAAGCCGCTGATACTTTAAAAGAGCAAATATTCAACATTTTGGCATTTCTACATGCACCTGAGAGGCTCACAAAAAAAATGCTCGAAAAAAGAAAATTACCGGTTCTAAGAAAAAGTGAAAAATGTTTGGGAAAATTCAACCAAAAACAATGGAAAAAGAAAGAAGAAAAAAACCGTTTTAATATGGCAAAGTGATTAATTGATAAAAAGTGGGCGTGGCTTGTGTCATTCTGCTCTAAAAAATTAATTATTCATCATCCTCGTCAGCTTTTTGCAGTTGAAGCTTGTATTTCTCTTGATTCGATCTCTTCTCGCAAAGATACCAAAATGCGATCAATTGAATTATCTGGAAAAAAATCGATGGATCGATTTTCAGCAAAAAAAAATTCGAAAAAAAAAACCTGTAAAACTAGAAAAGCAAAAAGGCAAATAATGAGAAACATTTCCGAACTTCGAAATGTTTCAAGTGGAACACATTTTTGACCATTCAAACAAGTTGGTTTTCCTTTCCATGATTCTTCCAGTTTATAATGAAGCTGAAAATAAAAAAGAAAAAAAAAAGGATTCGAATTGAGAAGAAGAAAAAACTCAACTCTTTTTCGTACGGTAAAAGTAAAAGCAATTGAAATGATCATTAAAGAAAACATAATTGTTTGTCCAAGAATAAACTGAAATTCAAAAAATTTTCTTCTTCTTCTGAATTCTTCTGAACTCTTCTGAATTCTTCTGAATTCTTCTGAATTCTTCTGAATTCTTCTGAATTCTTCTGAATTCTTCTGAATTCTTCTGAATTCTTCTGAATTCTTCTGAACTCTTCTGAGATTTTCTGATCTCTTCTGAGATTTTCTGAACTCTTCTGAATTCTTCTGAATTCTTCTGAACTCTTCTGAATTCTTCTGAATTCTTCTGAATTCTTCTGAATTCTTCTGAATTCTTCTGAATTCTTCTGAATTCTTCTGAATTCTTCTGAATTCTTCTGAATTCTTCTGAATTCTTCTGAATTCTTCTGAATTCTTCTGAATTCTTCTGAATTCTTCTGAACTCTTCTGAACTCTTCTGAATTCTTCTGAACTCTTCTGAATTCTTCTGAACTCTTCTGAATTCTTCTGAGTTCTTCTTCTTCCTTCCTTACCAAAAATAATAAAAATGAATTTAAAAAGCAAAGTGAAATTAATCCGAGAAATGAAAGAACAAATAATGCGATCGAGTAGCATCCGATAAGTAAAAGTGTCACAATAAACTAAAAAAATGAGGATTTAAAGGGAGGCGAGGAAAAGCTCAAAATGCTCCAAAACCTGCGGATATTCGTTGACTCTTTCCGGTGAAACAACAGCTTGTGGAGCATTGAACGCCGCCAGAAAAGTTGTGATTAAAAGAGCCGACGAAATTGTCTGAAATTCGCTCTTTGATTCTTTAATTCTCTTTAATTATAGGATACATTTGGATCACAATTTTTCAGCCCCCCGATTTTTGAACTTACCAAAAATAAAAGATTAGTCAAAGTTCCAACGCATCGAGCAAGTGATGAATAAGACATCAGAAAAACAAAAAAAAACAATGAATCTAGTTTAATCTGAAATTTTTTTTTCTTGTTTTTTTTTTTTTTTTTTTTTTTTTTTTTGAAATAATCACACTTTCACTATCGTTTTAGTTGTTGCATGAAATGAGTTGAAAATAAAATATAAAACGACGAGGACGACGGACGGCGAAAAAAAAAAGACGAAGAAGAAGAAGGAAGAAAGAGGGGGGGGGAGGAGAAGGGTTGAAGGGGGGGGGGGGGGGGAAGAAAGAAAACAGAAAAAGATTTCGAGAATTTGGATAGACAACGACAGAAAAGAAAAAAAGAATATTTTTAAAAAGAGGGAGAAGAAAAGAAAGAAAGAAGAAGAAGAAGGAGAAGAAGAAGATGAACGAAAATTCAATACAAAACCTTCGTTACCACCACACACAAACCGACAGGCCATAGGAGATGGAGAGAGAGAGAGAGAGAAAGAGAGATAAAACAAAAAAAAGAAGAAGAAAATAAATAAATATTGAAAAGCTTTCAAAAAGAGAGAAAGAGAGAGAGAGAGAGAGAGAGAGAGAGAGAAATTCGTGAAATTTAGAAAAGCATTTGATATCGCTTTTGTCCATTTTTATTTTCAAAAAAATGTTTTTTTTATCGATTTTTTGGATTTTTATTAAAATTAAACCAAAAAAAAAAATGTTTTTGGTTTGGTTTGAAACTAGAAAAAAACACAAAAAAGGATCATAAATCAATGATTCTTCTTCTTCTTCTCGTTTTTTGTTCTTTTTCATCTCTTTTTCAATTACTTTTTTCCTTTTATTTCTGATCGATTAGAAAGAAAATCAAAAATTGTTTAGTTTTTCTCAAAAAAAAAAAAAAGAAGAAGAAAATGGAATTCTTCAACGACTTTTCTTCATTTCAAACAAAATTTGGTGTCAAAACAAATTGGATCAATTTCAAAAAAAAAAGACTTAATCGACGTTTCACAATAAAGTTACAAAATTACTGTAACATGATTTTGAATGTGTGAATGTCCCTTTAAACATCATCAAACATGTTTGAGTTCAAAAACCTTTGTTTTTTCACCCAAAAAAAAACCATTAATTTTTAAAAAGTCAAGTAGCGAGGGGGGGGGGGGGAGCTTTTGCCTTGGATACGATTTTTTCTCGACTTTTCAATCATTTGAACATATTTTCCTTCTCTGATAAAATCTTTGCTCATTTTCAACCAAATTTTTGTTGAGGTTTTCGATTCTACCAAAAAGAGGTTGAGAATTCCTACATCTCTTTCTTTAATCATAGAAGGTAAAGCACCTCTCATGAAGACTGTTCTAAAGTCCTTTGATTCCCTGTTATATTCCTACCAAATCAAGGAGTTCAGTAGGCAGATCAGTAGGCTTCAGGTCTTTTAAGAAAGAAAGAGAGAGAGAAAGAGAGAAAAAGAGAAAGAGAGAAAGAGAGAGAGAAAGAGAGAGAGAGAGAGAGAGAGAGAGAGAGAGAGAGAGAGAGAGAGAGAAGTTTCTTCTTACAAATCGACATTCTTTTTATCGATTATTTAAAAAAATGGGAAAATGAAAAATATTTTTAAAGTGTTTAAGCATGAAAATTGAAATAAAAAAATAAAATCGATATTTCAACAAAAAATTGGTTGAAATAAGAATTTCTTAAGACTTCATCAGAGAAAGAAAATATGTTCAAAAATGTTATCCTTTCTAACCAGACAAAAGCTCTCTTTCCTCAGTTAAAAGAATTTGAAAATTTTTGAAAAATCCTCAAAAAATGTTGAATTCTCGTTAACCAAACAAATAAATATTCAACACATTTTTCATCATTTTTTTTCGTTTATTAAAATTCTGTTTAAACCAAGTATCCTAGAGCAACAAGAAAAAAAATCCAATTAGGTTTGAGCTTTTTTTTGTAGTTAAGTCGTCAAATAAAAAACAAATTAAAAAAAAATAATAAAAATAAAAACAAAAGTTTTATTTAAAAAAAAAACAAAAAAAAAACGAAGCTTAAAAGTAAAAAAAACCAATCATTGATAGATCAAAAAAAAATAAATAAAGCTTTTCCTTTGTTTTTCACGTTTGATAAGCGCTTAATTTGGATGATGATAACGAAAGTTTGTTATTTATCATTTCTAAAGCTTCAATGACTAACAAATTTTCAATTTCCGTTAAATTTTCCACAATTTTTCCCATTAAAAATTGGTTGAAAATTTGAAAGTTGAACATTTCAAAAGGGAAAATAACCGGAATTTTTCGCGAGACGCCACTACAAGTTATGTTTGCCTTTTTTTTTAATGGTATAATGTAAAACGATGAAATATTGTTAAAAATAAAGAGGTATCAATTCAATGACTTTTCAAAAAAAAAAAAATTGAAAAAATGAGAATTGATTATCTGATATTGATTGATTAAATATTTTTAATTTACATGTTTTATTTAAAAAAAAACAAATCGTTTCTTATAGAAATCGAGTACAAGTAAAACCCGGTTAATGGCATAGAGAAATGAATAATCAGATATTAATTAATTCCTATTTTAAATATCCAAAAGTTCTTTTTTCTCTGATCTGGCTACACTTTCTGAAGAGTTTGTATATTCATTATCTTCTAATAGTGCGTCCAATCGATCTGCAAATATTTCTATTTATATGTAAAATGCAAATAAATTTCGGCACAGTAAGCCGAAATACATATTATACAAATAATATTATTAAAATTGGCGGAAAAAAAAAACATTTTTAAATTTAAAATTACCTTGTGAAACCACGGATGATAATAAGAATCCATCAGAATGAAGAATTCTTAAAAACAATCCAATATTTATAATTCCAAAGCAAAGACCACCACCAAATGCAATGGCAGCAAATGAACTGGAAAAATTGAATTTTTTAAATATTTTAAAACTGTAATAAATCTTTTTTTTTTTACCTGTGCATTTTATTAAAATTTACCCAAGCCCATCCGATGCAAAAAGTTTGAACTCCAAATCGAAAAACAATAAAAGAAAAGAGATTCAGATATGCAATCACCTTAAAAATGTTTAGATAATTATTTTGCCGATTTTTGTTTGCAATTTACTTTGGAAAATCCTATCATTGAAGTTGTAGATAATTTTGAAATATGAAGAATTGATCGAGAATGTAAGAATATTGATGAAACTTCCATTAACATTGCCCAATAAGCATAAAGCAAGAATTTCTGGGAAAGAACAGCAGTTGATAAAACAAAAATTGAAGCAGTATGATGAAAAAGAAGAACTCCAGTGGAAATCGATAATCTGCAATTATTTGAATATTTAAAAGAAAAAAAAATGAAGAAACTTACTTATCGTTGATTATAAGATCAATTCCATCATACAAAAAATATCCAATTGATAAAATAATGATTTGTGAATCAAAATTTGAATAATAGTGAAGAGGTGAAGCAAACATGAGTCGAGTATTTAAACAAAAAAATACTAGAAGATAAATTCCGGATATCTTAAAATTTAATTATTTATTTTTCTTTTAATTTAAATGTTTTTGTTAACAAAAAAAATAGAAATTTTACTGATGAATGAATTAGTGATGTAGTCAGATTTATTAAGCGTTTTCGTTTAATTCCTTCTTGCCAATTGGTCCAACAGTGTGATGTGACAAGAAAATTGATTGCATACCTTTATATTTTAATTTTAATTAAAAAAAACCAGAATAATGAAAAATTTTACCAAATCAACGCATAAAACATCATTGTCGGGAAAAATATTGAATAAAAGAAGCCGATATAAGATGGAGCGCGAAGTTCAGCACCATCTGAATTTTTATTTAATTAATTTTTAAATTAAAAAAAAACTTAATAATAATTATCTTACTATTGATACCAAGTTGAGTCCAATTATCAATTGAAAAAAATTCGAAAGGACTATTTTTTATTTTTTGAATTGTTTCCTCTACTAAATTCGAATTTGCAATGTTCATTTGTGCAAAACTCTGAAATTTATTTTTAATAAGCTTTGAAAATAAAAGAAAATTTTTAATAAAATTAAAAATGTTTTAAATATCAAAAACTTGTAGAATTAGAATTTTGTTTAATATTGAATTTTAAGAAATCAATTTCATCAACGCCTGGAAATCAAACAAAACATTCAACAAGAAAAAACACCAGTAAAATTCAAAACGAATGAATCATTTCTTTAAAAAAATAAAAATAAAACACAAAATTGATTTTATTGTTAAACGCCCTAAAACGAAGAGAGAATTGAAAAATAAGTGAAATTAGAGAAAAAAAGGAAAGATACGAAATACTTTCGTGAGTAATAAATAAATGCGAACAAATGAAAATGGCCTAGAAATCCAAAGTTTACACTTTTTGCTCTCTCTCTTCGCCAACTCATTTCTTTTATTTATTTATTTATTTAAATGAATAAGCTTTTGCTTTTAGATTATAAACTTTAGAAAAAAATTTTATAAAATTTTAAAATTAAATAAAGCCGAATATTTCAAACGTAAAATTATCGAAATAAAATGTTGACGGCGTCTTCTAAAAAAGAGAAAGAGAGAATTTTTCAGGCTCGATAAAATCTACGGTTGCTAGCTGGGATAAAAATTAGATGAAACCTTCTGATTTTTTTCTAAGATACGCAATAGATTCAATCAATTTCTAAAATTTTGCTTTTTTGAAAAAAAAAAACTTTTTTATACTTTTAATGATTTTTTTGACTTTTTATTTGTTCAGAATAATTTGAAAGTTGGTTTGGTTTTGTTTTCCTAATAAAGCAAATAAAAAACAATTACATTTTTTTAATTAAATAAAAAAAATTTAAAAAATTATAAAATTATAAATGGTTTCAAAATATATAAATAAATTCACATGTAAAACTATTTTTTGCTAGTATAATTTCCAAAAAAAAAAAAATAAATTTTAAGAAAACCATATAATCTTCTTTTCGTGACGAGGCCAAAAACAATTAAAACCACCATTGCGTCTTTCATGCACTTATTTTTCACCAATATTTTAATCGATTTTGGTTAAAAAAATTTTTTTTGTGATAAAAAGAAACTGATCAAGTTTTGAATGATATTTTACCATTGAAACGTTTTTTTAAAAATCATCCGATTTTTTCCAAAACTGTTTTATACTTTCAATTATTTGTTAAATGATATTTTAATTTGTATTAAAAACAAAAAACCCTTTTAAAGTAAAAAATATTTATCGCAATTCTAACAAGAATTCAATTAAATCAAAGGCAAATTATTTTTTTCGAGGTTGAAGAACAAATTTCAACTGCACAATCGAACGAAAACCCGTTTAAAAGCCGAAAAGAAAATGATTTCAGCTTTAATTATTTCAAATCGAGTCTATAAAAAAAGTGAAATAAATTTTTTGATATCACAACTATGAACATGAAAGTGAGAAGAATCGTAAGAAGAACAACATTTTAAACTGGATTAAATTACACCGGAAAATGAAATTGAAGATAATTTTTGTCTTTTTTTTAAATCAATAAAATTCTTAAAAAATCAATAAATCAAACAATTGTTGCAGTTTTTGGTTGCTGATTTCGAGTTGGCGATGGTGTTGATTGTTGCTTTTGTTTATAATACGACAATAATGCTTCCATTTGTGGATTTGTATTCATCCCAAATTTCGACGAGTTTGTCCCATTAAATGTATTATTTTGAGATGTTGCTGATGTATAAGGTGGAAGTGATCCACGTGGAAGATGTGTTACACGTGCAACTGGTGGTGGTGCATGAAAACGTGGAAGTTCTGATGCAGAATATGGTTTTCTGGAAAATTTTGTTTTTTCCTTCCAATATTTCATTCATATTGATTTCTTACCCTGCTAGAATTACTGTAGTTGATGGCGGAGCAACAGGAAAAGTTGTGATTCTTGTTGTTATATTTTGTCGAATCATATCATCATTGATTCCATTGATTCTGCCATTTCCACTCGTTTTTCCCGAATATCTTCGATCTAAACTCGCTGTTGCAAATCCTGCTTGACAAGATATGCTTGATGTGATTCTTCGAACATTGATCGTGTGTGATGGATGATCGATTGTTGGTGTCACATCCTCATTTTCGCCATCATAATCAACATCGACAAACTGTTGACAAGCATCATTTAATGGCACTGAATACGTCGAACTTCGATTATTTCCACTATTCTCAACACTTATCGAATGAGCTGATTGAGCTCGCTTTCGTTGTTGCTGATGTTGCTCATCCTAAAAAAATTGTTTCATTTTTTCTTTTTTCAAAATATTTTATGAACAAAAACCTGAATTGTTGGATAATGTGCTTGACGATAGCTACTTCTATAGGATGTTGAACGATATCCCATATTATCACAACTGAAATTTTTCAATTTAAATCTTTTTCTTTTTCACTAAATTCACATTAACTAGCACAGAAGAGGGAATAAACATTGTGAGAGTTTCTATTAGTAACCGAAAAATACATTTTTTCCCCTTTTTTTAAAGCTTATAACACCAAAGGATTTAATTATATTTATTTGTTTTTCTTTGAACAACGAATGAAATTAAAATTAATAAAAAAAGGGAGAAAAGAACAAAAAATGTTAATATTTCTTTATTAGTGAATTTTCTTTTTTTTTAAATAAATTTGAACATAAAACTAAACAAAAAACAACACAAATCATCAGAATGTTTAACCCCTCATCTTTTTCATAACCGGAAAGAACTCAGAAATATCAAGCGAGAAGCGTCGATTATTACGATGCGTTTGCCTCAATCTTACTAACATCGTATTTGTCGAATTGTCGCACATTGGATTATCCAAATGATCATTGTAATGGAATCCATTATTTTGCATCAGCTGATTTTGCTTTCTTGAATTCGGTCTTGGTGGTAAACCCATTCCAATTGAATCCGATCCCGAACTTGTTGATGATGATGATATTCCAGAATACCTTTGTTGTAGCGAGTGACGCGAAATTACACTATAAAAGAATTTGGATTGAGGAAACATGCCAAGAGGGAAAACATGTGAGTAAATTTTTAAAAAATTGTTTTCATAAAATAAATAAACAATTTTTACCTTGGTGCTCGTCTAGACACTCTTCCATGATCTTCCATATCATTCTTATCTTCGTTTATTCTATGACTTCGAGATAAATCTGGAATTGATCCTCTTGGAGTTGTTGGGCAACTCTTTGTCACTGCGTTATTTGCCCCATTATTAGTTGTAGACCATGAATCTGAATATTCAAAAAAAAAATTTTTGATTTTTGATTCAAAATCAGCCAAAAACTAACTATTACTTCCTTCACTATTAATACTGCTTATATCTGGCTTACTAGCCGAGTGTCGCATTTGTTGAAGTCCTTGCTCAAGTCGATTGAGCCTCAATCGGGCTGCTTGAAGATCTTTCTGTCTCTTCTTTCGAACCGATTTGTTCGTATGCTTTTCTGTTGCCAATCGTGATGCAGCAGCAACAATTTTTCGATGTAACTCAACGTCGGTTTCCAATTGGCTCATTTTGTCTCCCTTCAAAAAATTAATTATTATTATTTTTTTTATTATTATTTTTTTTTTGTTTTAAATCGTGAAAATGTTCTAATTTAATTATTTTTTTTTCCAAATTGTTTTATTTCTCGCCAAGAAATAATTAAAAAGTGCAACTTTTAATCATGTCAAAAAGTACAAGAAGCTTGTAGGCTATTTTTGTCATTTTCTTCTTTCTTTTTCAATATTTCATTTAGCATTGAACCAAAAACATTCGGTCAATGGATTAAGGGTGAATTTGACAAATTCTTGACAAAAATTCTTGATAGTCGACCACTTCCATTGAAATTTCCAAGAAATTTACTTGTTGAGTATGTTTTTTTTTTAAATTTCTTCTTCCTCCCAACGCTCATCCGTGTTCTTCTTTTTCAGACTTTATGTCGCTCGAACTCTTTTATTTGCTAGCTTCACAATTGGCGTTCGTGTTGGAGCTCTTCCAATCGTTTACATCTTTTTTCGCGAAATATTTGGTTATTTCATTGTTAATTCAATTACTTATTTAGCTCTACCACTGATTGGTCTTAACGTTGCCTTACTTTCTGTCAAAGTTGATACTTTTTTCGTTTTATAACTCAATTAATTTCAATCCACTTCAGAAGAAAATAAACACCGATGAAGCTCGCGCCGTCGGAATAATTTGGGCATTTTTGTGCGGAATCTTTTCATCAATTTCCAATATTCATTATCAACTCAGCGAACATGGTGCTCCGACATATTTTATGCCAGTTATTGTTGGCTTAACAGTTTATGCTCTTTCTGGCCGTTTAGATCATGATCGTAAATTACTTGTTGGTGTTAGTGTTGGAAGTGCTACATCAATTTCATTGATATTGCTTTTAATTACTGGTAAATATACAACAATTCTTCATCATTTTTGTTTTTTTTTAATTTTTTTAAAAATTAGGCGAATTTTCATCATCAATTATTTTCCCTCTAACTTTGTGCACTATTAATGCAATTATTGGCTTACAAACTATGATTTATGATCTCATTGAGGATGGTTTGTTTTGAAAACTTGTTTCCCTCTCTCCCTCTCTCTTTCCTTCTTTCTCAAAAAATATTTTAAGGAGCAAACATTGATGGTGCCTTAACTCACACTGTCGGTGTGATTTTTGTTATGGTTAATATGTTAATTGTTAGCCGAGTAACTGGAAAATATGCTGAAAATCCATCTAGCAACAATGTTGCTGCTTCAACACCATTTCATTCTGTCTTTTCGGGATAAACATTTTTCTTTCAACTTTTTTTTCTTCTCCCCCCCCCCCAACTAACCTTATCTGCTTTTATCATTTCATCTGGAATGGAATAGGCCGTTCCGATTCGTCGTTTCAAATGTGGAAAATCATCGCCGGGTAGGACAGCCATGTGAATTTCGTCTGGCAGAATTCCGGTGATTTCTCCTTCTTCAATACAACAATCTTTGAGTTCACGCAATTTTTTATGCAACAATTCTTTGAGAATTGTTTTTCTTTCTTTTAATTCATTATATCGTCGAAGATCATTTTTAAATTCTTCTGGAGTTCTTTCTGAAATTTTTTTTTAAATAAAAAAAGAGGAAAGAAAACAAACTATGAAATGACGATGTACTACTGTTTTGTGTCTGCGTTAAATTTCCTTTGGCATTTGTTGACAGCGGTAAACTTGATGTACTGCCATCACCTATTTTTGCTGACGGCATTGTGCCAGCTGATGATGTTGAATATAGTGAGCTCAACGATGGTAAACTTGATCCCAATGAGCTACTACTTGTTAATCGATTTAATTTTTCGACCAATTCTTGATGATCGACAAGTGTATTGCGTTGTTGGCTCTTCTGAAATTACGAAAGAATTGGAAAAAATGAATAAAAATGTGAAGAATATTGAAGGATAAAATAGGAAATGTGTCAATCAACAAGTGACAAACGTTTTGATGGACTCTTCTTAGCTCATTAAGCATCAATATTTAATGAGAGATGATGACGATGAGTACCGAGAAAATGGGCGTGGCTAAGGTATTGCGCAAATCGAGAAGCTAAACAACGAAAGAGCCAAAAAAAGGGCGGTCCGAACCAAAAAAAAATATTTCAAATTTTTTTCGTTTTTCATCTAATTTTTGAAATTATATTAAATTGTTACTTTTGTGAAAAATTGAATTATATTAAAAACTAAAAAAAATTTAAACAGAAATGAGAAAAAAATTCAAAAACTACCGTATTCATGTTTCAGACCTCCCAGTAGTAATTAACTAAATTCAAGTTTTTTAGTTGAAAAATTTAATTGATGAACAACTTTTAATTAAATCGAATTAAAATTTTCGTTTTCTGTGATTTGTTTTTTCGAAAATTATTCGAATTAAGACAAAATTCAAATTCTTCTTCTTTTTTTTTTTTTTTTTTTAAAAAATTACACAAACAAATTTATATTTAAAAAAAAATACTAAAAAATGAAGCTTCCAATGTTGTTCTTTCTTCAATCTATTAAAACATGTGTTTATGTTCAAAATGTTCACATGAATCCGAGAATGAGGAAGAGGAAGAAGAAGAAGAATGAAGACACACGGATTATCGCCTGATGATTTCCTCTTTTTCTCTCTCTCTCTCTCTCTCTCTCTCTCTTCTTTCTTGTTCATATTTATGTGTACTGTGGCGACAGGTGTGGTGGTTTTTAGAGCTGTCCGCAACTATCCACATAATCTGCCAATTCAAATTATGCCTGATGATTAATTTTACCTAGCTTATACATACATGCTCAACCAAATTGAGAATGTCAGAATCGATCAATTTTTGTTAAGCACAAATTTTTGGAAAAGAAAAACATGAGTATCACAATGAATTTCAGTTTTTTTCAGCTTTTCAGAATTTCTTCGTGCTAGAAAAAAAATTTAAACCATTAAATAATTAAATTAGGATTTAAAAAACCACAATTTGTTTTTTTTAATCAATGAAACACAAAAATAATGAAGTGAATAAAAATCGTGGAAAAAAAATGTCTTTTTGATCAATTTAATTTCTCAATCTCTTTTCTCTCAATTTTATTTTGTTAATATAATTATCATTATGTTAATTATACATTTTCTCATCGAAATTACGAAACATGTTGCGCATATTCTCATAACATACTTGCTACTTCAGATTAACCTAATTTAGCACTACCTAAATATTTTGTAATTCGATTCCGCGAAATAAAACATGAAAAATGAAACGAAAAATGCACATTTTTATTCAATTATCGATTTGATTAACTCTTTTTCATATTTTTCGAAAAATTCTGTTATTCTTATTAATAATATGTATATAACAATTTTTGAGCTCATGTCGGTAAATGTGTTGACGTACTGGCACCTGTCATGACATACAATGACCTGGTAATCGTTTCTAGTCAAGCCAAAAAAAGAAAAAAAAACATCTTCAGATATTTGAGGAATGTGCTCAATTTAGATTCCAAAACAAAACAAAAAACCAAATCGGAATGAATTCAAATGAATTGAGCAATTAAAATATTCGAGTTCAAATCATTTTTCATGATCCACCAGATAAACGCATAAAACAAAGAAAATTTGGAACATATTGAGTTAAGGGATTTATTATTCACTCGATGATTATAAAAATTCATTCCCTTAGACACATTGAGAACAAAGAAGCCATTAAATATCGTAAAACATGTGTATTAAGAGATAGAAAAGAAAAATATGATGAGAGAAGAGAAAAAATATAAATTTTCTATCTATTTTACATTTTTGTCAATTAAATTTTTTTTTTGGCTCACACAAATTATTAAAAAAATGAATCATTTCAAATTCCAAATTAAACCAGTTCACAAAAAAAACATTGAAAATGAAAAAATCAAACTTTTTGATGAAAACATATCAAAAGGTTAACAAAATATCATTTCGAAAAACAAACGGAAATGAAAATGAACACAACTGACAAGGGAAAAAAATGTGAAAAAGTTCGAACCAGTTGTCATCTTTCTTTTTAAAAACTGGCCAAAGCAGAGAACAAAAAAAAACAACTAAAACGACTTTGGTCGCGTGATTTATGAACTCATAAAAAACACCAAAACTATATGATTATTACAGAATTTTTCCGATTTTTTTCTCAGTTTTTTAATGACTGGAACTAATTCTTGAAAAATGGTTTTGAGAAAAATGTTAAAAATTGAGAAAAAAGAGGTTTAAAAGTGAAACTTTTCCACAAACAAATACAATAAAAAATGAAAATTTTACTATTTTTCAATTCTCAAGAGAATTCCAAAGAAACAAAAGACAGAGCTCGGAATATTTTGTGAACGAAAAAAAATTAAAATAGATTTTTAAAAACCAAAAAAAAAAAATTCTCATAGACGGTAAAATTTAAGAAAAATTTTGCAGCTTTAAATTATGCTTTACATCGGTAAAATAAAAGAGAAAAGAAAAAAAAAACGAAGAAGAAAGAAAAAAGAATCATTTGATCTGGCTGCTTTTAGACGGGATTCATCTATTGAAATTTGATACTTTTTTTTTGATGGATAAGTGACAATAATGTTCGAATATGAGAATTTAGTGAACAATATAAAAGGTCAAAATTCTATGTAAGAATATGATACTTTCAGATAAAATCAAAAATATTCGGTTTATTTTATGAGTAGGAAAACAGAATCGCCCATATGTTATTTAAAGCTTATGATTTATACTTTTTTTTTGACAATTTTACGAATTTTACTTTCTTTTCGCAACCAAAATTCAAAAGCTTTTTTTTTCTTTTTTAAAGAAGAATTAAATTGTGTCCATTCAACTTTTCACTTTTATTTTTTATTTATTCAAACAAAAAAAAACGTAAAAACACTGCGCAACATTTTTCAAAAATTTTACCAAAAATAAAAATAAACTAAAGTGCTTTTCGTGTATTTTGGTGTTCAAACAAAAAAAAAGTAGAAAATGTGATGGTTGTGGCATGAAAAAAGGAAGGAAAAACGCTAATGTCATTTAGGATGGCACATACATACAAAATCGACCAAATGGCCAGTAGGCAACATTTATTAAGGCGGCTGGCTACTCTCAATTCTAATACAGCTCAAATCTCCCCCTCCCTTCTGTTTTTTTGTTCTTCTTTGAAATAAAATGGACAAAAAATGGAATAATTTGGAGCAACAAAACAAATATTTTTTTACAAATGAAAAGCACCCAAACTACAAATAAAAGTGTGTTTTTTTCTCAACTTTTCAGCTTCAGAATTGACCAAGAAAATAAAATTGAAAATAAATTACTAGAAAGTCAAAATATCAGAGGAAAATAACTAAAATAACATATCAAATAAACAAGAATTGAAAACGGAAAACCATGTTTACTCGGTTTAGCACACTTGTAAATATATTCATTTATATAAGGCGATGTCGCAAATATATTCCATTCTCTCTCTCTCACTTATTAATAATATTTTTATTTCAAACTGTATACCCATCTCGAGTACTTTACTTTGAGAAAATATTTTAATAAATTGCACAAATCTCAATTTGTACAGTTCAGCCGATTATTGGAAATAAAAAAAAACATATTCGAAGCAAAAATTATGCAACAGATTTTGAGAATTAGGAGGAGACAATTAAATCGACGAAAAAAAAAATCAAATAATAATTGCATAAAGGATTGATAAAAACCAGATTTCATTTGACACATAATTTAATTATGATAATATTTTTGAAGGAGGAGAAATTTTGTAATCAAACACACCTGAAGATATCGATGCCTATAAATTGGCCGAGTAGTTGCTCCCAAAGTATCATTGCTCATTCTAGCTAATTATTTACAGCCAGAAATCAAACAAAAAAAATGAGGAAGAGCCAGAAGAATATAGAAATAATAAAAGTTTTAAATAATCGACAAATTGATCAGTTGATCAGTTGAGAATTTCGTGGAGCATCGCTTCTTCTTTTTTTCTTTTTTTTTCTATTTTGCTCTTTTCAATTCTCATCCAATGTCACTTTTTTTCTTTTCACTCTCTTCACCGATCGACAAATCGTTCAACCAACCGACTGTCTGACTGGCTGACTGACTGACTGTCTGTCGAAATTTAACAAAAATTGTTGTCTTTTCAAATTGACGAGCCACACGTTTGAAGGAGGAACTGGGCACAAATACAAAAATCAACCGCTCTTTTCTTTCATTTCAATTGAAATACATAATATAACAAGTGGGTGGGTTGGTAGGTGGATGGGTTGGCTAGTACATATACATATTAATGTAAATGAAAGGTTCGACGATGGAAGAAGACGTTGATGTTGATGACGAAGACGAAGACGACAATCACAACAATTCGATGGATTGTGTTCAGTTGAGGAAAATATATGAGGAACAAAAAAAAGAAAAAGAAATATTATTGAAACAATAGATGAGAAGAAGAAGAAGATGAAGAAAAGATGATCGCGCGCGCGCGTAATCGGTCAAGCACTCCCTCACTCACCCACTCCCTTTACATTTCATCACATGCATGTACATTTACAAATACAAAACCATGTCCTTCTAACAGTTAAATAGAAAAAAAAAAAAAGAACAAATTAATAAAATTGTTCTCTCTTTTATGGATTACAAAAATCTAACCGATTAATATTATGTTTTGGTACCGAAAGGACACCGAATTCAATTCATTACGATTCAGTCATCCGATCAAATGTGAAATTTGAAATTCGCAAATCCACAGTTTTACAACTTTTCAACTTGTTTTCTCACAATTTTATTGTTGAATATTTCTCTTAAAATCTTCAATAATTGCAAAAGTCTCTTCTTCGTTCTTTTTCTGACCTCAGAATAATTTTAAAACAATCGTTTTTACGAGTTTTTCTTTTGTTTTTTAATTGTATCGTCCCCGACAATTATAAGAATCGAGAGTTCATCGTAAAACTATCAAAAGGTGCGATGCGAATCAACAAATGTGTTGTTGTTTCCTCTTTTTTCATCTTCGGATGTTCCATCACCCCAAAATTATTTTATTGTATTTTAATTTCCCCTCGTTGTTCTTCTAAATCTCTTTTAATTCCTTTTCTTTTTCTCCCCTTTTTAAAACCGCGCAAACACATGTTGGATTTGTGTTCTTTTCGAAGGTCGAATAAATCAAAACATTTTTGCCATTTCCAATCCGATTTAATCCGCTTCAATTAATTTACTATCTTCCAACTTTTCTCTTTTCTCGCTTTTTTTTCTGTCATGGAAAAAGTACGGAAAAAATCTGTTTTCATTCTTATTCATCGTTTTATACATATGGGAAACGAAGAGGAGACGCTATTTTTAATGCTGCTCACAACAACATGCACTGTTTGAAGAAATTCTTACGCCTCACAAAGTTCTCAAACAAAAAATTCTCTGCCCATCGTTTTTTTCTTCTTCTTTTAAATCAATTATTCATTTACCTTTTTCTTTATATTCGTAGGAAAGTTGGTAAATTCACCAAACTTAGCCGCTGTTTTCTCAACTTGTGAAACAAATGAGACAGAAATTTTGAAAACTACAAAATCTCGTAGTTTTCTCTCTTTTTTCTTCAAATCATGTATTCAATTGTATGACACGGAGACTTCTTCAAGTATGGCACATTTCTCTTCTTACCGCTGACACGTTTTTCTTTTTTGTCAAGTGATTCATCAACAAATTGTTAACAATAAGTTGGAGCAACACAAATGATTAAAATGAGAAAAAAACACATTGAAGAAAGAAAATACAAGGTGGAAAAAAGAAAAGAGCAACTATCGCAGGAGAATAAAGGAATGTTGTCTTTTGCCGCATTTTTGTATTTGAATAGCAAAAAGATGATTTAAAATTAAAAAAAAAAGATAAAGAAAAATACTTTTCTGATGAACAAAAAATTATTCGACGCTAAATAATAAGAATTTGAAATGCTTTTTCTATTTGATTTAAAATTCTTTCTAAAAAAAGCAAATAAAAGACAATTTTCGAAAAAATTATATAAGAAAATGTGGCACTTAAAAGTCTCCTCAATTTCCACTTTAAAAAATAATCAAAAAAAAAAGAAGAAGAACATGAAAAACAAAAAAAAACTTGACAATACAAAAAAATAGAGAAGCCACACACATTTTTTTTCATTCCAGCGAGAATGGAAACGAGAATAAAATAATTTTTTTGTTATATGACAAATAAGAAAACGGCGGGAAATATGCAAAAAGAACGGCGTGAACAAAATAGAAAAAAAATTGAAAACTTCGGAAAGAAACCAACCGACTGACTGACTGAATGCAAAATAATAATCAACACGTCGCTTGAAAATGTTCAACAAATTTTGTTGCTTGCTATTGGTGTTTGCATTAATAATAAATACAAATTTTCAAAATATGATGAGAAAATAATTAAAACATCTTATCGTAATATTATATACAAATTTTTATAAAAACAATCAATACACATAAAATGTATTATATTTATAATATTTTATCATTATTCATATTTTAATTTAAAACAATCAAAAAATAATTGCCTTTTTTAATAAAAAGACGCCATTGAATGGTTTTGTTTTTTAACTCAAAAATCACCTAATAAAATGTCAAATCAATGAGAAAATTGCAACAAAAAATGATGAAGAATAGGAAAAAAAGAAGAAGATGAATTGGAAGAAAAGTGTAAAAATGAAGGAAAAAAAGTTTGGAGCACAAGAGTTGTAAATGTCAAATACATCGACGTTCAGGGTCATATTTTTTTCATAAAGAATTTCTTTGCAGAATATTTGGTTACAGATTTCCGTTTCAAAACTTTTAAAAATTCATTCAAAAAACAATTTTTTGTTCGATTTCTTGTTGACTGAGAATATAAATATATATTTTTTAAATAAATAAGAGGAAAAAATATATAAATTTATGATGTTTTTTTAAATTTTAAATTGAATATTTTCAAATTTTTTTTTTTTTTTTGGTTTGTTTGACAAAACAAAACAATTTGTTGAGACTTCAATGGGTGCGGCTGCTCACACATACAAACATCACAAATCACACTGTCACTACACAAATGTCATTTCTTTTTTCAAATTTTGTTGTTCGAAAAAATGTCTTTTTTTTCGAAAAATAAAAATTTATCTTTAGACCGAATTTTGATGATCTTAAAAGATTTTTTTTTTGGTTTCGCTCAGAATTTTCTTTATTCAATGTAAATTTATAAGGATCATTTTTTAAATCAAAAAAAATCCAATAAATCAAATTGGAAACATCCGCTTGCGTAACTCGGATTAACGGTACTTCAAAAAAAAAAAGAGTTTTCTTACGTTTGCTACTATTTATGACACATTTTTAATGACATAATAATATTTAATACCTAATTCACTCATAAGCTTTGCTTTCTTATTTAATTCAATTAATTTAATAACCAAAACAAAAAACAAAAAATCCCAAACTTCAACCAACCAATTCAACGTCTATGAATTAAAATATTCAAAAAAAAAAAACTCAAGGTTTTAAATGCAAATTTTACGACTTACCACAAACCAATCGTACAAGAAAAAAAACGTTGAGAAAAAACTTTAGAGAAATCTTCGAGAAAAACTCAAATATCCATTAGTTTCTTAACTGATTTCTTAGAATAAAAAAGAGAACTGGAGAAGAAAAAAAAAGTAAAAACAACCAAGTGATTAAGATTGACGAAAAAAAATAAACATTGTGATGATTCAAAAAAGCTTTCACAAGAAAAAAGATTGATTATTATGACACAAGAAGAAGAAGACAAAAAAAACCAGAAAAAAAAACATTTTTTGATTATTTTCAAACACTTTTTTTCAAACAAAAAAATACCAATTTCTGAAGATTGAGACCGACAAAAAAGAAGCAGAAGAAAAGAAGAAAAATACAATTCGTCACAGTGACTAGACACACAAAACAAACCCATTACGTTTTAACAACACAATGGCTACCGGATTTCAAATTGAAATCTTCAATTGCTGGATTATATGTATGTTTCAATTGTATATGTAGATAAATATATATATATATATATATATATATAAATTTAAATAAAATTTAAAAAATAACTATAGCAACTAACCTTTTTCACTTCTCTTTGTTCCAAATAAAATTGATGTTGTGCAATTGCTGCCGACCAAATTGTTCGGCATACAAATGATGAAGCACACGTAAAATTATAGATATTCGATAGTTTAATTGATTTTGAACGACGTCTTCCACTTGAAACTCTAAAAAGAAGATTTTTTATTTTAAATTTAAATCTTCATTTTTTGTTTTCAATTTATTTAATTGTTCTCCTTGTTCTTTGCCTAATCAAATATTTCTAATCAATCAATTTTTAAATTGCCCAAACCCACTACACTTTCCCATTTGTTTTTGCATATTTTTTGAAAGCGAAACAAGAAAAAGAAAGAACGAAATTTTATTTGTTGCCGGACAAAAGCACCCGAAAAATGACCGTAACATTTTCTCATTAATTATTTATGCGCCATGCCGCATGTCAACTCATTTTTGTTTCGAAATTATTTTGAACAAACGGAACAAAAAAAATGGAATTTTATATTCAAACGTATGTATACAGTGAGATTCAAATTTTTGACTAAAACTTTATTTATTTATTTTCTCACTGTCGTAAAACCATATCATTCTTTTTATATATTTATCACATTAGACAATGGTTTGAGCAAATGCTACAAGTTCTAAATAATAGAAAAAAAAACGAAAGTTCATTTAAGGCATCCGAAAACAATTCATTCGTCATATTTTTTATTATGTAATCATAAATCTATAATTCTATTAAAAATATTTAGTCTATAATAAAGAAGCGGGTAATCTGAAAAGGAAACTTTTACAATGACGCAATTTTTTGCTACTGCGACAACGAGCGACAGTTGCGTACTTTTGGCTGGTTGCTCCTTTGTTTATATTACTTATTCAAAAAAAAAGTAGTTAACCTGTTAATATTTTATAATTTTATTAAAAAAAAAAGAATGAGGGAACTTTTTGTTTAAAGTCTGCACGTATTATTAAAAATTGGTTCTAAAAACAACCCGGTGAAACAAACTATTAAAAAAATGTTTCTTTATTTTAGAAAGTAAATATTTAATATTTTTTTTTAATATTTAATTTCGAAAAAAAAACATAAATTAGTTTTATGGGATCATTCACACAGAAAACAAAAAAAAACTCACAATGTTGTCGGATGATTGAACGCTTCAGATAATTGCTGATCATTTTCCAAAATGTTGTCCGTCGTTGTTTCTGCACTTTTTTGATCATCTCTACAACAAAAATAAATCATTGGAATGTGAACAATTTATCAGGGTGTGGTTTTTTATTTACTTTTTCGATTTTCGGATTTCAATTGAAAACTTTGTTTCTCGATAATACAAATTGTCAATTGTTCGCCATGGAAAAGCCTAGAAATTTTTTTTTAAAAAGAAATCACTTTTTTTTTGGATTTTACCAAATATGGTGTGATTAAACTTCGATTTTTGGTTTTTCGATAAACGAAAATTCCTTTGGCTCCAATTGAAACCAGACAAATTTCAGATAATTCGTTCCAAACTTCATACATTCGATATCCGTATGATTCACTTTTTTGAGCAGTTTTTAAGAAACTGAAAAAAATTTTTTTTTTTTTTTAATATAATTTTAAAAAATACCGTATCATTGCGATACCAATAGGCAATGTTTGATAAATTTGATATCTTTCAAAAACTTCTTTTTCAATATCCTCTTCGTCATGTTTTATCAAAATATACTGCGAATGAGAATTAGGCATGATTCGATTAATCGCCGCTCCAATAGTTTCTTCTCTTCAATTTAAAAAAAATGAGAACAAAACAAGAAAAATAAAATTAAAAAACAATTATTTTATTGAAGTCAATAAATTATCACATGTACTGATGATGGTATTAGCGGATCATTAACACGATGATCATCATGATCATCATCAATATGACCTTCTTTTTTTTTGGTGAGAAAATGAATTTATTACTGTTTGAAGTTTGATTTTAATATTAAAAAGATAATGATTTGATAACTTGAAAATAAAGTGTAATATCAAAACTTTTGGTTTTCAATAAAATAACTTACGAATTTTCAGGTGGAAAAATAGCCAAAAGTAAAGAGAGAAGCTCGAAATAATCATCACTATTTACAAGAAGTTCATGCTGAAATTATTGAAAATTTTATTTTGGCTGTAAGAAATATTTAATTTTTACTCTTGTTAATTGACAGTACACTTCCAAAAAGTACATTTTGATGGTGAATGGATTTTCAACATCAAGAATATCATCGACGAAAAATCTGTAATTTTAAGCTTATTCTAAATTCAAATTTTAGAGAAAAATCGAACCTAACGTGATATGACAATGATAAATGTTCTGTTCCACTTGTTGAAGAAGCTAATAAATCCCGAAGAATTATTGAAGATTCAAGCCAATGAAAATTGTCTCTGAAAAAAAAACAAAAATATTTAGAAAAACATAAAATTGAATTCACGATTTATCAATGATCGCTAAGCTAAAATAGCGAAGATCCAATCCTGAAAGATCACATTTCTTAGCAATCAATTCAAGCGCATCAGAAATTGATAACCGTGAGTGAAGAACAATCTGAAAATATTTGAAAATAAATTTAAAAATTAAATTAAAAATAAACTTCAATAATAGTTGAATCTAATAATCGAATGATAGCTTTCGGACGAGCCGATCGAAATACTGTTTTTGGCGTATTTTGACTCATTCAATTGTGATCTTTTTTTTTCTTTTTTTTACCAGTTTTCTCGCATTTGATATTTAATTTTTGGTTTTCTGAAAAGACAAAAAATTAAAATATTTTGACATTTTTTTCAATAGAAAACAACTATTTGAACAAAAACAAAATAAGAAAAAATTGAAAAAAAGACGAAAATATTTCGAAACTCGACGAATAAATGACAATGTACCCAACAAAAAAAAAGAAAGAAAAAGGGAAAAAATAAGATAAAATCTGATGAGTAAAAAGTGACACAGCTAATACCTCAGACCAAATATCGCTTGTCTTCAATGATTTTATCTAAACGTTCCATCTTTAAACAATCATGATATTTTGTTGTCTGTTTGATATCCGGCACAAAAATATTCTATTACGTCACCGTTCTTTTTACATTTTTATATTTGATTTCTTTTGTCTTCCGCTTTTTATTCTATTTTAAAAATACTAGAAAAATAGTTTTTCGAAAATTCGTTGGAAATTAAACAAAAAAAAGAATAAAAAAAGAAAACAAAATGTTTCTTGAATAGAAGAAATGTTTGGTGGCAGCTTTTCATCGAACAATAATTTACAACCCAACCACGAACTGTAAATTCATTCGTCTAATGAATTCAGAATCCAAATAAAAAGTGGTCATAAAATCGAAGAGGAAAATTAAAGATGGGATGGGTTGAATGAGGACAAAAAGAAAAAAATAAGAAGAAGAAGAAGGAGAAGGAGAAGACACAAGAAGAAAATGATGAAATGTATAAATTAGTGGGTTTCAAGGATGGTGATGGAATTTGCGGCCATATTCTCTAATACCAAATGATGCTAATGACATTTCGCGCAGATTTTGCCACACAAATTTTTTTTCTTCGTTCAAACAGCTGAAATTAAATGCGAAACAAGAAAGAAAAAATTTTTAATAGTTTTAAACAAAAAGCCAAAAGAAATTTCACATAATTATAACTTAAATGAACACATTTTCATTTTTAAACTTGAACAAAAAAAATTATGACAATTTGTGCAATTTTGCGTGAAACTTCAGTTAAACACACCTGTACGCAACCACCGCAAACTCAAAATGACAGTAACCCACACAAACACCCACCACTTGAGAGTAAAAAAAAACGTTTGGAATTCTGGAGTTTGTCGCACGAATATCTTGATAAATAAAAAATCATAGATTTACACAAACACACACGAAAAAATTGGGTTGCTATGACAAAATTTGAGAATGAAAAACAAAAGGGAAGAAAAAAACCAATTTTACATGATAACATGAGAAAATATTTAATTTTGCTTTTTTTTTTCTTCTTCGCTTTCAAAATATTCTTTAAGCCGTTGAAAATTGATTTTTTTTTTGAAAAAATCTAAAAAAAACAAAATTTTGTTAGGCCGAGCTACAAGTTTCAGGGCTCAAATGAAAAAAAAATCAATCAATATTTTTTCAAAAAATTTCCCCAAAAAATCAATTTACATTAATTAAAAATTCCAAACCATTTATTCTAAAATAAAGGCGGAGGGGGGGGGGGGTGCGTTAGGCGAGGCATCAAACTTTTGATAAAAAAATTGGCACAGAGGTAGTCGTGCGTCTAATTGCTACTACATAGGGGAAATCTCTTTTAAGGAAAAAAAAAATAGAAAAAAGTTTTTTTTTTGTGTTTCATTTTCTCATCAAAAAGTATGTAGATGAGAGACAATGAAGATGATGATGAAGATCAGATGAGGAGAGGAAAAAACGAGACAGAGAGAGAGAGAGAGAGACAGGGTGGTGGAGGAGGATTTCATTCCCACCCGCGTCTTTCTTCTTTCTTTCTCTTTTCTTTCAATGTTTCATTTTGGTGAAGAAGAAGGTTTTTTGGGTGTAAAAAAGAAGCCATTATTTTCTCTTCTTTTTTCATATTCCTCCCCTCCCCTCGCCACCTTAACCACCAAGCAACATTTCTGATGAAAAATGGGTGGTGTTGCCTCCTCCCCCCTGTGCCTCCTTTTCTTTTGCGCGCCAGTTTCAAAAAGTTTGAATAATAGAAGCGGGTAAACCCAAAAGCGGTAGGTAATGCCCGTGTGATTCTTCTTCTTCTTCTTCTTCTTTTTTTGTTCAACATCAAAATAAAAACCGACTTTTGGGCGAAGGAGGATGAGCAGCAAAAAGCGAAAGAATGAGTCAGAGCAGTGAGTGTGAGACTAGACTGGTACCAGGCAATTTTTGAAAAAATTCAAATTAAAGCCGACTCGAAAATGTTAAAAAATGGCGAAATAAAAAAAAATTTTAAAGGAAGAAAATATTTGATTTTTTCCAAAAAAAAATTGTGACAATAAATTCCTTTTGGCAATAGAAAATTTACAAAAAAAGGGCAAACAAAAATTATTCAAAAATTTTTATGATTTTTCGCCAAAAAAAAAAAAGTCGTGAAAACGATTTTCTCGATTTGATTTTCTCAACAAATCTTTCAATCACAAATAAAACAATCCAATTGAGTCAAGATGATGATCCTTTTCAATTTATTTGGTAAGAAAATGATTTGGGTGGGTATCAAAAAGTACTTGACGGATCGAAAGTCGAGACAATTCAACAATAACTCGACGAAAAAAAATATTTATGAACAAATAAATCATTTAAATTAAATAAAAATAAAATAAAATATTATTATTATTATTAATAATAATAATAATAATAAAAATAAAAAAACAAGTTTATAGGTCAGTGAACATTTGGTTATTCATTTTATGTTGTTTGGGAAGAGGAAGGGAGGAAAAACCTGCCAATTATTTTGTACCAAACATTTTTTAAGTAGGTCCTACCTACAGTACTGGCCATAAATTAATTTCAAAAAATGTCTGAAAATTTCAGAACGATCGGTGGTTACCTGTGAAAAAAGTTATTCTCAAAAAACTAATATTGTTTATATTTATGGCCAGAACATAAAAGGGTCCTAATGACTTAAAAAAAATAATTTTTTAAAATTAATTTTGTAAATAAATTTAAAAAAAAAGAGGCAGCAGAGTAATAGAAAAATAAAAAGTATAAAATGCATAATTTAAAATGTCATAAATTGGGTTGGGTTGGGTTGGGTTGGGCATGGAAATAGCATTCATTCATTCGATAGGGACGGACGACAGGTAATCCGATCTAAAACACTCCAATTCATTCGTCTCACAATAATTTGTTTTATTTCATCCAACATTTTTGGAAAAAATTATGAAATGAAATGTGGAAGATGAAGATTTCGACATTTTACAGCCGGGTTTTGGCTTATGCAGCAAACTAGGCACGCTCAAATCCCAATGATATTTCAGATCTCAGAAGAGAAAATGGAAAAAATTGATTTTCTGATTGGAGGATCAACCGACCGAGAGCCCAAAAGCCCAAGAATATTTCAGAGCGGAAATTTAGGAAAAACGTTTCACCGCGATTTTTGTGATTGGGTTGGATCAACACGTCAAGTCAAGCCAAGAATAATTTTAAACTTAAAATTAATTTGAAAGAAGAGAAAAATTGGTTTTTTTTTTAAATTTTTGATTTTCTAACTTACGCTCAACTGTGATAAAAGCCCAAAAGCCCAAAAATATTTCAGACCGAAAATTTCGAAACAAAAAAGAAAGTTTACAGCGTTGATTTTCCAAGCCAATGGATATTTTCCTGACTTAAATTAAAAAAGGAAAAAACAAATTCTGACAGTTTTGAAGCTTCTGATCCATTTTAGAATATGAAAACGATGTTTTATTGACTAAAAATGGGGATTAAACGAAAAGAGAAATTTGTTTTATAATTTGATGAAATGAGGCGAAAAAAGATGACAATAATAATTCATAAATTCCAATTGTGAATTGGGACAAAATCCAAAACCAAAAAAGAAAAAAAAATCAAAAAAGTGTGGATGAAAAACGGGAAAAAAAAACGAAAACCAAGGAACAAAGTAGTCAAGTGGAATCGAAAGATGTCATTGTTCATTTCTTCCCCATCCCGCGATTCCATTCCTCCATTCATTTTCTGCTGCTGCTGTGTCACTCACTCACTTCAATTGTGAAGAAAAAAGAAGCGCGCGATCTTCCACCTTCACCCTCACCCACGCCCTTCCACCTTCTTTCTTTTTTATTTTCAAGGACATTTTTCGTGAAAAACAGTCGTAATTACCTGGCAGGCAGTCAAACGCTCCCCCCGTTGGATTTTATTAGTGAAAAAAAAGAAAAAAACAACAGAAATTCTTCAATTATTCTGAGCTTTTCCTTTTGATTTTCAGAACTTTTTGAAAATTCTTATTCTGAATACATTTTTTGCACAATGGCAGCATATCCAATTCCATCACTTTTTTCCTGTAGAAAATTTTTTAAAAAATCAATTTTTTTTGCTCCTCCCCTCTGCCCCGCCCCCCACTGACTTGTGACTTAAAATTTGATCACATCCTCGACAACGATAACAATCCGGACAGAATGTTTTTCCGAAAATCTCAATTTTTGAACCCGAAAACAATTGGCGACAGTAGAAGCAATAATTTCCAATTAGCTGAAAATTTGTCAAAAAAAAATCGATAATCAACACCCCCAAAATTGTTGTGGGCGGTCCAACCCTTAGAAAATCTTGTCGACAATAGGCTTTTCCATTCTTTTCAAAATGCTCATCTCCATTAAATGGTTGTAAGCATGTCGAACATCGAAAATGCTGAAAATTTATTGATTTTTTTCTCCCCTCGGTTTTTTGATCTACAACTTGAATATGCCAATGTTTTCCCAAAGCAATGATTGGCCTCTCCTCAAATCGATCAATAATTGTTTTACAATCAAAACAGACGTCACATTTCAGATCGAAGCATCGTTGACAAAACAAATTCTTCTCGAAATGCTTCGCGGTTTTTTCAAGAGTTTTCTGGCAATTTTCTTGTGAACATTTGAAATGATAAGCATGGAACGGCTGATCTTCATGAATCAATAAATCGTTTTCATCAATATTTTGATGACCTTCAATTTTCACAAAAAAAAAACACATTTTTAGCTAATTTTTGGTTACATTTTGAGCATTTGAAGACGGGAGTTTTGTCGATCGATCGATAACAATCGAAACAATATAAATTCCCGTCGAATTGATAAATTCCATTCTGATTTTGATTCAAATTTGAATCACATTTGTGACAATTTAAGCATTTTGAATGAAATGAACAATTATTTGAATAAATCACTGATCCAATTATGAATTCGTCTGACAATTTTCAACATTTTCCGGTTTTTCTTTCCAAAATTCAAACCGCATTTGGCACAAATCGGTGCAAATAATGTTTTGAAGTCGTGCTCACAGTAAAGGCGATTCTCAAACTCAAAAAATGGGCTGTTATTCAAATGGCTCAGACATTGTGCACACCTGAATATGTATGCCCTTTTTACCTTTCAATCTCCTAGCAAAATTCCCCCCCCCCCCCCCCCCTCCTTTCCAAGGCTTTTCCCCTCCGAACCTTGAAAACTGACGTGTGGGAGGTCTTAGGAGATTGAGGCGTGCTTTTTAAGATCAGGATTTAGACATTTTTAAGCTTTTTTTCCTAAAATTAATTTAAAAAATAAAAACTTACAATAAACAATTTAAATGATAAGATGAAGCTCCAACAATATAAAAATTTTCCTGAATTTGATATCCATTTCGACAAACTTCACATTTTCCCAATGTTTTTCTAGAAATTTTCAAATAAAAAAAATGTTTTCTTTTTTTCTTAATTTTTCTTCAACTCACCCACTATTTCGATGCTCCTCAATTTTGGCGGGAAAATTCAAAAAAGTCGGTCGATTCATAACAAAATATTCTTATGGAATTTTTGTCGGCTGAGAAAGACGAGAAAAAAATGGGAAGTGGCGGCGGGGGGATGGAAGAATGAGAAAGAAAAAATCAATAAAAGTATGATAAAATGTATTTTGTTATGACGTATCGGCTTATCAATATTTGTTCAAAAAAAAAATGTTGGGATGACTGTTTTTTATCGATTAAAAAAATATTTTTAATAAAAAGAAAAATGACGTAGCAACAATTAGAATCCAAAAAAATCTGGATCCAGCTTCAGCTAAATTTTTAAAAATTCCGATTTTTTTTTGATGAAAAAAACTTTTTAGAATTCTTTGAAATAAAAATTAAATATGAGAAAACGAATTTTCTTCAGGTTGAATCGTATTTCTATTTGAATTCAAAATTTGAGTTTTTCTTCGGATCACCACCTTCAGAAAAAAAATTTTTTTTTAACTTTAAAAAAAAATTTTCCAACCTGTTTTTCAAATTTTTTCATTTTGTTTTCTTTCAAATTTCGATGAACTCGAACCAAAACCTCATAAATTGTGAACAAATATCCGATTCCTCCGATCGACGTCATCACACACCCAACAATCAATAAAATTTCATACGTTTCCTTGGTAAACTCTAAATCGTTATCAACTCTAAAAATCAATAAATCAATAATTTTCGTCGAAAAAATCAATAATTTGTTACGTTTTTGTTGAAATGCACAGAAAAACGCAACCAACTCCTAAAATAAAACTACATAAAATTGCTTGGAAATTCATCTGAAAAAAGAAAAAAACTGGAATTTTATTAAGAAATCTCAATTTTTTTAATTTAAAAATCACTTCACTTTTTATCAATTATTTCTCTTACAAATTTTAATTGCTCATAAAATGTTTGTAATATTAAATAAAACCCATTTTATCATGTTATTTTAACAATTTTTAACCTTTTTTCTTTACAAAAATCAATAAAAATTGAGCTTCATTTATTTAAAAAAAAAAAAAAAAGTTTTATTTCTATAAAAACATTAAGCACAGGTAATTTAATTTCATTTTTACCATTTTCCCTTCATTAAAGTTCGATTATGATTGGCTTCAAATGCTTCTGTGTAAAGCTGAAAAATCAGAATAAAAATCGATTATTTTCAGCGATTTTTAAGATTACAATCCACGCCAAGTCTGGTGATTTATTCAATGTTTTATCCAATGCATCAGTGGTTGCATTTATGAGTTTATCAGCTGTGGTATCATCATGTTCCTTAATTAATTAATTAATTAATTCACAGTACCGGCCATAAATATGAACAATATTGGTTTTTTGAGAAAAACAACTTTTATCACAGGTAACCCACCCCGATCGTTTTGAAAAAGTGAATTTATTAATCATTTTCAGACGTCTTTTATCGTATTAAAAGACGTCTAAAATTTTCAGAACGATCTTGGTTACCTGTGATAAAAGTTGTTCTTAAAAAACCAATATTATTCATATTTATGGCCAGTACTGTAATTAAATATTAAAAAAATATTTTTAAACTTTTAAGAAAATCGACATCAACCAGTAAACATAAGTTGAATCAAACGAATTCATCTCTCGATTATCAAAATACGCAAATAAATGTTTATACTGAAATTTGACAAATAAAAAATCAATAAAAATCACATAAAAAATTACCTTTTTTTCAGTCGCAGCATTATAAATCTTCTTCAAGTCTGGTGTCAAATATTTGTTCCACATTTGGGTGATTGCTTGTCGCTGAAATAAAATTTAAAAAATTAATTGGGGAGGGGTGGAAAAATTATTTTCAACATTTTTCACAAGAGAAATCAATTTCAGTCGACTGTACGTCGAATTATCGAAAAGTGACAAAGTTTTTGGGTTTGGATTTCCCTGCTTCTTCTGATTGAAAAATTGATTGACAATTTGTCTCATTCGCGCAAATTTTCCAGCGTTGTTGTTCAATGCTTTTGCAAGCTGCAAAAAAAAAAAAAAACAAATTTCCTCCCCAACCCAAAAACCAATTTTTGGGTCTTACAGCGAACGCATTCCGGTTGGTTGCGTGTGGAATAATTCGTTGAATCGCTTGAAATGAAACCGTCTGAAAATTGGTGATTTGGTCTCCGGTACGTTTTTCAATGAAGCTTCTCTCTCTCTCTCACTCACTGCAAATGCTTGTTGAGTGCCAACCAGTGATGAATAATGGAAAAGAATGAAAATGAGCGAAAAAAAAATTCTCAATTTCATCCTTTTTTTGGTTTCAACAATTTTCGAAACAAAAAGAATTTTAAATTTTGGTGACAATTTTTGTTTCGAAAAGAACAAGTGGACGCCCCCCTTTTGAAATCCGTTGAAATCCGCGATTAATTGCATAGTTATAACCTTTTTTGAAACCTTTTTTTTCGTTGATTTTAGATCATTTTACAATTTCCACTGGAAATTTCCCAATATTGTCAAACATTTTTTGTTTGCAATTTAAACAAAAATTGAAAAAAAATCCTTTTTTTTCCAGTTTTTTCTTTGCTTAAAATCAAAAAAATCACAAAAAAACAACAATTTCTACCGATTTGAAGAACAAAATTTATAAGCGCATTGAATTGTGATAATTAAGGATTTAAAGAAAAGAAAAAATCTGAAAACATTTTTGATAAAAAAGCGCTAAAAACACGATTCTGAACAAAAAAAAAAGAATACGAAAATAATGAGGAAAATAAATAGTAATTCAATAAATAAGCCTTTTTATCCTATCAGATTTGCAGATTTTCAGTCCGACCAAAAAAAATAAAAATCTGAAAAAAATATTTTCCAATCGATTTTAATCATGTATTTTGGATGGGCTCATTATTATATTCCAAAGGTTTTCAGCTTCTTCTCATTTCTATTCAATCCATTATTGATTTTTTTAATTACAACCGATAAGAAAAATATAATGGGAAGTTATAAATATCTTTTATTATTTTTTGCACTTTTCGATATTATTTATTCTATTCTTGAGTTTTATATTCCAATGGTAAAAAATTTACGTTTTTTTAATGGGCCAAAAAAAAATTGTTTAAAGGGACTTGACAGTAGTAAGGGATTTCTTGTATTTATTGCTGATGGATATTTCAGTGAAGTAATTTTTTTTTTTAATTTAAAAAACATTTTTTTTTCTCTTAAGAATTATCCAAACGGTCATTTGGTTTTAGCTTTTCGAAGTTCTTTTATTGGATTAAGCTATGGTCTTTTATTAAGTCATTTTATTTATCGATATTTAATTTTATTCAAGTTTAAATTTCTGAAAATTAAATTTAAACAAAATCAATCGATTTTTCAGCCATAAAATTCTTGAAAAATTTTTCCAACCATCTGGAATATTTGTATTCTTTTTTTTCTTTTCATGTCATGGGTTTATATGGATTTTTGTATGTGAGTTTATTCTTTATGTAGATGAAGAAGTGAAGGATCATTTTCGTCAAACAATGCATGAAACTTATCAAATCGATATCAACCAATTAGCAATGTTTGCCACCATTTTTCATGTTTAAAATATTTTTAAAAATAATTTTGTAAAATTGGTTTTTAAAGGATGCAAATATCGATTTGATAATTCGAACAAATATTGGTTTAACAATTCTTGTTTTATTATCAATTTATGCAATAACTGCATATTTTATATTTGCATATTTAATAATGAAGAAGCTTCACAATAATATCATTTTATCAAAAACAACACGAAATCTACAAAAACAATTATTTAAAACTTTAGTTGTTCAAACTTTTATTCCAATTTTCATCAGTTTTTTTCCATGTATGGTTGCATGGTATTTGCCATTCCTTCGAATCAATATTGGAATTTGGAATAATAATTTGATGATTCCTACTCAAGCAACTTTTCCGTGCTTAGATCCTTTAGCTATTATTATTTTTATTCCGAATTATCGTCATCGTCTTTTTTCATTTTTTAAAATGAAAAATCATAGAGTTTCTGTTACTTTTAAAATTCCGTTATCTAGCAAAACAACCAATTTTATATGAAAATTATTCAAAACTTTTGGAATTTTTTTTGAATTTAAAAATTTACCTGCGTTTTGTGTTGTAAACATGCTCTTTTGATAATCATTGAACCGATTTGATTTCAAAATGTCAAAGTAGACGACAGCTTCAACTTTTTGTGGCGAAGAAAATATTTTTTCTGGAATTTTTTTTGAAATATTTTGTGAATATGTTTTTAAACAAAAATTTATAAATTTTGAATAAAATAAAACAATTAATTGTTTTTAAATTTCTGAAAAAATAATTTCTTTTTGCAAACTTTATAGGCAAATGTAAAAAACAATTTTTCTCCTTTTTTTTCCTGAAATAATTTAAAATAATGATTTTTATCTGCTTCAAAAGAATAATGAAAATCAATTTTATAATCTTAAAATAATAAATTAAAAATTAAAAAAAAGCTTCATCCAAAACCATTAGAAATCACAAAAAAGGAAGAAAAATATTTAGAAATGATACAAAAAAAATCTGTAAATATGGCCGAAGAACACAATTGGAGAAAGTTCGGCCATATCACATTTTTTCTTGAATAATTTCTAATTTTTTGAAAAATGCTGTTATTCTATAAGTGAAATATAAATTATATTTAATTATTTTAAATTTTAAATTAAATAAAAATAATAATAAAAATAAAAAACCGTAAATGAAAAGCGAGATTTTTTTTCCTTTTATCAACTGCACTTTTTCTTGTTTTTTTTTTTGCTTTTGATGGTCTCTGTTATCAATTAGAAAGACATTAAATAATAAAATAAATGAAATAAATATTTGATCATCATTTTCAACCAGAAAACTAATTATAATTTTAAAATTAAAAAAAAATCTAAAAATCTGCTCATATAATGAACGAAAAGGGGAAAAAACTCTAATTTTTAGGTCTCTTTTTGGTTTGAAACAAATTCACACGTAAATCATCAGCGAGGCGGGTTTTCAGACAATTTCTTGAATTACAATAAATAAGGCTGTTCTTCGAACTTTTGTTTTTCTACTCCACACTGTCTGGTCAAAAATTCAAAAAAAAATCAATAATAATAATAATAAAAAAGCTGTGCTAAATATGAAATAAATTACAACAAAAAAATTTCTAGCCAAAAAAGAAAAAAAGAAAAAAATCATTTGAAAAGTGAAAACATTTTCGCGCCGGCTCCTTCAACCATACTCGACATGTTTGAAACGGCTGCTGTTGCGTTTCCAAGCGACGCTGGAAACACCGAACTTGACGCTGATCCGTTTGCAGCAGCTGGAAATTTATGGATTTTCGTCGGGGCATTGGGGGGGATTCTTTTGAATCAAAACCTTCATGAATATGTGTATTTGATTCTTCTAATTGAAGGCGTCGATTTATTGATTGATACGCTTTACTATTTAATCGTTCATCATCAATTCCTTGTAATTCAAAATCAGAATAAACTTTTTTAACAATATTTGATAAGGAAATGAATTGAGTCGCACTCAATGACTGTTGTAATCTTTCAGTTAACCATTCATTGATTAATTTCATCTGATTATCATACCTGAAACCTTATAATTATTGATTTATTCTAAAAAATCAAGGAAAAAAAATCAATAACCAATGCTCAAACAAGCAAGTCGTCCAAATCTCATCAGTAATCACTTGTCTCAACAATTCAGTGCATCCTCTCATAAAAGTCACATAAGAGTTTCCAATTTGTCCCGACGATTGTTGTGCTGTCAATGGTTGACGTTGAGCTGCCGGATTTTGAGCCGATGAATCGCCGGTCATCGTTTTCAGTTTATTGAACAATGAAGCTGGTTTTGGCTGAACAAGACAAGTGAGAAAAAGCCAAAAAAAAAGAAAAAAAAAGAAAGAAAAAGCTCGAACCGCAATGTTCAGAATTGCTCCGATCGGATTTCCTTCATCATAACGAGCCAATCTTGATAAGACATTTTCTAAAACTCCGAGCAATTTTTCTTGAATACACGATTCCATATCTGTGAGCATTGTTTCCAACGTTTCATCCAATTTCGACTGATATTTATACTGAAATTCTCCGCAATTTTCAGCCAACTCAATAGCATTTCGGTAGGTTACTTCTCCTCCATCGACCGCCACTCGAACAGCTCTCGTTTTTGAGCTGAACATTACATTGATCATCACACAAATTTCAGAAGGCAGCATGTAATCCGTGGATTTTTTTGCTCGCTGCATCCAATTGTCAAACGATTGAAATGTGCTTCAAACATTTTTTTTTTACCGATTATTGATTTTTTTAATTAGGGGGGAGGGGCGGGAGCAAAACCTGCTTGAGACTTTTGAAATCATTTCAGATGTCAACGTCTTCATTCGACTTTGTAAATATTTTCGGAATTCTTCTTCTGGCCAATTCAAATCAATAACAAATGTGTGCAAAGCATCCAACTTCCAATAAATGTCTTCAGATGTTGCGCATCCTTCTCTTCAAAAAAAAAAAGAAGTTTCTTCCACGCAATTTCTTCACAAACTTTCTTGCTTCCCATTTTTCTTTGCTAAATCCTTTATCGATTGATTGAGCAATTGAGTGCTCCATCAAATCGATGTATCGAACAACGAGTGGTTGGAATTGTTGGACAATTTTATTGTGAAAAATTCCGCCTTTTAATGATGCTGAAAAGGTTTTTCTTAAAATTAAAAAAACAATTTTTAAATCGATGATACGCTCTGATAATAAAAAGTCATTGAGCATTTGAAATAATGGAAATGAATCCCAACTATCATGCGGTTGAACTTCCATCGCTGCATCAAGATCAACGGAATAAAGTGACCAGAATATTTCTGAATGGTCGGATAAAAGATCAGAAAACCATGCGAAGGCCTGAAAAAATACGAATAAGTTTCACTTTTTTCCTGCAAAAAAATTGTTTTGAAACAAAATCAGCTAAAAAATAAATCACGAATGAGTTTTTAGGGAAAAACACCGGAATTTCGCCAAAAAAAAATTCAAATTCAAATCAGATTTTGATCGATTTCTAGGGGCCACACAACACATCACAATAAAATTTGGGGGTTTTTTCCTGCTCTTTCCTGTGCTCCTGCTCCTCCTCCTTCTCTTGTTTGTGAATCCATCCACACACCCACCTACACCTCTCCAAACCCTTTCCCTTCTGAAATCACACCGCTAAAGGTAGCCATCACAAAAAACCAAATCAATCGATAAAAATCGTTTGAGAAAGGGAAGGAGGGGGGGAAGGCGGAAGAAATCAAAAATAAAAAGCAGCCAATCGATAAAAAATCAATCGGAAGGGGGAAAAAGCAACGAAAGAAAAAAAAACCAAAAGGATTGGCAGAAAACGGGGTTCCCGCCGGGGGCGGTTGAATGAAAAAAGGGGGAGAAAAGAAAGGAAGCCGACCAAAAAATAAAAATCGAAAACACAATGAAATGAAAATTTGGTGTTGAAACAAACGATAAAATAAATGCAGAAATCGATATGAGACATACCCCTCGAAGTTGCTAAAATTGATTTATTGATTTTTTTTTTGCAAATTTTCGCCAGATCAAACACAATTTTTAACTGATTTATAGGTGAGAAATGTTCAAGTTTTTTTCTTTCTTTTTTTTTGTTAATTTTTAGTTTTTTTTTTGTCTGAAATTGGCTGAAAAAAACGTTCCATGCGATTTGTTGGATTTAATATAGACGGGAGTTTTTTTTTTCTTTGAAAATTGAAACAAAAGAAAAGGATAGAAAAGAAGAAAATTTTTTTTCGCGGGGAGCGAAGGCGGGGAAAAAATTCGTTAAAAAACCGTCTGAAATTGTTGAGAGAACAAACAATTTCAGATAGCAAAAATCGAGTTGTTACCTCTCCGTGATGCTCCTCGTTTTCTTTGAGTAGATCGATGCAGAATTCGGTGACTCGAATCATATCCTCGATTCTTTGCTGTGGGCTCACGTCGATTCCCATTCTTTCTTCAAGAATTAATTTCAGGGTTTTTCTTTCTTTTCTTTTCTTTTTTGCTTCTTACGCTCAATTTTCGCTTCGTTACATATTCGGGTGTAATTAACGAGGGCGGCGTCTTCAAGACATTTCCGAATTACAGCTCGAACCTCTTCTGGTGGAACTGGTGAAACGACGTCTTTCATTAGAACTCTTTCCAGCAATGATAGCGTTCCTTTCAATGCGCCTTCAGGTCGTCCAAATGGGAAACAATAGCGAAAATTTGTGATTTGTTTTTCGAGCAAAACGCGAAGTCTTTCCTTGATTTCTTGAAACTTCTCCTTCTCTTCAAGAGTTACTGTACCAACACCTTCAGGTCTGAAAATGCTTCATGCCGATTCCCTTCCCAACCGCCAAGTTTCTGCTTACCCTTGTCTATCCGGCATACAACGATTGCCATGAACATGTGAAGCACAAAATGCAAATGAGTAATGAATTAATGCTGGATCGATAAGAAGACCATCGTCAGCTTTATCAAGAAGGTTTGATAAAAGTGTGACGTGTCGATAGCATCCTCGGACCATGTATCGAGCTGAATATTCTTCTAAAACAAATGCTTGTCCTGGTGAAAACCATCCCTGGAAAAAAAACCCGAAAAATTCTGAAGGGAAAAAAGCCGGAAAACTAACCAATGAACAAATCGGCTCACTAATTCTATAAGTAAGTGTAAGTCGCTGAATATCGGAAAAGAAGCTGTCATGATTAAAATTGATGGTGTCAGCTTGAATCAACGCATCCAGTCCATGTTTACTAGCCTTGTCTTGAAATCCTTGAGCCTTCGGCGCAACAGTGGATTGTTTTGGCGGAACTGGTTTGTACGCCTGCCCTGTCGCTCGATAAAGTGCCTGAACCCACAAGTGTCGTTCATTCTCATCATCCGTCGCAAATTTCAGCTCGTCGCCTTCCTTGATTGCCGTGAAGAAGTGTTTGCCGCCTTGTGCCGCCAGCTCTTGATCGGGCTCAGGCATGTAGTCGATGGTGAAGCCATCGAGTTGAATGAATTCCGTCGGATCGCACTTCTTCTGACGAAAACTGCACACAGCAAACGCGTATTGAGAAACTTGCACCAGGCAGAAGAAGCGCTTCTTCCATTTCTTCCACGCGTTTCGTCCCATACAATAACAGTAGCCGCAATACTTCAAGTTTGGCGGCTTCTCAACTCGAATCGCGATTCGAATTTTCAAGTTCTGATCTTGGCTGTTTTTCGGCAACGTCATTTGATACCATTCGGGACTTCTTGAACAATTTGGTGTTGGTTGAATAATCACCTTTAGAAGAGAAAAATCGGTTTTTTTTTTTTAAATTTCAGAATTTACTTTTCCTAGTTCTTTATCCTCAAATGCTACAATACTTTTGACTTCTGTGTATAGTTTGACCTTAACAACTGGAAGAGGATTTTTTGTCGAGAAATCGCCTTGAGTATCCCATTTGGGTTTTGATGCTTCAGCATGATCGGTTTGTAGTTTGTGCCCATCGACTTCCATCGTGCAATAAACAATTTTATTGGGCTGAACTGATTTCAATCCTTGAACTTCCATCACCACCACCTGTTTAGATACAATTTGCCCCTTCAAAAAAAAAGAAAAAGAAAAAGAGAAATTCAACCTCCATATTCAAAGCCAACGAAACATCGGATTTAGTAAGAGTGACGTCACCGTCATCACTATCAGCCTTGTTCAAACTTCCCGAACTGGTTCGTCGCTTCAAGCTGCAAAATTGTTGCGATTGAAAAATGATTTGCGCGCAAAAAGCGGAGAGAGACAAATCGAGCAAAAAACCGAAAAAAGAAAATGGAAAAAGGAGAAAAACAAATCTGCGAATGAAAAGCCGCCACCATATAGCGACATGCTTTTTTGGCAAACTTTGCAACAAATCCCTTTTTCAATGCTTTTTCGTTTCATTTTCTTTTTTGTTCTTCATTTTTTTTTTTTTGATCGCCGAACAACTTTTCCATGCAATCAATCAATAAATCAATCAATCAGATATTTTCAGCACTTTTTTTCGGGTTTGTAAATAAAAAGAAAAAGAAAAAAAAACGTCGCCCAACCATCATCATCATCATCATCATTCTCTGAGGCAGCACAACACAATTATTGATTTTTTATCAATGATTCAATGATTCAATTTTTAAACAGCTGGCTGAGTATCAAGCGAACGTGCGAGTTCATCAAATGTGCAAAAATATGAAGCAGCGAGCGATTTTTTTCGACTTCAACGATTTCTTCTTTTATCGATTTTTGTTGTTTCAATCAAAGGGGCAACAAACCGATCACTTTTTCTTCCTTTCTTTCAAAGATCAAGAAGAAGAAGATGATGAAAAATCGATAGAGAGACGAAATAAAGTTAGTCAACGAGCACCAAACGTCATTATTATTATTATTTGTTAATTAACGAAGCGTGAATCAAATCCAGGGTGCATTTTCTTTCATCTTGGTAAGGAATCTCAATGACAAAACGGGTCATCGGGCGGGGTAGGAAGGACAAAGTGGCGGGACGGGATGGGAATGTGGGGAAGAAGCAAATCGATCACCGAAATTGATTTGCGATCATCAATTTTTGATGTCTTTTTTTTTTGTTTTGTTTTCAATGGAAACAAACCTGTTGAACAGCGACAAATCCTCAATACTTCGAGATCTAAAAAAAAAAAATGATTAGATTCAATGAGGAAGAATCAAGAAATTGATTCAGATATTTTCTGGTGGCCGTTTTTTTTTGTTGTTTAAATTCCGTTGAAATTCATTCAATTCATTCAACGTGTATTTGTGTTGGTGTGCGAAATGGACGAAACAGTGTGGCTGTGTAAATTCGTGCTTCTTCAGAAAATTTGCTCCTCGAATTCGTTTCATTTTGATTCAAATTTGTCACATTTTTTTGTTGGTTTTTTGGTTTTTTTTTTTGCTTTCAGTGAATTGTTGGATATTAAAAAATCCTGAAGAAGAAGAAGAAGAAGAAAGTTAGAAGACGATTAGCATTCAGAAGAAGATTAAAGGTGGAGAAAAAAACACTGATCTTCAAATATTTTTTCTTCCCTCTTAAAACATATTGATAGGTTAGAAGGTAGAAGTATTAGTAAACACACAAATATCGATTTTGTCTTTTCTTAGTTTCACACCTTACAAATGTGCAATTAATGCGTGGATTTTGTGAAGACGAAAAAAAAACGTGGGCGGGGGTGGGGCGGGGGTGGGCCAGGGCCGTGGAGGATACGGGGGCGGGAATTTTTCGTGAATTTTGCTTGCAACAAAAACACATACCGTTTAGTTTTTGCCTGATTGCTGAAATTTGTTCTCATTTTTAAAAAAAACAAAAAAAAAAAAATTTTTTTTTTGAGCTGCTGAGCAAAGAAATTTTGAGTTGTCAGGTTTTCAACATTTTTGGTGTCAAAAGAAAAAAAGAAAAAATTGAATTTTTCTAACCGATTTTTGTCTTTTCGTTTTCCAACAGTTTGTCCTCGAGTTGTGACTGGAACCGTTTCAAGATTCGATATTAATTGATTGATCGACATTCGGACTTCATCCATGTACAAAGTTTCCATATCTTTGACAACAAATTTCGGCATTAATTTTCTCATCTGAAAATCCTTTTTTTTTAATTGATTTGATTATCGATTGATTTTTCCCAAAGTCAAAAAACCTTCATTATATCCTTCAAGGTTTCCTCTCTTGTCGCAAATTCTCGTCGAATTGCGGCTGCTTGCTCGTCTGGATTGTCCAATTGAAGCGCGTTGAAAATGATTTGATGCTCGAATTTTTTGACGCCGAGAATTTGTTGAAACACATCATAGAGCTGCTCTTTGCCGAGAACCGCATCGGCGTTTGCCTGATTTTGTGGATTTCTTACTCGACCTCTGCAAATTTTGATGGGGTTTTTTTGTTGTTGCTGTTGAAAAATCACCTGGCATTTCGACTCTGATCCGATTCGTCACCCTTCATGATCGCATCGAATTTGGTTAGCCACGAATTCAAGACGGTTTCCTTTGATAAACCCTCAATATCGGGAAGGGATCGAACCCTTTTTTCAATGTTCAATCGAAAAACCTGCAAGAATCAAACGCTTTTGTCGCGACACACTTCACATCGGTCACACTTCTCGAAAATCGTGCTGTGAAAATCCGCCAGCGTTGACGACCTTCTGAACTCGTTCCGACTTTAGGAAAACTTCGAAATAGCTTTGAATCGCTTTCGTGAATGCTTCATCGGCTGCAATATTTGTGTCGCCTTTGAGGAATGAATGAAATCTGGAATTTTGTTTTCTTGTCCCTCCCCCTTTTTTTCTCTGAAGCTTTTTTACCTATCGCGAATTCGTGTCAATTCTTGTTTATTAACTTTCAACTGTCTTCTTGCCATATCTCCAGTCTGTTGTCCATTGAATGGATAGGCGATACATCTCGCAATGAACACATACATTTGAAGATTTCTTTTATGCTCCTCCTCCTCTTTTTCAGCTCTGCAAATCAATCAATAAAAAATCGTCCAAAATTAGATCGTCAAAAAAATCGCCCAAACCGAATCCTCTCCTGCTCCTCTTTACTCAACGCCGGCTCGTCAGATGCTTGTTGTGGTGTTACATCTTCCTCATAATCCTCATCGCCGCTCATTTCTTGTGAGCTTTGCATTATTGGTCGAGATACCGATGAGGTTGTTCGAGCCTTCAAATTTCGTGTTTTTTTTTTTTTTTGACAGCGAGAATTTCTCCTAGTTTCTGTTAATTCATGCTTTTCTTATAAATATTCAAATTTTTTTAGACGGGGGGCGGGCCGAGGGGGGGGAGGGGGAGGGTTATTAAAATTGCAAACCAATTATTCATTTTCTTCTAAAATAATGAAAAACATTTTTTTTCCACCACTTCCTTTCGAATTATTCATAAATTCACACCTAACGACAACAACTTTCTTTTCTCTTCCCCCATCCCCCCCCCCCCCCTCTTTTTTTTTTTTTTTTTGGTAAAATGAGCCGCCAACACTTTTTTGGAATAAAATTTGTTCTGACAAGGACAACAACGAACGAAAAAAGTAAAAAAAAAATTTCTTTTCTCATAAAATTCCATTTCTATGCCAAACTTGGATGTTTTTGAGAGGAAATTTTAAGCTTTTCCTTAATTTTTTTTTTTTTGTTGATTAATAAAATGAAAATGAAACATTTTTTTTTTGGTTAATTTATTCATTGAAAATTCATGCTTTTACGAAGAAAAAAGAAGAAGAAGAAGAAGAAGAAATCGAATATTTTATTCATTTTCACATTAGAAGTTTTACATCATTTTTCAAGCTTACCTTTGGAAAAGGAGAAGGAGTATTCATTCTCATCGGCTAAAAATATCCCTTTTCTAGGTTTCATGTTTTCTTTTTTTCGGCTTTCCCAAACATCCCAAAAAAAATCTCAAGAAAAAAAAGAAAAAAACAAATTTACCGATCTTGCTGGCGTCTGACTTTGAATCGAATCTTTTCGACGAGTCGTCGTGCTCGAATTATTTCGCTTCAGCGAATTGGTTTGCGACACAGAGTCGGATGGAGCCGGCGAATTGCTTCTTGGCGAAATCGCTCCCGATAATAATGAACGCTTCTTGGCTGTTGAAATCGGATTCTGAATCTGCAAACACGTCGGCTAATTGTGCAAATGCGATTCCCCCCCCCCCCCCCCCCCCGCTGCTCAAAATGAAGCGAAAAATTGGAATTTTTGCAAAAAAAAAAAAAAGAAAAAGAAAAGTGTTGATTTTAGAGCTTAAAATGAAAGCTCTTATGGATTGCCATTAAACATCTTCAATTGCCTAGCATCTCACATATTGTTTTTCTTTTGAACACAGTTTTGTTTGGGGGCCGGAAAATTTCAAAAAAAAAACCAACCTCATGCTCATCACCAAAATCGTCATCTTCTTCTTCGCTACTACTTGCTCCTAACATTATTATTAAATAAAATAAAAAAAACTGGAAAAAAGTCGCTGACTGAAATAATTAAAAAAAAAATTTTTTAACAATTATTGCACAAATATAGGTTAAATAAGAAAGAGAGAGAGAGAGAGAGAGAGAGAGAGAGAGAGAGACAGAGAGACAGAGAGAGAGAGACAGAGACAGAGACAGAGACAGAGACAGAGACAGAGAGAGAGAGGTTAAATAAGAGAGAGAGACAGAACGAGAGAGAGAGAGGTTAAATAAGAGAGAGAGAGAGAGGTTTAATAAGAGAGAGAGAGAGAGAGAGAGAGAGAGAGAGAGAGAGAGAGAGAAATAAAAACGAGAAAAAAAGCAAAAAAAAAAAGGGAAAAAAATAATAAAAAGGAGTGGAAAAAGCGAAAATAAACGAGAGACGAGAATCCATGGAAAAAGAGCGAAAAAGGGGAACAAAATGAAATGAACCAGCCAAAGAGAAATGTATCAACAATAACAATAACAACACAATGCATGGAAATCGAGAAGGCGACGGACGGTGACATCAACTGGAATTGGAAAAAAGGTGTTAATCATTCCTTCTTTTTTTTCTGTAAGGCTTTTCCATTAGCTTTTCCGACCGACATTTTTAAGACGTAAAAAAAACGCTGCTCGACATCCACCCAAAACAGAAAACCGTGTAGGTCCACATAGCGTGAGAGACACAGTGTAGGTGGTGAACTTTGTATGTACTTTGAACCCTTCTAGAATAGTCCACACCTTAGTTTTCCATCTTTTTTGCTTTCAAAAAAGTTTGAGAAGAATTTCGATCAGATTAAAGATAATCTGACGTGATTGGAATTTTCCAGCTTTCTTCTCTCTCCTCCCCTTCGTTTGAATTTAGGAGAAAAAATTTTCAGAGCGAGGCGCGGAAATTTTTTGTTTTTTTTTTCTCCCAAAAATTCAATATAAAATAAATGGATTTTTCAATAAGAAAAACGATGAAAATGTGAATTGACAAACCAACAAACAATTCGAACAATTTTGGTGTCTCCTCTCCCTTTTAACGATGAGGCAGAAGAAGAAGGAGAGGGAGAGGGAGAGGCTTGCCAAAAGTGACGGGCAAACCAACAAAAAAAAATAAAATAAAATAAAAAATAAAACGAAGAACGAATCGAAACGAAACAAAATTTTTCAGACCATAAATGGTCGCGAAAAAGGAGGAAAATAAAACATTTTTTTCGCTGCTTTTTTGCAAGCGGCCGGCCGGGGCCCGCCCGGAGAAAAGCCTGACAAAAAAACCGATCAAAATTAATGTGTGAAGGCCACCCACATTTTCTGATTTTTCAAATAAGAATTCAAATCAAACAATTTTTGAAAAAATAAAGAGGCGGGGGGGAGGAGGGGAATAAAAGAGCAAAAATGAACTTGTTTTTTCATGTTGTGCAACGGCTAAATTGGCCTTGCCAATTATCCAAAGAAGCTAATTTGATTTTGTTCTTTTTCGCTCAAAACCTCTCCCTCCCTCCATCCACCCCCACAAATATTTTCGAATAAATAAAAAATGAGCCCCCCCCGATAAAACGGGGGGGGGGGGGCGAGATGAAATCAATAGAAACAATTTTCGAATAAATGAAGGACGGGGGAGGGGGGGGGGAGAAAAACAAAAGAGCAGCAGCAGCAGCAGCTGAAATGTTTTCAGCGCGCGCAACAACAAACCAAACAAATTACGAATAATCAATGTTGACGGATTCGATTTGGAGAAAATAATAAGAAAAATGAAAAAAAAAAAACGGGGGGAGGGGGGAAAAGCTGAAAACGGAAGACTCGAGAAACGTTTCTTTTATTTTTTTTTCGTTTCCTTTCGGAGCAGCTCAAGCGCTACACACACACACACATGTGTGTGTGGTGTGTACGTATATGTGTGTGCGAGAATTGCCAACAGCACCCGGCTCCAACAACTGGGGGGGGGGGGGGGGGAAAAAAATGGAGAAGAAAAGAAAGAAAAAAAAAGAAGAAGAAGCTGAAGAAGAAGAAGAAGAAGAAAAATAAAATAGAAAATACATGCATTAGGACGACGGCATGTCTATGTTGAGAGCACAACGAGTCTTGTGCTCAAAAACCGAGTGTGTGTGACGATGTGAGAGATGGAAAACATTGAGGCAGTTGTGGGAAGATCAATAGACTCGTTGTAGTCAAACGATGAATTAGAATATTCAGACGAAAAGAGAGAGAGAGAGAGAGAGAGAGAGAGAGAGAAAAAAGGGAGAATATTGCTCAATCTTCTCCTCGTTTTTTTCTCTCTCTCTCTCTCTCTCTCCCTCTCTTCATTATTCTTCTCAATCGTCTGTTTGGTGGGAACAAAATATCAAAAGGAGACGCGGGCGGGTTTCAGAAGGCGAAGCTTTAAAATATTCAGACCTTCATATAAACGCTTTTTCTCATTTTTTAAACAATTTTTTGCATTATTTTTCGTATTTTTTATCTCAAAATATTTGTGTTTTTCCTAATTTTTCGAAAAGTACAGTATCCAGCTTATTTTTTTTCTACAATTTTTATAAATTTCAAATTTTAAAAATTCAAAAAAATAAAAAAATAAAATTTTTTTTTCTCCCTTTCAATAAATTCAAGACAATTGCAGACTAGAATGATTTAGAGCAATTTTCCCGTTTTCCCTCCGCAATATGTATTTTCAGCTTTGGTGCTCTCAAGGCTTTTCCACTTCTTTCAATTCTTCAAACTGTTTTGAAGGAGGAGGAGAAGCTCGGATTAATTCGAATTATCGAATAAAAAAAAAAGGCGGGGAAGAAGAAATATTTCAAGGGAGATGAGATGAAAAAAAAAATACGGAAGAAATTAAGCGGAAATAAGACGAAGAAGTAAAAAATCGATTAGCTGTGAGCAATTTCAGAGTGCTAAAAAGTGTGACTGGACGAGAAACGACGACGCGCCGCCGAGCCCATCATAATACACGGGAATGAGCTCTGTTATAGTCTTTTTGTTACTTTTTTTTCCTTCTTCATTATTCATGAGCAAAAAAAAACGAAAGGAGAAAAAACGCGAAATTCAAGGAAGAAAAGCGGAAAAAAACCGATTTTTTACGAAAAAAAAAAAAAAGGAAAAAATCTTGAAAAATTTGAAAAACGAATACAAAAAAGTTGAAATGTGCCCAAGTCGTTTTGAAAATTTTTGAAAAATTCTTCCGATTCGTTTTTTTTCCGGCTTCCTCCCCCCCCCCCCCCCGCCCTTCTTCATGTGTTCTGCCCTCTTCATTTGTCATTGTCACGTCTCTAGAGATCCATAAAAATGTTTGCGATCATTCAAAAAAGAGAAAAAAAATGGAAAAAGAACAAAAATATTTTTCTGCGCTCAATTCTTTTTGTGTTGGAAAAACAACAAAAAAAAGGCGAAAAATCAGAAAAAAAAATGCTGCTCATTTTTGCTCTTCTTTCGCTCGCTTCGTTTTTCTTTCAAAACCCCCCTCGCCCCGCCTTTGCTCCCGGTTAAAATTGATTAAAAAAAGAGCAAAAGTTGGAAATAATTCGACACACGGGGAGGAGGACTTGTCTTCATAATTTATTCAATTTAATGTAAATGCAAATGGTTGGGGAGGGGGAAAAAAAAGAAAAAAAACTTTATTACGATATTAAAAAAAAAAAAAAAACGGAAAAAAATTGTTTTTTCCTCTTCAGAATTCGAATTAGGAAGATTAATTTTTTCATTTTGTTGCTTCTAATCTGAGCCGGCTCTTTTTTGCACCAAAAACAAACAAAAAAAATTCTTCAAAAATTTATTCACTTCTAGTTTTTTTTTTCTTAATTAAAAACTAAATTTCTACATTTTTTATTCTGTAAGAATCAATCTGGTCAAACAAAACACAAAAAAAAAAAAAAGGAAAAAATCTACCGGGAATTACATTTTAAACAAAAAAAACATTTTACACACATTTTAATTGAAATTAAAATTAAAAAAAAAAAAAAAACAAGGAATGGGGGCGGGGAGGGAAGAAATTCAAAAAATGGTCGAAAATCAATTCACCATGTACACACAACAATCAAAGATTTTTATACAAATTCGACCGAAACAAAAAAAATAAAAGTGGGGGTGGCGGGGGCGGGGGGGAGGAAAAAACATTTTTTGAGAATTTTAGATGATTTTCATTGAAAGCTCTCATATTACGTGTATAACATTGAACAATATCCAGGTTTTCCATTATTTTTTTTCTTCTTCCTCTTCTTTTTTTCAAATTGCCTAAAAACGGGGGGGTTTTTTCAATTTTTGAACAATATACAAATAAATGGGAGAAGAAATGGAACATTTGAAGAGATGTTAAGAGAGAGAGAGAGAGAGAGATAGAGAGAGAGAGAGAGAGAAATTCCCCTAAATGACTAGAAAATAACAAAAACAAAAAAAAGAGGCGGGAAGAAAGGAATTATTAATATTATTATTATTATTATTACTTGCATCACTTAAAAATACAGGAAAAAGGAAAAGCAGAGAAGAGAAAAGTGGAAGGAAGGAAGGAAGGATGAAGTTGATGTTGCCAGGATACTGGAATGATTGATTTGAATTGATTGCATTTGATTGATTGACATCTCATTTCTTCTGCGCCGGTGGACGTCCGTGACCAATTGGAGCCACTTTTGCCACATTTTGAGCTTTTATCAAACCTAGTGTCACCGCTTTTTCAACAGGAAGCTGGAAGGAATTCATTAAGAAGATTCTTTTTTTCAAACTAGAGATGCTTAAAGATCAGTTGCAGCTCGGAGTATTTCGATCAAGCTCAAGGTGCTGAACAAATCCCTAGTGAGCCGGCTGAGCTTCAAAGGGGAGCTTTTCAGATGGATCAGAAAAGTAAAAATTGTTTTTATCCGCCACCTTGAGCTTGATCAAATGATGTCATCAAAAACACCGAGTTCTGATCAGATATTCAGGCTTTTCTAGTTCAAAAAATCGTCAAACTTGTTTATGTGGAAAAACTGGAACATGGCATTTGATGCAAGATTGGGCTTCATTTGCCACACTATTTTGGCTGTTCCATTTCCTTTTACATTGTTGACACTGAAAAATCCACATTTTTTTACTTTGATTTTTTATCATCAATCAATAATCACCGTAAACTCTCCATAGCACTTCTTGCGACCTTGATATGGTGTTAATTCGTCATAGGGGGAATTGAAACGCTGAAAATCGATAAATTTTTCGAGAATCCATTAATAAATAAAATTTTGAAACAAACTTCAATAATTTTTCTAATTCAAAATGTTTTTTTCGCGCTCTATTGACACACTTTCTGTTGTCAATAGAGCGTGGTTGCAACACAGCAAAGAAGTTTACTCAAATTTTTTTCTTTTTTTCTCTCTCTCTCTCTCCATTTTTATCAAATTTTTAAAAGCAAAACAGACGAAAAATGAGTCAGAAACGAACCTGCGGACAATCAGAAATATAATGTTGACCGGTCGCATAGCAAATATGGCATTGATATCGTTGGGGCGGAGTCTCAAAAAAGAAATCAGTTGAAATTCAAGTTTTTCGCACATCAAAAAATTATTGATCGATTTTTACCTTCTTTGGAGAAGACAACAATTCAGCGAAGCCAGCAATTTCATCCTTCGAAAATCCATCTTCAATTGCCAGAGCTGTTCCGTTGTCGACAGCCTTCAATTTGTCGCCACTTTGTGGCGATGGTGAAACACCAAAATGACGTGTGATTTCTTCCGGCGATTGAGCATTGAATGCTCGTTGAACTTGCAGCGGAAGAACTGCAAAACAGAAAAATCAATAATAATGTTTTCCCCTCCTCTTCAAATTTGTTTGATCTCTAAAAAAACTGACGACTAAAAATATCATTCGATGGTGAAGCTAACGGGGTTCTAGACGGGCTTCCATATCCACTACTACCAGATTCATCATTAATGTTTTGAGCCTAAAACAATTTCAAATTCAATGTTTTTCCCCGAAAAAAAAATCCCAAAAAGAAAAACCATTGAAACAATCCTTGATGATGGCGGTGAAGGAATTTCAACATTTCCCAACTTTGAATCTGAATTCAAGTTGAAAACTGCCAAATCGAGTGCTAAACGATCGTACGCAAACATTTGAAAATTCTGGAAAAATTATTGATTTTTTTTTTAAATTAATAATAAAAATAAAAATAATAAAAATAATGTAATATAAATAAAATGAAAATATACATAAATAATATAAAATACATGCATACATAGTACATAGGTGTATATATTTCTGAGCGAAAAATGCACGCATCATTGTTGTACATATATTTTATGTTTTAAATAATTTTATAATTTTATTATTATACAAATTCATCAATTTTATCAATTTTAAATCAAAAAAGATTGAAAAGGGAGGGGAGGGGAGGGGGGAGAATAAAATTTTTTTTTCCCATAAAAATAAAATAAAATTAGTCTCCATTGAGTTTTTAAATGGAAAATAATTGAAAACGCCAATTTTTCTCCACTTTTCCTTAAATGAGCTGTGATTAATTTTTTTCTTTTTTTTTTGCTCCAAAAATTTGAAAAAAAGCGAAGAAAAAGAAAAAGAAAACGAAAATGAGATGGAATTGAATGAGATGAGAAGACGCGAATTGAAGTTCTCGAATTTCATGACAAAAGTTTAGCAATAATCATCACATTTTTTAGTATTTTTTCTTTAAAAAAAATGTTTTTTTGATAAAGCAGACAGAAGAATTAATGGATTTTTTAAGATGAATAATTAATCCAGCAAAATCCGCCAATTTTTATTTAAAAAAACGACTTGAAAGCTTAACAAATTCTTCACATTTTCAGATTTCATGTTTTTTTCCCCACTCGGAAATCAAATAAAACAATTTTTTTTTGTCAAAAAAACTTTAAAATTTATAGAAAAACCATTGGTCGTTGCAGCTTTTAAATTAAAATTACATTTTTTCCCCCATTCAATACAAGCAAAAACATAATCGTTTTGTTTTCTCTCAGAGAGAGAAAAATAATAAAAACCGATTGAAAGTGGCGTCAAAAATTGTCTTTTTTTTATTTTTTATTGAAAAAAAGTTCCGATGATTTACAGATTTAATTTTAAGAGAATCCATGGGAAAAAAAGAAGAAGCAGAAGCAGAAGCAGAAGCCGAAGCAGAAGCCAAAGAACTTTCAAGCCAAGAATTCTATCGGATTAAAAATCAGAAAATTCTAGAAAATTTTCAACAAAAAAAAAAGGAAAAAATGAGACAATTAATTCCTTTTTTATTTGCAAAAATTAAAAAAAGCAACAACGAAAATTGAAAAAAAGAAAGAAGAAAATGTTTTCAGTTTGTTTCAACACCAACCAACATTTGATTGAACAAAAATGAATAAAATCGAGTGATGATCGAATGAAGAAGAGAAAAAGAGAAAGAGAAAATATTGAGGCATCAAATAAATAAACAGGTAAACTGGTTGCAGTCAACAAAAACTCTTTCCATGCAACTTTTTTCCCATTTTTCTCTCTCTCTCTCTCTCTCTCTCTCTTCAAATTTTCGCTGAAAATTCTCGAAAAGTCGATTTTTTCTCATCTTTTTTTTGTGTGTGTGTGTGTCACTCACAATCTAAAGTTCAAAGCTTTTCCTTTTTTCCAAGCTTTTCACTAAAAAAAAAAAAAAACGTTATTCAATTTTTTTTCGGAAAAAAATGCGGCACAAAAAAGAGATTTTCAATGGGAGAGAAAGAGAGAGAGAGAGAGAGAGAGAGAGAGAAAAGGGCAACGAAGTGAGAAGAGGGGGCGGGGGTGGAAATAAACTTTCTTTCACACACAAAAAAAGGAGAAGAAAAAAGAGATTTTTTGAATTTGTAAAGAAAAAGAAGAAGAAGAAGAAGAACATTGAGATTTGAGGTTGTGAACGAAAAGCTCTTTCATTCTTGCTCCTCTTCCGGGGCGAGAGAAGAGGAGCACGAAAAGAGTTGAGGTGACACATCTCATCTTCATCCTTCACTTTACATGTTATGCCTTCTTCTTCTTCTTCTTCTTTTTTCACGAGAAGAACAAAAAAAATGATAAAATCACCTTCTTCTTCTTCTGCTATTTTTCATTTTTATTTCAAATTTTAATCATCTTTTCATTGATGGACAGAAAGAGAGAGAGAGAGAGAGAGAACAATAGGTCATTTTTGTGACAAAGAGAAACTTTTTAAGACAACTAACAGGTAAATTGAAAGGAGAAAAAGTAGACAAAAGCGCTTAAATCATTGGCATTTTTCAAAAAAAAAAAAAAAAAAAAAAAAAATTTCTATTCGTAATGCTTAAAAGAAGAAAAAAAAAGTTTTTGACAAGCTGGAAAAAAAATTTTTTTTTTCTTTTGTTTTTTTGGTGTCAGGCGCTTAATAGATTCATAAGAAAATTTATGTATTATACATATTTAGATCGATCAAGCAAGTTTTAGATATGAAATGAAAAAAAAAATGTTCGGTCGGCAAGAAAAAGACACGCAACAAAATTCCATGAGAGCATGAGCACAGAGAGCAGCAGCACACAGCACAAAGCTGAAGCTGAAGCTGAAGCGGAAAAAAAATGAAGTCAAGTCCAGTCATATACAACGGATATTTTGATACAGAAGATATATACATTACATCTTGGCTTTTGATTAATTATTGTCAATTCTTTCCCCGCCACTTCATTTTTTGATCCAAAAAAAAAATTGGGAAAAAATAATTCAGGAAAAGCTTGAATAGGCAAGGAGACTCAAAATATTTTTTTTTGACCGAGAAGACAGGTGGAAAAATTTCTTTTTCATTTAAAATTAAAATGAAAAGGTGAAAAAAATCTGAAAATTATTTAGAATTGGTTAAACAAAACATGAATAGAGAGAGAGAGAGAGAGAGAGAGAGAGAGAGAAACAAAAAATCATAATTTTCTCTGGGTCTCTCTCAATTCTATTGTTCTCTAGTTGATTTCCAACCAATACTCTCTTCTCCACTATAATGTACGGTCTGGTCTGATAATAAATGTATGTGTTTGTTACATTTTTTTGCCCTTCACCACCTCTTCCTCCTCCTCCTACATGTACAATTCTCTTCCATCCCGACCTCTCTTTCTCTGTCTCTGTCTCTCTCTCTCTCTCTACCATTTTTTTTTGTCCCACCAATTCTACCGAAAGCAAGGGGGGCACGGTTTGTGATTGCCAAATGACCTTCTGCCATATCAACAACAAAACAAAACAAAACAAAAAAAAATTTTTTGTCAAGTTTTCAATTCTGGTGGAGAACCAATTTTTTTTTTTCGAGTTTTTGTGTGTCGGAAAAAAAATGCGAAAAAATTGCATAATACAATGAAAATATTTTTAATCTTTTGCCACTTTCATATTTTGTTACAGTACCACATTTCCCGACAAATTCATTACTCGTCGAGAGAGAGAGAGAGAGAGAAGAGAAAAATCCGTTGGATTATCTAAAAAAAAAAAAAAAAAAGTTTGATGTCATTAATGTCCAAATCTATTTTAAATCGCCACAAATTTTTGTTCAAGAAAAAATATTTGTCTTTGTGAAAGACAAAAACCGGGGGAAGGGGAAGAACAAAAACGCTGAAATTTTCAGCCAAAACCCCTATTAAAATGTGCGTTTTTCTGAAATTGTTTGTCTTGAAAGAATGAGGAATTAAATTTTGATGATATTTTTTTCTTCTTCTTTTTTTTTTGAGACAAAAAGTGGGTGTGCGTCGTATGTCAATTTGACACAGTTCATTTCGTCTTTAAAGGGAGACAAAGAAGACGAAGAAGAAAAAGGCGAAGAGGGAGAAGACAATTTTCAAATAATTTTCGAACATTTTCGGCTTTTTTTTTTTTTTTTTGAATCATCAAAATTTTGAATGTCAAAAATTGATTGAAACAGAATTTTTTCTTCTCTTCCATCCCGACCTCTCTCTCTCTCTCTGTCTCTCTTCTCTCACCATCAAATTTTGAATGTCAAAAATCGATTGAAACAGAATTTTTTCTTTGAAACAAATATGAAAAAGTTCGAAATAAAAGAATTCTCATAGGAGAATTTAATTCCTTTTCCTTTTCCCTCTTCTCCATTTTTTATTTCGTCTGCTGAAGTATCGAGAAGATTTGAAGGAGAAAAAAAAAGACGAAGAAGAAGAAGACAATTACTAATATTTATGAAGAAAAAAAAAACTTTTTTTTTCCCCCTTCCTTCCTTGCCCCTCCCCCTTAAAAAATGCACAATCGAGAGCAAAAAAGAGAATGGGGGGGGGGAAGTATTCTGGAAGAAAAAGAAAAGAAAATGAGCAGAAAGTTCGATGAATATGGAAAAAGAAAAAAAAAATGTGGGGGAAAACGACACCAACGGAATTCTCTCTCTCTCTCTCTCTCTCTCTCTTTTCATTCTTCGCCTTTTTCTCACGAGCCGCTGAGAAAATCTCGTTTCCTTTCAAGTTTTTTTTTTAATTTGAAAGCGGGGGCAGAGGCAGAGAGGCAACAAAAAAAAACTCAAAGAATGGTTCAAAGCTGAAAATAAAAAAAAACAACAACAAAATCTGATTATTGATTTCCGTCGAGATTCCTCTCTCGACGCGGCGGCGGCGACGGAGAGAGAGAGAGAGAGAGAGAGGGTTGATGGGAAGTTTTTGACCTTCAATTCCAACAAAAAAAAGAAAAGCGACGGCAATTTCATTGGTGATGTGAAATTAGACTTTTTTCCAAATTTTCAATTTTCCACCACCTGTTTCCAGTGGTTTTCCAACAATAACAAAGAAAAAATGACAAAAACGCTTTCTCGTTGTCGTCGTCGGCGGATGGAGGGGGAAAATCGAAACGAGAAGAACAAAAAAAGAAAAAAAAAGACAAAAAGAGAGCCGAGTTTTTGGTTGCCATCGGTCGCTTTAGTAAAAAGCTGTTTAAATACAATTTTAATGGCGTTTTGAAGAAGAAGAAGACGAAGACAACGAAAAATGTGTACACCAAATGTTTCGTAGAAAAAAACGCAAAAAAGAAAAAGATTCAATATTGGCGTGGAGCCAAAAAAATTCCAACAACCATCGAAAAAGTGTGCTGAACTCTGTCTGTGAGTGGCGGGGGGGGGGGGGGGGGGGAAGGGCTCACAGACAAAAAAATGAGAAGAAGCGTCCCGCGTCCTCTGTGCGCGCGTAAAACTAAAGTAGAAGACGAAGAAGAAGAAGAAGAAGAAGAAGATTGTCAATCAAATTGAATTGACACTTTTTTTCTTTTTTCCTTCTTTTTTCTTCATTTTTATAGAAAAATAAGTTGTTTAGTTGGGCAACACCCCTCCCCATTCACTTAAGCTCGAAAATGAGCAGCAGAGCACAACAAGTTGTGTGCTCGATTCAGAGCTTTTCCCGCTTTCTCTCTCTCTCTCTCTCTCTCAGTTTTTTTTTTCCCAACAAAATTGAATAACTTCTTCTTCTTTTTGTGCCGACGTTTGGTGGTGATTTGAGGAAGGAAGAAAAAAATAAACCCCCCAACGTTGGTTGGAAATTGAGTGTCGATAGTATTTTTGAAGAAAAAAAAACACAACGCCAAGGTTACTAGAGTTTGCGTAATTATATACAAACGAAATGTAATAAAGTACAAACTAATATTTATTTTTTTTTTTTAAAGAATTAAAAAATTTATAATTTTTCTCTTTAAAAAAAAAATATTGTAAAAACTGGTAGAAAAATGTGAAAAAACGAGGAAAAAAAATTTTTTTTTTTGAAGATTGGAGAGGGCAGAGGGCATCACAAAGTTAACCTCAGTGGCAGCAAGGCAGGCAAGGCAAGGCAAGAGACATGACAAAAAAAAATGTTGAGCAAATAATCCCAAAAAGTGAGAGTTGAGTTGAGAGTAAATGAATGATGAGAATTACCACACAAACACACACAAGAAAATAATAGTATTGAAAATTGAGAGGGTTTGAAACATGTACTGTAGCCATGTTTTATTGGTTTCCGTCTATTTTTGAACTTTTCCGTGCGAGACGCCAACACACAAAAAAAAAGATTTTCATTTTTTAATTTAAACAATTTTTTCACAAATTTCAAAAAAAATGAAAAAGACGCGTCAAAAAAATTTCAGCAAGCAAAAACTTAAAAAATAATTTTTAGCCAACCATTAATTGGAAAATTATTTGTTATTTTCTGAGAAGTTGAAAAATGAGGGTTTTGTTCGAAAATCAGAAAAAAATGAAAAATTTTTGCCGTCTGACTCATTGAATATTTTATGAATGTTGATTGTCCCATTGTGAATATAAAAATGTGAAATAAAATCAAAAATCGATTAAAATATTTAAAAAAAAAAAATGAAAAAACCCCGATGACAATGAGTAACGCAGTGGCGTCAGGAAAAAAATCGAAAAAACGAAAAAAAAAAACGAAAAAGAGTAATGTTCAAGGTCAAAAAAATCTCGATAACTTTGATTTCATTTGTTACTGGTTGACAGCGATGATGTGATTAAAGAGAGAGACAAAGAGAGAGAGAGAGAGAGGAACTGTATGTGTATCCAACTCTCTCTCTCTCCCTCTCTCTCTCTCACTCTTCTTGAAATGAGCTTTTTTCTTTGGGCACCACACCGCCGCACTCTTTCTATGAATAAACAGTACTTGAAAATAAAATAAAAGTTTTTTTTTTTTTTTTTTTTGGTGGCCGCCCTCTTTTCTACTCGTTTGTGATTTTTTTTCTTACTTTGCAGTTATGTTCTCCTTCCCCTCTTCATCTCCAAGTTTCAACAAAATTTTTTTGTTTAAAAAAAAATGTAAAAAAGAAGAGGGTTCAAGTCAATATTGATCTAAAACGCTGCTGTGCTACCGTATTAGAAGAATACGGTAATAACACAAATTGTCAAGGGAAAAAATTCTTGTTTACTATCTTTAATTTTTTTTTGTCATGTGATTGTGCGTGTGTGGGTAAGTCAATATCTTTGATCATCAATTCAAACAAATTATTGTTGATTAATATTTTCAATAAAAAAAGAAAAAAATTGAATTTTTAGCAAAAAACTGATTTAGAAGAAAGAAAAAAAGGATGCTTATAATGCATACATATTAGTAATGAATGAATGAATAAAGGGGGAAAAACGGGGCGAGGAGGGGGGGGGGAGTGAAAAAAAAATGGAAAGAAATGAGGTCTTAAGAAAAGAAAAAGAGCATATTACGAATAAATACTATATAATTGAGTTCGTCGACGTCTTTCAAAAAAAAAAAAAGAAAATAGAAAAAGAAGGAAAAAAAAAAACCAAAGAAAAAAAAAACGTATTTATATATACATTTATGTTTGGGAAAAAAATTGAAGGTTGTCCAGTTTTTTTTCCATTTTTTATAGATTTTATATTTAAAGAAGTGAAGGGGAGGGGAGGGGGAAAATATAAACAATCGTCATTCTTAAAATTGAAAGATCAATGAAGGCCAAATCAAATCAAATCAAAGTTGGTTTTGTATTAAACAAAACAAAAGGAAGCAGAAAAGAAAGAAAATGGGGTAAAATAATGTTTGGCTGAGGTTTGGAACGAAAATTTCACTTACCAAAATTGATTTTAATTATCATTTTCTTTTCTGTTTCGTTTCGTTTCGTTCGGAAATTTGAACAAAAAAGTTGGAGATAAGAAACGTTTAAAGGGAGGTTGACAGTAGTAAGAGGGGGGGGGGGGGGAGGGAAGACGGGGGAGGACAAAGAAAAGTCACAAAACTTAATGTTGCCAAATTTCCTTTTGTCTCATGATAACGATTTTTTTTCTTTTTTTTTCTTTCTTTTTTTTTTGGTTCACACGGAATTTTTTTCATTCTCAGCAAAAATTTGTCATTATCAGTTTTTGAACCAAAAAAAAAAAGAAAAAAACTTGTGATCGGGGTTTTTTTTGAGGTTCTGAACCAAAAATATTCGAGAAAAAAAACTTTTTTTTAAATCTATTTACCCAGCAAATTTTTTGGGCGCACACTTCAGTTTCAAAAAAAAAAGAAAAGAAAAAAAATACCAGTTGAGGCCCAAGGCTTCATCTATTTCAGTATCAATGTGTTGAACAATTTAAAACCTGATATTTACAGAGAAAAATATTCTCTCTCTCTCTCTCTCTATCTCTGTCTCTCGTTTCTCTCTCTCTCTCTCTCTCTCTCTCTCTCTCTCTCTCTCTCTCTCTCTCTCTCTCTCTCTCTCTCTCTCTCTCTCTCTCTCTCTCTCTCTCTCTCTCTCTCTCTCTCTCTCTCTCTCTCTCTCTCTCTCTCTCTCTCTCTCTCACAATAAGCACAAACATGAGAGATATGCGGCACCTGTGTGACTTTCGACATTTTACTGTTTGTGCGTGTGCCAAAAACCTCCACAAACGAGAAATACAAAATAAATGAAACGAGCAAACAGTTTGGGAAACAAATTTTGAGGGAGTTTTTTTGCCTTTTTTAATCCTCATTTTTCCCAAAAAAAAATTCTGACTCAACTCAAAAATGGTGATTTTTCCCTTTTTTGTTCCATCAATGACTAACTGATAATGCTTCTGACAAAAAAAAAAAAGTAATTTTTTTCAGATAAAAAATTCTCAAAGTTTTTGAATCGAAAAAAAATGAATGGAAACAATTTCCCTTCTTCTTCTTTTTTCTCGAGATCACAATCAGTTTTTCAGAGATTTTCATCATCGATAAATCGATCGATATTGTCGTCGACATCGATAAAAAAGCAAAAACAAAATTTAGTAAATTTTAATATTGATTCGAATATTTCAAAAAATGAAAATGAAAATTTTCTTCTCAAAGCCCAACATGTGTTTTATAAACATTTTCCATCGAATTTATTAATTCGACTTCCTCTTTTTTTTTAACCAAAAAAAAAACGCTTTTTTTTCAGAATTGGCGGGGGAAGCTGAAAAATTCAAAAAAAAACCGCCTGCTTTGACTGAAAATCGAAACTCCGTCAAAAATAAGCTGAAATAAAAAAAGCTGAAATTGAAATTTGCTTTTATCAAAAAATAAAAAATAATAATTAAAATCCGTCAATGAATAATGATTTCCTAAAAATTCGCAATTATTTTAACAATTAAGAAGCTTCACTTTCCTCTTCAACAGATTTTTTGTCAATTTTTTTTCTTTTCGGAATTTGGATTCAAATGTTATTTGCTTAAATGTTAAATAGAGCTAAAACCCAAGCAGAATTAGCTAATCGATAATGGCTGGAAACAATTTTTTAAGAAAACTTAAAATCCCCGCTAAAAATGCGATTTTTTCCAGATATTTTAGGATAATTGAAATAATGGTTCAAAATCTGGACACGGCTGCTGAGAAATTGATGAAGACGGCGGATAGTTACGAAGAATTGAACGAAAACGATCTGACCAAAACGAATGAGAAGATTGATTCGGTCACACTGTTCTTATCGGAAACCACTGAAATAATGGATGGACTGGAAGCGATCCTAGCAGTCCCTAAATAACTCACCAAGAGCAACACATTACGATTCGAACGAAATATCCACCATACCACAAGTCCTGGTGGGAAACGACATAAGTAAACTCCCACCGATCACAATCCGATGAGAATGGGAACATTTTTACACTATACATATTCATGGAAGTAGCGAGAAACGCGAGGATCTCAAAACTCCTGAAATTTAACTGTTGTGTTCTCAAACTTGGGTAATTAAACCTTCATATAAGAATTGAGAATTGCCAATAGGAAAAAACAATTAAAGAAAAAAATTAATTAATGGCCTAAAATAACGGCGGCTACCGTACAACAAATATGCGCGTGAATTCAAATGCATGAGTGTGTCATTGCGTACACGCTTAGCTCGGCCACCATACAGTAGCCACACACACACGCTACCACAACACCTCCCCTTTTTAAAATGATGGGGCAATACGAATCTAGGAAGTCGATGTGGATCCTGGTTGATTTGAATTGAGTGGCGGTCTTATTTCCTTCGCCTTTGAATTGAACCGAGTAGGTTGTCGTACTTCCTTCCTGCCGGTGGCCCTACTTATAGTCGGCGACGGGCTGTATCTTTGAGTCGGTTGCCGTATTCGAGAGCTTCTTCGAACGACTCCTGTGCTGTTGGTGATCTGGCCAGGTATGGTTTGATTCTTCTGGCTTTCCGAGTTGACGACTGTGGTGTGTGGTAACGCGCGCATGAGTACTGGTCCGGTTTTTACAGCGTCGCGAGTACGGTCAACTCCACCAATATTTACAATCTTTGAGGTTGGGTCATCAGAATCACAAGGGGGCAAATGAGAGAATTCAGAACCAGGGTGAGAATCAAAATTCGACTCAAAATTAAAACCAAAATTAAAGTCAAAATAACAAAACGTTGAACAAGTAAACATATCATTGATTTGTTGAAGTGCTGACGATGGTGTAGTTGTCGATTAATGCGATAGTGTCCTCTCGCCGAAGATGGCCAACAGCGGCTTGTGGTCCGTTCGCAATGTGAATTTTCGTCCGCACAAGTATTTGTGGAACTTCTTGATTCCACCTACTAACGTCAGTGCTTCCCCTGTAATTTACGCGTAATTTCTTTCCGCCGGTCCCAGCGACTTAGCTGTGTGAAAAATGGGTTTTTCCTTACCGTCCGGCATTTTGTGCTTCAATCCCGTAGTCTGAAGCATCAGCGGCAACGATTATCGGCCATTCTGGGTTGAAGTGTGCAGATTTAAGTCCGACCCCAGAACGTCCTTCAGAGCTTCAAAATGTTTTTGTTCTTCCGGTCCCTTTTGCTTCCTTCTGCAGCAATTTGTCCAGTGGACCCCGTAAGGTTCGCATTTCTGAAATGAAGGCTGAATAATAGGTGATCATACCTCGGAAAGATCGCAGATTCTTGACGTCTGTCGGTGCTGTCATCTCCTGGATCACACGAGTTTTCTCCGGATTCGGACGCCTCCCGTCTTTGTTCAGGATGAACCCTAGAAACTCGATCTCCGGTTTCGCGAACGAACATTTTTTCAGTTTTATTTGGAACCCGTATTCCGCAATTCGTTCAAACAATCAGTGAAGATTGTTCTTGTGCTCTTCCGAGTCTTTACCCGTGACGATAATATCGTCCAAGTAGGTTGCCACTCCAGACAATCCACTCGTCATTTTGTCCATAATTCCTTGGAAAATGGCGGGTGCCGTTTTCCCTCCAAATGGCAGTCGCTGATACTGGAATAGACCTAAATGGGTGTTGATGACGCAGAGTTGTTTTGATTCTTCGTCTGATTCCAGTTGTAGATACGCAGCCCAGTTTGAGTTATCAATTTTTTTAATGACGCCCATGGTAGCCACACACGCTGCAACAACATTAACCATCTATCCAACTCACTGGGAGGACTAACAAAAAAGCTGATACAAAGATTCAGAATGTCGGAAGAGAATTACGACAAAGCAATCGAATTTCTGAAAAAGAGATTTGACGACAACGAAGCGACGATTGGAGATCTAACCGAAAAACTCAACAGAGAAAAATCGGAAGGAACACAAATAGCTGAACAAAGGAAGATGTTCGACAGAGTTCTAGTCTTGATAGAACAATTGAAAGTAAAAGAATAAAAACTTGAATCACGATTCATCAAGGAGATGATAGTGAAAAAATTCAACCGCAAAATCACCAAAGGAGTCTTCAAGAAGAAAATAGATCTCAACCAACTGGAGCAGTGGACAATCGAGCAAATCTGTAAAGACATCGATACGACGATCGAAAAAAAAGGAGAATTGATGAAACTCATGAGAAAAGAGAAATCAAAGACAAAAGTCAAGAATCAGAAAGACCAAAATTCCCTCTCGAAGGGAAGAGAACAAAGAGGATGCTTGTGAGGGAGAAGATCATAGAGTCAAAACTTGACGCCAATTGCACGGTGACGTGTTTTCATTTGTGCGAAGCGCTGAACGTGGATTTCAGTAGTCACGACCGCAAACACCATGCACTAGAGGCGTTTTCTTTTAATTTTGTTATTCTTAGCGACAACTGATTCAAGAGTCGAGGGATCTTTGGGATTAGTAATTTCAGATTGTCGTCCAAAGCTTTGGTAGCGAGATCTCCTGCGAACCCGACATTGAACACAGTCATGCCAGTGAGATGAATTTTGGCCTCGTCAATTTGTACTAGCTCGGTGGCAGAGCACAGCAAGAAAATCGATGACTGGGTTGCGATGTTCATCAAAGTGGAATGTTTGGTCGACAAAATTTTTCATCATTTTTAGTATAAGAAAACCCTCAATCGGATCTCGAGGAAGTATTGCAAAACATTCTCTCCGGTGAAATTTCCAAAACTCTATGATCTTCTCCCTCACATAACAAGCATTCTCTTTGTTCTCTTCCCTTCGAGAGGGAATTTTGGTCTTTCTGATTCTTGACTTTTGTCTTTGATTTCTCTTTTCTCATGAGTTTCATCAATTCTCCTTTTTTTTCGATCGTCGTATCGATGTCTTTACAGATTTGCTCGATTGTCCACTGCTCCAGTTGGTTGAGATCTATTTTCTTCTTGAAGACTCCTTTGGTGATTTTGCGGTTGAATTTTTTCACTATCATCTCCTTGATGAATCGTGATTCAAGTTTTTATTCTTTTACTTTCAATTGTTCTATCAAGACTAGAACTCTGTCGAACATCTTCCTTTGTTCAGCTATTTGTGTTCCTTCCGATTTTTCTCTGTTGAGTTTTTCGGTTAGATCTCCAATCGTCGCTTCGTTGTCGTCAAATCTCTTTTTCAGAAATTCGATTGCTTTGTCGTAATTCTCTTCCGACATTCTGAATCTTTGTATCAGCTTTTTTGTTAGTCCTCCCAGTGAGTTGGATAGATGGTTAATGTTGTTGCAGCGTGTGTGGCTACCATGGGCGTCATTAAAAAATTGATAACTCAGACTGGGCTGCGTATCTACAACTGGAATTAGACGAAGAATCGAAACAACTCTGCGTCATCAACACCCATTTAGGTCTATTCCAGTATCAGCGACTGCCATTTGGAGTGAAAACGGCACCCGCCATTTTCCAAGAAATTAGGGACAAAATGACGAGTGGATTGTCCGGAGTGGCAACCTACTTGGACGATATTATCGTCACGGGTAAAGACTCGGAAGAGCACAAGAACAATCTTCACTGATTGTTTGAACGAATTGCGGAATACGGGTTCCAAAAAAAAATGGAAAAATGTTCGTTCGCGAAACCGGAGATCGAGTGGGATCAGCGAAAATACGTCAAGGCTCGAGTGAACGGAGTGTCCGTAAAATTTCAAGTGGACACGGGATCTGATGTCACGCTCATAGGTGAGGATGTGTGGAAACGGTTGGGCCGCCCAAAGTTGGCACGAGTAAACACCGGAGTGGTGTGCGCCAACGGATCCAAGATGGATATTAAAGGAAGGCTTGATGCCGAGGTGAGCTTAAAAGGAAGTCACCTGAAAACAAAGATTTTCGTCCGAAGCTCGGGAAATCTTTTGGGACTGGACGTCATCAACCAGCATCCCCACATGAAATATCACCTAGAAAAAATGGTGAACCAGGTAACCCAGGCAGGGAATGCAGAGTGGAAAGAAGCTCTAAAAAGGAAATTCCCAAAGGTGTTCGCAGAAGGATTGGGTACCTGCGTAAAGGAAAAAGTGCGATTACAGCTCAAGGGAGGTGCGACACCAAGATACAAGGTGGCACGCCCGGTACCGTATGCCGCAGTTGAGAGCGCTACTGCAGAAATTGAGCGACTGTTGACCATGGGAGTGATTAAAAAGGTCGATCACTCAGACTGGGCTGCTCCCGTCGTGTACATCAAAAAGGCTACGGGAAAAATTCGATTATGTGCGGATTTCAAAGGGGGACTCAACAGAGAAATTGAAGACCGCACTCATCCTCTGCCCACGCCGCAGGATATCTTTGCAAATTTGAACGGGGGGGGGGGGCGCTATTTTCGCAAGTTGACCTGGCCGATGCGTATCTACAACTGGAATTAGACAAAGAATCTCTGAATCAGTTGTCGCTAAGAATAACAAAATTGGAAAAGAAAGCCTCTAGTACATGGTGTTTGCGGTCGTGACTACTGAAATCCACTTTCAGCGCTTCGCCAGATGGGCCGGAACCCTTTATATAGAAACAAAAGTAACAAATAATAACAACGGTAACTAAAATAATTAGCCCTTTTTGTAAGAATAGTAGAATATTTATTGTAGATAAATTTTAATGTGACAGAAAAATTAACAACGAGAAAAGTGAATTTTGGTCGAGTTTATATACTGAGCGTAATTTGGGCGGTTGCGGTTGATCAAAAGGGATTCAATATTAAAACAAAACAAAATATTTTGATAAAACAATATTAAATTTAAAAGTTTAATAATGGTTTTTCAATTATGATAAAAGCTGTAATGTTTTTGTGACTCAACAAATATATGATTCGACGGAATTCCGACAGTAACAAGAAGATACAAAAATAGACAATTAACAAATAAAAAATTAATTACAGCGGAAATAAGAGCAAACATCGAAATTCTAAAAAACAATTAAACGGCCTAAAGTTAAAGGCGGTTACTGTAACTGTATTTCGCGTAATGTATAATGTATGAGTTCGCAATTGCGTACTCACTCAGCTAGGCCACCTTACCGTATCCTACTGCCAATATTACAAAAAAAGCTCAAACATCGAATTTAAGATTTAAAAAAATCTCGCCGGAAGAAAATTTCAAACAAGAATTTGTGTGCCACATCGATTTTGCTGAGCGTCAGCGTTGAGATATATAAAAATAGTTTGGAATTTATCAGCAAATTTTCTATAAAAAAATTAAAATTTTTAAATTGCAGGTAGTAAAAAAAGCCGTGAAAATTTAACTTTTAAATTGAAATTTTAAAAAAATGCAAACCTTTTTTGGTTTTTTTTTCTTGGCATTTTCGTAAATTCCTTGTTTTGGAAGGTTTGTTTACATTTTAAATTTTTTTTCTTCTTAACAAAAACGTTTTTTTTTCTAGAAATTGAGTTTTTTTAAGCATTGAATAAAAAAAATGTTTCTGTTTATAAAATGTGGGTTTTTATTTAAAAAAATATGGGTTTAAACGAATGGAAGAGAATTGGAAACAAACCCTGGAATGGACTAGGTTTTGTTGGATTTCTAGGCCATAGGGCAAAATTAGAATCTTTTAAAAAATGTTTTTCACGTTCACAAACTTTTTTAGAATTCAATTCGAATCAATCTCAATTTTAAAGATTTTTTTTTAATTCGGTTTCATAAATTTTTTTTACAACAGTTGCTTGTTTATTTTCCTTGATTAAAGTTTTTATTACACAAATAAATTTTAGGACCAAAAAAGTTGCTTGTTAGTAAAGAATTTCCAATATAATTTTCTACCGTTTTCGAAACGACCTTTTTTCAAAATCTTTATCTTCATTTTTTGTAATAAAAAGTAGCTCCGCCATAAAATGACCTTCAAATTGTCGTGTCTTTCAGAGATTTTTATCAATCAAAGTAACTAAAAAAAATGCAAAAAAAACGATAAGATACGAAAATTTCATATCGATATTGTCTAAAAAGCGATAAAACTGTTTTATGTAATTCTATCTTTTTAGAATTATTATGTCTAACAATATTGATGATCATTTATTGCACTTTGCTTTTTTACGAAATTTCTGTTTTCCTCAAAATTACTATGCTTGAAAGATCATTTGTTGACACTCAATTTCATTTTATTTTATTTAAACAAAAAAATGATTCAATAATTCTTCCCGCATTTTTTTGGAAAGAATTTTGGCCGCCCTATCGATTTAACAATCATTGGAAATTGTTTAAAACTAAAGTTATTTTCAATCAAGTTATTTACTTTTGCTCTTTTCATCCAAATATCTTTTTTGTTTGTCAATCATTTCAAATAAACTTGTTATTTTTTTTCAATTTCTGTTTAGGTAATACTTCCCAGTCGCAGAAATGTCGTCTTTACCAGAAAATACTCTTATTGGTATGTGCAATCCATTATTGGATATTCAAACCACTGTTGATAAGGTTCTTTTTTAAATAAATTTCTACAAATTTCATTTAGTTTTTAGGCTTTTCTCGACAAATGGGAATTAAAGGAAAATGATGCTATTCTGTGCGATGATAAGCATATTGATATGTATGTGTTTAGAATAAATTTAAAAACATTATGTTTATACTTTAGGTTTGCCGAACTCATCAAAAACTTTAATGTTGAGTATATTCCGGGTGGTGCTGCCCAAAACTCCCTCCGAGTTGCCCAAGTATGTAATTACATTTTTTTCTGAATTTAATAATACTTTTTTAGTGGATTCTTAATGCGCCAAATCGAACTGTATTCTTCGGAGCCGTCGGAAAAGACAATTATGGTGAACTTTTGGCTTCAAAAGCAAAAAGTGCTGGAGTCAATGTTCGTTATCAAATAAACGAATCGGTTAAAACTGGAACATGCGCAGCGTTGATCAATGGAACTCATAGGTTTGTCGGTTTATTTGTTTCGTTAAGTGTTTATCTGCAATGATTGATACGATTTTTTTTCATGTTTTAATGAAATCACAATTTAACAAAACATTAAAATTTATTTTTAGATCATTGTGTGCTCATTTGGCAGCTGCTAACACATTCACCCAAGATCATTTGAAAAAAGAAGAAAATGTTAAAATTATTGAGCAAGCCAAATATTTCTACGTCACTGTAAATTACTGAAAACATTTATAGTTAAAAAATGTGAAATTCTAGGGATTCTTCATCACTGTCTGTCCACCAGCAATTCTTCAGCTCGCTAAACATAGCGCGGAGTTCAACAAAGTTTAATATTTCAAAACTTTTTTCGTTAAACATTTTGTTTTCAGACATTCAGTCTTAATTTGTCAGCTCCATTCATCTCGCAATTCTTCTTCGACAAATTGTCCGAAATAATTCCATATGTCGATGTTTTGTTTGGAAATGAAGATGAAGCTTTAGCTTTCGCGAAAGCCAATGGATGGGAAAACACTTGTGTTAAAGAGATTGCTCTTAAAGCCGCTGGTTTACCAAAAAATACGCAAAGACCACGCTTGGTTGTCTTCACACAAGGACCAGATCCAGTGATTGTTGTGGAAGGAGACAAGGTAATTGAAAATTTTAAAAATTCAAAAACTAAATATTGGAAAAATTCAGGTTGTCGAATATCCTGTAACCCGTTTGGCTCAAGAAGAGATTGTTGACACAAATGGAGCTGGAGATGCATTTGTCGGTGGATTTTTGGCGCAATTCATTCAAGGAAAACCAATCGAAGATGCCGTCGAATGCGGAAGTTATGCAGCTCAAGAAATTATCAAGAAGAATGGATGTACAATTCCAGAAACTTGCAAATATCATTAAACGGCAGAACAATGAGATTTTAAAATATTTGTTTTTCGTTTTTTATCCATTTTGTTGTTTTTCATTCCAATTTGTTTTCTTTCTTTTTCAAAGTTTCAAAAGTTTTTAGTGCCTTTTTGGTTCTTTTTTAAATGGTTGCCTTACATGAAGTCGGTTTATTAGAAATTCAAAAAAAATATTTTTTTAAATATTTAATCATCAAAATTGAGAAAAAGCCTAACTGGTTTTTTTTTCACATATCCCATTGTGTCCAGAATAAAGTAAAGATAGTTGTTGCTAAAAATAATACATTTTTAGAAAGCGGACAGAACAAAAATGGTGCAACAATCTTACATTTGAGGAAAATTATACAAAAAAGCTGAGCACATTGTTTCATGATCAACACGTTTCAATTTTTTGGTTCCATCACTATCATTTTTGACATAATAGAGAAGAGCATTTCCCAATATTTGAATTGGATTCCTTTTATTGTCTAAAAGCATTGAAGACAGAACACGATTAAGCCGAACAGATGTCATTGTTTCCATTTGATGATGAATTCTGAAACCAAGTTTGAATTTTTGGTAAAATCGATATTTTGTTGAGTTAACCGAAGAGTGGCGTTAAATGGACTTTTTTCAATGAGAACCAGTTTAACAATTGACATTTCATTTCGACCAGGATAAATCTGTAAATTTTATTGATTTTTTTAAAGGGAAAAAAAATCAATAATTGAATATCAACTAACATTTTGCCGAACTAATTTTTTTTTAGTACTTTCCGGATAATTTTCAATAATTATTGATCCTTCTTTACTTGAAGCATCAGTTTTCGAATCACAATTATCATTGAAAATTGTTGGATTTTGTCCATAAAAATCAGATCGATTCGGCGCTTCTTCAGATTTTGAAGTCAATGTTAGGCCGCTCAACGATGAAGCCACTTTTACATCAAGACCGCGGCTTTTCATTTGTTTTGCTCTTTCACGTTGTTTTCGTACAATCTGAAAATTGTTTTCAACTTTTTTTTTTGAAAAAATACAGTTTTTACTACTGTAACACAACATCAAAGATTACTGTAGAAAAAGTTTCAAAAAAAAAAAACTTTTATTTCAAATTACTTGTTTTTCATAAGCTAAAATCGCTTCTTCTTTGGTGGAGCCATTCCAATTACAGTTTAATGAGCTGCAACCTTTGGAGCCATCCGAGTTGATAACAATTCCATAACAAGCATCACATAAATAATGACCACATCTTGAATTGAAGAAATTTTTTGAAAAAAAAAATTTTTTTCGGTTCAACCTTCCGATTGTATTCAATTTATTCGATGGAATTTTTTTCTTGCATGGCCCATCACATAACGCTAAAACTGGATAAATTGAATCTGAAATTTTTTTTGTGAAAATTTTCAAGCAAAAGCGGGGAAAAACAAAAAAAAACTTGAAAATTTGGAAACGGTCAAATCAGAAAACGTTTTCGATGTTGACGTCGAGTTTTCTGTCAAACTTTTTATTGATTTTGTTTGAGTATCCTTTGGCTTATTATAATCTTCCCATAATACCGTATAAGTATACGTTGTTCTAAAAAAATTCTTCCAAGATTTAAAAAAATTAAAATTCAAAAAAAAAAAAAAACTGTTTCGTTGGAGCATCGTAAAAAGCTCGAAGTTCTAAGCCTTTGGCAATCATTTGAAAGTTTTCCAAATAAGGTGGGATTCCCTTCAAAAAAATAAATTCTGAAGTTTTTTTTTAAATTAAAAAAAAAGAAAAAATCACTTTTATATGATCTGGTTTGTCGTTTTTTATTCGGAATTCATTTTTAATTTCATCATTCTAAACATTTTTCTTTTTGAATTGGAAAAAAAAAAATTTTTTTTGAACTTTTAGATTTTCAGATCTTGAATTTGAATGAAGCGCTTGACGAGGTTCCATGCATTCCATCATTTTTTTGTTCGAACAATTGATGTTTCTGATTAATTCTTCTTTCTGAGATTCTAGAAATAATAATGATTCTTCCCTTTTTTCTCCTCCTTCTTTTTATCATTTAAATTATCACGTTTTTTTTTAAATTAATTTTTAACAAAATTTTTATTATTTTCCCGCTTTTGAATTTTTAAATTTTTAAACAAAAAATTCCACCTCAGTGAAGCCTAATAAATCATTTTTTTTTTAAAAAGCGTGGGTGGGACATTGGTTTTTTCTGGAAATTTTCGGATATCATTTTCCTCGTAAAATTACAGATTTCAAAGAAATTTTTAAATTTTTGAACAAAAAATTCCACCGCAGTGAAGTCTAGTAAATCATCGCTTAAAAGAAAGCGTGGGCGGGACATTGGTTTTTTCTTTGAATTTTCGGATATCATTTTCCTCGTAAAATTACAGATTTCAAAAAATTTCAGCCAAAAAAATAATTTATAATGTATTTTCTTTAAAGAAATTAATTTAAACAGTCAGTTGTCGTTCCAGTATAACGATTAGCAAGATTTAATGTTCCGATGTCATAAGTTCTATCTGGTGAATAACCCCAAGTCACATATTGATCCGGTACCGTAATTCCAATTTTTTTGTAACAAATCTGAAATAATGAATTGAAAACATTGAGCTTCACCTGTCAAAAATCTGATTTACTCCCGAATAATCGCATTTGTGATAAATATTGATTTTTGGATCGATCGTTGAAATTTCTCGCTTTCTTCCAGTCACATGAAATTGCCCATTCGAATCTGTATAAGCTTCAGCCATTTTTCTGTCGAGAACTGAAAAAAAATGTTTTTTTTTCTTAAAAACCATAAAAATCCGAGCAAATCGGGGGAAAAAACCAACAAAATTCCTTTTCATACAACTTCAATTTGACACCGGCTGCTGGTCGACCATCGCAAATCAATCGGCCACTTACAGAAACCGATTGAAGTCGTCCGATCCCAAAAAGACAATCGATTGATGAGAATAAAAATGTGGAGATGAAGAAGAATTGAGCAGTCAATTGAATTTTTGTCATTTTTTGAACAAAAATAAATAAAATGACAAAGTTCCATCCAATCTTTGTCGAATTTTTTTGATTTGCATAATCCAAACTGGAATTTTCTTTTTAAAAAAAATGAATTTAAAATTTATTTTCAGTTGAATCATCTCATTTATTAAAAATTTTGACATTTTTCTATCACAAAAATTATTTTTTGAAAAAATCCGATTTTAAATCCCGTTTTTATCGATTTTTTAAAATTGATCTGGGGTTGTTTCAAGCTTCTTCTTATGTAAAAAAAAAAATAAAAAAAGAAAACGGTAAATTTCCAATAAACTTGTTTTTTTTTTTTTTTGAAATGTCAAAACAGAAAGAGACAAACAATTTGAATTTACATTTGAATCTGAAGTTACCGCCAATTCTACCACCCAGCGTGAAGCTGCTGCTGCTGCTGCTGCTTTTTCTTTTCCTTTTTCAAGGAAATTGAAAACAAAAACAATTTTTCTCTTGTTTTTTTCACTTTTCTTTTCATTTTACGAACAATCGTAAATGTTTTGAAGTATTTTCAATAAAATAAATCCAACAAGCTTTAATTGTTAATTTGATGTTCAAAACATTTCCAATAAATTTTAATCGATTAAAACTTGATTTTTCTTAAATCCACCAATTAAAAATCATTACAAAAATATTGAATTTAAAAAAAAATTAAAAAAAAAACGGTTTTTTCTCTTCAAAAACTGCCCAGGAGGGTAACCTGAACAAAAATTACCATAAAAAATGATTTTCATAAATTTTTCGAAAAAAAATTTTTTTACTGAGACCCACATTCCAAATAACATTCCTAAATGTAATTTCCATAACATATTCAAATTCCAACCCAATCGGACCACTCTGAGCCGAGATATCACCAAAAATCCATTGTATGCATGACTAAAAATCAACGTGGAAGGATCTTAATTACTAGAAATTCCGAAAAAGAAAAAGCCGATTCGAACTGTGACACATATTCAATATTCAAAGTTTGAAAATTCTCGTTTGAAAAGGATCTTAATTTCTAGAACTTCAGAAGGGAAAAAGCCGATTTGAACTGTGACACAATTCCAATATTTAAAGTTGGAGAACTCTTGTTGTCTTAAAATCAGGATTTTTCCAGAAAATGAAGGAAGCAATTCAATCGGCATTTTATGATTATAAATTCATCATAATTTCTCTCATTCAAATCCAACATTCATTTCTTCAGTTAATACATACCGCTATTTCACATTTATTTCCCTCCCATCCTCCCCCCCCCCCCCCCTTTTGATTTTTTTTCTGTTATTCTCTCATTCAGAAGCAATTGAAGATGAAAAAAGAAAAAAAAAGCTATGAAAGAATGTGTGTTGGCGTTTCGCCAATAAATGTGGGGGCGGAGTTTTGTAGAGAAGTATAAATAGGAAGACGAACATTCTGGCGAGATCATCGAATTCTGTTACATTCGATTCTTTCGTTTCGAAACATTGAAAAACGATGGATTTAGAAACGCGAATAAAAGCTTATCGATTTGTTGCTTATTCAGCAGTGACATTTTCAGTGGTTGCTGTTTTATCGGTTTGATTTGGGCTTCAACCAAATAAAATTAAAAAAAAAAATTTTTTTTTAAGGTTTGTGTTACTCTGCCGATGGTTTATAATTATGTTCATCATGTTAAAAAAACCATGCACAATGAGATTTCGTTTTGTAAAGTTTGTTGAATTTAAAAATTTAAAAAAAAAAAATCAATAATTCTTCAGGGATCAGCAAAAGATATTTGGAATGAGGTGAATTCTTTGAAAAATCTACCAAATAGCAACAGAACCGCTCGTCAAGCTTATAATGATGCTGCTGTTACTGGTGGTGGAGCACAGAGTTCTGGATGCGAATCGTGTTGTCTTCCGGGACCACCTGGACCAGCTGGTACACCAGGCAAGCCAGGAAGGCCTGGAAAACCTGGTGCGCCTGGTCTTCCTGGTAATCCGGGACGTCCACCACAGCAGCCGTGTGAGCCGATCACTCCGCCACCTTGTAAACCATGCCCGCAGGGACCGCCAGGACCACCGGGACCACCAGGACCACCGGGTGATGCCGGTGAGCCTGGATCACCAGGTCTACCTGGACAAGATGCGGCGCCTGGTGAACCGGGACCAAAAGGACCGCCTGGACCACCAGGGCAACCAGGTGCGCCAGGAGCGCCTGGTGAACCAGGTGTGCCGGCACAATCAGAACCATTGATTCCTGGAGAACCAGGACCACCGGGAGAGCCAGGACCACAAGGACCACCAGGACCACCAGGACAACCAGGAGCCGACGGAGCGCCAGGACAGCCAGGACCAAAAGGACCAAACGGAGCTGATGGACAACCAGGAGCTGATGGAAACCCAGGAGCCCCAGGACCACAAGGACCACCAGGACAACCAGGAGAACGGGGAATTTGTCCAAAATACTGTGCAATTGATGGAGGTGTTTTCTTTGAAGATGGAACTCGTCGATAATTTTTATTGGCAATTTTTTTTCCATTCAATAAAAAAATGATTTTTGTACTTTAAAAAAAATGTGAAAAAGTCGAATAAAAGTTTGAGAAACAGAAAAAAAAGTAGAAGTGTTATCCGGTTTCTGAATTGATGAATTCAAACCATTTTTTTTCCTCCCAAAATAATTATACACGATCCATTTTCGGTCATGTTCTCCTTTCAAATGGCAGCAGCCAGCCGGTTTTAAATCGAACAGAACAACGCAAAAAATGTTTGGAGGATATGAAAACTTTCATCCTTTTCAAGATTAATTCAATGGGACGAGACGGACAAAGACAGTTTTATAAATTCGAAACGTTTTGTTTGTTCCACGGAGTGGTCAGAATTATTTTTAGAATTTTTCAAAATATTCGCCTTTTTTTTTGGCGGACAACAAAACGTCCTTGTAATGTGAAATTGAGACGATTCGGGAAAATATTGCCTAAAAGGTCTTCGATTTTGGTACTTCAGTTTGGGTTATTAAGTGAAATTTTAATTGCGTTGAAAAGTAAATTTGGAGAATAATTCAACTTTAAAAATGATTGAAAAATAAAATAAAAAAATGGAATTTCTTTCACTACTGTGGTATCAAATCTGCTCTATTGATAATTGTAAATATTTTTGAGAAAAAAGCGTATCATCTCTATAACTAGTTGAAAATGTTTTAAAATATTTTTTTGGAAAAAAAAAACTTTATGAAATAATTTTTGTAACCGGTGGAAAAATACATACGAAACATATAAACTACTTCCCACTCTGTCAAATAATTTTATTTAAAGAGAAATGAAAAAAAAATGCATAAAACTTTATATCAAAATATAACTGAAAATTAAATTAAAAGTTTATTTTTCAATTAATTCTTTAAAATTTAAAAAAAAAATTACTTTTTTTGAAATTAAGTATTTCAGACCTATTTTCGATTTTTTCATTCAAAGGCACACCAATTTAATTGTTTGACTAGGTCTCGTACCGTCGTCTGCGTATCTTCAAAAGGCTAACTGTCTTGCTTTTCTTTCTAAGCCTTCAAATCGCTCACTTTTTTCAGCGTTTTTTCTTTTTGTCTTACTTTTCAAGAAAGAACATTTGAATAATTAAAATTTAAAAGTGAACATTATTTAAAACACAAACAAAAAAAAAAGATTGTATATCAATTTCAATTTTCAAACATCATTCGTAATGAAATTTTGATTTTCTTAAATATTATAATTTCGCAATATAAATAAACCTGATAAAAATTTATTTTCAGAGCCATCTACAATTCCAAAAAAACAACAAAAATATACGGATTAATTATAGTTAAAAAATAAAATGTATTTATTTCAATCAAAAAGTAAAACTAAATATTTATTATTACAGATGGCTCTAGTTGGAGTTGATTTTCAAGCTCCTCTTCGTGATGTAAGGCGTGTACAGTTTGGAATTCTTGGGCCAGAAGAAATCGTATGTGATTTTGAACATTTTTCAAAAAAAAATTATTGAGTTTTCATCTTAAGAAACGCATGTCAGTAGGACCGATTGAGTTTCCTGAAATTTATGAAAATGGAAAGCCGAAACTCGGTGGTTTGATGGATCCTCGACAAGGAGTAATTGATCGTCGGGGAAGATGCATGACATGCGCTGGAAATTTATCGGATTGTCCAGGACATTTTGCTCATCTTGAATTGGCTAAACCCGTTTTCCATATTGGATTTTTAACAAAAACTCTCAAAGTTTTACGATGTGTTTGTTTCTATTGCGGACGCCTGCTAATCGATAAAACCCATCCACGAGTGAAAGATATTTTAAAAAAGACACATGGTAAAATTTTAAAATTTATAAATTGAAAATTAACAGAATATTAAGGAAATCCAAGAAGACGAATAACATTAATTTACGATTTGTGCAAATCAAAAACAGTCTGTGAAGGTGGAAGCGAAAAAGATGAAATACCAGACGATCCAGATGATCCAATGGGCGAAGGAAAAAAAGTGTCTGGAGGTTGTGGAAGATATCAGCCTCAATATCGTCGAGTTGGAATTGATATAAACGCAGAATGGAAGAAAAATATAAACGAAGATACACAAGAACGGAAAGTTATTCTCACAGCTGAACGAGTTCTCGAAGTTTTCAAACAAATTACTGATGAAGATATTCGAGTAATTGGAATGGATCCACAATTTGCGAGACCGGAATGGATGATATGTACTATTCTACCAGTTCCACCACTTGCTGTTCGTCCCGCTGTTGTTACATTTGGATCAGCTAAAAATCAAGATGATTTGACTCACAAATTATCGGATATTATAAAAACAAATCAACAATTACAAAGGTATAAATAATGATAATTTAATAATAATAAAAACATATTTTTTAGAAATGAAGCAAATGGAGCAGCTGCTCACGTTTTAGCTGATGATGTTCGTCTCCTTCAGTACCACGTAGCAACATTAGTTGATAATTGTATACCCGGTTTACCTACAGCTACTCAAAAAGGTGGAAGACCATTAAAATCCATTAAACAACGATTAAAAGGAAAAGAAGGTCGAATTCGGGGAAATTTAATGGGTAAATTATGCTGAAGTTTTCAAACATAATTATATAAAATTTAGGAAAGCGTGTTGATTTTTCTGCGCGTACCGTTATCACAGCTGATCCGAATTTGCCGATTGACACTGTTGGTGTTCCAAGAACAATTGCCCAGAATTTGACTTTTCCCGAAATCGTGACACCATTTAATGTAGATAAACTTCAAGAACTTGTCAATCGAGGAGATACTCAATACCCGGGAGCGAAATATATTATTCGAGAAAATGGAGCTCGTGTTGATTTAAGATATCATCCAAGAGCGGCCGATTTACATTTACAACCAGGTTATCGAGTCGAACGACATATGAAAGACGGCGATATTATTGTTTTCAATCGTCAGCCAACACTTCATAAAATGTCTATGATGGGTCACAGAGTTAAAATATTGCCGTGGTCAACATTTCGAATGAATTTGTCTGTTACAACTCCATACAATGCCGATTTTGATGGAGACGAAATGAATCTTCATTTACCACAATCATTGGAAACTCGTGCTGAAATTGAAGAAATTTGCATGGTACCACGTCAACTGATTACACCACAAGCAAACAAACCAGTAATGGGAATTGTCCAAGATACACTTTGTGCAGTTCGAATGATGACAAAACGAGATATTTTTATCGATTGGCCACGAATGATGGATCTGTTAATGTATTTACCAGTTTGGGATGGAAAAGTGCCACAACCGGCAATTCTTAAACCACAACCGTTATGGACCGGAAAACAAGTTTTCTCTCTTATTATTCCCGGAAATGTGAATGTTATGAGAACACACAGCACTCATCCGGATGACGAAGATAGTGGACCATACAAATGGATATCTCCAGGAGATACAAAAGTTCTCATTGAACATGGTGAATTATTGTCAGGAATTGTTTGCTCTCGAACTGTTGGAAGATCAGCTGGAAATTTGTTGCACGTTGTCGCATTAGAATTGGGACACGAAGTTGCGGCTCAATTTTATTCACATATTCAAACAGTCATCAATGCATGGTTAATTCGAGAAGGTCACACAATTGGAATTGGTGATACGATTGCTGATCATCAGACATACATGGACATTCAAACGACAATTCGAAAAGCCAAACAAGATGTCGTAGATGTGATAGAAAAGTAAAAAAAAACGTCCCATTTTTTCATTGAAGTAAAAAAATTTTTTTTTTTAGAGCTCACAATGACGAATTAGAACCAACACCGGGTAATACATTACGGCAAACTTTCGAAAATCAAGTGAATCAAATTTTGAACGATGCTCGTGATCGAACTGGTTCATCAGCACAAAAAAGTTTATCAGAATTCAATAATTTCAAATCTATGGTTGTGTCCGGATCAAAAGGATCAAAAATTAACATTTCTCAAGTATTTTAAAGCTTATCTAGAAATTAAATTATTGAAATTTTTAAGGTTATTGCTTGTGTCGGTCAACAAAACGTTGAAGGCAAGCGTATTCCGTTTGGGTTCAGACATCGTACATTGCCGCATTTTATCAAAGATGATTATGGACCAGAATCCAAAGGGTATTGTGAAAAATTTAACTAATAAAATTTGTTTGTTTCAGATTTGTGGAAAATTCGTATCTCGCTGGTTTGACACCATCTGAATTCTTTTTCCATGCGATGGGAGGTCGTGAAGGTCTTATTGATACAGCCGTTAAAACAGCTGAAACTGGTTATATTCAACGTCGTCTAATCAAAGCAATGGAGAGTGTTATGGTCAACTATGATGGAACAGTTCGAAATTCGTTAGGACAAATGGTTCAATTGCGATATGGAGAAGATGGTTTGGATGGAATGTGGGTTGAAAATCAGAGTATGCCAACAATGAAGCCGAACGATGCAGTTTTTGAACGAGACTTTAGAGTATGAAAACTTTTTCGAAAGCTATCTCAAAATGTATTGTTACAGACTGATTTGACAGATGAAGTATTCATGAAAAAATATTACTCGGAAGATGTGATTCGAGATTTAAATGAATCTGAAGATGCGATCGAAAAAGTCGAATCTGAATGGACACAATTAGAAGAAGATCGTCGATTATTAAGAAAAATATTCCCGAAAGGTGATGCGAAAATTGTACTACCATGCAATTTGCAACGTTTGATGTGGAATGCTCAAAAAATATTCAAAGTTGATATGCGAAAACCGGTAAACTTGTCACCATTGCATGTAATTGATGGTGTTCGAGAATTATCGAAAAAGCTGGTTATTGTTGGCGGAAGTGATGATATTTCAAAACAAGCGCAGTACAATGCTACACTTCTCATGAATATTTTGTTAAGATCAACACTTTGCACAAAGAAATTGTGTACATCGTCAAAGTTGAACACAGAAGCTTTTGATTGGTTGTTAGGAGAAGTCGAATCGAGGTTTATGCAAGCAATTGCTCAACCCGGTGAAATGGTGGGAGCATTAGCAGCTCAATCACTCGGAGAACCGGCCACGCAAATGACATTGAACACTTTCCATTATGCTGGAGTTTCTGCGAAAAATGTGACGCTTGGAGTGCCAAGATTGAAAGAAATCATTAATGTTGCAAAACAATTAAAAACACCGTCTTTGACAGTCTTTTTGATTGGAGCTGCTGCAAGAGATGCTGAAAAGGCCAAAGATGTTTTGTGTAAATTGGAACATACGACATTGAAAAAAGTGACAGCAAATACCGCAATTTATTATGATCCTGATCCAAAAAATACGGTGATTAATGAAGATGAAGAATGGGTTTCGATTTTCTATGAAATGCCTGATTTTGATACGACAAGAACATCACCGTGGTTATTGAGAATTGAATTAGATCGAAAACGAATGACGGATAAAAAATTGACAATGGAAATGATTGCTGATCGGATTCATTCTGGTTTCGGAAATGATGTTCATACAATTTATACTGATGACAACGCTGAAAAGTTAGTGTTCAGATTGAGAATTGCTGGAGATGATAAAGGAGAGGTTTGTGTCTTTAATTCCAAAAAAAATAACCAATAATATAATTCGTTTTAGGGACAAGAAGAACAAGTAGATAAAATGGAAGATGACGTATTTTTAAGATGTATTGAAGCAAACATGCTGGCTGATTTGACACTTCAAGGAATTCCATCAATTTCCAAAGTTTACATGAATCAACCAAATACGGATGATAAAAAGAGAACCGTAATTACGGACGAAGGAGGATTCAAATCAATAACTGAATGGATTCTTGAAACTGATGGAACTGCGTTGCTACGGGTATTAGCAGAACAGCAAATTGATCCAGTTCGGACAACTTCCAATGATATTTGTGAAATTTTCGAAGTTCTTGGAATTGAAGCCGTTCGAAAAGCAATCGAGCGTGAAATGCACAATGTTATTTCCTTCGACGGTTCTTATGTAAACTATCGGCATTTAGCCTTACTTTGTGATGTGATGACAGCAAAAGGGCATTTGATGGCGATCACACGTCACGGAATCAATCGACAAGAGGTTGGAGCATTGATGAGATGCTCATTTGAAGAGACTGTAGATATTTTGATGGAAGCGTCAGTCCATGCAGAAGTTGATCCAGTAAAAGGTACGTTTATCTAAATCCTGAAAATTTTCAATTAATTAATATTTAGGAGTTTCTGAAAATATTATGCTTGGACAATTGGCTCGATGTGGAACAGGCTGTTTCGATTTGGTGCTTGATGCTGAAAAATGTAAATTTGGAATGGAGATTCCTCAAAATATTATTATGGGAGGACTTTATGGAGGATTTGCGTCGAGCCCTAGCAAGTAAGTACAGCGTTTCGGTGAATTTATTAAATTATTTTTTGTACAGTCGAGAATTTTCTCCGTCACATTCTCCATGGAATTCTGGAGTCACTCCGTCGTATGCTGGTGCATCGTGGTCGCCAATGGGAGCTGGAGGTGGAATGTCGCCAACCGCTGGCTTCTCACCTGCTGGAAACGAAGGAGGAACGTCACCCTACAATGATGGTGGATGGTCACCAGCATCGCCTGGGGATCCATTAGGTGCACTATCACCAAGAACACCATCGTATGGTGGAATGTCGCCAGCTGGTTATTCACCGTCTTCTCCACAATATTCGATGACTTCGCCAAGATATTCTCCAACATCTCCGACATACTCGCCGACGTCTCCAACTGCTGGTCAATCGCCGATTTCGCCGTCTTATTCTCCGACATCGCCTTATACACCAACTTCACCATCGTATTCTCCAACATCGCCGTCTTATTCGCCAACATCACCCAGTTACAGTCCGACGAGTCCAAGTATTTTTATTTTAAAAAATTAATTAATGTAAAAATTTCTATAAAAACCCGATTTTTAGGCTATTCACCAACATCACCATCATATTCTCCAACATCGCCATCGTATTCACCTACATCACCGTCTTATACGCCAGCGTCACCAGGATATTCGCCAACGTCACCAACATATTCTCCGACATCTCCGACATACTCACCAACATCGCCAACGTATTCGCCAACGTCGCCAACATATTCACCGACCTCACCGACATATTCTCCAACGTCGCCAACCTACGAAGGCTATTCACCATCGTCTCCGAGATATTCGCCAACGTCGCCGACATATTCACCATCATCGCCGCAATATTCGCCAAGCTCTCCGCAATATTCGCCGAGTTCGCCACAATATTCGCCGACAAGTCCACAATATACTCCGGCGTCACCGAGAGGATTGTCATCGCCAACATATTCGCCATCATCACCGACATATTCACCAACGAGCCCGATGTATACTCCGAGTTCTCCACAGGTTGGATATTATTTTAAAATTTTCTTGAAGTTCATTTATTTTATAGTATTCACCGTCGTCTCCAACGTACACACCAAGTTCACCAGCAGGAATTGAAGGACCATCACCATCAACGGTAAGATAATATATTTTTTTCATCAAAAATTTTGAAAATAAAAAAAAACACCAAATCTACAGTATTCACCAACATCACCGCAATACAGTCCGAGTAGTCCACAGTATTCTCCATCTTCGCCAACGTATAGTCCAAGCTCACCGACATACAATCCGAATAATTAAAGATGATGAACTTGATCAGTCAATTTATTTAAATCATCTTGTTTCGAATTTTCTTGTTGAAGAACAATGGATGTTTTTTATATAATACACCTGGTTTTTTTATTGTTGTTTTCTTCGTTACTTTTCAGCCAATCACTGAACATTTGTTAAAAAAAATGATGCGAAGTTTTTGTAAAATTTATTATTTATTTACTCCATAGAAGTGTTGTTCCGTATTTTTATTTTACCGATAAAAATATACATTTTCAAGAGATTTCAAAGAAATGTCAAGGTTTAAAAATTCCCTTATTATTTTTGTTATCAAAAAGGTTGATAAGAGTGTTTCAATTTTTTTAATTTACTGATTAGTTTTCCATATTTTCAGGGTGGATTTGCTCAATTTAGCAATGTATAAGCTAACACCATTATTTGAACCAAATTTCGATGTGAAACCAAAAGAAATCATTTATAAATTAAATTCGATTCATTCCCCAGTGTCTGTTGCGTCATCGGCGAACAATTCAGTAGAAGTTGAAAAAATTGAAAATGATCCAGTGAAAGCTTTGGAACAGAAGCAAGAAAAATTAATTCAGAATTTGAAAGCGCAATCTGATTCGCTTAAAACCTTAATCGAAGTTTTGAAAAAATCCGTAGAAGGTAGTAAAACGAAACCAGAAAAACCGACAAAAACCCAATCGGCACCTGAGGCGGCTCCAATTGCTAAGGATGGTAAAAAGGACAAAGACGCGAAAAAAGAAGCAAGAAAAGCAGCAAAAGCCGAAGCTAAAACTAAAGCCCCAGCTTCCACTGGAAACGAAAATAGTAAAAAAGGAAAAAATGACAGCGTAACAACCGGATGGAATGTTGAAGATGATCGAAAAACCTGGGAAACTGGATTGTCATTGACAGTAAATATTCCAACAGCATTTGCTCAATACAAACAAGAAGGTTTTGCTTAGATTGACTGGATTCTTTGAGATTTCGAGGTTTATTAAAATTTTCAGAGTTAGGAAACGTTACATTGAATATCACGTCGAACGACGATCCATGGGTTAAGTTGTTGTCGGAAGTTGGACAAAAAAGATCAGTTTCTTTCACTGGAAAAATAACAAATCAAGTTGGACCAAACGCTAAAACAACAATTGATGTTCAAAAAGGTTTTTAGTTAATTTAAAAAGCTTTATTAACCTTTTTTTTCTTAAGGAAATGAATTTTCACTTGTTTTCAACAAAGAATCAATAAAATCGAGACAAACCGCATGGAAAGTTGTTGGAGCCGCATTAGGATTGTTTTCACGACAATCTACTCAAACCTTAAATGCTGCTCACCAAGGATTGTGGTTAGAAAAGGTTTTTTAAATCTTTTTTTTTATTAAAAAAATAAATTTGAAAATAAATTCAGGCGAATAAATTTTTGGCTGGTAATGGCGATATTTCCTTGTTTGAACGAGAAGCCTCACAATTTTTGGCAAGATTTGATTCATTGAGTTCGCAGTGGGAAATCACAGTAGCAGATGTTGTTTTCAGGTATATTTTTTTAAAAAAACATGTATTTAAGCTTTTGTTGCAGAAGCCTTTTGAAATCCGCATCACAGCCAAGTAATGTCGAAATTTGGGCAAAACGAATCGATCAACTAATTTCAGTTGCCTAAATTTGTTTGAAAGTTTATTTTTATTTGTTTTGCCGTAATTTTATTTAATTTTTCTAGTTTCTTTCCCAAATGGTTTTTTGTTGATTTTTGCCACTGTTTTAGGTTTATTTTTCTGGACTTCTCAATAAATTTTATTTGATTTAATATTTTTTTAAATCTTATTTTTTATTTGTTTGAACCGATTTTTATATTTAAAAATTAATTTTTTTTTTAAATTAATTAATTTTTAATTCAGAATGCCGTTTATGCATGGTTCAATGCCGCTCCGGCGGACATTTTTCTATCTTCAGCAGGGAAAGGTGAAATTTCGTGATAATATTCATGTGTTTTCGCTGGGATTCAATCGTGTTCCGAAACCAGAACAAACTGGAGCTCGTGATTTTGTGTATTGGCATTGGGCTCAATTACAATATCACAATCCAAAAGTTCAATTAATTAAGCATGTTGATAAAGTTGTCACACCATTTGCTCGAGCGTATTTAGGTTTTTCATTTTTAATGTGTCAATCAATGAGAAAAGCTGATAATATTCTTTAGATGATGGAAGAGAAGTGACATTTGATTTAGAAGGAATGGAAAAAGAAGAAATTGAACAAGTGTTGGCAAAAACATTAGGAAAGACAGAGCTTGTTGAAAGAAGAGAACGACTTGAAAGTATTGCAAAGTTGAATCCGGCTGATTTTGGAAGTAAAAATGAACGACAGGTAAACTCAAATTTTAAAATATTGATTTCTTCCTATTTGAAACAAAAAAAAACTTGAAGTGTATTTGCGAAGTTCAAGGACAACATCCATGTACTGGTTTATTACGTGCTCCAAAATGCGTAAGTGGTAAATGGAGATGGAATCATAATCTTATTTAATTCTTCTTAAAATAGTTGTAAATAATTAGGATTTTTCATCTGTTATTTTGTTGCTTTCTGGTTTTGTTTTTCGATTAAAACTATTAAATTTTAAACATGAATTTATTTCAAAGATCATTTATCATCACAAGATTCTTCTTCTGGTTCAGTTGGAGCTGGACCAACTGGAGTATCATCATAATCAAGATCCGGGCGATTCTCATGAGTTTTTTCAATCGGCTTAAACATTGGGTGTTTTTGAAAAAAAACTGCAAACGAATTGTTACCTTTTCTGGAATTGGAACGCTGTCTTCGTCATATTTCGAATAATCAACTTCAACATCGGGAACTTCCTTTTCTTCGTTGTCGCTCATTTTTATCGAATTCGAGAATTTAAAACAAAAACTTGAATAAAATGAAAAGCGAAATTTAGCTTCACACTCAGGTTGAATTCTATTGTCATGGAAACCGGCCAACAACAAATCTTGAACAAACAAACCCACTCTCAGAATTTAATTTTCTATGGCAACCAAAAATTATTATTATTTTAAAATATGAAACATAATTTATTCGTTAATCATTGAAAGTTTTGAATAAAATAACAGCGAAATTAATAAATTTTTTAAATAAATATATACGACTGAAAGGCTTTTTGATGAATACCAAACACAACCTATTCAAAAAGTTTTAAAAATAGAAATTTTAAAAATTGAATTTGGTTAAGAAACAAAATTTTCTTTTTACTATCTAATTACTCAACATTGTAGTTTTTTAAAACCCGAATTAAAAAAATTGAACATTTTCAGAAAAAAGTAAAGATTTTTCATGTGGAACTCATGAAAAACGTCATTAAACAGCATTTTTTCAAGATGAAAATTAATTTAGATGAAAAAGAAGTTGAAAAAAAAAACATCAACGGGTATTTTTTAAAAAGGACCAACAAAGAATGTTAAAGAAAAAAGCATAATTAGTAATGACCAGCCCAAAGATCTCCATATTTAAAGTCGGCAAATGGTCGATCCCCATATCCATCTGGGATAATTCTTCTAACATTTATTCTTTGGAAAAACTGAAGCCGGTGAAAATCGGGTTCCTAAACATTTAAAAACCCGGAATTTACATCTTATTAGTTATATGTATAAGTACCGAAAATGTTCCATCAGTCACGGGATATAAAGCAGAATAAACACGTTCATTATCGACTCCATGTATATGATATGCATTGAATTTTGAAACGTCTGGGGAATTTTTCTGTTATTGAATTTTTTAAAAGTAACTTACTTGCAGGAAAATAGGCAAGTGGAACTTCAATTTCTCCTACCCATTGATCGCCACACCATTTGTTTCGGACTTCTAGTTCAAGATCGTCACCTAGAATAATGTATGTAGCAAAAACATAGTAAATTCAAAAATACCTTTATTAATAGGATGGCGGACTCCATCAAAAAGAATACAAAGCCAATGACCGTGTGGACCAACTTCAATTTCAAGATATTGACCACGATCATTTGCGAAAAAAAATTCCATGACTTCATATTCCCATAACTGAAAAGAAATGCATTACGAAACACTAATGTGAAAGTTAAAATGTTCTATAAAATAAAAATAAATCTCACTCCTGGTGTTATTCCTGGAGGATCAAGAGGTTCTGGATCATCAAAGAATGGAGCCTAAAAAAAATGTTGTTAATTAGAAAATTTTATTTTTTGCTTACATCGAATGTGATTCGAACCACACGTTTATGTGGGCGCCCAACTTGACGCTCAAAGTGCCATTTCAATTCTATCTGTAATTTTTTGTGTTCTAAATATAAAGATATTGTATTAAAAATTACTTTAATTGGATCATGAGGCAATGGAAGTCCATCCCACGTATGATCAAGTGTATATTTAATTCCAGCCATTGAATTCATGGCTTCGGATTTTTCAATTTCTTCATGATCGGTTGGAACTAATGCATTATACATTTTTCAAATCTGGAACGTGTATTTTTTTAAATATTATCAAATAAAACACATATAAATATAAATAACGAAAAACGAAGTTGTGTCAAATTTTCAAATTAAAAATACATGTTTAATACGTTGATTTCGACTAAATTGAATTTTTTTTTTAAATTTTTTCATAGATTTTTCTTTTTTTTAAATATCAACTCAAGGTTTTAGACATTGTTTTATTGGAGAAAAAATAAAATTAAAATTAGGCCACATCTTCAGACAAAAAAAATCTAGTTTGTTTTACGCAAAATTACGTCACCGTGTGTTTGCTGCGTACTCGTGCACTGAATTTGACGCACAACTGAACTGACAATTAATTTATAAGTACTTACAATTACTTTAGCTTAACGTTTTTTATCAATTTGAAAATAATAATAATAATAAAAGCTATTTTTCAAACGTTAAAGTAATAATTATCACTTTAAAAAATATTAAATTTCATAACAAAAATGATAGCGTCATGATTGTTTAAATATGTGAAAAATGACGAAATATTCCACAATCAGTAAGGAAAAATAAGAAACAAGGAAAGTTTTAAATGAATTAAATAAAGAAGCAAACAAATCAGCTGACCATTCTCTCGTTTCTATAAGTTTCTTTGATTTATTTCTCTTTTTGCCGTTTTGCTTATCGCGAATTGTTTCTTTTTTATGCGAATTGTGTTTTCACCACACAATAAAATGAAACAAAGAACTATTTCGAACATATTTTCCAATGTTTCAATTATTTTTGTTCACTTTATTATAACATGTGGAAAACAAAATGCAAAAATAACAAAAACAAATTTTAAAATCGTTCAATAAACTGGAAAATTTGGATTTATTTTGTTGGCCCATTCTTCATATCCTCCAATGATATCTCGAATTCGATTTGAAGTAATTTTTTCTTGCAAAATTTCAATCGCCCGCTGTGAATCATTTCCTCGATGACAAATTACGAAAATATCAGTTTTGGGAGATAAATTTAGCTGAGTTCTAATTGCTTCAACTTCTAATGTTTTCATTTCATTTAATGTGATATCTGAAAAGTTATTTTATTTTTTTTGTTCAAAATTTAGGTTACTGTACTTATAGCTTCTGGTAAATGAGCAATTTCGAATTCTACGGGTGGCCGGGTATCTATTAAAATAGGTTTTTGAACTTTTCGAATCGCTCGATATTCAGTAACAGAAACTCGATCTTCTGGTTTCAGTAATTCAAGATTTTCTACTTTATCATGAGCTCCGGCTCCACAAAACTGAACGTAATCAATTGGGCTTGTGATGGTTGGATTATCACCACAAACTGCACATTTTAAATTTCGTTTTCTTAATCCAATAGTACGGGTTTGACCATCTTTACCGTTATACAAAAGCATTTTACCCGCAAAAGAACCTAAAATGATTAAAAAAAGTTTTTTTTTGAAGAAATTATGATTTTACATTCAAGTCCAGATGCAATTTTAAGAACCTCTAGTGATTGCATACTGCCAATGACACCAACAATAGGGCCAAGAACTCCACCTTCACTACAATTTGTTACCGTAGATGGATCAGGTGGAGATGGGAATAAGCATCGATAACATGGACAATCCTAACAAAAAAATTGAATAAAATAATAAAAAAATTAGTTACTTTTCCATAGTGATAAACTGATAACTGACCATCCCAACGAAGAGCACTTCCACTAACAAGAGGTTTATTAAGAATTACACAAACATCATTTATTAGATAACTGTAAAATTATTTTGAAATAAAAATGATGAATGAATATGAATAAATTACCGAGTGGCAGCATTATCTGAGCAATCACAAATTATGTTATAATCTTTAATTATATTTATTGCGGTATGACTATCCAGAGTTGTATTATGAGTTATAACTTCAATGGAACTATTTAAACTGAAAATAAAATTAGTGATATAAACATAAAATTAATTTCATACTTTAAAATCGATTTTTTCAATGATTCTACTTTTAATTCGCCAACTTCTTTTTCATTATGAGCTATTTGTCGATGAAGATTGTCAATTGATACCTGCATTTTAACATAAAAATGACTGTAGTAATTTTATATTTTACAGTGTCATAGTCTACAATTCCAATACATCCAATTCCAGCTCCTGCTAAATAAATTCCTACTGGACATCCTAATCCTCCTGCACCAATTATTAAAACTTTTGTGTTAAGGACTTTTTTCTGTCCTGAAAAAAATGTATTCGCTTTATTTAATGATAAAAATGAACCTTGAACTCCGAAATCGTTAACTAAAACTTGCCGACTATATCGACCAGCTTGTTGTTTTGTTAGTCCAGCTTCCCATGAAAAATCATCCATTTTTTAAAAAAATATTTTTTAATTTAACTATTTTGGGATTGAAAAATGGAAGAGAAAACATATAAAGGCAACTGCGCTCCAGTGCACGTTTACTCGCCGCACTTTACATTTTTTTGCTTTTATTTTTAAGTTCCATTGTTTCTTTATTTTCCGTTGTTTGTTGCTTGAAAAATATTAATTATTGTTTTAATTTGTCAAAAATAAAACCGTAATATTTTAAAATTTTAACCAGCTTTATTATTGTAGAGAATAATTAAACTCTGTATTTATTTTATAGTTTTACAGATGTTTCACCAATTAAGCCGACTTCCGGCATCAGCATCTTATCGATCTTTGGGTTTCAGAAGATTTGCTTCAGGTCATTCACATTCTGACGCAAAAATTGAACGTAAACCAGATAATTATAGGTAAAATTCAATAATTTCTTATCAATTTGTTTACTTGTATAAGTAAAAAAAATAGTTAAAGTAACGCATAAATTAATAAAAAGAAACACGTTCAAGTTAAAACAGAACTTTGTATAGATTTGTTTTTTTTCTTCGCAAACGTTTTTATGTTTTAATTAAATAAACTGTTTACTATAAAATTATTATTGTATAAAAACATGTATTTTATAGACCTGGATCAGATTCTTATGCCTATGAAAACCCATGGCCAAAATTGAATGGCGGCCGACTTGATTGGTTGTTTGGAGATGGATGGAGAAGACCATTAGCAAAAGATCAAGGAGCAAAAATGGTTTGTTCAAAAATTTATATTAAAAACTTGTTTTTATTGCAGCGAAGAGAATGGATTTGGTTCTCTCAAATTGCCCATGATGAACATAAAGATTGGGCGCGATTCCATCAAGTATCTCTATTAGCCAAATCGTTAATATTTTTTAAAATTGTTTTTTGTTTTTCAGGTTGCATTCGTTTTGTTCACAGTTTTAACCACCTGGTTCACATGTTGGATTATGTTTGCTCGACCAGATTGGTAAAAAATAAAACTAAAATTAATAAAACATTTAATTTTACAGGCCAATGGGACGTGAATGGGCCCTAAGAGAAGCACATTTAGAAATTGCTCGTAGAGAAAAAGCTGGATTACCATTGATCAGTCCCGACTTGATCCCAAGGTTTTATTGAAAAAAGAAAAAAGTCAAAAACTCATTTCTAATTTAAAAATATTTCAGAGAAAGAGTGTCTGCAACACTTCCATCAGATGAAGAAATTCGAGACTTTGAAGTTCTTATTTAAATGTTTTTTTATGCGAGATTCGTTGTGTATTTTTGGTATTAGTATAGTTTTTAAGACGATATTCCGTCCTTTTGTTTTTTTTTTCTTTAAACCTTGAAATCGTTTATCAATTAAATAGATTCAACCGAAATTTAAACTTTGATATGTTTTTTTTCAACGGTTAGAACAAACAATAAAACTCAATGCCACGGAGTTCGATGTCGTTTCAAGCTGGAAGCTACAATCTTTTTTGATCTTGCTGCTCTTTCATCTCGATCAATTGATTTTAAACGACTTGCTGAAGTACTTCTCCATAATCGTCCACCAAAAACACAATTTCTAATAAAAAGAAATAAGAAAATTGAATTAAACATTTCACTTAAAATACCGTTTATTCTCATAAATTTCTCGAAGCTTTATAAAATCAATTGAATGCTCCAAAAGACATGGATAATTTTCTTTGAATTGTGCAATATCTGAAACTCAAAAAATGTTGAAAACATAAAAAGAAGATTCAAATTGACTTCCTCGTAAATGAACCGTTTTAAATCCGCGTTGAAAAAGAACAGTCGATACTCGTTCACTTTCTCTTCCATAAATGACTAATAAATGATTTTCAACTCGAGCTTGAGTCAAAACTGGAGTTTCATAACAAAGACGAGCCAACATTATTCGATCATAATGAAAAGCTGAAATCAAAAAAGTTTTTTAAACAAAAAAAAAAAAACAAAAGAAAATTGATTCACCATTGGCGAGGTGCGATTTAAGAAAAACATCGTAATCATTAACATCAATGATATAGAAACTTTCTGGACTTTGAGATTCATCAATTTGTTCTGCTTGAGCTAATAACCAACCTGCCTGAAAAAATTTTCTTTTCAAAAAAAAAAGAGGAAGAAAACGAACCAATTTATGAATATCAATAGAAGAATGTGGATCAGCAGCTAAAAGCATTGAATAACACCAATTAATAATAGAAAATAGAAAGAAGAAAAAAAAGAAAGAAAATATTTTTGGTTTCAACTGCCGGATGTTATAATACGACTCAATGCTTATTTATTGCCTTTGGTCATTTATTGGAAAAATATGGAGAACACACACAAATTGAAGGAAAGAAATATAAAATACGAATATTTTTTTTTATATTTTGTACTTAAGCAAAAGTGATGCTTTTTGAACATTTTTTCGTTACCAAGGTGATGATGTCGATAATGTTGATATGACAAATGTTATTTAAGATAAAGAAAAAAGGAAAAAAAATAATTCTTGATTTTTATGTTAAAAAGGGGAAAAGATTAAACCGAAAATTAAAAAAAATTGAAAAAAACCCTCCAAATATTTTTGGAATTAAAAAAAGAAAGAAAAAAAGCTTTTTCAACGTGTCCTTTCCACATTTTTCTGATGTGGCCAATTAATGATGGAAAATGGGAAAAATAATAAAAAAAATTATTTAAATCATATTTTTTTGTGATATTCACATCATTTTTTACCAAAAATATATCATGATACCTAAAAGGTAAAGGAAAAAAATTTTTTTTTCGCATTTTTTCAATTTTTTTTATAGAATTCTCTTGATTTTTTCTTTGGTTTTTATTTCGAATTCGTATTCTGACCTGATTGATATCACTTATGGAAATTATGAAAATATTTTTCAAACCAGCCGGGTTTTTTTTTGAAAAATAAAAACCAAAAATTTGAATGGATTTGAAGATTTCATTCGTAATTTTTACGGTGGATTGGTGTCCGTTTTCAGCTCAATTTTTGCCAATTTTCAAGCAAACTTCGCAAATTTATTCAGCAAAAAATGAAGAATCGAAAATCCTTTGGGGACATATTAACTGCGACAATGAACAAGAATTGTGCAATGCACAAAAAATTATCAAGTTTCCCACCACTTCTGTTTATTACTTTGGTCAAAAAGCTGTTGAATATCGGTTTAATCATCAGAATTATTGATTAATAGACTGTGGTTGAAGCATTTTTGTTTATAGATCAGCTCGATCAATCGAACAAATTCTAAAATTTATCGAAGATTTTGAAGATTCCGAGAAATTGGTTAAAACTGTGAGAAAATCTGACGTTTTTTCAAATTTTTTGCAACCTCAAATTTTATCTCAGATTGAAATTGAAACTTTTGAAAAATGGAAAAATTACGGCTCTTTAACGAAAGGAATTTTAATCATTTGGTTTCCACGATCATCAGCTCCATATGAATTAATGATAAGAGCTTCTTCATTAATTCAGAATGTTGTACAAATTATCACTCCTTTTAAAAATAATAGCCTTGAATATGAGGAGCACAGTCTACAATTTTCATTTGATGGAATTCAACTAGAACAAGTGAGTTGTTGCAAGTGTGCTCTAATGCAACTTGATTGTTATCGTTGCATTTCATTCTTGTTTTTTGAAGTTTCCCGGAAATTTAGCAAATTTTAATGAAATCATTGAATGGCTTCGTTTAAAATCGAAATTGTTGATTCGTGAATTAACATTTGAAAATGCTGAAGCCTTTGTCGAAGAAGAAAAACCATTTTTACTTTTGTTTCGGAATAAAAATGATTCAAAAATTGATGTCAAATTTGCTGAAGCGGTTAGTAGATCAAAAACATTTTTCTCTTTAATATTTCCATCATTTTCAGATTCGAAATATTCCAGATGATCAATTAAATCGATTAAATCCATTAACAACCGATGGGAATTTAATGATATTCCCATTAATGCGAATCAATAAAACACCAAAAGATATGCCGGTTCTTATTATTGATCAATTTGTTCATATGTACACGGCTCCATTTCAAGGCGATGAAATTTTTAAAGCTGAAAACATCAAACAAGTATTTTGACATTTCATAGCAAAACTGTTCTTTTTTTTTAGTTTGTCAGTGATTTTTTTGATGAAACTTTACATCAAAGATTTCACAACGCCGAAGCTGTAAAAAATGATGTTCAAATCGAATTAAAAAAAATAAAAAATATTCAAAAAACTGAAAGTGCGTTCAAAAACTTAGAACCTGCTAAAAATCGATATTCGTTTGCTAAGCAAGAATTGTAATTTCACTATTTTTTTGTTGGCTTAAACAAAAATTAGTTTTTCTTTTTATTCAATAAATTAATAAAAACATTTCTCCTTCAGTTTAAACAAAAAGAACCATTAGTTTACATGAAAAAAGACTAAAATTAAATCCCATGAAAAATTAATAGATACCGGCAATTTATCAGGTCCCATTAACTAGAATTTATTTTTGGCTCCCTTATTAACTATTTTATTGTCCTGTCGGATAAGATGAATATTGCCCAATAGAAGATGGTGGTGGTGGTGGTGGTGGTGGTTGAAATACTCCATTTGAGTTTGATGTCGATGGTTGTGGTGGAGCGGCCAATTGAGTAATTCCAATAGAACTCAATGACGGCATTGGGAAATTAATTGGTGCCGGTGGAAGAGCTTAAAACCTCATTTAGTAAAATTTGTATTAAACTTTCAAAATGTACTTACGATTTGAGTAGGAAGTTGGTGGTGCAGTTGAGGATGTTGAAAACAACGGTGGAACTCCGGATGGAATATCCGCTTTGTACGGAACTAAATATATTGATTTTAAAATTAATTGATTTTTTTTTCTACTTTTACCTGAATATGCGTTCGATTGTTGTGCTGGATATGACAAAGGCGAGTAATAAGGCGCTAAAAACTTTCATTAAAAATAATGCAGTAAGTTTGAAAAAATTACCTTGATATGAGGAAGTGTTTGGAACTGTTGAACCAACCGAAGGCGCTGGTGGTTGTGGCGGTGGTGGTGGTTGATAATATTGGTTTTGTTGCGGTTGCTGATAAGTTCCCGGATAATTTGGATATTGTTGTTGTTGTTGCGATGCGTTATTCAAATAATTGACAGCTGGTTGAGCTTGATCTACATACTGTTGTTGATAAGATTGAACTGGTGTTGGAATTGGTGTTGGAGCTGGAGCTGTAGATGATTGGGCAACTGATGAACCTTCCTGCGAATTCCCATGATTTTCATTTTCATGCGAATGCCCATGATTTCCATTTTCATGCGAATGCCCATGATTTCCACTTTCGTGCGAATGCCCATGATTTCCATTTTCATGCGAAGGTCCATGATATCCTGGATTTTGATCATAAACTGGCTGAGATGGTGAAGCGATTGTAGTTGGTGGTTGTTGAAGAATCGCCGGTTGAGGTGGCGCAATATTTTGTTGAATTTGGGGTGGAGTCGTTGGAGCATATGTGAATTGAGACGGATCCGGAAAATTAGCGGCAGATGGAGGCTTTGTTGTGCTTACCTAACATTCAAATTGTTTTTTTAATTAAAAAAAAATGAAAAACCTTATCAACAAGTGGATTTCCAATAGGTAAACGTTGTTGAATTATATTTGAAGATGGTTTTGATCGATCAACTGAGATTGGGATTCGATGCAAATATCCATAACCGATATCGCAACCAAGACATCCTTCTCCTCCCCATGCAGAATTTGGAGTTAATGAGACTTCTCTAACTACATCACTATCTACATTATAAACATATAATTTTAGAGGTTTTCCTTCGTTTGCTTGAACTAAAGCGATAAGATCATCAGCTTGATGAAGAACACTTTCAGCTCCAAGAATATAATCAGTGTCAGCAATTAGTCCTGCTAAAGAAGCTGGAGAATTTTGCTGAACTGAAATTACGTGCCAAACATGTTGACTAGCCCCGTCAAACGAGCAAAATCTAATGGAAACTCCTAAAATTTAAACAAAATAGAAACACTTTATTTAATTTTTATTATTACCTAAAAGTCCTTGACCACCCCAATTTTGAGAAGGTGTTACACTAGTTTGTCGTACAGCTTGAGTTTTACTAAAATTGTAATTTATTAGTGATACAGGTTTTTAAATTTAACCTGTTGTAGACAGTAATTTCTAGGGGTTTATCAATATGTTGCTTTAAAATCTCTTTCATTGTGTCGTTGTCTTTATCCAATCTAATATTTCCAATACTTACAATAAAATCAAAAAATGGCTCAAGACCAGCATAGGCTCCAGGACTATTTTCTTGCACCTAAAAAAATAACATTTATTTGTATTAAAGATTATTTTTAGCTTACACGAAGAACATGATATCCTTCAGTTCCACCGCCAGGAATTGGAACACTTTCGCTGCTTCCCATGTTGAGATATTCTTAAAAAATCAACAATTCTATGTTTTTATTTAGAAAAAAACAGTAGGAAAAGTGAATATATTTAAAAGGTTTTCGCCACGCGTTCGTGGTGTATTACCCGCAAACACCGTGTCGTCAAAATGCACACAAAAATGTTTAAATTTTTTTTATTTAAATTCCGATTTTTTCTTCAATTTTCTATAAAACATTTATTTTACCATTTTTTTTAATGTTCGATATTTAAAAAAAATTTTCAAAAATTAAAAAGCTATCTAAACTCTCAATTATGTAATTTCTATGTGTCAGAATAAATTTTTACATTTAAATCACTAAAAACCTGGTTTTCAATTAAATTTAAAATAAATTGGTATAAAGGGTCTTAATCTTGGTTCAACCAAATTATTTTATACAAAAACAGTTGTCTTACAAAAAATTCAAAACAAATCGTAAAGTTAAACATCGAGTAATAACTGGTCTTGTTTAGTTTTAAAATTTTCTAGAATTTAGGGAAAAACAAAGCTATTTCTTTAGCTTCAAAAGTGTTCATAGTTTTTGCAGATTTTTTTATCTTCATCAACAGATTATTGCACCAAAAATAGTCACCAAATCGATCAATAATCATCAGCAGCTGGCCGCACGCAGGCCGTCGCCTTCATCTGCTTTCGTTTCCTCTCAATAGGAGAAATAACAAAAAGAGGGAGACGACGACTCGTTTGCCGATTCACTCACAAATATAAAAACGCTCACACAACACACTCACACACGCAGAAATACGCAATACACTCAAACTCAACAAAAAAAAAACGCTCATCACTGCATTGCACGCCGGCCTCGCTAGGCGAAAAAACCTCGTTTTCGTTCGCTACTACGTTCGCTCAAAAAATAAAAAGAAAGAGGAAAGAATTCCATTCTTCTTTTGTCGATTTTTCTTAGTTTTATATCAATTTTGTGTACAATTTATATATAATGGTTTTTGCGTTTTTTATTATTAATTATGAAAACAATTTTTGGTTTTAGAAAAAAGATGAACAGAAGAAAAAAGAATGGATTATCACCTAAAGGAAATTCTGCTCCTGTTACGAAAAGAAAAAGATACGGTAAACAATTTTTAAAAAAATAACACAATTTTAAGTGTATTCATTTCCAGATTCTTGTTCTCCTATAAGGAAAGAAAAATATGTTGTTCGACCACCTCCCGAATTTCCAATATTTAATTATAAAGAAAAATGCCCGACATTTTGTGAATTGATAAGCGAAGATAGTCCAGATCTCACCGAGCTTCAATTGGTATTTTTATTTATTTTTTTAATATCATAAAATCAAATTATCATGCAGACTTCGCTTCAATACGAGCTTGAAATGATGTTGGCTGAAAGTGCAATGAATACCCGACGAGCAAAAGGAGAAGTTTTATATTTAAACAGTGGAGATTATCCAAAAGAAGATCTAAAGCGAAGGTATTTTGTTTGTTTAAATTTAAAAAATTGTGGTTTTTAGATTAATGCCAACGTATGAACTGCTAATACCACCAACGCCCGCTACAGAAGAATCAATTCTTGATATAAAAGGGTAAAAATGGTTTTTTTTAGAATGTTTAAAATTTTTAAAAAATTTCTAGAATATGTGGCCTTCCAGAAGAAGAGGAAGAAGAAGATTTTAATCAATTTCCGCCTGAGCATGTTCCATCTAGATTTTGGATATGGTGTAAAAAAAATTTTCTTGAAAACATTGATGCAGATTATTTAAAACAATTCAAAGAACAAATTGTTGACAAATATAGTTATGAGTCGTTGCAGAAATATTTCGTAAATGGTAATTTTTGTTAGTTTAATGGGTCCTAGAAATATGTATTCTCTCTTAGAACCATGGAAATATCGAAAACGAACAGTTCAAATTCGACCAAGTCGGAATTGTAGCGGATTATCGCTTAAAACGCCAAAAAAAGTATCAATTTCAAATGATGTAGAATGCAGTGGATCTGGAAAATCACAAGGAAGAAAATCGTATAATTAAAAAAAAAATTTTAACTCAATAATAAAAAAAACATTAATTAACAGGTCATCTGCTCGTATAGCAAATCGACGTAGTTCTGAAAAAGATTCATCAAATAACAATAAAATAATGCCAATGATTGGGTCAATGGTAATATCAGCTTGTCGTGAATATAAAGATAGTAAATCAGCACCGGAAACACCAGTCACTTCAAGAAGAAATCGAAAGAGATTATCCAATCGTGATGAATTAAAAGAAACAAAAGGATCGGTTGTGGTTAAAAATGAACCAATCGAAATTGACGTTGACGATATACCAACAACAGTAAATGGGTTTGAAAACGGGAATAATGGAAAAAGCCCAAAATGTTGGTTCATTTAATAAAAAAGGAACTCTAAAATTAAATTTTTTTTTCTTTTTAGTGCATTCACCACGATTAATCAAAAAAGAGCGAGAAGAGGAAGATAAAATCACCAATACAAATGGTTTTTATTCTTTAAATGGTAAGCATTTTCTTTTCATTTTCTTCTAGGATGATGCCTCTTTCTTTTCAGACAAAATGAACGGGTATTTAAATGGGTTTGCACCTGGATCGAACGGAAATACAAATGGAAAAATAAATGGAGTTAATTCGCAAAAATGTCCAAAGAAAAAAAATGGAGAAGTAAATTTTATTTTTTAATTTTGTTTTCATTTCTTTTTCAATTTTTTCAGCTAAAAAATGGAATGGTTTCGAATAATGAAATGGGTTCGCGAAAAAAGTCAATTGATAAGTTACTGAACGACTCGGATATAACTCTAGATTTGGAAGATTTCGATGCAAAAGCAATTGGATCAAAAATAGTTTCAAAACTAATTGCTGGTGGAATTTTGCCAGAATCAAGCGCTCATATTTTTGAACAAATGTCAAAAGAAGATTGCGATTTAGCGGGAACGTCAAAATTTGAAATAAATCAAGAAGGAAAAGATGAAGCTGATGATCCGGAAATAGTGAATTTATCTAGAATAGTTTTTTTTAAATAATTTTATAAACAATTTTTATAGGATGAGTTGTCAGAAGAATTGCAAAAATGTCAGTTGGAACTTCAAGAAATGCAACCACAATTAAATGCAGTTATAACTTTAGCTTGGCGACGAGCAAAAGCTCAATATGCATTCTTGTATTCTTTTGATCAGCTAAGAGCGGCCGATTATGATGTGAGAATTTTTTTTTTAAATGTATATTTAGTAAATTTTTTAGCTTTTCAAACTTGGAGTAAATATGTATAAAGATTTACCAAGAAAGTTGCCATCAATAATGGAAAAACCAGTATTAAAAGTAAACATTTTACAACATTGCCTCAAATAAAAATAATTTTAAAGGAAGCGATGCAACGACGAAATCGATTAGCCCGATTTCACTATGGTAATACGTATCGTCGCCAACCAAAATATCGTTGGAGATTGAAACCACAAATGGGAACAAGTAAATCGTCTCCAGCGTTATAAATTGAAGCATTTAAAAAAAAAATTTTAAATACATCTTTTTCATTATTTTTAAACCCTTTTTTCACTTTATTGATAATTCCGTTTTTCATTCAAAATCGAGCTGAATTTTACTTAAAACTACGCGGGAAATTTTTGACTATTTGAAAAATCTGAATTTTTTTTTTAAATAGGCAAAAAATAGACCAAAAAGCTGGTAAAACATACTTTTTTTCGTATTATTTAGACATGTTTTAATAATTTATTACTTTTCAGTAAGTAAAAACTTTCATAATTGTTAAAGTGATCTCCTTTGAAATGCATGAAGATTATTTGAATTGATTTTAAGATTTTTTTTTAGAGTTCTTTAAACGGATTTTTAAATTTTTAAAATATTTTTAATAATGTTTAAGAATTAATCAAAGCCCAATACACTTTATTTATTAATTTCATTGTTTCGGGTTAAATTAATATTTGTGTTGCTCGGAAATAATATTTTAATTTCTTTTTTCCGTCATGTTTATTGAAATCATTATTATTCATGTATATATTGAAAAAAAAAACAATTAATTTATAAAGCAGTGAATGTGAAATTTTAAATTATTTATAAAATTTTAAAGTTTTGTTTGCTTATCTGATTAATAAAATTTATAAAAATTATTTTCTCCGGATTTGTATAAAAAAGTTCGTGTTTTCCGGTTTTTCTATATTTTTTCGTATCCCACTTGAGGTTAAAGAAGCAATTTTAAAACTGCATCAATTTTTTTCGTGGAAGAGTTTTTGTTTGGGTTTCTCGTCCACGTTTTTTTTTATTTTTAATATTTTTGTTAAAATTTTAAAATTGATCTTGTTTGAAAAGTTAAGGTATTTTTAATTTTTTAAACTTCTTTATTTAATTTAATTAAAAAAATGTTTCGATATTTGGAAAATATTCAACTTTGAATTTGTTTTTCTATAAAATTTGTTTTTAAAAATATTTCAGGAATGAAATTGTGCAATTTGTTGATTTGAAACATCAAAATGGAAAATATTGTGCGAGAAGTAAACATTTTTTTAGTTTTATTTAGGTTTTCATATTAATTTTTAGGGTTTTATTTGTCCATTTTGCATTGATGATTTTGGAGATTTTGAACGTTTACAAGAACATGTCGAAATTTATCATCCAGAAAAAGAAGAAGAAGATTTAGCCGAAAGTGTTGTGCAAAATGTTAAAGGTTTTAAATTTAATTGATTGATTTTTTTTGCTCAGAAATTGTCTTTTAAGGATTATTCGATAGAGCAAAACGAGGTATTAAAAAATTGGATGCAAAAATTAGCATATCAGATTTCTCAAATGTAAGGATAAAAAAGCATTTAATAATACAATTATTTAATTAATACAGATGAATATAACAAATGTATCATCAGAAATTACGGTAGCAGCAGAAAAAGTTGTTGAAAGAGTGCCGAGACCAAAAATTCCGAAACCAATACCTCCTGATATCATTCCGATGGGTATTTGCATTCTGAAAGTGCGGGAATCAAAACATCGTTTTCAGGGTCAACACGTTCTCATACATCTGAATTTAAAAAATATCGAGATGAATCGATAAATGAAACAGCAATCCGAACAAATATGCTAATTATTCGATTAGATCGGCTGATCAATAGCTGCCCAAAGGATCCGGCAAAACGACGAGGTTTTCTTTTTTGAGCGAATTAAATTTCGAAACTGAAAATTTTGAATTTCAGAGTTTGAACGAGAAATTGTTCCTTGGTTCGACGATGCTGATGTGTTGTTTTGTCCACTTTGTACAGCAAAGTTTGGATTAACTCGTCGCCGTCATCATTGTCGTTTATGTGGCCGAGTTTTATGTCATTCATGTAGTCAATATTTGTCATTTTTATCAGCCAGTAATTGATTTTTAAATATCTCTTTTTAAAAGAAAAAATGCTTTTATATAGGAAAACTAACTGATCCAGGAGCTGCTCATAAGATGTTAGAAGCAGCAGCAGCTGCTGCCGCGTCATCTCTTTCTTCATTAGATCATCAACCAATAAACAGTTCAAGCGATTCGCCATCAAATAATCGTCAAAAATTGTTTTCAATGAATAAAATGAAAAATCTTATTGGGGGAGCTGTGATAAAAGTTCAATCTGCTGCGGTTTCAGCAACAAATGGAGATGATTCGAGTATTAATTCATTGTCACAAGAAGTATTTAAATGAAAAAGAAGAAAAAAGCTTTAAAGTTTAAGATGTGAATATTAAAATTTAAGGATGGAAGTGAAAGCATGAGAGTGTGTGGATCTTGTCTCAATGATCTTCATCGAAGAGAAAATATGATGGATCATGGAAAACCGCCAGCATTAGTTGAACAATATAATCGAGTTCGGAATTTAGTAGCAGAATTGAAGCAACTAGTTCCGACTTATGTACGATTAGCCAATAGTATCAAGTAATTTTTATTTTTTTTTAAATTAATTAATTGAAAATAACAGTAATGGAGAATCAATGTACACATTAAAAGCAGCAGAAGAAATGGAACAAAAATGTTTTGAAAAACAAAAAGAAGTTGATTTATTAAGGTAATTATTGATTTAAAAAAAAATATCATAAATGCCAATAAAATATAGTAAACGAATTGCGGATGATGTTCCGGTTGAAGCTATCGGATCACGTGATCATCAAATGAGACGAAATATTCGATCAACAACACTTCAAGTTCTTCAAGGACTTGTTCGACAAATGAAATCATTACCAACACAAGAAGAATATGAAAAATTAGTGGAAAAACATAAAGAAGATGTTAGTAGACAAGTAGCAGCAGCAAGAGAGCGAACAATGATGGCATCGAATCAAATTCTAAAAGTTCAATTTCAAAAATCTTTAAAAAAAAGTCTAAATTTCTCAGGCATCAACATCAATGCCACAAATATCGTCAACATCATTAAATCAGGGAAGTTCGAATAATTTATCATCATCAAATTTAAAAAAATCGTCATCTCCATCGATCATAAAAACAATGAATGGAGGGAATTTAATCGACGATGGTTGGACACCACAACAATCGAAATGCTTCAATCCATTCCTGGAAGAAGAGAATCCACTTATTGAACAGCGCGATTTAATAAAAGGGTATCTGGAACAAGCTGCATCGGCAGGAAGATTAGATGAGGTTGATATATTAGAAAGGAATTTAAAAGAAATTGAAGAGGAAATGAGAAATATGGGAATGAGCATATGAAGAAGAAGAAAAAATCAGATTTTAGTATACAATTCTGACCAAAAAAAATCTACGGTGGCGCACAAAACGATACTTATCTTCATCACCCCTTTCTCTTTTTACCCATCTCTGGGATTTGTGGTTTCCTTTGAATTAATACTTTTCTTATTTTTATTTTTTTAGGTTTTTACCTAAAATTCAACAAAGATTTTTAGAAAAAACTAGTTTTAGAACATGAAATCGTATTCAGAAGACGGGATTTCGGTGAAAAATGGCGTCAGAATTTAAACAAGTTCAGAACGAATTTATTGTAAAAAAATGAGTTTAAAAAATTGTGAATAAACTTTGATTTCATTTTAAGAAAGAAAAAGCTGAAAAATTTATGAAAAACAATTTTTTCAAAGATTTACTTTTGAGAAAAATTTCTGAACATTGTTTTATGTTCTGAAGTTATTAGAAACCTTTTCTACGGCTAAATATGTGATCCAAAAAAAGAATCAACCAATTTTGGAAAAAAGAAATAAATTTCAATGGTGGGGAAAACGAGGGGAGGGGGGGGGGGGGAGCAATGTAGATATCGTTTTGCGCGCCACTGTAATTTAATTTGATTATTGTTTATGATTAAATTCAGCTTCTAAATAGCCAAATTCAAAAAATATATAAATTTGGTACTTTTTCCACGTCTAGTCATTTCAATGATAAAAATTTTGACATTTTCAATTTTCCCAAACAAAAAAAAATTTTAATTTGTATGTAGTTTGAACAAATAATTGAATCTCTATTTTGGTGCTTCAGTTAATTTAAAAAAAAATTTTTGGAAACAATCTTTATTAGTACATATCGATTAACAGAATCTTCTTTTTCTTTCTTTTTTTTAGTAAATTATTGGCTGTGAATTGTCCGTTGTGATGCTTTTTTATAGTAAAAATAAAGGATTTTTATTAAACAATTGGTGAAGAATTTTTAAGATTTATTGGTGTCATAAAAATGCGAATTTGTCCACCTCCTCCCGACCCATTATTATGATGATGTTCTTCCTTTTTCGTCAAATTTTCCGACATTGATGGCTCAACAGTTTGAGCCGGTCGAACTGTCGAATATTTCCGCTTCTTCTGTTGAATTGCCTCGATGATTTTTCGATAATTTCCGAATCCGTTGAAAAATGTGGAGCTGAGAAAGAATCATCGGGGGGAAAATTGATGGTGAAAAAACGTGTTTAAAATGTTTCGAACGAACCGATACGTTGGCAAAACCAGAAAGACGATGAACGACAAAAAAAGCGAATTGAGCTGAGCAATCGATTGAATCAGAAAATGGTAGGGTTTCCATTGATCGGTCAATGGCAAATAGAAATCAACTGACATTTTTGGTTTTCTTTTCTTTTTTCATGTCAAAACAAAACAAAAAAAGCGCGCTGAGCACAATTTACCAATTTGAGGAAAAGCCAGAATAACCAGGAGAATTGAGAACATGTTGGCCCATACAACTCTCGAGTTCGCGTTCACAACGACTTGATTCGCTTCAGACACTTCGTCCTCATCATTTTTTGACTTTTTTTCCACTTTTTTCTTTTTTTTTCCATAAGTTATTGTATTCTTAACGGAACAAAACATTTTTAGTTTCAGACTTTTTATTTTCAGCAACAAAAATCGCTGTGTCTCTCTGCTTCTCTGCGTCTCTTTCTCTATCTTATTGCCTCTCTGTCTTTCTGCTTCTCTGCGTCTCTTTCACTATCTTATTGGCTCTCTGTCTCTCTGCTTCTCTGCCTCTCCACCACCCTACCACCCTGTCGTTCGGTCTCTCTGCGTCACTTTCTCTCTCTTATTGCCTCTTTGTCTCTCTGCTTCTCTGCGTCTCGTTCTTTCTATCATCCAATTTCCTTTAAAGAAAAAGCGTTTACCGCGAAAATTTGAAGAAGCAATAAAGAAGAAGCAATCGATTGAAAGATGAACTGCACAAATTGATGAATATTCTGAGACGAAACAAATTTGGGCAAAAGCACAACAATCGAGCAAAATGAAAGAATAAAAACAAAAATGAATCGAGCCGATCGGATCTTGATTGATCGTCGTTTTTTGGCAACAAAAACGCACATAAAATTATAAGCGACACAGCTCGAAATAATTGTCAAATTGAAAAGTTGATTGAACAAAATTGCAAATTGTCGAACGCTGAAAAACCAAATTTCCACATCAAAAATGAATCGATTCTGATTCTGTCGATCACATTTCCGCATTCGAGAATAATTCAATGACATAAATTATTTTCAGAAAAGACGTCGGAAAATAAACGGTGCTCAGAAATGTTGTGGTAAAATCAAAAAGGATAAAATGTGATATTAAATAATGAAGAAGTGTTAAGCAACAATCAATGATAAAAATGATTATGGATGGAGTTGTTCCTGACAAAAATCCAGTTTCAACAAAATCGATAATTAAGATTTTTATCGATTTTTCTTAGAAAAATTTAAAAGGAAACCTGGCTTTAAAGCAATATATAATGATTCATAAACTGATTGAGTAATTTCTTCAATAGACGTCTCATCAAAAAACCATTCTTCAAAAATATTTGTTACCGTAGTCGTTGAAGGATTCATAAAAGTCGACGTTTTCATTATTATTTGATTTAAAAAAAAATTTTTTTTTCTTTTCAATTTTTCCTTTCTTCAATTTCACCTGTGTTTAAATCTCAACTGTTCGTATATTTGAATGGTAACCATAACAATTCTGAAAACATCTGAAAATTTTATTAAAAAAAAAAAAATTTTTTAATAAAAAAAAAATAATTTTTATTCTTCCTCAAAATCATAATAATAATGATAATCACTGTGTTCACCAAAATGATTAAATGATTTTGATCTTCCCATGCTTATCACACTTTCTACAAAAAAAAATCCCAATTTCAGCTTGATTTTTTCATGAAAAAACCTCGTTTATTTTCAGCTTTTATTGATTTTTGCTCAACTTCAACATTTTCAGAGGTTTGTGGACACGTTTCAACTTCTGAAATTCCAGAAAATATTGACGACGAAGAAGAAGAAGTGAAATTAAAACCACCGCGACCTTCTTCGATGTCACATTCTGGATTGTTATAAGACGCTGCTGATTTTGTTATATTTGAAGCTTCAACATCGGTTGAAGCTCGAGCTTTTTCATTGCAAATATTTGAGACACTTCTAGGCGTTTTTAAAAATTACAATTTCTACTTCAGATTTTTCTTGAATTACTTCGAGTGTCGTTTTTGAAAAATGTTCGCAAACTTCACTTTTTGACTCTTCTCATCGGTCAACTTTCTTCCGGTTGAGAAGCGTTGATCTCGCTTCAATTCAACAACACTTTGAACTGGTCGACGAACTGGTCGACGTGTCAGCAGTTGATCGAGCTTCTCGTTTTGCGGATGTGGAATCATTGTGATTTGATGAACGTTTTCCGGAATTCTGCAAATGTTTTTGTTGCTTCAACATTTTGAGCTTTTTCTCTTCGTTGTTCATTACTGAGAATCGGCATTTGTTGCACTGCCATAATAGAAGTTGACATTTCTTTGCGCTGACGCTTTCGAGTATAATGGTGATACGGTATCGTTCCAGAACATGTCTTTTTCCAGTGTTGGAACATCATTGTACGTGTCGTCAACAATTCCCATGGCAACGGTCAAGTTGCGATCGATCAAAAAGTTACAGTCGAAATCATCTTCATCTTCACCGAATGGGTTCAGCAAGTCCATTGCGACTTTCAGCCAGCCCATATAAAAAATGAATTCAATTATTGTCATAAATGGAACACCAATATCAATCTAAAAAAAATCAATAAAATAGTCAAAGCCTCAGGGAGAAGCCGACTTCTGTTGTAAAATTCGCATCTGAATTAATAACAAATTGTCGTGAAATCAAGCAAACTAAATAATAGCAATGAACCGCCATAAAAACCAATTGAGGATACATCAAAGGAAGTGGAACCCAATCATAAGTCCAAATCAATGAAAGTCCTGATCGAAATGTTCGAATTTCCTTTAAAAATTCCATGCATTTTTTGATCTGAACATCATCACCGAAAAAAAAAAGACCTCCGCAATTGCATTTTGTGTGTAATAACTCTCAATTCGACCTTCTTTCCGTGCCTCATTCAACAATGAAAATGACCAGTTAAAACCGAGCCAATATTTTGCGTATCTGCGTATTATCGTACACATTTTAAGAGTTTTTTTGTTTGTTTGTGAGGGGCGAAATAAATGGTTGAACAAAATTTCTTTTACCTGCTTTCACAATCGTTGAATTTTTTCAGTTCGGTTTTTGTCATTATTCCAGCAGCCACCATTGTTTCCAACGTTGGAAATCTGTTTTCAGATGATTTTCAGACATTTTTGTCTTAAATTTTAAGAAATGAAGAAATCTCAGAAAAAAAATGAAAAAAAGGAGCATTTTTTTCTTGATTTTTAAAGTGTCATTAAATTCAATGAGAGCAACAAATCTGTGCTGAAAACCTTTTCCGAACTCCAATATGAATATCACGAAAAACCATTGTTTGAGCCATAACACAATACCTCACAATACTTCTTCGTATCAACCGGCCACGATCATCATTTCCATGCAAATTCATGGCTGTAAATAATGCGATGCTGAAAAAAAAAAAAAACTTCTGAAAAATCTGGAAAAAAACGAAGAAATTCTTACTTATCAATCATCCCAAGATTCGCAAACTGTGTCATCCAACGGTTGATCACCGTTGTCACAAAAAATCCAAGCATAAAATTGATTGGAATATAATCAAGGCGTCGATTACAGAATTGCATGAATCTTTCAAATGTGCTGGAAAAAGCTGAAATTCAACGACACCTAAAAACCAAAAGAAATGAAAAATTCTACTCTTGTTGGCTTCGATCCAATGCATAACGATAAATAACTGAAATTATTCCATAACAAGCACACCAAATTAATAAATCTCTAAAAATTTTGTATTTTTATCATTTTTTATCAAAAAAAAAAAAAATCTAAAAATAGCTGGAAAAAAAATGATAATAAAAAACCCAACTGATAAATCGCTTTCCATATCGAACCTTTCCATTTAAAAATTAATTTTAAAATAACCTGAAAATAAGAAAAAAAAAGCTGGAAATTTGCCAAAAAAAAACAAAAAAAAAACTTTTCTTTGGGATGTTGCCAAATCATAATGATAATTATAAGTCATTGATGATAACTCGAGAATAATCAGAAAGGAAACCCAATAATTTAAAAATTCTCCAATAAAAATTTGAGCGATGGGGGAATTTGTCAAATTTTACAACTCTTTTGTCACTTTTATACACAGTAGCCTGCGCCTGGCCACTATTAAAATGGTCATTAAAAATTATGATGAGAGATAACAGAGATAACATTCGATTTCTTATGATTCTCTCAATTTTTTCCCCAATATTTCATCATTTTCGGGCTTCAAATTCATTTTAATTGCGCTTCAACTTTTTGCCCCCTTCTTTTCCGGCTTAAAAATCAATCGATTTTCGATTGAAAAAATGTCTGAAATTCTTGATCGATCCTGGTCGAAACTCTCCGACTCTTTTGGCGACAATTTACGACCTCATCAATATGCAAAACTTCTTATCTTCTGAATTTGTTTCCATCGTGTTTACAACTTTTTTTTTTTACGAATTTTTATTTTTCTGATTAAAACACGGAAATTTATTGGGAAACAATATCAAACTTTTTTCTTTATAAAAGGGGTGGAGACTTTTATATATTATTTATTTAAAAACTTTTTTAAAATCAATTTTAATCCAAAAAAAGAAAAAAATCCTGGAAACCAATTTCAATATTTTTTTTCCATTAAAAAAATGTAAATTTAAGTGAACACTTTTTTGAAAGGGGCGGAGACAAATAAATGTTACTGTTTTTTTTAAACTTTTTTTTGAAAATCAATTTTAATCCAATAAAAGGGAAAAATCCTGGAAACCAATTTCAATATTTTTTTTCCATTAAAAAAATGTAAATTTAAGTGAACATTTTTTTGAAAGGGGCGGAGACAAATGTTACTGTTTTTTAATTAAAAAAAAAACAAATTTTTATTAAATTTAATTTAAAAAAAAATAAAAAATTCTGTAAACCCGTTCTGAATCATTTTCTTTTCCATTTAAAAAAAAAGTGTAAATTTAAGTGAAGTTTTTTGTTCGAAAATTGGTTGAAAAAAAAAGGGGGGGGGGGGGGAAAATTCGGGGAGAAATTAAAACGCCACTGGAAATCTTCGATCATTTCGTGTGATCAAGTTCGGCTGATCTGGTGTTATTCGACTTCGACTTTCCTCAAAATCCGCTGTCGTTGCTTCAACTCTCGAAGTTTCAATGCAGTATCCTTCTTCTAGTTTTCGATATTCATCTTCGTAATATTCAAGACAACTGAAAACAGTAAAGCCGGCCATAAATATAAACAATATATTAGTTTTTTTTTTGAGGATAACTTTTTTCACAGATTACCTCCCCGATCGTTTTGAAAATGTTACGGTGTACGTAGAACACCCTTACGCATAATTGCAGACAATGATTTGCATCATAAATTTTTTTAATTTTTTTTCAAGTTTTTAATTTTTTTTTGTATTTATTTCTGGTTCGATCGAGTGAAGAAGAAAAACTGAAGAGAAACAAAGTTTCCATTTTTTTCTACGTCAACATTTTTCACACGGTCCAAATAGCCTCGTCTCGTTTTGACTCAAAATCATTTGGCCGCAACTTTTTGTTTCTTTTTCAATTCAAATTACGTGAGAAAAGTAAAAAACCAAAAATCTTCTTCTTCTTTTTCTTCTTCATCATTTTACGTGAAAAATCATATTTTATACTCAAATCCAACCAACCAAAAAGAAAAAATCTTAAAATATTTCAGCAGCTGAGAAACCACAGTACCTAATTAACCAGAAAAGTATCGTACTCCTACCATGTTTAAAGACGCATAGCATTAAAAGTTTTCTAGAAATCTACCGTATCTGAGGGGAATTTAAAAAAAAGAAAACATTTTTTTATTAATTTCCTTCTTTTTCTCCACAGCCAAAGGCAATATGAGGCGCAGTGAAAATTATTAAATTCTCATCATTTTTCATTCAATATTTTCTCGTTTTTTTTTGTTTCTCAAAAATGTTTTCCCATGATTAAAATTGTATTTTTATTAATAAAAAAAATGTTTTTAAATGCTTTTGAGCCAAAATAATGAGCCAAAATCAGGGGACGGGACGTGGGAGGGGAGACTCCTATCATATTTTTTTCCCCGGAATTTCCCTTGCTCCAAAGAGCACCCCCCCCCCTCTTTGCCTGGAAAATGAGAGAAAAACTCACGTATAAATCACAATCGCCTGCCAAACATGAATAAATGAAAGAAAAATACAAGCGGATACGGTGCCGCACACGACAAAAAGTGCAAATGTTGTCGTGGGCGGTTGAGACATGTTCAACGTGTGTCCGATGATTTGTCGCATTGTATCAAATCCAGCCAAGGAGAAAATTGTTATAATTGTTGCCATCAACATACAAACCAATTGTTGAACAACCTCAAACCATTTTCCTTTTAAGAAAACAATTTTTTCTTTTTTTTTTTTTTGATTTACCGTAATGATGAGGAAAGGATACAAAAATTTATGACGTTTCGTATAAAAAGCGTAAATTCCCAAACCAACAACACAAATTGGAACAATAAGCCTGGAAAAATTATGAAAAAATCTGAAAAAATTGAGAAAAAAACTGAAAAAACTGCAAAAAATTCTGAAAAAATTGAGAAAAAAATTTTTTTTACCAGGTACACGTTGAGCGCATTCCAAAAAACAATGATAATCCAGATGTGAAAATGTACCAAATAAGACACAGCTGGGTTCCTGTCTGAAATTAATTTCAGATTTCTCTCTCTCTCTCTCTCTCTCTCTTTCTCTCTCTCTGTTTCAGAACACTTACAACGACATGACAAATTCCACAAAAACATCGGAATCGCTTTTCAGTCAATTCAGTACCATCAGGCATCTGGAAAAAAAAAAGGATTTCTATTCTGCAGAAAAATGTGACGACAAGGGAGAATTGTTGTCTGGAGAGGAAATTATCGGAAATATCTGAGCAATTTTCCTTTTTTTTTATTTCTGATTTGTTTTTAAACTAAAATGGAAAAAGAGAGAGAGACACACACAGAGAGAGAGAGAGAGAGAGAGAGAGAGAGAGATGAGAGAGAGAGAGATGAGAGAGACAGAGAGAGAAAAACGTTTTTGCCAATAATAAAATAGAGTGGGAGGCGGATAAAAAATATAAAAAAAGATTTTGTTCTCACGGAAGATTAACGAACCATCTGGATTGGATTTTTCTTATCAAATTTCCTGTTTTCTTCGCATTTTCTCAATTTTTTTTTTGCATTTTTTATGAGCAAAGAAAAAATAAACAAAAATTGAATAAAAATTCACATTTTTTTCCCGATAAATCCGAAATTTTTCGACGGATTTCCGTGAAATATTAAACCCAATTTCCGACCAAAGTATCGTCAAGCCGTAGTGTCGTCGTCATTTTAAAAAATGAATAGATGGGAAGGGGGGGGGGGGGGAAGAAATTTTGGCCGAATTTTTGAAAGACGAGATCATCAAAGTTTGTGTTGTAACAAAACAAAAAATTTTTTGTCCATTTTTTTTTTGAGCAAAAAAACGCCGATTTTTGTTTTGTTTTTGAAACTTTTCAAGTTTTGATGTCAAAATGAAAAAGAGAAAAAAAAAGAAAAAAAAAGAAAGAAAAAACCAATTTTTTTTTGAAATATTTCAAAAAAAAAAACTGGGTAAATAATAATTTATTGTTCTAATTAAACTCAAATTTATCTCATTTTTCAATATAACAATCGCTTCATTTCCCACCGTATTCAATTTTATTTCCGCTTTTCTTCATTTTTGCAGCTGTTAACACGGAGTGTTGTTGCATCGAGCAAAAAAATTGATTGTTTCAGTTTTTAAAAATTGAAAAAGAAAAATTAATCAAGCGTCTTTTTTTTTTTTTTAAACTTTTTTTGTATGAATAAAACCTAACGAGCCAGAAATTAAAGAGAATTTTTCTTGAAATTTTCAAGAAGCAAAAAAAAGAAAAAGAAAAAGAGAAACAAAGTAGAAGCTTCTTCTCCTTTCTGTTCAAAACTCCACTGAAAAAAAAAATTTTTTTTGTCAAAAAATTTTCGTTAAAAAAGAGAAAGAAAAAAGGCGGATGAAATATCTTCAGAATAATCCACTTTTCAATGTTAATTTAATTTAAAAAAAAAGACGAAGAAGCCAACCTTTACAGTCTCTCTAAAATGGCAAAAAAAAAAAAATTTTTTTTCCAATGAAAAAATTCAATTATTTTGTCATCACAACGAACAAAAAAATGCTCCAAACACGGTTCAATGAAAATTCGATTATTCTCAAAACGACGTCGTCAACTCAACAAAAAGCGGCGAGAAAATGAAAAAAAAAAAAAAAAAGACAAAAAATGTCTCGAAAAGAACATTTTAAAAATGTTCGTTTTCCTATAAATTTGTTGTGTGTTGATCAAAAATTGATTGGTTTTTTGATGGATTATCGATGCTCCTTTAAAATTAAAAAAAAACAAGCTGTGGGCGGGGAGAAATTATTTTAAAACTTGTGTTTTTAGGCAGCAGCAGCAGCAGTTTTATCCATGCCGTTGTTGTTTTTTTTTCTTCGTCAAGCATCATTGAGAAGAAAAACAAGGGGAAGAGAGAGAAAGAGATAAAGAGAGAGAGAGAGAGAGAGAGAGAGAGAGAGAAGAAGACGTTAGAAAAAGGATAAGAAAAATTGAATGATTTTTGCTTGGTCAATTTTTATAAAATGTTTTCAGCCCGCCCGCCCTGGAATTTTATTTTTTCCTTTTTTGTTTTTCTCAGTGAAATGAAATTCCACAAAAAATCCCTGTTTCCCTCAACAATCTCCCCTAAAAAGTTCAAAAACTAAAATAAAAACGGGTTTTCAAAAAAAAAAAAAAAAAAAAATTCAACAAAAATTGCTGGGCAAAGTAGAAAAAAAAAGAATTCAAATTCTGCCGAGGCGTGTCACATTTGAATGATTTTTTTGCCGATTTTTTCATTAACTTTTTGTGTGTTTACGGGGAAAAGCTAAAAAATGAGTGAGAGAAAGGCAGAGAGAGAGAGAGAGAGAGAGAGAGAGAGAGAGAGAGAGAGAGAGAGAGAGAGAAAAGAGGAGCAGAGACAAGTTTACTCCTCTTCTCCCCCAACCAACGAAAAGAAAAAAAAACTGACCACTACGACAAGTTGAATTCCTTCTGAAGTTGATTGAGCAAATGTTCGTAATGAAGGCGTCATTCTGGAAGATGAAGAATCAACAAAAAAAAAAGAAGCGGGAAAAATACTCAAAAATTGACTTTTTTTCCATTAAAATTTTTAAAAAATAAAAAAACCGAAGGAAAAGCATCAAAACTTCCAGAAAAAGAGGTCGCTGAAAACTGACTTTCTTTCTTCGAACAACTTAAAACTTGACAGAAAAAGTTCAAAAAAACCCTTCTCACTGTTTTCCAACAACAACAAAAAAGAAAAAAAACGTTGCCGATTTGAAAAGTACATTTTTCGAATCCCCCCCCCCTCCCCTTTTCGTCAAAGGTAACAAAAATGACGTAAAAGCTGAGCTATGGGGGGGGGGGGGGGGTTGGGGAAATGTATCAAAAAAAAAAAGAAGAAGAAAAAGAAGCAAAAAACAAAAAAAAATGAACGAGAATCATCAATAATCAAAGAGAGAGAAATTCAGAAAATGTGTTTGTGGGCTCTGGTGGGAGACCGGGGGGGGGGGGGCAATGTTTGAACGGGGGGGGGTGCAAAAGCGGGGTAAAATGATGAAAATATTTGGGTTCGAAATTAGAATTTTTTCATCATTTTATGTATATTTTGAGCTTCAATTTATATTTTAATATTAATAAATCGTCGTCGCTTCTTCCCCTCCACCCCCCGCCGCCGCAATTCTCAATTGAGCAAAATAAAAAATTAATTTGTTTTCTCCGTTTCCCCCCTCTCAATTCGTTCACGTTTTTTCCTCCTTCTCCGAAGAAATTGAAACCGAATGAGCCCAATTTTTTTTCCGATGTGTCTAGTTTGATCAATTGCTTTGAGAGAGAGAGAGAGAGAGAGAAGGAAAGAAGATGTTAAATGATTTTTTGGAAGAACACCAACCACACGAAAAAAAGTCGAATGATAGGGAAGATGTGGGGGGGAAAGGGAGAGGAGGGAAAGAAAATGAGGTGGAATTAGACAGGTCTTGGATTATTTTCTATTTAGATGATGCTTCTTCTCGGCTTCGTCAACATTGTTTTCAAAAGCTTTATTCCCCCTGCTCTCCCCCCCCCCCCCCCTCTTTTCCTTTAAAATTAGACACAATTTTCGAGTTGTGCGCGAATTCTTGAAATTTGTTGTTTCGCCTCGTCGAGAGACAGAAAAAAGCAAGAAAAGAAACGAATTTTCTTGGAAAATCAACACATTTTTTTCAGACTTAAAATATTCCGAAAAGAAAAAAAAAAGAAGGAAAATTTGAAGCGGAAATTAATGAAAGATGAGCAATAAAAAAAAGGAGGAGGAGGGAAAACATAAAATTGTATCTTATCCGGTTTGGTGAATGAAGAAAACATTGTTTTTTTTTGTCCATGACTGCTGCTTCTGCTTCTGCTTCTGCTGCTGCTCCAGCTTCTCTTCTCAACCTTTTCCTTCCTTCAAAAATCCAATTGTGGTATGAAGACGTCGACAAAAACAATGACGATAAATCAAAACCTCGCCAACCGCATTTTGTTTCGAGTTAGGAGAGGAGGAGGAGGGCTCAGAAAGCGAGAGAGAGAGAGAGAGAGAGAGAGAGAGAGAATTGTAGTTTTGAAAAATCGCCTTTCTCTTCTCAAACAAAACAAGGCGGGGGGAGGTGGGGGTGGAATGAATCAAGCGGGGGGCGGGAAAAACTATGGAAATGAATTTGGGTTTTCTTTTCAAGACTTTATCTCCCCGGGGAGAAAGATGGGGTGGAGCCGCTTCGTGTGTCTCTTCTAATCTTTCCCTGTCGGTTGAAATCACAACCTTAAACGGACCACCAAAACATGAAACTTCAACTTTCGACTCTGAGAGACTTCTCGGAGAAAATAAAGAAAAAACCCCATTTTTTCGCCTTCTCCGCTCTTAAAAAATCCCATTTTTCCGGAAATTGTTCGGTTATGTGGTGGATTTTTCTCGCCAGGGAATAAAGACAAGTAAAACCGGAAAAAGCATAAAAATATGACATTTCTGGGTGTTCAAAAATCGGGGGAAAAAAAACACTGATGAAGTCCACTTTTTTCTGTCCAAAGCAACAAAAAGTTCACCAATTTTTTTTTGTGGTGGCTCGGGAAAAAAGTGCGAAAAATCCCCGCCAAAAACACGGGGAGGGGGGGGGAACGAATAGTTTTCAACTCGGGAAGAAGAATGAGCCGCCGAGAACCTTCTAGAAATTGTGTTTTGCTCAATCAGAACCTCATCCTTCTCCTCCTCCTCATCCTCCTCATCCTCCACCGATCAAAATTGCTGATTTTTGCTCTTTTCCAAGCGTTTTTCAAAATTGTTGATTGTCGCTGAAAAGAAAAAAAATGATGGAAAAATTGTACTTTTTATTCCAATTATCATTTATGATTTTTCTTATCAATAATTTCTAAAAGCGTAGTACATCAAAATTGGCTTTTATAATTAAAAATGTGTCTCAATGTCTCTCATTTATTTAATTTTAATTAATAAATAAAATTTATCGATTTTTTTCCAGATTTTTTTCCAGATTTTCCCTCAAATTCATCAAAATGGATCGAAAACGTGGAAGTATTGTTCCCAGTATTCATGTAATAATTAAAAATTAATTATTTTTATTATTTTTAAATATTATTTTAATGATTTTTTTTTTCAGAAAGCCGTTGAGGAAAGTCTTCGAGCAAATAGTGTCGTCGTTGAGGAGAAGCATGAGGCGAAGGAGACGCAGAGAAAACGACGAAGAAAAAAGCAAAAAGAGAAAAGTTTGAGAAAATTCCGCAATTTTCTTCCTTTTATTCAAAGATTCAGATGACGGAGCATCGTTGAGCTCATCGCCTCGTCATGTTCAAAGATTCGATTGGAAAGATATGTTATTCATGGCCGATTTGTCAGGGAAAAAGGTGGGAATTCCTTTGATCTCATCGATTTTCGCTTCGATTTCTAGAGAGGAAATTCGACGACGAGCCATTCGGGACATGCGACACGTGTTGGCTCAATCAGAAGTGGTCCCTGGTGGATGGAGTCGCATTTAAAAATGCGACAGTGCTCGTTTTTTGTTCCATCTCAACGCATGTCGGATCGGTGTGGGTGTGGACGCGAAAAATCGAGACACTCCAAGGAGGTTCTTGATAAGTCAGTCGTTCGACCGACTCGACTGACGTTGCCTGGAATTGTCGAATGCGATGGATCAACAGATGCCGATGATAATCATGATTTGTCACAAGTCGGATTCGATTTGAGCAGCTTCATATCTAAATATGATTCCGATTTCAGATTTCACTGATACCAGGCCGATGGTCAATTCAAACTCATACTGAGCTTGTCCCATCCGATAGTTATGGAAATATTGTTTTTGAAGGTTTTTTTTAAAATAAAAAATTTATTTTTTAATTTTTTTCCAGGCACAACCCATCACGTTCAATACGCTCGGATGAGCTTTGATACGGATCCCCGAGAAATCACTCATTTAATGTTGAAAGTCTGGAAATTGCGTCCGCCAAAACTTATCATTACAATTCATGGGGGCTTGACAACGTTTGAGTGAGCTTTTCCTTTCCATTCCATTTTGCTTCGCTTTTATTCTTTGATTATGATTGTCTCGAAGTGACGTAACTCTCACGGAAAATTTATCAATTTTTTGAAAATTTCGCGCCGGCGCCCCCCCTCCCCCCCCCCCCCCCCCGTTTTCACTTTTTTTTCCGTTTCCTTTCTTTCTTCCACAAGCTTGTTGTGTGTAATCAGTGGAAAATCGTCAGATTACAATCGAAATTGGCTCGAAAATTTCGGAAGGGAATCATGAAAATTGCAAAATCGACCGACGCCTGGATCATCACCAGCGGTCTTGACGAGGGTGTTGTGAAGCATTTAGCATCAGCACTTCAAGGTTGACACACACACACATCAATCAGCAAACCAAGAAAAAAAAATCGATAAATTGTTTTGCTTAGATCACAGCTCACACTACACAAAAAATCATGTGGTTGCCATCGGAATTTCACCATGGGGAATGTTGAAGCAAAAAAATCGTTTTGTTGGAAAAGTAGAGCTCCAAGCTGAAATTCAAGCGTTTTTCTTGTCTGGAAATTCTGAAAATTTTTCCAGGATAATAATATTACGTTGGCCACCAATATTTTCAATAATTCTCGATTAAAAGAGCTCAACGATAAGCATTCATATTTCTTGTTTGCTGATAATGGAACTGTTAATCGGTTTAAAAATTAAAATTTTAATTTTTTTTTTTAAAGTTTTTTTTTGTAAGATACGGTGCTGAAATTATCATGAGAAAACGTCTCGAACAATATTTATCACAAGGCGATAAAAAGAGAAGCGCGATTCCATTGATAGCGGTCGTTCTAGAAGGTGGAGCATTCACAATTAAGATGGTTCATGATTATGCAACGTCGTAGGGGGGGGATCCATTTTCATTGAGAAAAGCAACGAGAATTGTTCAGAATTCCACGAATACCGGTGATTGTGTGTGATGGTAGTGGTCGGGCAGCCGATATTTTAGCTTTTGCTCATCGAACATGCTCACAATCTGGACATTTATCGGATAATATTCATTCGCAGCTCATTAATTTTATTCGAAAATTGTTTGGATACGATTTGAAAAATGCTCAAAAATGTCTTAAACAAGTCATTGAATGCACATCGAATAAATCATTGGTGAGATCATCTCAGAACTGATTTTTTCTTTCTTTTCTTCAAATCCCAAAACCTTGTTTACAAAAATTCCAGTTGACAATATTTCGCTTCGACGAATCCCAACGTGAGGATCTCGATCATGCCATAATGAGTTGCCTTCTAAGAGGGCAAAATCTCTCACCGCCAGAGCAGCTTCAATTAGCGTTGGCCTGGAATCGGGCCGATATTGCGAGAAGTGAAATATTTGCGACTGGCACGTCGTGGACCACTCAGGATCTTCATAATGCGATGATTGAGGCTTTGTCGAATGATCGCATTGATTTCGTTCATTTATTGCTGGAGAATGGTGTTTCGATGCACAAATTTTTGACCTACGGTCGATTGGAGCATCTGTACAATACGGTAATCCACCTCCACCTTCACCTCCACCTCCACCTCCACCTTCACCTCCACCTTCACCTCCACCTCCACCTCCACCTTCACCTCCACATCCACCTCTACCTCCACCTCCACCTAAACCAAACCTAAAAAACCCAAAACGCCCAGACCTAAATATACCAGCCAAGGCTGGTATTAAACCTCCACCTCCATCTCCACCTCCACCTAAACTCCACCTCCACCTAAACCTAAACCTAAACCTCCACCTCCACCTCTACCTAAACCTAAACCTAAAAAAAACCCAAAACGCCCAGACCTAAATATACCAGCCAAGGCTGGTATTAAACCTCCACCTCCATCTCCACCTCCACCTAAACTCCACCTCCACCTAAACCTAAACCTAAACCTCCACCTCCACCTCTACCTAAACCTAAACCTAAAAAAATCCCAAAACGCCCAGACCTAAATATACCAGCCAAGGCTGGTATTAAACCTCCACCTCCATCTCCACCTCCACCTAAACTCCACCTCCACCTCCACCTAAACTCCACCTCCACCTAAACCTAAACCTAAACCTCCACCTCCACCTCCACCTAAACCTAAACCTAAACCTCCACCTCCACCTCTACCTAAACCTAAACCTAAAAAAACCCAAAACGCCCAGACCTAAATATACCAGCCAAGGCTGGTATTAAACCTCCACCTCCATCTCCACCTCCACCTAAACTCCACCTCCACCTAAACCTAAACCTAAACCTCCACCTCCACCTCTACCTAAACCTAAACCTAAAAAAAACCCAAAACGCCCAGACCTAAATATACCAGCCAAGGCTGGTATTAAACCTCCACCTCCATCTCCACCTCCACCTAAACTCCACCTCCACCTAAACCTAAACCTAAACCTCCACCTCCACCTCTACCTAAACCTAAACCTAAAAAAACCCAAAACGCCCAGACCTAAATATACCAGCCAAGGCTGGTATTAAACCTCCACCTCCATCTCCACCTCCACCTAAACTCCACCTCCACCTAAACCTAAACCTAAACCTCCACCTCCACCTCTACCTAAACCTAAACCTAAAAAAACCCAAAACGCCCAGACCTAAATATACCAGCCAAGGCTGGTATTAAACCTCCACCTCCATCTCCACCTCCACCTAAACTCCACCTCCACCTAAACCTAAACCTAAACCTCCACCTCCACCTCCACCTAAACCTAAACCTAAACCTCCACCTCCACCTCTACCTAAACCTAAACCTAAAAAAACCCAAAACGCCCAGACCTAAATATACCAGCCAAGGCTGGTATTAAACCTCCACCTCCATCTCCACCTCCACCTAAACCTAAACCTAAACCTCCAACCTCCATCTCCACCTCCACCTAAACCTAAACCTAAACCTCCACCTCCACCTCTACCTAAACCTAAACCTAAACCTAAACTCCACCTCCACCTAAACCTAAACCTAAACCTCCACCTCCACCTAAACCTAAACCTAAACCTCCACCTCCACCTCTACCTAAACCTAAACCTAAAAAAACCCAAAACGCCCAGACCTAAATATACCAGCCAAGGCTGGTATTAAACCTCCACCTCCATCTCCACCTCCACCTAAACTCCACCTCCACCTAAACCTAAACCTAAACCTCCACCTCCACCTCCACCTAAACCTAAACCTAAACCTCCACCTCCACCTCTACCTAAACCTAAACCTAAAAAAACCCAAAACGCCCAGACCTAAATATACCAGCCAAGGCTGGTATTAAACCTCCACCTCCATCTCCACCTCCACCTAAACCTAAACCTAAACCTCCAACCTCCATCTCCACCTCCACCTAAACCTAAACCTAAACCTCCACCTCCACCTCTACCTAAACCTAAACCTAAAAAAACCCAAAACGCCCAGACCTAAATATACCAGCCAAGGCTGGTATTAAACCTCCACCTCCATCTCCACCTCCACCTAAACCTCCACCTCCACCTCCACCTAAACCTAAACCTAAACCTCCACCTCCACCTCTACCTAAACCTAAACCTAAAAAAACCCAAAACGCCCAGACCTAAATATACCAGCCAAGGCTGGTATTAAACCTCCACCTCCATCTCCACCTCCACCTAAACTCCACCTCCACCTAAACCTAAACCTAAACCTCCACCTCCACCTCCACCTAAACCTAAACCTAAACCTCCACCTCCACCTCTACCTAAACCTAAACCTAAAAAAACCCAAAACGCCCAGACCTAAATATACCAGCCAAGGCTGGTATTAAACCTCCACCTCCATCTCCACCTCCACCTAAACTCCACCTCCACCTAAACCTAAACCTAAACCTCCACCTCCACCTCTACCTAAACCTAAACCTAAAAAAACCCAAAACGCCCAGACCTAAATATACCAGCCAAGGCTGGTATTAAACCTCCACCTCCATCTCCACCTCCACCTAAACTCCACCTCCACCTAAACCTAAACCTAAACCTCCACCTCCACCTCTACCTAAACCTAAACCTAAAAAAAACCCAAAACGCCCAGACCTAAATATACCAGCCAAGGCTGGTATTAAACCTCCACCTCCATCTCCACCTCCACCTAAACTCCACCTCCACCTCCACCTAAACTCCACCTCCACCTAAACCTAAACCTAAACCTCCACCTCCACCTCTACCTAAACCAAACCTAAAAAACCCAAAACGCCCAGACCTAAATATACCAGCCAAGGCTGGTATTAAACCTCCACCTCCATCTCCACCTCCACCTAAACTCCACCTCCACCTAAACCTAAACCTAAACCTCCACCTCCACCTCTACCTAAACCTAAACCTAAAAAAAACCCAAAACGCCCAGACCTAAATATACCAGCCAAGGCTGGTATTAAACCTCCACCTCCATCTCCACCTCCACCTAAACTCCACCTCCACCTAAACCTAAACCTAAACCTCCACCTCCACCTCTACCTAAACCTAAACCTAAAAAAAACCCAAAACGCCCAGACCTAAATATACCAGCCAAGGCTGGTATTAAACCTCCACCTCCATCTCCACCTCCACCTAAACTCCACCTCCACCTCCACCTAAACTCCACCTCCACCTAAACCTAAACCTAAACCTCCACCTCCACCTCCACCTAAACCTAAACCTAAACCTCCACCTCCACCTCTACCTAAACCTAAACCTAAAAAAACCCAAAACGCCCAGACCTAAATATACCAGCCAAGGCTGGTATTAAACCTCCACCTCCATCTCCACCTCCACCTAAACCTAAACCTAAACCTCCACCTCCACCTCTACCTAAACCTAAACCTAAAAAAAACCCAAAACGCCCAGACCTAAATATACCAGCCAAGGCTGGTATTAAACCTCCACCTCCATCTCCACCTCCACCTAAACTCCACCTCCACCTAAACCTAAACCTAAACCTCCACCTCCACCTCTACCTAAACCTAAACCTAAAAAAAACCCAAAACGCCCAGACCTAAATATACCAGCCAAGGCTGGTATTAAACCTCCACCTCCATCTCCACCTCCACCTAAACTCCACCTCCACCTAAACCTAAACCTAAACCTCCACCTCCACCTCTACCTAAACCTAAACCTAAAAAAAACCCAAAACGCCCAGACCTAAATATACCAGCCAAGGCTGGTATTAAACCTCCACCTCCATCTCCACCTCCACCTAAACTCCACCTCCACCTAAACCTAAACCTCCACCTCCACCTCTACCTTCACCTCCATCTCCACCTAAACCTCCCTTTTTTTTTAGGAAAAAGGTCCACAAAATACGCTTCGAAGTAATCTTTTGGTCAATAATAAACATTCAATAAAACTATTAGAAATTGGTCGGCTCATTGAGCATTTAATGGGCAATTTGTATAAATCAAATTATACAAAAGACGAATTTAAAAATCAATATTTTTTGTTCAGCAATCGCAAAAATGTAATAAAAAATGATGCCTTTTCCAGGAAAAACCACCTTTTTTTTTTTAGTTTGGCCACAATTTTGGCGGAGAAAACGGACGAGCTGAAGTATTGGGACCAACTGGTGGAGCTGGACGAGAACGAATGAGCTCAATGCAAATTAATTTGCTCAACAATGCTCGAAATTCGATTATTTCCTTGTTTGGAAAAGGGAAGAAGGCGGATCGTGATGAAGGTTTTTTGCCCTCCCCATTTTTTGCCACAAAAGAAAAATGCGACTTTTCCCGTGCAGATGATGACGAATTCTCAAATTTGGACGAGGAGGAAAATATCGATTTTACGTTTCGTTATCCTTACAGCGAACTGATGGTGTGGGCAGTTTTGACAAAACGCCAAAAAATGGCGAAATTAATGTGGAAGCACGGCGAGGAAGCAATGGCAAAAGTAGCGCATTTTTGAATTTTGAAAAAAAAAAAACAAAAAAGAAAAAAATTCTTTTGCCTCAGGCGCTGGTTGCCAGTCGATTATACAAGTCATTGGCAAAGACCGCTTCATTGACGACCGGCGAAATTGGGATGAGCTCCGATTTTACCGAATTCAGCGAGTGCGAGAATCCAACGATTCACTCAAACCATTTCTTTTCGTTTTTTTTTTTTTGCAGCGAATTTTCCGAAATGGCCGTCGAAGTTCTAGAATATTGTACGAAGCATAGTCGCGAGATGACGCTTCAGCTTTTGACTTGTGAATTAACAAATTGGGGCAATGAGACCTGCTTATCATTGGCTGCCACCAACGGGCATCGAACATTTTTGGCTCATCCATGGTAAGGAGGGGGAATGGGAAGGGGAAGGAATCAGATTCGAACCCAATCAAATTTCAAGTTGTCAAATGCTTCTCTCTGATCTTTGGCAAGGTGGACTATCAATGAGAAACAATCAGAATGCCAAGGTGTTGGCGTGTCTCGCTGCTCCGCCGCTAATCTTCTTGCTCGGCTTCAAGACGCGCGAGCAGTTGATGCTTCAACCAAAGACCGCTGCCGAACGAGACGAAGAGAGCGATTCAGAAGTGTCCGTTGTTGAGTATGATTCGAGCGATAGCAGCTCAGCAGCTTCAACTGATGACGAGAATGACGGCGGACGAGGTCGATCGCAATCAACTGGTGGAAATGATCAACCATTGAATGCTCAAAAAGTTTGCGTCGGAGAAAATTGAAATTTGATTTCCTTTTTGTTTGCAGTTGGTTCGAGATAAAACGAATATTTCGGTTAAGAAGCGAAACGAAGTGGGCAGCACCGTCTCGAAAATTGTTGTTGCTCCACCAATTGTGATGACAAGAAATCGTTCAAGGACTTTGTCAATCAAAAAATCCCGAAAAGTTCAAGCTCCAGCTTGTCTTCAAATTGAGAGGAGTTCGGATGACGATGAAATCGAGCAAAAAAATGCGGCGGCAAAATGTTGGTGATTTCCCCCCTCCCCGCCCGCTGCCTTGAAATTCAACAACATGTTTGAAGATATGCAACGAACAGCGAAACGAGGATCCGTTGCTGTGACAATCAACGATGACTTCTACTTGGATCCGACTGAACCGGAAACCAATCAAAAAACCAGCGAAGAATTCAATTCGTCACGAAATGAGACGGTTCAAATTTTGACGGCAAGAAATCCATTCTTCACACTTTTTTTTCTTTCCCCCTCCGCTTCTGCTTCTTCTGATCTTTGTTTTGCCGCTCTTTTTTTTAGCAGCGTCCTTTGTCATGGAAAAAGAAGATCATCGAGTTCTACAAGGCTCCAATCACCACCTATTGGTTATGGTTTTTCGCTTTTCTTGTTTTTCTAATCATGCTCGCCTATAATATTTTAATTAAAACTCAAAGGTAATAAAAATATCATTTAAAAAAAATCAATAAAATCAATAAAATCCTTGATTTTTTCCAGAATCGCAAGCTGGACCGAATGGTATGTTTTTGCTTATTGTTTGGTTTGGTCTTTGGAGGTTTGTCGAAAGGTAAAATTTGAAATTTTTTCAAAAATAATTCAAAACAAGAAAAAAATCAAAAAGGTTGTGTCAATGGTTTTAATGGATACAAGTAAACCCGTCATAAAACAATTAAAAAATCATTTTTTCTCCTATCGAAATGGATCCTTGGCATTTGCTCTTTTCACATTTGTTATTGCCTTTATAATTCGGCTCAGCCCACAAACCAGGTTTTCAATTAATTTTTGAATTAAAATCCAAAAAAAATCAAAATTAATTATTTTCCAGAACTTTTGGAAGAATTTTAATTATTTGTAATTCAGTAATGTGGTCGTTGAAGCTTGTTGATTACCTTAGTGTTCAGCCAACAATTGGCCCCTACATTTCAATGGTGGCTGAAATGGTTTTTCGTCCTCTGAAATTCTCCAAAATATGCGTCCATTCTTCTTGCAGATTCCATCAATGATTCCATTGTGTATTCTTGTATTCATTACGCTTTTTGCGTTTGGTCTTCTTCGTCAAGGAATCACGTATCCTTATGAGGATTGGCATTGGATTCTAGTCAGGTTATTTTCAGATTTCAAAAATTTGTCTGAAATTCTCCTTGGTTTTAGAAACATTTTTCTCCAACCCTATTTCATGCTTTACGGTGAAGTTTACGCGGCAGAAATTGATACATGTGGAGATGAAAGTGACGTGATATTTGCCAAAAATTTTCAGCAAAAAATCTCTCTGAAATAATTTTCAGTTTGGCACACGCATGAGGATGAAAATACACCAATCAGCATGCTGAATGTGACACGTGTGTAAATCAGGTTCAAGTCAAACAAAAAAAAATCAATAAAACGTCTTCAGATGAGACATGTGTGCCAGGCTATTGGATTGCTCCAGTTGGTTTGACGGTCTTCATGCTTGCCACCAACGTTCTTTTAATGAACGTCATGGTGGCGTGTTGTACATACATTTTCGAGAAGAATATCACAAGTACTCGCGAGATTTTCCTTTTCGATCGATATCGTCAAGTGATGGAATATGAATCGACGCCGTGCATTCCGCCGCCGTTCACGCTCATCTGGCACATTTGTTGGCTCATCAAATTGGCGCGAAATTCGACGGGCATTTTCGAGCGCAAAAATCTGTTCGACGCCTCGTTAAGTGAGCAGCGCAGCTGAGCGGCTGAACTTCTGAAATTTCGTTTCAGAACTGTTTTTGTCGGGCGAAGAAATGGAACGCGTTCACTCGTTTGAGGAGGAAAGTGTCGAAGAAATGAAGAGAGAAACGGAGAAGAAGAATTTCAGCTCGAATGAGGAGCGCATTTATCGAACTGCTGAAAGGACTGAAACTATTCTGCACAGGTTTTTTTTCTGAAAGCCTTCAGAAGCCCCGAATTTTCATGGTTTTTTTTTAAGCATTTCGAATTTGACATCAATGGAAATCACATTGAAAGATGAGCTTCGTGAATTGGAGCATAAAATTAAATCGATGGAAAATCGCCATGTTTTCTCCTTTTTTTTGGCTTAAAATCACTTAAACAATTTTCAGAAAGATCAAATGACAATTTTGCTGGAAATAAATAAGCAAATTTCCAGTCTTTCTGGAGTTTCCAAAAGAAGCTCAAGCGGAAGTGAAGGTTCACCACCAAAACCGGCTGCTGAGCTTAACTCAAATTCTGGAATTCCAATGGTGATTTCTTCGAGATTCCTTCACACTTTTTCACTTTCATTTTCCTTAAGATCACAATTGATGGTCCAACACCAATTGCGTCACGTCGAACATCCGGTCAATACACGAAGCGAGAATCGTTGCCGGTGCGGAAAGCCAGAAAATCGTCATTGGAATCGTCGATAGTGGCTCCTCCTTCGATTCAAATCAATATAATCAATTCGTCAGATGATGAGCATTTCGATTCGGCTCAAAATCGAAAAGAAAAAATTGAAATCCGAGGAGAAAGTGAAAAAAGCGATTTGTCTGAAGATGAGATGATCCGAAATGATGTTGCAACATCTTCAAATGTGTCAAAGTCGAATTAATTTTCAAATTAGAAAAAAGAAAATCTTGAAAAATCTGAAAAAAATTTCAGAAGACCTGCATTCTACATGAAATTGCCTGACGTAATCGATACTGAAGACGATTTTTATCTGGTAAAAAAAAAACTCATTTTAAGACACCCCCGAAAAAAAAATTTGTCTGAAATTCAAGGAATCACCAATTCCTCCGCCGATGACACCAATTCATAACGACGATGACTCGTTTTACTACGAAAGTGTAGGCCGATTTCTCCCTTGCATTTTTCTTTTCATTTTTCTTTTCAGGAGCCACAATAATCAAGGAGGCGGGGAAGGGGCGGGGCGGGGGGAGAGGAAAGAATTTTTAAATTAATTTTATTATTTTTCTTAATTTAAATTTTGTACATATAAAAAGCATATCCTCCTATCACTTATCAAAAGAAAAAAATCAATAGTTTATGAGAAAACTATCCGATCAATAATTTACAAAACAATTTCTCTGTAAATAAATAATTAAAAAAAAATTCCCGCAGATGAGATTAAAAAGGAAATAAATTTTAATGATATTTTTACATTTTTTTTTTTTTTTGGAAATTTACATTTTATTGGGAAACATCTGTGTCATAACCTTCATGTGAGGATGTTGTTCCAGATGAAAGCTGAAGGTTTCGACAACTTTTCGATCTGAAAATCACAAAAAATGGGAGATCGGAGATCGGAAAAAATTTGTTTGTTTTCTACGTTTTCATATCTTTCATGTCTTGAGAAACTGAACACGATGATGAATGAAGACGTGGACGACGTTGTAGTTTTGACACTGGAAAATTTGCCTGCAAAAAAAATGTTGTTCAAGCCGTCGAAGGAAACGAAAACGACAAACATCGTCATATTTTCGAAGCGTATGATCACGATGAAGATTCGCCATCAATGGTGATCGACTCGCCAATCGTTCATCAGCATTGTTCGGCGACAAGAAATTATCACAAGTTGGTTTTCTGAAAAAATCGATTTTTTCTGTTTCCTTCCCTGGATTCCTCACAACAATTTTGGAACTTCAATTGATGTTTGAGGCAGTGAAATTGTCGACACAAAATGATCCGATAATTTCTGGAATTTTTACCCATTTTTGTTTTCAGCCAAAAAAACCCCCGAAAAAAATCGATAAACCCCTCTTGACTTTAACAGATAAACAATTTCTTCAGAAGTGTGATTGATTAAATTGATTTTTGTTTCTAAATCATAAATTCTTCCTTTCATTGAGAAATTTTCTTGCATCAAATCTTGAACTCTTTGACACGTCAATTCCATTCTAAAAATTCTCGATTTTCTCGATTTTTCAAAAAAAAAGAAATCAACAAATCAGTGGTGTTCAATAATTCTCGATCATCTTGTCGAACTCTTCGGATCCTTGTTAATGTATCAATACAATCCTCTTCAAAATCCTGCATTTTTTTCATTTCATCTTCGCTCACAATTAATTCTTAAAAATTAAAAACGATGAACAATTTTTGGGTTCTTTTCCTCTGCTGGAAATCTTTGATTCCTTACTTATCGAATGTTCCGACTTCATTTTTTGATTCGTTTTCTGTTTGGTTTTCAGCTGAAATTCTCTCATCGCGATTTTTTCAGAAATATTTTAAGCTTTTTTACATTATACAAATCAATTGAAAACTGAACAAAATATGCAATGATACTAAATGGTGGCGGTAGAAATGGGCTGTCATGATATCTGAAATTTCCCGAATTTCAGACAAACAAAAATTCGTTGGCTTCGGTTTTTTGTTCCGGGCCGTCTGAAATTACTCCATCAATTGTCCATATCTCTGAAACAGCCAAATTTCCTTCGATCGCTCAATTAAATCGTTATAAATATTGCTGAAAATTTTTCAGTTTTCTTCTTTTTTTTCCACCAAAATTTTCTCACTTAAAAATTGCGATCAATAAATTCAGAAGGAGAATGTTGGCAACCAAAAGGAAAACGACCATTAGAAATGGTGGAATAAAACCACCTGGAACACAGTTTGTTCCCTCATCGCCGCACGTATCAATTTCTCCAGCGTAAACCTCTCCGTAGAGCATAAAGTATGGTTTATAGAAAATGTTTCTTTAAAAATTCACTCCCCATTTTCATTTTAATCAATCAATCAATAATCGATTGATTCCCTCCCCCACCTCACTAATAACCAATTCCATTTTGAATGTGGAAAAGTGATTGCTTGTCGGCTTACACCAAACGCCATTAATGTAACCAATAATAATACAACAATGTAACACATTGACCACACCATTTTGGCAGCCATTTGAATATAAGGTCCAAGTAGTGGATGTACTGACAAATATTCAAATGTCTGAAAATGAAACCAATTTCAGACGAACCCACAAAACCCCGCCTCCCCGGCCGGCTCCATTCTGGTTTTTAGATTCAAAACCTTCATGTAAAATAAGACGTTGCTACAACTGAGAAGCACTCGACCAATTGAATGACGATAAGCTGGATGAAGGCGAAAAGCATAGCCGATTAGGAAAAAAATCATTGCGGCTGATGTCCAAATATTATACCATTTTGCATAAAAAACTTTGATTTTTTCTTGAATTCTAGAACCATCTGAGGTGAGAAGCTGAAAGTCAATTTTTGATGATGATTCTGCTGTTGGCTGATAGGATTCTCTTGACCTTTCTCATGTGCTCAATCGATAATGTGACAACGTAAATACAAGTGATCCATTCATATTTTGTTGGCACAAGTGGAGTTTCGATTAGAAGAATGAATGTCTGCGACGTGAGAAACATCAGAAACGCAATGCACCACGACCAGAATTTGGTGATCGGTGCCGAGTAGAAGGCTTGGAACTTTTCGAATTTCGTCAATCTTGGCTCTCGCTTGAACATCATGCTCGATGAGCTGCCGTAAACACTTGCACCGCCGCTGTTCTTTCTTGACGACACAATTGTGACTTTTTTTGGAAATGCGCCGCCCGTTTCCAGCAAATCCTTCAATTCCTCGGCTGAGTTGTGTTGTTCGATTTTCGCCTGGAAAAGAATTCATCGAAATTTTTTGAATCGAAAATCAACATTTTTATTGATTTTATTGATTTTTTTACTCGATTATTGACACACATCGATGTTGCACTAACAACGCTGTTCGTTCTTCCCAAATCATTTTTGATCGAATCCTTGAAAAAAAATCACAAAACCCTTGGAAATTTTCCTCCCCCGATGATTTTTATTGATCTTACCTCTGGCTCATCGATTCTTAATGCTTTTGGTTTGAACGCCATTCTCAACACTGCTGGCGGAAAAACTAGTGCCGAAAGTACACGAATATTCGAACCACTTCGAACTTTTAATGATCCATGCCAAAGTTCGGCCAATAAAATTTGGCAGCTAAACGGGGAATTTTTAAGAAATGCTCATGACAAATTGTGATCAAAACTGACCAAGGATGAGCTAAAAATGCTTTTGTGTTCGCCAAAACTGCTAAGGATAGGCAATTATGATTTCCCCAATGGGGAAGTTCCATTCGTAATAAGCGAAGTGTTCGATCATGATCATTTCGATAGCATTGATCCATTAATTCGATCGCATTCTCTCGGCATTTTCTAAGATCAGAAAAAAAAATTTGTTTATTTCTTTAAATTCAAATGTCATTACAGGGCATTTTCGAATAATTCCTTCGCTTCTTCCACTTCCAAATATTCATCTTCAGCAATCTTCGCCGTCGCTTTATACAATCGAATTGCAACCAGACATTTCGCCATCGCGTCTTCGCCATGAATCCACATGCATTTCGCCATATCGTGACGACGTGTCAACACCGCCCAAATCAATAGATCATTGAATGGATAGGAAAAGGCGTAGTCGCCATTCTTGATTTCCTCCTCTGTCAAATCCTCATTTTTCTTCTTGTACAAATCTTTAAATCGTTTTTTTCGATAAAAATATGTGTTCTGAAAGAAAAAAACCGCCCCATTTGTTTTCAGATCTTCCAGAAGAAGCTTGTTTGATAACCTGACTCAGCTTTTTATATTGATCGTATTTCGATTTGAAGCTTCTTGACGTGTAATAATGTTGAAACGCGTTGCCCATCAGCTTCTCAACAACAACCCCGATCATTGGAATTGTTAGATAAGTGTGAGAATCCATTATTGATCCATAATGCACAAACCAATTGCGGACACAGTGTGGACTGTTTATATCATCCATGTTGTACAAATTTTCCAGACTATTGATTGTTAAAAATTGCTTCATTGAAACACCATTTTCAAGGAGGCATTCAACAAAATCCACCTGGAATTGTTTCTAGTTTACTCTCAACTTGTTCTGTGTGTGGTTACTCGATCAAGAAAAAGAGCATCGTTCATCACTTTTTTGAGAACATCGACCGCCCATTTTTTTCCATTTGAAAAAAGACAACTTTTCGCTAAATCGACACGATTCCAGGATAATGTTAAAGCAAGCTTAAAGCCACCTTGAATTTTCTAAAAAAATGTGGGGGCGGGGAAAAAACCTGTTCTTCTGGAGGCAAATTCTGTTTTTGTAAAACTGTTGAAAGAATCACAAAATCGACGTCTTCTTCTTCCTCTTCACCACATCTGAAGATGCGCAGCTGAAAATTGTGGAGGATGAATTTAATCGCAGGTTACACATCAAAAACTGCCAGCCCGACCAGATCGCTTCTTGACGCGCACTCGATGATCTTTCGATAAATGTCCTCCTCGTCCTGATCGGGAAAAACCATCTGAATGAGATTGTGCAGCTTCTGGCCGACTTCGATTGCGAAACTTCTGAAAATTCACAATTTTGTTGAGTGCGGACGTAGGCAGCCGAAACCCGTCATTGTTGATATATCGGGCAGCAAATGAGATCAGATCAGCAGCTCGTCCACTTCCATCACAAACAATTGCTGGAATATCAGGTTTCCTAAAAACAAAAAAAAATTTTTTTAATTTAATTTTTATTTTTTTAATAAAAAAAAAAAATAAAAACATTGTAACATAATCATGAACCGCATTGATCGAGCTGATTCCACCTTCAAGAACTGTGCAAACCACTGGAACCTTACGACCATTACAGCCATAGGTGGCGATGTGATTTTCCAGATTTTGTCTTAAATACAAATCAGCTCCAAATCTTCCCACTGTTCCATTATCAGCAAGAAGGAAGTATGAGTGACGATCGTTTAATATTCCGACGTTTGCGTTTGCCGACAATGAATGAACATCGTAAAAAATATCCTCATTTTTTGCAAGCTGAAATATTTTAAGACAACAATTCGTGCTTCAACCCCCCTTAAACCCCCATACTAATCGCTCTTTTCTCTTGATCACTCCCCATGGTGCAATGCCGATTGTTATGATTTGTGATCTCATCCTCGCTGAAATTCCAGCTTCATCCAGCGCTTTGGCGACGTGTCGAACCACTCCCGAGTCAAGTCCACTTGTTATAATCCAGGCTCCTGTCGTTTGAGCTGCTTTCAGCATTCCTTTACGAAACAATCGACCGAGACGCTCTTGAAGTCTACAAAATGAGCTGGCTGAGCATTTTGAACAACAAGAAAGTCATAGAACTTGCTCGAAATTGCTCATTCCACCGTGAACGGTTATGACGAGTCGGGGAGCTTCAAGTCCCCAAACTTTTTCCATTAAATACATCACATCCAAAGGATCAGAATCATAGGATAATCGGACATATTGAGCTTTATGTGCATGAGCTCCTCCCTAAACCAACCAATCCAGATTTAAAAAAAAAAAGGAAAAAACAAGAAACTTGAAAGACAATCGTTCCAAACGCATCCGTGGCTGATGTCTGCGTATTATTGGCAATCGTCCAAGTTTCATCATGTTCCATTTTGAAGCGCGGAAACGCATAGAATCGATTTTGAGACAGTGGCGAATGAGCCGACAATAATCGTCCACAGCCGCAACGTTGCTGATCTTTCGGCTGAGCCACAAACCGAACGCATTCGCGTTTCTCAAATGTGTTTTCAATCCAGGGCTGCGACAATTTTTCCGACTAAAATGAAAAGAAAAAAAAATGTGTTGTTTTTCGGCTGAAAATCCCTGAAATTCACCAATTCACGAGCAAACAAATTCGGATTCTCAAAAAGTCGGGCGGTTGATTTTCGAGAAACATGATCGGATCTTAAATTTTTTTTTTTTGGATTTTTCTAAAAAATGATTACCGAAATGAAGTGACACTATGAATTGTGTTGGCATTACAAATCGAATTCCTTGGAGCATTTAATAAACCAAGAAATGACAAGGTTCGTTGTCTTAAACAAAAATCAATCAATAAATCAATAAATCAATATTGCAAAAAAAAAGAAACTGGGAAAGAAAACCTTTCTTCCTCATTTTCATTCAAAAGATCCGACGTATCCAGGTGTCCATTCAATTCACTCATATCACCACATCAATGAAGGATGATGATTGATGCTCGTTCTCTCCGACGATTCCTTTTTCTTCCTTTTCAGAATGAAAAAAATTTGTCTGAAAATATCCAAAAATTGTCGACCCAAAAAGCAAAAAAAAAATGCAAAAAAAAAAATTCCGTTTTTTTTTTGCTGAAATAAATTGACTTTCAAAAAAAAAACGTCGCGTCGAGAGTTGAACTTTGTTTGTCATGCAAATCTGATGACGATCCGTGTCTAATCGGTGAATATTTTAAGCGCGAAAAAATTGTTTTAAAAATTGCGTGGGCGGGGGGATGAAAAAGGAAGGAAAACAACAATAAAAACCGACGACACGGCAAGAAACGAAACAATTTCAACCAAAAAAAAAATTTGAAAAAAAATAAATTTTTTTGGTAAAAGAAGTAACGCGAAATTCTTCTTCTTCTTCTTCTTTTTTTGATGAACACTTAGGGGGGTAAAAGAAGGGAGACGGGGAGGGGGGGATGAATTAGTGAAAATGATATAATTTATGATGACAGCCCTCCCCCCCCCCCCCCGTCTTCTTCCCCCCCCCCCCCTTCCTACCACATTTTATAAATTTACAAAAATTGTTGATGGTTTTCCTTCATTTTTACGATTTTAAATGTTGAAAGAAATTCAAAACAAAAAAAAAAAACATTTTTTTTGGGTTTAAATTTTTGGAATTAAAAAAAAAAAATTAAATAATAAAAATTAATTTCCATTAACCGCGCTTATCAGCTTAATTTTTAATTTTTTTTCAGATTTTTGTCTTTTATTTATCAAATTATCAACAAAAAAATATTGATTATTATTTTTTTTTTAAATAAATTTTCTGAAGGAAGAAAACAAATCTTCATTTAATTATTTTTATTGCCGACCAATTTGCTGAATTTTTTATCATTTTAGGGGAATTCTGGTTTTGTTTTTTTTTGTTTTTTTTTTGGTTTTTTCCTTTAAAAATAAATAAAATATTTGACATTTTTTATGCTTTTTTTCGAAAACCCTTGGAAAAATTGTTGGACCAATTTTTCATGGGTTTGACATTTCTTGCCAAGGTGACAGGGAGGAGGAGAAGCTTTTCAGATGTTCCAGAATTTTCGCCTCTGGAATTCACCACAAAAATAAAGGGGGGAAGTAGGAAATTTTGAACTTTTTCCTACTTTTTTTTTCGGGAATTTTCACGATGAAGCTTCAGGGGGGAATCGATTTTTTTCGTTGAAAAAGAAGACGAAAATAGAAATTAAATGTTCCTTTAATCCACTTACAAAATTGACAAAAAAAAGTTTTTTTTTGTTTTATTTGACTCTCAAATTCAATTCAATTCAAAAAAAAAATCAAAAATACCCCTTCGTCATTTTTTTTTGTTTCGATTTTCTCTCAACTTTCTATCTAAACACAACAATGAATTTGTCGAACAAAAAGCACAGTAACTTTTTCTCTCCATCTCTCTTTCGAGCTCTTCTCTCACACTCTCGCATCTTCTCTGCTTCTCTCAACATTTCTAGTATATTTTTTCTGCGTCGACTTGTTGAATACATATGCCGTCAGCAATTTTTACTCGCCACACACAGACACACACAGCCAGCCTGCCTGTCAGCATTGAACTGTCTCTGACTTTTTTATTTTGTTTCGATCTGTGTTGTCGATCCTTTTTGTTACTTTGGATTTAAACAACCCGACAAAAGTGTTCAAAACCTCTTTTTTTGTGTTTTCTGGCCGATTTTTGAAAAAAATCAATAATTTTTTTTGTTCTTTTTTTAATTCGATTTAATTACACGAAATCTATTAAAAAATTAAAATCAATATTTGCTCAAAAAATCAGACAAAGATCAAATTATCAGATAAAAATCAATTATTCAATGTTTCATTTTCATCTTTTTTTTCCCTCTCCTTGACGTCATAATTTGTTGTTCTGTTTTTTAAAGATGCAATCATTCCCGATCAGCAGAGCATGCGCAGTTTGTGGCGACACTCCAGCAAAAGTATCCCAGCTTTTCTGACACTTCGACTATTCATGACACATTTTCAGATTCATTATGGTGTTTTAGCTTGTTTTGGTTGCAAAGGATTTTTTCGAAGAGCGGTTAAAGATGGCCGCAACAAATATGTTTGTAGATTTGAGAAGAATTGCGAAGTGACAAAATGTAGTAGCAATTTTTTGAAAATCCAAAAATCTTTGTTTTAATTTACAATAAAAATTGTGGGCGGGGTTTTTTTCAGATGAGAGAAATGCGTGCCGATATTGCAGATTTCGAAAATGTTTGTTGGTCGGAATGAATCCGGACTGTAAGTGTAATTCTGACGACATTTTCAGCTTCTATGTATTGGGTTGACGCCTAATTATCCGGCTTTCTTTCTTGTTTTTCAAAAAGTGGATCCCACACAGAACTCTTGGAGAATCATCAAGCCGAGGCTTGGTGATTTCTGGATAATTATGCATCAATCCGATATATTCTTCCGAGCCTTCCGCCGCTTCCCGTCACTAAATCAATATTTTCAGATGTTCGTCCAGATCGAGAAAAAAGTAAAATCACGAAAACATTGTCGAAAAAGAAATCGCTATCAAGAAGCCATTCGAATCGACACCAAACGCTTGACGCCGACGATTGGACATCAGCACTGTCGCCAAACTCTCGAAAATTGCTGACGGAGCTTGGCAAACTTGAGAACGAGACGCAATTCATTGGCGACGAGTCAAGCCTTCAGTCGATCAGCGAATTCTCGTTGAAGAGTTTGATTGCCGATCGAACGTTGATGCGAAAAAATGAAGCTAAAAATGAGATCAATCGAAATCGATCATTGATTTTATCCGATCAATTTTTATCGATCGAAAGAATCATTCAAATTGTTGATTATATCGATCAATTTCTTGTCATTTTAGAGAAGGAATTTCTTCGAAAATTCAGTGTTGAAGACAAAGTAATCAATATTTTTGTGACTTTTTTTAATTATTTTTTTAATCAAAGAGTGCTCTAATCAGCAACACAACAGTTCATCTTCTTCTCTTTGAATCGATCGCTCGATTTGTTGCCAAAGGATCCAATGGTTTAGAAGATTTCAAGCAATCTTTAGCTTATTTGCCAATGTTTTTTTGATTTTTTTGATTTTTATTTAACAAAATCGATAATTTCCAGAAATACTTCGTTGATATTTCAAAAACTTTCCGATGTTTTTACAATTTTTCAAAGAAAACCACCGTCGATTATTGAGTATTCAGTTTTGAAGGCTTACATCGTCACATCAGCTGGTGATTTTCAGAATTTTCAGAATTTTTTTGGCTTAAATTCAAAAAATCAATCGATAATTTTCCAGAAAGTACGGTTTTGTCGAATTCATTAAATGAAGGATTAACATTGATGAGAGAAAATTTATCCGAATTATTATTCAAAGTCATTAAATTTAGTCGGGGAAAAGCTTCAGTTTGTTGTGCCAACATGATTATGAATTCTTTACATTTTGTTTACGAATCAAAAGTAGTCAACACCAAAAAAAAAAAAAATCAATAAAATCGATAATTGATTGGAACAATTTTTCAGACTTTGGCAACATCAATTCGGCAATCTCTTCAACCATCTTATCAGCGAACCACCAATAAGGAGGGAACTAATCTGGCGTTTCAACGAATCTTGGTCGACATTATTAATCCAGAAGTTTCGGATCTTTTAATTACAACAGCAAATTGTCGAAAATCATCGAACATTAATCAACAAATCATTGAAAATCAATCGAAATTTTTTCATTTTTCACCGCCTTCATTTTCTCCTCAACAACTTCAACAACAATCAGCATCGTCATTGAATATCAATCAATATTCAATCGATGAATACCAAATTCCATCAACATCAGATGAGCAAAAATCAAATAATTCGACGACACTTCAAATGTATTCATCAACAACTGATTCATGCACATCTGAATCGCAATCTTCCTATCGTCCAAATCAATTAACATTTCCCAAGTTGCCATTGGAAATGACGAAATCGATTGAGGAAATTCTCCGACCACCTGGAATGGTTGACGATCCAAACTTCATGAACAAACCATTGGCCAGAGATTGGGCTGACGGTTTGCGATTAACACCGATTTTCAGCCGTGATATTGTCTGTCAATTTTTTCCCGAATTATCCACATCTCAACATTTTTAATTTTTTAATTTTTATTTTAATTAAAAGAACAAAAAAATCAATAAATACATCATCATCATCAGTCATCATCCGTCATGACGTTAATTTCAGTAAAAGGCACAAAATGTAATTGGATTATCACAGTCAGTCAGTCAAGTCAATGAAAAAGTGGAGTTGATACAACACAGAAAGAATTTTTGGGCGGCAAATTTAATTTTTTTTAAATAAAAATAATGAAAATGAGACCAATTTTGTCATGGAAAAAATCAAATTGTTCATAGAAAAAAATTTTTTTTTAATTTTACACCGATGTTTTTAATCCAAAAGTGTCAGCATTTGCATATTTTTCCTCTCTGAAAATTATTTTTTTTTGTCTTAAAATCGGTCGAATTCTAACCTTGCTGGAGGATAATAATCATCATCTCTAAACGTATCCAAATCAAATCTTTTATCATTGAGTGGTTCAGATTCGATCTAAAACGAGTTTATCAATCAATCAATCAATCAATAAAATGGCTCAACGCTTACCACTGGATATTTCGGGTTTCTTTGGCTGACTGATGTGCTTCGACTTTGCATATCGTAACTTTTGTCGGCTCCGCCACGTTTTTCGGCTCTTTTCTTGATTTTTACCATCCAACAGCATAAAAATAGTAAAAGGACGACTAATATTGCTCCGAATATTCCAGCGATTATTGATAGCCAAATGAGGAAATTCTCCTTTTCGCGTGATCGACACCATGGTTGCTCTCCTTTGTTCCATTCGAATCGGTATTCGGTTGGACGATTACGATCCACCACAATTCCGCCTAGCAAGATTTTTGATTTTTCTATTTTTTCTTAACATTTTTCTTTACATTTATATTCGTGAATTCCTTTTATCCAATGTGACTGGAAACATTCAAATCTGGCGACATCTCCTTGTAAATATGCTGACGTCATCGATGACGTCTTCATTAAATATTCTGGATATTCAATATTGATTACACCACAACTGTTGTCTGAAGAAAAAAGAAAATCAATAATTCCATAGGATTTTCGTTGTGATTTACAATGTCTTGAAGCATCAAAACGATCCGAACTAAACGCATTCCACTCGTTCTTCACATTCATTCCCAGAATTTTCGCATTCAACGTGTAGAAATCATATAAGCATGGCACTGAATCGCCACAATCCTGAATGATGCCAGCTGGATTGTCAGGGCATTGCGAGTGTCCAAAGTCAGATGTGATTTGTGATTGAAGCGGTTGAAGGTTGACCACATTTGATTGTTGAAGATCTCGACATTGTTGAAGACGTTGATTTAGCACTTGTCCGGTTATTGGATAAAATCGATATTGTCCGCTGAATAAATATCGATTTTTTTTTTCGCAGCTTCTTCTCGTTGTCTATTCCTTACCTTTCATATTTTGGTGCGGTTTTGTAAATTGGTCCACTTTTCATGAAAGCTTCTGGAAAAACTTCAAACTTTTTATCTTCGTCTCGACTTGTTGTGAACATGTTTTCAGTTGGCATTCCATAATTATTTCCAGCTGCATTTATATTCTGATCGCTTCCTGGCTCACCACTTCCTTGAACTCGATCTAAAATCAATGATTGGTTCTTGTTCGGGAATATCGATTTTTTTAAATTACACATATTGATGATTTGTTGTCGATAGGTTTCCGAGTTGACATCATTCAATGTTAACGTGCTCAGATAACTTCCTGACGCTTGATCTGGAAACGGTCGGAAGACGCCCGAGACTCGTGGTAAATTGTATCGTTGACGCATTTCAGCCTCACGCGTTTTATCACCATCTGGTCGCTGAAAAAACGAGAGAGACGCGACGAATTTTCGATTTTCGTTCGAGACTTTCTTACCACTCCATATTGTGGCGGCACGGATAGGGCCACATTCAAGATTCCCATGCTTTCTTGATATTCGGATAATCGATCGATATCGATTGCGTAACTTTCACGAACTCGAATTCCGATTTGAGCTTCTTCAAGAACTACGTAAATCTCTGGTTGACCACGTTCCACGTTGTTCACATAAATCATAACACCTGAAACAGAGAGGAAAATTAAAAGGCTGAAATTCAAGACTCAGAATTGCAAACCTCGGAATCTTTGGATTCTCATCGTGTCAAAATATCTTAAAATATTCCCAACAATAATTGAAGTTCGATAACGGAATCTTCTTGTATCTTTTCTTGACAAAACATGAACCCGATCAGTTCCAGTGGCTTCAAGTACAACTCCAGTGACAACTGTTGCATTGGTTGGTTGAACAAGATCTTGTTGTGACATGTATCGTCCCAATAAACCTGGAAAATTTGCTCTTAAGAGCACAAAAATCGAGAAGAGAAAAAAATTGATTACTGAAATCGACTCGACGATTCGGATATCTTTCTAATCGAAGCTGAACTTTGACTTCTGGAGCAAATGTTGTCTTCGGAATATACAAAGCGTTATAAACTCCAGGCTCGTTGAAAATAAACTTGTCGTTGTCGATGGTGTTGAATGTTCCAGCACCCATGACTTCACCATAAGCTGGCGGTTGATACTCTTGACATCCAGATGATGGACGTCGCCAGTAGAACATTTGACAACGAAAGTCGGCGAATTTACAGCAAAGAAAATATGGCATGTAATCATTATGAAACGCTGATAAGCCAGGCACTTCGTATTGTCCCATATAGGGAGCTGTTCCGAATTCATAGGCTCTCATTGGGAAACCCGGATTATATGGAACATCAGGTGTCACTTTGATCACTGGTTGATAACTGGTTTGCATTAAATGCCCTTGATCATCATAACAGCAAACTTGTCCGTAATGAGTTGGGAATCGTCTAGAAAAATCAATAAAATCAATAATTGTTCCTTTCCTTTTCTTGATGTGCACTTACGCAGTATTTTCAGATGAATACGTTCTTCCATCACCAGCATAGGTTGTAAGAATATTCTGTGACGACATGTAACAATTCCTGGCTCCAATCGACGTTGTGCACGTAATATCACGGAACGCCTGCGAACATCTCGGATGCGGCATGAATCGTCCAATGTCAGCAATCGCTTGACGCTCGATGCAAGGACAGGACGAGTTGGTTTCAGTGTCGCGAATAAAGTTCCATTGAGCACCGTCTTCGTCGTACCAATCATGGCACATTTCCAATGACTTCTTTTTGACATATTCAACGCGCGACGCTTCATCATTGGCTGAATAGGTCGTCGTTGAGAATTTCGGATTGTTTGATGTCCAAAGGAAATGAAGCGAAATCGGCGATGAAACTAATCTGCAAGAAAAATTGGTGAAGAAGTCGCGAAAAATCGATAATCGATTTTTACCCCGACAATAATTGTTGACTATTTTGCTCTTCGTTTGCTCGAATTGGAGCCAATTTTAAGTAACCAAATCGATATTGATATAATTCATTGGTTCTTTCCCAATCAGTCATATACCATCGTTCAACCTGATAAAGATTGATCCTCTCTTCTTGTGGTTTCCAACGATATTCATAAGTATTCCGATTTGAATATGTTGCCAAACGACAAATGACTCGATGTTCTGGTCGGAATTTTTTAATCTAAATTTTGAAAATAATTAAAAATTAATGAAATTACTGTAGAGATTACTGTATCATCTTTATACTCGCGATAGGCGATCACATATAAACCAAGCTGAACACTGTACAATGAGTCATCATTCATCCGAACTTGATCCAAATGATTGCTCATTTCAGGATTTGTGAAATTTCGCGGATACCAAACCAGTGGCATTGTTGTGTAGGGCAACGGATTCTTGAACCAATCATAAACATTTCCAATGTCTAATCGCATCGGATCCAGTGTTGGCGGCACAAAATAAATATATCCGACGAACGCCTTTTCATCGTTGGCTCCGCCACTTTGCGGTTGGAAGTACACCGTTTTTGTGCCCCAATCGTAGACTTTTGGCAAGCTGCAACGAGCGATTGCTGATGTCAGCACCGTACAAGTCGCTGTTTGACGTTGCTCAATCATCAAAATGTAGGTTTGTGACTTTTCCAGGCAAATTGCGTTGACATCAACCGTCATTTCACCAAGCATGTTAACAATATTCGGGTAAATTAACATTGGATCTTCAATTTTTTTCAATCTTCCCAAGCTTTTCCCCGGTTTTTTTCAAGCTTACATGTTCCACCAGTTTTATTACTACACCCAGCTGGTCTTACAACATCATCAACACGGAACATATATCGTCCACGAACCATTTGTGGAACCCCTGATCTTTGAGCCAACACTTTTGGAGTATTCTTGAAACTTTGTGTCGGATCAATCGGCACAACTCCTGTATGATTTCCACCATTGAACACCGCCTGCAAATCACAATTTGGTTCTTCCCTTCCGCTTTTGACAATCATCTGCCTGCCGCGTGTCACTTTTTCGATTTGCACAACGATTGCTCATTGTGCAAATAAATGTTGTGTGTGCGTGTAAACAACACAATACAATGAAAAAGCTCGACGAGCTCTCAAAAAAATTATCATACCCGACATCTTCCGGAGCGTGAATTCATTCGGAAATCAGCAGCATCGAATCCGAGTCGATCATAATTGAGAATGACGTAGGAAAGACGAGCAGTCTGAAATTTGAAAAAACTCTTTTTTTTTCTTTTTTTTTTTTATAATAAAATTAATATTGAAACCTCCGATGAGAATAATCAAAGTGTTGATAATATGGTGTTAAAATTGTGTAAATACCCACATCAAATCATTTCTCTGATGTGTGTATTTACGAGGAGTCAACAAATAGTTGATAACACTGGGCCATATTTGGAAACCAGAACTGATAAAACAACTGAGACTTACTTTATCAGTGAGCCAAATCGCTTGATATGTGGCCAATTGTCCAGCGTCAATATCTGATCGTCCGGAAATCGCTGACGCCGTGTTGTACCAGGTGACAACAAGAGCAGCGTCAGCTCGAAATGCGGCTGCTCCAGCGACTCCTTGAAGGAAAAGAAATAATGAAAGGATTTTGAATCATCAACCGAACCTTCAATTAACCAACGTTGCATCTCTTCAAGAAAATAATCGGCTTGTGAATCGCAACGAACATACGAGTCCGGTGTTCCAGGACACGCCTGGGATGATGGTTGACCAAAGAATGAGGATTGATACGACGTTTGTCCGCCAAGATTTGTGTTGCTTCCCGAGTTCCGACCAAATAATGATTGTCGCATTACAAGCCGATAGAAAACTCCCGAACGCATTCCAGGATTCATATTTTGCGGAATTTGTTGCTTGCAAAGATATGGAGCAATCATTGCTGGATCTTCTTTGTGTGGCCAATCAGTCATACCCGGACCGACATTGATTGTCGGTCCTTGATCAAGAACTGTCGCAAAAGCGATGTAACCATTGACAGAAAGCTGAAAACTTTCTGAAATAATTTCAAGGAACAGAAAAAAAATGAAGGTCAACCGTTGTGTAATTATACAATCCACCATAGAACGGAAAATACATGTGAAGATCAATGGTTTGCCCAGCTGTCAACAGTGCCGGATTCACTTCTTGATCGCCAACTTCGGGACCAAACGGCACCAGATTCACACCATAATACAGATTGGTTCCTGTTCCCGAGAATAATGTTCCACTATCGCCAGCGCCAACATTCTGATTAATATTTGATGACTGCGCCTGTTGAATCTGCACCTTCACCACTGGGATTTGCCCCCAAAAAATGAGGATTGAGGCGATGAGACAATAACAGTGTCCCATGACACCTGAAATATCGAAAATCAATGCTTTTGCTGTATAAAATGAAAAAAGAAAGAAACAATTCTTTCTTCCCTAAATCATGATTGGCATTGAAGAAGAGTTTTAAAAATGATTAAAGGTTGTAAATGGTCGTAAATGAAATAGATCAAGCAAGCAGTGTTAAGAACAAATTATTGATAGCAAACAAAAAAAAATTTTTTTGTATTATTATTATTATTATTATTATTATTATTATTAATATTAATAATAATATTTTGTAAAAAAAATCAATAATAGTTCCTTAAAATGTAAAGAAAAAATAGTAAAAAATGTGGGAAAGAAGGTAACATTTTTCCCTTCTTCCTTCTCCTTCTCCATTTTTTTTACTCAAGGAAACGAATCGAAAAAGTGAGCAAATATTGCGTCGAACAATTTTAATGTCGACACAGATGATGAAGGTAGAACAAACCGATTGGGAATGGAATGGATAAATGAAATTTGATTCTTTTTTTTTCGAAAAAAAAGAAAAAATAAAATTTTTTTAATTGAAACCAAAAAATTTAATTTGGGTTTTGATAGATGAAGATAAGAAAAAGAAAAAAAGAGAAAAAAAATATTAAAAATCAAAAAAATAAGAAAAAAAAAATTGATAAAGTGGAAGAAGAAATATTTTTAGAATTGATGAGTCATTTCGAATCGCCAATGCTTTTTATATATTTATTTATTTATTATTTGCATATAAATATACATTTTTTCTGTCATTTATTGATTTTTTGATGCTTTTTCGTTTCTCGCCAAAAATGACTCATCTTCTGTCTTTCTTTCCCTCCGACTCACTCTCAGGCTTTTGAACAAAATAAAAAAAAAATTTTTTTTTTTTAAAAAATACAATATTTACACACACAAAATTCTTCTTCTTCTTTTTTTGTTTCCAATCTTGTTACTTTTGTCTTTTGAGGGGATGGAAAGAACCGCGGCAACAAAAAAAGAACCGTGTCGACAACGTTGTTGAACGATACTCCGTGTTGACACCACTGCATGGTATTACTGTGAGAGTTCGATTGATTTCAAAGTTTGATTTCGAAAGCAAAACGAAAGATTCGTTATCATTTCTATTATTTCTCCAACCACCTGATTTTTCTTTTTCTTATTTTTTGGGGTGAAGCTGAATCAAAATTTGGAAAAAATGGTTTTTCTCTTATCAGTTTTGTTTTTTTTTTTCGGAAAAAAAACTAAAAATATTCATCAAAAAAGTGATAAAAACGAAAAAAAAATGAATCAGCATCATCGTCGATCGACATTTCAATGATGAAATAACGAATCGAATCGATTGAATCATTTTTTTAATACAAAAATAATAAAAATGTTTGAAAAATGTACAAAATGAGAATCAATTAAAACTGATAACATTTCATTTAGTTGGGACTATCAAAGACAAAGAAATCATTTCGAAAAAATATCAGAATAAGAGCAAACAATTCAACTTATTTAAATATCTTTCCGCCCTCTTTTTTTATGTTGCCAATTTGGTAAATAAGATTAATTTATAAAAATCAAAACTCTTTTCAGGTATTTTATTGCTTAAAAAGAAACCGACGACGCCGCCGCCGATAAGATTGCTTGAATTTTAAGACAAATTGATGAGAGAGAAGAGAAACAGACATTAATTCAGAAGAATTTTTTGAACTTTTTTATGGATTTTTTTTTCGGTGGAAAAAAAGTTCCCAAAAAATATTTTTAATTATTAAAATTAAAAAAATGTTTTTTTTTTATTAAAGTTGTTAAGCAGAAAAGGAAAGAATCGAAAAGAAAAGAAAGTAAAAACATTTTTTTTTAAATATTTGGTGCCTTGATGTGTCAGCCATTCGGTTTTCTTCAGTTCCATCCTCTTATTTTTTCCAATCATAATCATAAAATCGCCATATAAATTCATATTTTTGTTTGACTGTCGCATTTGCATGGAATTGTACATTCGGTTTGTTTGTTTTCTCTATTTCTTTTTCCCTCCAAATGTGCCGATCCGATCGTTAATTTGGTTATTGAATGGTTTAACAAAGGTGTTAACAGACATGTACAAAACGTATATAAATTATAAAAAATTTCATTTTAAAAATGAGGAGAAGCTTTGAAAAATTTGAAAAAAAAACTAAAAAATTAAAGAGTTTCAATTATTTCTTCAATTTCTCCACCTCCTAAACAAATATTTTTCTGATAAAAGACACACATCTGACAAAAAATCGATATTTTTTTTCTTTTTTTTTTTTCTAAAAATTATTACCTGTCCTGGTGCGGTGGCTCTTAATGGAAAATTTGGAGTTACCAGAAGCAAATCTTCTGAAATTTTAACAATTTCACATTTAACCGGTGGATGAGTTCGTTGAATTCGACATGTCAACATTTTATTTCTATTCGGTTTATTGATCCATTGAGGTGTTTGAATTGAAAATTTTGTCGCATATAAAAATGGATGATGAGATCCTTCACACTATAATTATGAATATTTTTCTTTTATTCTATTCGAATATTTTTGTTTTCTTTTTACCGCTATAATTGAATTTGTTTTTTGATCAATTTTTTGGACAAAATAACCCAAATGACTTCTATTTTTTAAATATTTTCCATTTATTCGTTTTCCAATGGTAAAATGATAAACTCCATTGTGTTTTCCAATAATTTCATTATTTTTTGATGATATGACATTTCCACTTTTTTCTTCAATATATTGATCCAAAAATGTGTCAAAATTGGCTTTTTTTCCAACAAAACAAATTCCCATACTCTGAAAAAGAATTTTTTATTTTTTTTTGTTTCAAAAATTAATTTAATTTCGATTAAAAACCTCTGCTTTTCGTGCAACTCCAAATAATCCAAGATTTTTTGCAATTTGTTTGACTTCTGGTTTTTGCATTGATCCTAGTGGAAACATTGATCTTTTCAATTGTTCCTGTGTTGTTGTGCACAAAAAATATGTCTGATCTTTCAAAGGATCTTTACCACAAAGCAGTGAAATGTCTGAAAAACTGTAACCCAAAATATTTTCGCGATAAATATCAATGATCACCGCAATTCTTTTTACGATTTTCTTGGAAATCACCAAACGAGGTGGTTGCATAATGCCCAGTTGCGATAAAATCAGCATCGAATTGCTCTTGAGCCACTTTATGAAAACTTTCAAATTTAATTGATTGATTACAATCAATATCAGGCACTGTTGTTCGACCAATTTTATAGTTTTCAAGAAATTTTCTGGGTTTTCTATTTTTATTGATTTTAACAAAAAGACGAGTTACAAAAAAACTTGATTCCAATACTCTTTAACAAAATTGACAGTGTGAAACTCGATGCCAAGTTTTCTGAACAAAAAACAAATTATTGCGGATTATTTTGATTCAAAATCCCTGAAACACAAAAATAAGTATTTTTGCTGCTCAAGAGTAAAGCCAAAAAACAGATTAATGCTGGGTTTTTGCATTAATTAATCTAACAAATATTTTGCGACAATAAAAGAATAAAAAAAATACAATAAAATATATAAAAAGCTGTTTTTTTTTCCAAGCACAGGTATCTTAAAAACCTTTCAGAGATGTTTTTTGGTTTTGTTTTAAATGAGCTTCTTTCTAAATTTGCATTTAAATAAACTTAAAAATTAAAGGAATTTAAAAAAAAATTATTTTTCCTAGATGTGTTTATGAGGCTTTTAATAATTTGAAATAAATACCGACAAACATCGCTTGCATCACTTTCATCTTTTGTTCTTGGACAATTTGAAGTTCCTTCTTCTAAAGGATCCCAATTTATCTGAAATTTTCCTTTTTTTATATTAAATTCTAAAATTCTATTTTACCATGTGCAAACCGATAACTTCAAACCCCCGCTTTTTGAGAAGAAATGCTGAAACTGAACTATCAACACCTCCAGACATTCCAATAACAACCCGTGGTAATCGCATCGTTTTTCTGAAAAACAGGATGCGATAAATAAGAAAAAAAACCTTAGAAATATTTAAATTTACGCTGGAAATAATGCGGTTTTGATTTTGTTAAAGAAAATTTAAAAGTTAAACAATAATAAAAATTTATTCGGGAGAAAACCCGTTTAAAACAAAACAAAAAGAAAAAAAACAACGAAAAGCTATTTTCTAATTAAAGTTCTAAAAAATCAAACTCTAAAATTATTTCGGTGATTTTGATTCATTTTTTGCGCTTTCAAAAGCTTTTTTTGACGTTTTTTCCATTTCATCAATTTGTCCTAATCTTTTATTTAATCGTTCATGTTCTTCTTGTCTTAATTTCACAATTGCTTCTCGTAATTTACTTTTTTCTTCATCTTCTAATCGATGATATTCATCTAAAAACTTTGCATTCTCTCCAATGTTTTCTAAATTTTTTTTGAGATTTTCTGCTTCCTCAATGATCATTCTTTGATCGGAAAATCCTTGAAGATGGTCTTGAAGAGCTGCCAATTGATGCTTGTTCACCACTTTTTGCTTGTCTTTTCGTTCAAACGGTCGGAAATATTCAAATAATTGATCCAATGTTTCTTGATTTACACGAAATGAAACCGGAAGAGAAGAAATTAATTCAGCAGCGTTTTTTCTGCAATAAAATGAAAAAAAAAGTGCTCAATCATTTAAAACTGTGCTTACTTTTTTGTTTCAGAACCTTGTTCTGTAGAATTAAATTCGAATTCTTGTCGAGCTCGAAGATACTGAAAAATAATTTTTTTAAATTTGTTATTAAATATTTAAGCACTTCTAAAGCTTCTCGAAACATGAGTTTGTTTTTAGGAATTTTTTCAACAGGAGGCTCATAGAATCCAAACTCCCAAACCGGATCATTTCGATGCATAAACTCTGATTCTCTGGTTGGCAAATCTCTTCAAATTAGTAATTAATTTTTTTTTAAATTTGTTTCTACTTTGTTGAAGTCCATCGTTCAACAGGATCCGTCGAGGTGATTTTAATTTTGTTCATGTTATCAACCAAATGTTCGTGTTTTGTTTCTAGCTCTTTCTTAACTTCATTGCTGATATCTCGAACTTTTTCTGTGGGATATTTCGGTGCCAGAACCTAGAAATTATTTCATTAACAGACTTTCATCAATAAAATTTGTTTGCCTTTGCTTCTCCTTTCTCGATTTTTTCTACATGCTCCACAGCTTTTTTTTGAAATTGACCATTTTTTATATTTGATCCAATTTTATTCCATATTTTATTCATCTAAAGCAAAAAATCAATATTGAAATAAAAACAGAAAATACAAAATAAAACAAAATGTTTTATTAAAAATATGTTCCTTTAAAAAATTAAATTACGTAAATTATATATTTGTTTAATTTAAATAAAAAGTTTTGAAATGAAACATGGGAAAGTTTTATACAACTAGATTATAAAAAATTTTAAAAAGCATAATTTTTAATTAAACTTTAAAAAATAAAATAAAATTGAAAATTGTTTTTTAATATTTTAAAAACGTAAGTTGTTCTTTTAAATAGCTCATTAATATGCTTTAGAAATAGGAAATATTGCAAGTACGCCCTAACGAACAACACACTACTGATCAATAGCTAAAAGTTCGTCATTCTATTTGTCGAGAATAGGTTATTTTTTATTCAATTTAAGTCAATAAAAATCTAAAAAATTTACCCGTGCGTTTAAATTTTTATTCGAATCAAATATTTTTTATCCAATTTTTAAAATTTTAATTTTAGCTCGAAACTTTTTTTTAATGTTTGTTTGAAATACGTTACTTTATATTTATTCATCCCTTTGTTTTCAGCTTTGTCATGACGGCAGATGCAAATAAAAGCGAATCTTTATTATGCATGGATAAAGCAAGAGAAGCTATAAAGGTTAATAATAATAAATTTAATTCTTATTATTTAATTTTTTTTCTCAGGGTGGTGATACAGAAAAAGCTCGGCGATTTTTGATAAAAGCAAAAAAATTGGATCCAAGCCAAAATATCGATTGTAAGTTGAATTAAAATAAAATACGAATTAAAGCCATATGTGATAAACCAAAGTTTAAAATTTAAAAAAATTAATTTTCGCGAGTTTCATTTTGCTCTTCATCAAACACTGAACACATGTTTGTGTAATATAATAATATTGAGCAAAAAAGTTTGAGCTGCAAAGTGAGAATTAAAAGAATCTTAAACAACTGGTCATCATTTTGCTTTTTTCTTCGTCTTTTCAATCAATTTATTTCCTTTCAAACAATAAAGCCTTAATAAAACGTTTTTTTTAAGATTTAACAAAAAAAATAGATGAAATGAGCAATAGTTCATCGCAATCATCAAGTCGAGAGTCTGAAGAAAGAAGCTATGCACATGATGATCATTATGAAGAACCAAATTTAAGACAACGACATCGTAGTCCAAAAAAAGCACCACCAAATGGTTTGTTTTTTGCTTCTTTTCAGGATTTTTAATTCGTAAATTATAAAACTGAGTTATTCAAGCATTTTAAAGTTTTAAAACACACCAAACTGTAAAAATTGAATTAGTATTTTTTGTCAAAAACTGAAATTAATTTCAGGTAACGTCAAAAAAGAAGAACCGAAACAAAGGTCGGCATCAAGAACACCAAAAATTGGAATTGATTTTACAAAAGAGGTTTGCCTTTAAAAAACTTACAAAAAATATTTTTTACAAATTCAAAAAAAATCGTTAAAACTGAATAATTTTTGCAGCAATTAGAATTAGTCGAAAGAATTCGTCACTGTAAAGATTATTACGAAATTTTAAAAGTTGACAAAAAAGCAAGTGACGATGATATTCGAAAAGAATATCGAAAACTAGCTTTAAAGTTGCATCCGGATAAATGTCGAGCACCTCATTCTACAGAAGCATTTAAAGGTAAGCCAGATATTTGTTCTTTACTTAAAAAAACAAAATTTCTTTAGCACTAGGAAATGCTTATGCTGTTCTATCAGACGATGAAAAACGTCGACAATATGATCAATTCGGAAGTGAAGTTACAGCAAATGGTGGTGGGACACCATCAAGGCATCGCGGAGGTGCATTTTTCGAACACGATTATGCCCATGGATTTGAAGGTCTTTGTTTTTTTATCGCTTGACTTTTTCAACCCTTAAATTATCAATTTTTAGCCGATTTCACACCTGAAGAAATTTTCAATATGTTTTTTGGTGGAGCATTCCCACCAGAAGGAGTTCAACGACGAAGAGCTAGATATCAAGCACAACAACAGCATTATCATGATCAACCACAAGTTTGAATGAATCTTAGTATCAAATAAAAAATTATTTTCAGAGTCCATATAGTCCACTTCTTCAATTACTCCCAATTATAGCTATTATGGTACTAGGATTACTTGCACAACTAATGGTTGGAGAGCCGTCATATTCATTGCATCAGACAACGTTTAATTTTATATTTCAATTCAAAAAAGTTTAAAAACGCTCAATTTCTTTCAGAAAGTTCTCAGTTCGTCGACAAACGTCTGAACTTCATATTCCTTACTTTGTTCGAACAGATTTTGATCCATCAAGCAAAGGAAGATTAAGACAGGTTGATATTATTATATAAGAGCTTTCCATAGAAACATTTCTTTTCAGGTAGAACAACAAGTTGAAGATGATTATATTCAAAACTTGAGGATGAATTGCTATAAAGAACAAAACTTGAGTAGGATTCTTTTCAAAATTAAAAAAATAATAATATTTTTAAATAACAGAAGAAACAAAATTATATCGAGCACGTTGGATGAGAGATGAAGCTTTAATGAGAGAAGCTGAACGAATGCCACTACCAAGCTGTGTTCGATTAAATGAAATTTATTCACATTAGATTAAGAAAAAACATTTAAAAATGAGGAGAAAAACAAAAAAGTAAATTTTTTGTTAATTTTCAGTCATTTTACTAGTTTAATTATTTGTTTCTCTGTAATTTTCATGTTTCAATTGCCAATGATTTTTTAAATTCCAGTCAATATTTGTTTGTGTTTTTTCTTTAATATTCAACTGGCACATTTTACAATTTTCTCTTCTTTTATAGCACTACAACTCTTATACGGGACAATTTTTGTTAGAAATTTCAATGTTCTTTGAAAAATTTTCCGTTTGTTTTGTCAATGGATTTGGCTCAGATTTCTGTGATTTTTTCTTCTTAAAAATCAGTCTTTTTTCAATCTTAAACTTCTTATTTATTTACGCGCTATCCACATCCCATCCCGTCCCTTAAATTAAAGAATTTTTTTGTTTTTCGCTTCCTCCTATTCTGATTCTGGATTTGTGCGGTTCCAATATCGATGTATCAGATTAGGTGTATTTTTGTTGAAGAAATTCAACGTTTTTCTTTTTGTATTTTCATTTTAATAAAAATCATAGATGTAAGTGACATATTGAAATAGTTTAATTACATCCAGCTTCACCCCAACTTGAAACATCTTGTTCAAAATAGTGAGTATGATCAGAAATGGAAGTTGTAAACCATAAACCATCCGAACAATTATTGCTTTCATCATCTGTTGTACAAATTGTAAAGGAATCACCATAATTCATTCCTTCTCGATACCAAACCTTAAGAAAAAAATTATTTTTTTAAAGAAAAAATTTGAAACCTCAGTTTTATGTTGATAATATCCCATGTAACCTTCATTCGGAATGTGTGGAACAATATCTCGATTATGGGTTAAACGAAATGAATATTGAACCTGGAAAATTATTGATTTATTGATTTTTTTTCTTGGTTTTTGATTGATTTCAATGCTTCTTACCTGCTGATCATGAGCCACTGCCCAATCTTTATTTCCTGTTCTTGGCTGACCAAAAGTGACTAGTTTGACACGATCCGAAGTTTGAATTCCATTCGAGACAAGATATGAAGCAGCCAATGAAGCCAGTGAACCACCTAATGAATGACCTGTTACATAAACATCGTAGTTTGGATATTGATGGATAAATGCAATGACATCGTCACGAATTCCGGAGAACCAAAGAAAGTTGAACGCGTCGGCAAAGTATGTGGAAACTTTTCCGCCAGCAGCCCAATCGGTTTGTGATGTAAACACACTTTGGTCAGCTTCTTCGAGAAGTTGTAAAAAGCCTTGGGTACCACTAAAAAGTTGGAATTTTTTCCACTAAAAAATCTTTAAAAAAAAGAGAGAGAGAGAGAAGAGAGAAGAGAGAAAGGAGAGAGGGAGAGAGAGAAGAGAGAGGAGAGAGATAGAGAGAGAGAGAGAGAGAGAGAGAGAGAAGAGAGAGAGGAGAGAGAGAGGAGAGAGAGAGAGAGAGAGAGAGAGAAGAGAGAGAGGAGAGAGAGAGAGAAACAGAGAAGAGACCGAAAACTGATAACAATTGCTTGATCATCATTCAGAAGAGCTGTGTAGCCAGAACAAATATCATCACGAAATGAATCACAATTTACATTGATTTGTCGTTTTACCTAAAAAAAATTTTTTTTTCAACTGCCTATCCTCAAATCAATTAATGAAAGGAAAGAGTTGCTACGCAGCGAAATAAAATGAATAATTTTTCTTCTTCTTCTTCTTCTCAGACAAAAAAAGATGGGGGGAAATTAATTATCTTCCTTTCCTTTTCCTTTTCCTCTTTTTTTTTTGATTGGAGCAACGCAAGTTTTCTTCAAATAATTCTTTTCCTTTACAAGTTAATGGAAAAATTGCTAATTTTCTAGAATTCTCTCAATATTCCTTCTTCTTCTTCTTCTCATTCATTTTCCCATGATTCATCAAAGAAAAGAAAAGAAATAATAATCAAATTGTATTTGAAGCTTTTTTACAATCAAAACTGTATCTCTTTTGATTTATGCCGCCGCGGAGTCGTCACCGTTGTCGTTTCACTCATTTTCAAAAAAGTAAGAGAGAGAGAGGGAGAGAGAGTTAGAGAAAAAAAGTTAGGCTGGCACTTTGATTTCAAAATCGCCACCTTTTATAAAATGGTCACCTTGGTGCATCATCATCATCGTCATCTCTATCGAAACGTTACCCCCCTCCCTTCTGAATAATGATGACTAAAAAAACACCTGACATCTGCTGCGCGCCCTTTTGACTAATGTATCACGATATATATAAAATATATATATATACATATATATATATAAATATATATTTATACGATTTCACAAATCTTTCATTTCCCTTCCAATTTTTTTTTGGATCATTCATTTGACGAAGAGTCGTCGTCGTCGTCTTGGTTCTTTCCCCTTCCCCCCCCCCCCCCCCCTTCTCTTTTTTTTTCTTCCATCGTTGTCCTTCACAATGGATAATTGCATAGAGGATGTGAAACCAAGAAACGAACGCAAAAAAAAAAACATTTGGCCATGAGCTTTTTTTTTTTTGGTTGAAACCCTTTTTACTATAAATCAAAAGAAAAAAATCAAAGGAAAAGAAATGGAAGAAAAATCAATAACAACTCTACCTGAGCATTGCTAAAACGATTGTTAAGACATATTTGAGGGTTGCTCGAATAAGCGGCCGACGCCAAAGGAAACATTTTGTTTCTTGCCACCTCATCGTTGTATTCGATTTTATTTGATGTCGAATTTACTGGGTTGGCATTTGCATTTATGAAAAATGTGATAAAAATGATTTGAAAAAACATTTTTCAAAAATTCATTGAAATCAATTTATCAGAGAGTCAGCTTTTATAATAAATTTTTATTGGAAAATTTAAATTTTCCATAATTTTATTACTCGAATTGATAAAATATTGAATTCAGTAAAAAATGTTGATTTAAACAAAAAATTAAAAAAAAAGATAAGAAAAATTATTTTTGCTTTTTTAATTCTTTGTTCTTTCTGAAGCAGAACAATCATATTTGGGTTTAAGCTTCATCTTTGGATCAAGCTTCATCTATGAATCAAAGTTATATTTGGATGGAGCTTCATCATTGGGTTGAGCTTCGTCTATGAATCAAAGTCATCTTTGGATGGAGCTTCATCTTTGAATCAAGCTTCATCTATGAATCAAGGTCAACTATAGATTGAGCTTCATCTTTGGATCAAGCTTCATCTATGAATCAAGGTCAACTATAGATTGAGCTTCATCTTTGGATCAAGCTTCATCTATGAATCAAAGTCAACTATAGATTGAGCTTCATCTTTGGATCAAGCTTCATCTATGAGTCAAGGTCAACTATAGATTGAGTTTCATCTTTGGATCAAGCTTCATCTATGAACCAAAGTCAACTATAGATTGAGCTTCATTTTTGGGTTAAGCTGAAATGAGCTTCTGAATTGAGCTTCATCGTTAGTTTCAGCTTCATCCTTATAATCAAAAACAATTTTCTAATAAAAATTTATTTTTATTAATTTCATTATCCCAAAAAAAAAAAAATTTAAAACTGAACCAAAAATTCACACATGATTTATCAATAAACGGCAAATGAGAAGTCATAAAAATCTGCATAAACTTGCGTTTCCCAACTAATTTTCTCACATTTGAAAAAGACCAATCAAAACAAAAAAAAATCATTTTCAAATATGAATTTGGCTGCATTATTTGTGAGAAAATTGTCTTCATTTTTTATTTTCGAAAACTACGATGGTTGCCATCCCATCCCATCCCATCCCCATCGATGGAGATCATCTAGAAATTCTAAAATTGCAAAAAATCGTCGTTGAATCTGAACATTTTTCAATAATTTTTTGAAAATTTTCATCTAAAAATCCACAATTTTTTCAGCTTTTTGTCTTACTTGAAATAAGCTTCAATAATGGATCAAAGAAAAAATGATTCGTCAAAGACATCCTAATCAACGATTCGAAATCATTTTTTTCGATATATTTCGCCTCGTTGTTAGGACGCTTTTGCCGACTTTGATTTGTTTTCTTTTAAAAAAAAAAAAAAAAAAAGCACGGGAAATAACAGAAAAACAATCAATATCGTGAATAATATTCAATCGAATAAATGCAGAAATTACGACGACGAACATTTTGTGATTGTCACCAGCGGCCGCCCGTTTTTTTTTTTTTTTTTTTGTTCTTCGCCATTTCTTCCACATGTTTTTTGTTCTTTTTTTATGATGATGACGGCATTCAAATACACAATGGTGGAATGTGCTTGTCTGGTGTAAATTGCAAAAGGAATATTTGAAATGATGTGAGGGTGGATGGGTCGATGGGGGTGGTGGGGAGAAGAAGGATTCGTTTGGTTTGTAGCTGTAGAAATGGGTCGTCGAATGAAAAGGTGAAGAAACAACATTATTGGCTAAGCATCAAGCTCCGCCTATATCGGATGAAAGGGCGGAGTAAATGGCGCCAAACAACGAGTTGGCTGTTTATTTGTTACGCCAAAAAAGAGAGAGAGAGAGAGAGAGAGAGAAAGAACAAAAAACGGCTGCTGCTGCTGCTGCTACTTTTGCTGTTGGTTCGCCGTTTTTTTTCCTTCGTTCGATTTTAAGGAAAAAAAGGGGGTGGTGAAGGACAGATGTTCAGATGTCATGGAAATTTCCATTTGAATTTTCGTCTTGTTTTTTTTTTAAGCTTCAAAGTGATATTTAGGAAGAAAAGAGAGAGAAAAATGGAATAAAAACGACCAATTTTCTGTGAAACCAATATGTCTCGAGATCATTACAGACCAACGAGAAAAAAAAACGGGGAAAATGGAAAAGCATCAATATTTCATTGTCGAAACGGACAATTTTAATAAAACAAGAAAATGAGAAAAAAATTGAAAATATTTTATTCTGAAATTCTTCAGAAGCTAAAAATTGGGTAAAATCAATATAAAAAATAGTTCAAAAGCTTGAAAAAAAACAAATTTTTCGGGCCCATCATTTTTTGGAGACGCGGCTCATCATTTTTTGGAGACGCGGCTCATCATTTTTTGGAGACGCGGCCCATCATTTTTTGGACCCGCGGCCCATCATTTTTTGGACCCGCGGCCCATCATTTTTTGGACCCGCGGCCCATCATTTTTTGGAGCCGCGGCCCATCATTTTTTGGAGCCGCGGCCCATCATTTTTTGGAGCCGCGGCTCATCATTTTTTGGAGCCGCGGCCCATCATTTTTTGGAGCCGCGGCCCATTGTTTTTTGGAGACGCGGCTCATCATTTTTTGGAGCCGCGGCCCATTGTTTTTTGGAGACGCGGCTCATCATTTTTTGGAGCCGCGGCCCATCATTTTTTGGAGACGCGGCCCATCATTTTTTGGAGACGCGGCTCATCATTTTTTGGAGCCGCGGCCCATCATTTTTTGGAGACGCGGCCCATCATTTTTTGGAGACGCGGCTCATCATTTTTTGGAGCCGCGGCCCATCATTTTTTGGAGCCGCGGCCCATTGTTTTTTGGAGACGCGGCTCATCATTTTTTGGAGCCGCGGCCCATCATTTTTTGGAGAAGTGGCCTAAAATTTTTGACAGATTTTAGAAAATTGAGCTCTGAATCCTTGTTTCTGGCGTTTTTTTAGTACCGGAATTCCTTTTCATTGAGTTCTTAAAAAAAAAATCGCGGCTTATCATTATTCTCCCCACTGTATTTAATAAAACAAGAAGTTTTAATAAAATATATATTTTTTAAATTTAAAAATTAATTTTTTGTTGTTCATACGAATAGTTGTATGAGTAAAATTTAAAAAAGAGAAAAAAAATTTTGAAAATCCTTGTTTAAAAAAAAAAACTTAAATTATTGAACTTTTGAATAAATTATTTGAAAATTTCGGTATTTAAAAAAAGAATTTTTAAAATTTTAATGATTTTATAAAAGAATCGGGCAAAAATTATTTTCTCAAAAAATGCTTTGTTTTGAAGCGAAATCTTTGTTTTTTTCATAGTTAAAAAAATAAGTTTCAACTTTAACTTTTTAAAATTTTTTTTTTAAATTTAAGCAATAAAATAATTTTCCTTTTTCTTTTTTTTAATTCTTCAAAACACCTTTTTCTTTAATTTTTTCCTTAAAACGTCGAAATGCTTTAAAATCCAAACAATCTTAAGAAAAATGTTACTTTAAATGAATGCGGAGCATGCAAATACGTATTTTTGACGCTCCACCCACTTTGTTGTGCGGCACACTAACGAAAAATTCTGCTCGCGGTAGCGGCGTTCTCTCCGTTCTTTGTTGTTTTTTTCCTTTTTTTTGGTTAATAATGTTTCAAAAATTAATTTAAAATTTAACAGAAAGAATTCAAATAATTTCAATTAAAAATGGGAAGAAAAAAGAAGAAGATCGAAAAGCCGTGGTGTTGGTAAGGAATTATTATCTTTTTAAGCTTTGTAAATTTAAATTTTGGTTTATTTTTATTATTTATTAAAATTTAAATGAAGAAATTCAAAATTAAAATTGAGTTCTAAAAAAAGCATTTATTTAAAGGTATTGCAATCGCGTTTTCGAAGATGAAAAAATTCTAATTCAACATCAAAAAGCAAAACACTTTAAGTGTCATATTTGTCATAAAAAGTTATTCAGTGGTCCAGGTCTTTCAATACATTGTATGCAGGTAATAATTATCATTTCATCGTTCAATTTATAGAAAAATAAAAAAAAATAATTTTTAAATGCTTTTACAGGTGCACAAAGAAACAATCGATAAAATTCCCGGGGCTGTGCCAGGGCGCGACAATATTCACGTGGAAATTTATGGTATGCAAGGAATTCCATCTGGAGCATATCGCGGAGATGAAGAACCAGAAGAAAAAAGACACAGAGGAAATGATATGCCACCATTACCACCAGCAATTCCATTTCCAGTCTTTCCACCATATCCCGGAATGCCACCTATTCCACCACCGCACGGTAAGCTTTGTCAAATGTTTAACTTTTTTCCAATATAATTTTTTTTGAATTTCAGGAGGTGCTCCTGGAATGCCGCCATATATGCCACCAATGCCTCCAATGCCACCACCAGGAATGTCAGGGTATGTTCATCGACCAGGTGGACCAATTCCACCACCAAGTGGTCCTTCATCATTTGGCGCATTTCCTACTCCGCCACGAGTTTCAACTGGAGCAATTCCACCAGGATTTCCACCAATCCGTCCACCAATACCTGGCACACTTATTCCACCAAGAGGATCTAGATTTGATCAAGCTGATGAAATAAGATGGCAACAAGGACAAGGAAGAGGTGCACCTAAAACTCCACCATTAGAAGATTATGGAAACGGAAATGGTTAATTTAAAAATTCATTTAATTTAAAATTAGACATTTTTTAGACGGAAAAGAAGATGCTTATAAAAGTGAACCAAGCAGTTATGATGATTACAACGCTGGAGATAACTATTCAGATAGAAACGCTGGAGATCGGTACAACTCTTATGATCAATTAAAAAATGAATCTGAAGTAAATCAATATTTTAAATCAATTTCTTGAAATGTATTAAATGTTCAGACATCATCACAACCTGCTTCTTCATCAACAACAGCAGCTGTTGCGAGTAAATTAGGATCTCGAACAAGAATCGTTCATCCAGATGATCATTTACTGTCACTGGTATCGCCAATTTTCAATTTTTTTTATAAATCAAATTTTTCAGGAAGAACGTCGCGTGAAAATGCTTTTTGATAATCGACAATCGTATCATCACTAAACTAAATATTTTTATCATTTCGATTCTGTTTTTCTCCTTGTTATATTAAATTACTGTTCCAAAATTGTGTTCGTTCAGAGTTCATTTTAATTTATGATTGAAAAGAAATATTTATTCTACAAAATCAAGCAATGAACATTTTATCATTTCAAGGTAAAATTAAGATTAAGACAAGTTAGAGGGAAAAGCCGTTACGTCTTATGAAATGGTATGTTAAACGAAAAAATAGCAAATTCTATAGCCATTATTTTATATGCGTTACCAAAACCCGAAAAAAATAAATCACAAAACAATTTAAAAATTTCAATTTTAGTCTTCTTCTAAAAATGAGATACTTCCAACATTTTTCATATATCGTTTGTATCTTTTATACCTGAAATGTTTTTTTTTATTTTTTTAAATTTTAATTAAAATTCTGAAAAGAGAACCTTCCAGATTGGGCCATTTTTTCTTGTTCTTCAGCTTCTTTTTCAGCTTTCCACGTTGTAAAATTTTGTTTGATCCACACTTCGCGCTCAAACATTTCATCAATTTGAATATCAGTATAACGCTGAAATAAATTTAGAATCAAGTTTGCCATTTTTCTTTTTCAAATTACTTCAAACTCAATTTCTGTTATTCCAAGATATTTTCGAATTAAATATAATTTAGCTTCTTCGTCATATTCTTCTTTTTTAATTGTAAATCTCCAATGCCAAATAACGAACCATTTTATATATTTAATGATTGAAAATGGAAACTTTAAAGTATGCCAGGCTAACGTATTATAAATTGATTCCTTTTTATAGCCTCCTCTGAAATTTGAAATTTTATTTTCAGATTTTTAAAATTAATTCCAAAAAAAACTAACGTCACATCTAAATTTTCAATAATTATTTCTTTTATTACACTTTCATTATCTCTTCCTTTTACTTTTTTCAATTTGCCTTGTCTATCAATTTCTAAAAGCTGAAAGAAAGTTTTGCTTCAAAAAGTTTTTAAGGATGACGAACCCCTCTTTCAATGCCAATGTTTAACGCCATATTTCGATATTTTCCGACAGTCGTCGCATATTCAATTGCTTCACAAAACTTGTGTTTTGCTGATAAATACTGAAATTATTAAAATTAATTATAAATTTTTTAATTATCAAGAAATACTTGAAACAAAGAAATAACAAGAATTGTTCCAACGATAACAATTCGAACATCAACTTTTGGGGCAACTCGATGACGATAATATTGATAATAATTATAAAACCTGAACAATTTTAGTTTTAAAAAATACATTTGATTTATCACCTTTGTTCCGGATTATCTAAATAATAATCATAGTTTGTTTTAGCTTCTTCATCTTTTAACGTTTCATAAGCTGTTGCAATCACTCTGAATCGAATTTCAGCTTGTTCTTTTTCTTCCTTAAAGCGTTTTTCTACGAAAATTTGTTTGAAAAATCTTTGAAAAAACCTTATTTTTAAATCTATCTGGATGATTTTTTTTGGCTAAACTTCGATAAGTTTTTGATAATTTTGATTTGTCAAATTCTTCTCGATTTATTCCAAGAACTGTAATTTTTTAATTGGAATTTTATTGTCCTTTTTTTAAAGGTTTTGATTACCATCATAACAATTTTCTAATCCACAATATAATTCAGGTGCAAATCCAACTGAGGTGACTAAATAAGGAAAAGTTGTGATAAATATGGCAGTGACAAAGGTCAACTGCATTTTTACCCAGAAACCTCTGAAAATAAAAGCAAAAAAAATGTCAATTTGAAAAAAAAAAGAAAAAGAATTCAATGGCGATTAAATTTTGCCCATACGGAACAATTTGAACAAATATTATGACAGTTTTGGACAACTGATCATATTAAAAACGAAACAAAACATTTCTTTTTCAATATTTATTTAAAACCGGGCGAGAGTGTGATTTTTTCAAGGAAACTATTCAACTTAGCAAATGTAGAATTGGTGATTTTCAAAAAAAATATTTTCAGCAGTTATTTAGAGAATTAGCATAACGTGAAAATTCTGATTCGTATAATTCTTTATCAATATTGAGAAATGTGACAAGAACAATTCGTTCAATCTGAAAAAATAAGCAAAACATTTTTCAATTTAAAATTTGGGAAAACATACACTTCTATTTGTTTCTAAAAAATTGATTAAAAATTTTGTGACCGTTTCAGCAGCTTCATTATTTGGATAACCGTAAACTCCAGTTGAAATACAACAAAACGCCTTTAAATTTTCACTTTTTAAAACAAAATTTAAAGATAATTACCACAGAATTAAGATTATGTTTAATTGCTAAATCAAGACAAGACTGATAGCAGGAAATTAATTTTTGACGATGTTCTTCTTTATTTGGAGATGAATAATACTGTGGTCCGACTGTATGAATAATGTCTAAAAAATTATTTAAAAAATATTTTTTTAAAATAAATTTTCTTTTAATTTATTACTTTTAATATGATTTATATTACAACCTGATGTGATAACTGATTTTCCGACTGGGCAACCAGAATACTTTTTTAATTCATTTTGTAGAACGGCCGTTCCAGCAGCTCTATGAATTACACCGTCAACTCCTCCGCCTAGAAGAATATTTTATGAACTCCAAAATGAATAAAAGTTGACCTCCAGCGAGTTCTTTGTTTGCGGCATTAACAATAGCATCAACTTTAATTTTTGTGATGTCTCCTTTCCAAATACTTATTCGATCAAGAATGTGCTTTCCCACCGGAACTTAAATGAAAAACTTAAAATCTTTATTTTTAATGAAAAAGAAATACTTTTTGAGGCTAAATTTTATGATAATTTGAAATCTTACACTGTGAAAAAATGGTAGGGATTTCTTGAAGAGTTGCAATTGACATATTTTAACTGTTTGAAAACGTCTTTTTCAGTTTAAAGATTTTCGAAACAAAACGCGTGGAAGAATTTTTCCGAGAGAACTACAAGTTTAAAGGACTAAAAAACCAATATTAGAAAGCCTAGAAAACCAAGTAAAAAATTGTTCTCGATTTTATTTAAAAGTTTTTATTTATTTCTTTATATTTTAACAATAAAAATAAGGTTTAATAGAATTATTTTGATAAATTAAAAAGTAAAAAAAAATGTACAAAATTTTCGAAAATAGTGTTTACAATTTAATTTTTTTTTAATGAACCAGTTTAGGACTGTAAAAAATGTTCAGAATCTCTTGAAAATGCTTTTTATTTAGAAAATTTTTTTAATTTTAGATGGCTGAAAAACCACCAACCGTCACAGCAGAAGATCAAGCTTTAATTAACAAGTTCGCAAGAAGTTTCCAGTTGTATTCGCAATTAAAAGTTTGTTTATAAAAACTTGTATAATTTTTACTTACCATCCTTTCTTAGGTAAACCTCAAAGAAGCGGAAACTGAAGTGGAAAATATAAATGAAGCTAGTGATGAGATTTTGTTACTCGACGAAGAAGATTCTAGTTCGATTCCTATGAGAATTGGTCAAACATTCGTGCATTTTGATTCGGTAATAATACATGTTTTAAAGTAAAATTTACGTTTTTATAAATTTCAAATTTCAGGACTCGTTGACAGAAAGACTTGAAGCATTAAAAACAAAAAGAGAGGAAGAAGTAAAAACAACTAAAGCAAAGTATGATGAAATTGTTAAAGAGATGGATCGTCTCAAAAAAATTCTCTACGGAAAGTTTGGAGACAAAATTAATCTAGAAACAGACAAGGATGATTAAATTTATTCCTCCTAATTAATTACCAGCTTATTTTTGCTTTATGATTTTCAATTCTTGTTATCATTTTCCTAATTTTTAAAGCACAATAAATTGTTTTTTTAAGATATATTTTTGCTTAAAATTCGAAACGAGTCTCTTTTCTCGTTTACTTATCGAATGTTTCTCATTGTCACTTGAAAGTTTTTGATAAGCAGATTTTTTATCATAGAACAGTTGAACATTTTCTGCAAACCACGCGTAAAAAGTATAACTCGGTTATTAACATGGCACCATTCAATCACCCTATCTGTATTTAGTTTATAAAAACCTAAAAAAAAACTTTAATTTTTTATCCTCTTTTATTTGTTTTCAAAAATCAAAAGTCATAAATAGTCAAGTTTCAATGAACATTTTACAATCACACGAGGTTTAAAAATGAACTCTGGTCTGATCGAATTATTGCAAAAAATAAAATTCCAAAATTGTTGTTTCTTACATCAAACCTATTAGCTAATTAATAAAAAAATCATTGATCATTTCAATACAAAAATTGTTAATTCATATCCTCCTTATCTTCTTATAGAAAATATCAAAATAGAATTCCTTTGAATTCCTTCATAAGACCATTGAATATAAAAACAATTCATTGTTTTTATTGCAAAACAAAACAAATTATAAAAAATAAAATGTGTAAAAAAATCTTTTATCTTATCAATTTGTCTCATTTTAAAATTTTCACACATTTGAAAAAAAAATGAAAAAACGAATTTAGTTAGATGCAATTTAAATTTATTTTCCTTGAATTTCTTTTTAAATTAGCACCACTTTCTTATTGTTTCTTTCTTTATTTGCACTTATTTATTTTATTTCTCGAAAAAATTGAATTGTCATCATTTTTTTCTCTTATTTTTGTTCGTTTTCATTTTAGTTCAAACATATAAAATGTGTCTTGTCACATTTTGTCATCAAATCCTCAAATAATTTATGACGATGATTGTAAAACTATTTTTTCATTTAAAAATTTTATCTAATTTTTTATTTATTTGAAAAAAAAACTTTAGAAATTTCGGTTTAATACATAGAAATAAATCCAATTGTTAAATTTAAAATAGGATTACTGTTATTATAATTTAGAAAATCTAGTTTCATTTTTTTTTCTCTAAAAATTGACTATTTATTTATAATTTTTAATAAAAATTTTAAAAATTATTTATAAAAGATGTCGAAAAACTCAAAAAATCAATTGCCATTTAGACTTTCTCCATTATTCCGTCTAACAAATTTTAGAGATTCATGTTCAGGTAATATTTAAAATAAGAATTGAAGGAAAATAGTCAAATTCACTTTTATTTTATTTGACCACATTGTAAATTGAATGAGAAAATTAGATTGTAGCCAATTCAATTCTTTTTCATTGTTTACCTCATTTTAATAGAAAACGAGAAATATAAAATGTCGATTTACTCAACTTTTCTCTTCTCGCTTATTGTTTGTTTGTTTTTTGTTTCATTTTTTTTCGAATTTCATCACAATTTTATAACTTTCAAAAATATTCGCAGGTTAACTTTTTTCCCCTCTTTTTCATCTCTCAGTTATTATTTTTTGTTATTCACATTGAAAAAAAAGAGGAAAACAAGTTATACTAAATTGAAAGACACAATATTTTATAAGTTTTTTTTAATCTGATTTTCTATTTTTCTTTTTCTAAACTGTGTTAACAATTGCTAAATTAATTTAATATTTTGATACTTAAAAACTGGAATATTTTTAGTTGTCAACATGTCCAATGATGGGAAGAGACATTCGGTTTCAGCGCCGTTGGCCAAAGATTTGGTTGAATATTTGAGAGAGTCGATGCAAAGAGATTTGAAATTTGATCCACCATATGTATTTGTCGTTTTTGGAGCATCGGTCAGTGAAATTTTTAAAAAATGCTCAAAGTTTTTAATGGAAAAACCTTTAAAAAATTATTTCAGGGAGATTTGGCGAAAAAGAAAATCTATCCAACTCTTTGGTGGCTTTTCCGTGATAATCTTCTTCCAGCAAATATCAAATTTGTAGGATATGCTCGATCAGCTTTAACTGTTCCCAAGTTGAGAGATTCATTTGAAAAATATTGCAAAGTAAATTGAAATTTTATTTTCTTTAGAAACAAATTCTTAAAATTTAGGTGAGAGAAAATGAGCAACAGACATTTACTAAATTCATTGAACATTGTTTTTATGTTCAAGTAAGTTTTTTATTTAAAAAAAATGTTTTTTTAAAGGAATTTTTTAGGGAAAATATGACACATCAGAAGGATTCCAGCAATTACAATCTTTCATTCAAGAGTTTGAAAAAGAAAGTAATGGACGTAAGTTTAAAAAAAAATTATTAAAACATTTTAAAGAAAAGTTTTAGAACCGGTCAATCGACTATATTATCTTGCTCTACCACCATCAGTGTTTACTGTTGTCAGTACTGAATTGAAAAACAATTGTATGGACAATGGGTAAACAAATAATAAATCAATATTACAGTTTAAATGCAAATGTTAAACACTTTTTTTAGAGATTCTTGGACACGTGTAATAATCGAAAAACCATTTGGGCACGATTTAAGCTCTTCTTGTGAATTGTCCAATCATTTAGCAAAATTATTCCGCGAAGATCAAATTTATCGTATCGATCATTATTTGGGAAAAGAAATGGTTCAAAATTTGATGGTTCTTCGATTCGGAAATCGAATTCTTGCCCCATCATGGAATCGTGATCATATTGCATCAGTGATGATATCGTTTAAAGAGGATTTCGGAACCGGTGGAAGAGCTGGATATTTCGATACAGCTGGAATAATTCGAGATGTAATGCAAAATCATTTAATGCAAATTTTAACATTGGTTGCAATGGAAAAACCAGCAAGTTTAAATGCAGAAGATATTCGAGATGAAAAAGTTAAAGTATTAAAAGCCACCAAAGTAGTTGAAATAAATGATGTCGTTGTTGGTCAATATGTAGCAAATCCAGAATGTTCCCGTAAGTAACCTAAAGTAGTTAGAAATTAAAATAAAATTCTTTTTTTTCCAGATCCAGAAGCATCACAAGGGTATAAAGACGATAGTGCAGTTCCAGCAGATTCTACAACTCCAACTTATGCTCTAGCAGTTCTTCACATTAATAATGAAAGATGGGAAGGTGTTCCATTTTTTTTAAGATGTGGAAAAGGTTTGATTTTAATTCAAAAAAAAAATTAGAAAACAATTTTTCTAAATTCAGCATTGAATGAAAAAAAAGCAGAAGTTCGTATACAATTTAAAGAAGTCAATGGAGATATTTATCCATCTGGTGAATTGAAAAGAACTGAATTGGTAATGAGAGTTCAACCAAATGAAGCAGTTTATATGAAATTAATGACAAAAAAACCAGGAATGGGATTTGGCGTAGAAGAAACTGAACTCGACTTAACATATAATCATCGATATAAAGTAATGTTAAAATTTGGAAATGAAAAAAGAAAAACCGGATTTTTTTTAAAGGAAATTCGACTTCCTGATGCTTACGAACGCCTTTTCCTTGAAGTCTTCATGGGCTCACAAATCAATTTCGTTCGAACCGACGAGCTCGAGTATGCTTGGAAAATTTTGACACCAGTTCTTGAAAAGCTTGAAAAGGAAAAAGTGCAGCCAGTTCCATACAAATTCGGAAGGTTTTCAATCATTTTTGGCATTATAAATGTTCAATTTTTCAGCCGAGGACCACAAGAAGGAGATGAGCTAATGAAGAAGTACGGATTCGTCTTCACCGGAACATATAAATGGGTTGCGCCCAAGCTTTGAAAAATAACAGCTCAGACAAATATTCAATAGATTTTGGCAGCTTATTTTCAATAATTCCCGGTGATTTTTCGCATAGTTAGATTTTTGTTCGAGAAAAAATTCAAAAAAATGCATTTCAAAATTAATTTGATACTTTTTATTATATTAGAATGCAATAAAATCAATAAATGAGCATGTAGATTGTGTTAAATATTAACAAATTTATAAACAATATACATAATGAGATCTTATTTAATTTTTTACCACCATTGATGTTGCTCCGGTGGAGGCTGTTGATGTTGTAAAATATTTGACGGCGGTGGTTGCGGCTGTTGATTTATATCCATTTGTCCATAAGTTGGCAGGCTCATAGGCCGACTATGCAAATCATTCGGCGTGTTTAGACCACCAAATGGATCAGCACTTCGATTGTGTGGAGATCTAGAATTTTTAAGAACAACACTTTTTTTTCTTTTCTTCAAACCTACCTAGCCGTTGGAGTTACTAATGCGCCATGTGGATGATGCATTTGAACTTGTTGTTGCTGTTGTTGTTGATGATGGTCAAGCGAATCATTTAATGGAACATTCATCATTGACATGCATCCTGGTGATAATGTTCCATCAATTCCTTGATGACATTGCGTATTTCCGCCAACTGAAAATGCTCTTGGTGGAGAGAATCCGGTTGATGTGTGATGTAAATGATGTGTTGGTTGAAGTTGTTGATGAATTTGTTGATGATGTTGTTGAATATGCCCAACTCCACCAATTTCTCCATTATACTCTCCTTGTGTTCTTGGCGAGAATCCACCAAAATCATTTGATTGTTCAGCCCATCTTGACACCGATTCTTCAACTGTAATCGGTCGGAAGAGAGCATCTTGTGGAATTCGTGTTTGCGAATTATTTTGCACAATATTTGCTGCTGCTGCTAACATTTTTTGTCTTTTATATCTTCTTCTTTGAGCTTTTGCTGTTGATTGTCCATTATGATGTTTAAGAATGTGTTCCTGTAGATAATAATAATAATAATTGATAAATTAACTATTTTAAAAATTACTTTTAATTTATCTCTTCGACTTGACGCATAGTCACAAGTGTCACATTTGAATGGCTTGTCTTCCAAATGAATTCGTTCATGTCTTACTAAATGCGACTTTTCAATAAAAGCTCGTCCACAAATTTTGCACATATGAGCTCGAACTGCCATATGTGTCCTTAAATGAGCCGCGAGTTGACTTTTTTTTGTTGAAGAATAATCGCATCCAGCTTAAAATGAATTTTTCAATTGTTAAAAAAAAAGGTTAAATTTTACCAATGTGACAGGAGAAAATATCTCCTGTATGCTGTCTTCGATGTAATGCTAAATAGTCAGCTGTTTTGGTGGCAAATCCACAATCTTCACATCTCATACTTCTATAATTATTTCGAAATAATCTTTAATATTAAATTTGAGAAAAAAAACCTTGGCTCGTTATGTGTTGCCATATGATGGTCTAATGCAACATGTTGATGAAAACCTCTTCCACATTCCTCACAATGAAGTGGTCGATCATCAAGAACGCTGTGCATTCGTTCATGTGCAAATAATTGCGATCGAGTTCGCCCTTTCCATGCGCATTCTCCACATTTGAAAAATCTTTCGTCCGCTGAAAATAATGATAAACATTAAAAATCATTTAAGCAAAAAACTTACTGTGCATTAATCGATGAGACAAAAATTCTTGAATTGAATTAAAAACCGAATACGGACAAGTTTCGCATCGATATGGCACTTCTGTCTGAAATTTAAAACATTGTTTAACTTAAAAATACACCATTGTCATTTCGGTTTACCCAATGCTCTTGACAATGCATATAAAACTCTTTGCTCCAATTTGTTTCAAATTCGCATAAATGGCACAAATAATAAGTGTTACGATTATGAGCTCTTGCTCGATGCTTCTCCAAATTTTCTTCACTTTCCGACGTGAAGCCACAATATATACAAAAATGTTGGCCATTTTCATCGGAAACTTCTTCTGCATCTTCAACTTCGTCTGGATCAAGTTGATCAATCGGCCCATAAGTATGAGCACCTTCTAATGAATTTGTAGCATAAATTCCGTCAATGTCGTCATCATCAACCATTGGAATCACTAAATTATTATTTCACTCTTTGATTTATTGATTTTTATTTTTAATTTACTTTCGTTTTCTCTTGGTGTATTTCGTGGTGGTCTTCCTCTTCGCTTCATCATTACTTTTGGTTTTTTGAATCGTTTTCTATCCAACGCTGCCATTGACACGTTTAACTTTAACTTTATTTTCGGCGCTTCATCGTTATCTGCTTCGATCTGATAGAATAATTTTTTGAATTGAAAAAACTTGTATATAAAATTACAATTTGTGAAGCTGTTGGATGTCCTTCAACGCTATAATCAACATCGTCTTCTTCTATTTCATCACTTAAAAAAATAAAATTTCAGTGCTTTTTTTCCTGTTTTTTTTTACCTTGACGCATCTTCTTCTTCAAACTGCATTGGATCATGTAACGGAGGTAAATCGCCAACCATTTGCTTTAAATTTTCAAATTGTGACATATACTTTTCCATTAGCATTCTATTTTCATTCCTTTAATATATTTATTACTTCCGCTCATTAAAAGCAAAATACTTACATAATGTGTAGCAACAAAAACCGACTCGGGGGACTTTTTGATAAGAGCGGTGAGTAATCAAGTAAAAACTCTAGAGTATCAGCTGAAATTTCTCGAAACTGAATTTGTTCTAATAATTGACGAAAAGCAATTTCTCGAGACGTCATTTCTTCGCCAACCCATCTTACGATTAATCTGAAAAATAAACGAACTTAAAATAAACGAAAAAAAAGAAGAAAAACACGGTACTTTAAATGCGTATCAGCAGTGATAACATCTGTATATTTAGGATCAGTTATTAATCTTATTAATTGTGGATAACTGTAACCAACAATGTCAGTTGATTCAAGAAGACAGCGATTGATATTAACATCAAAATAATCTGACGCAGTCTAAAAACAAGTTTTAACAATTAAAATAGAAATAATTTTAAAATACTTTTAATAATGACGGAATATTGAATCTTGTTGCTAAATTTCGAATCGATAAACAATTTGCTGCATCCAAATACCTATCCAAATATTCAGCACAATATATTTTTAGTTTAGTTATCTGAAAATTTATTATTTTTTAAATTTGTATGATTTTTAACTTGTATTCCATACAAGAAAATTATTTGCTAATCGTAACAGTTCTCCAACACTTGACCGATCAATAATTACAGTTCCACTATACATATAATTTAATAATTGCTCAAAAACCATCGGACTTTGACAATTAACTGTCACCTAAAACTCTCCTTTTTCTTATTTTTTTATTTTCAATTTTTAAATTTAAAACCTGTTCTTTTGTTACTTTAGCATATTTAAAAATCGAATCGAAATATGGGCTACACGAAGCTAAAATATTTCGATGAGCTGCAAATTGTCTTTCTTTCACAATCAGTGAAACATCACAAAAACGACCATTTTCCCGTTGATACCTCAATCTTTCAAATACTGAAAAAAATGATTATTGAAAACTAGAAAAAAAAATCAATTGTGTGTGTCTTCCTACCTAAACTACCTTGCTGATCTGAAAAAGACATTGGGTTGAGGCCCGTGTTTTCACTACTTCCCACTAGTGCCATTTGGCTTAAAAATTTACGAATTGTTTTGAAGAACAAATAAAATTGGTTGAAATAATAAATTAGGTTTAAAAACCAAAAATAAATAAAAAGTTTTAACAAACATGATTAAAATAAATAGGTTTATTAAACAGAACCAGAATATTTTTGCTAAAAATCACAGCTTTTAACTAAAGAATAATTGAAATGTTTACAATTAAGTTTAAGAAAAACAACGAGTAAAGAACTTTAATGAGCCAATGATTTTTCGAACCATCTGAGCATATTAATTGTATAATCCGCTTCAACGTTTACTTCTTCCAATGGATGATTGGATGGTGGATATGTGAGAACTCTTAAAAATCCAAAAAAAAACTGATTTTCTATAACTTTAAATCCTACTTTGCTGGAACTCCTCTCGCTTTTAAGTTTCTTAAAAATGCTCGATAATGTGGAACAACTCTCAAATCTTTTTCTCCATTTAGCAATAAATACGGTGTTGTTGCCTTATTAACATGCGCAATTGGTGACGATAAATACATTTTCGTCCATTCTTCATTTGTTGCTGTTTTTGTCCAATCTGCTTCTTTTCCGGTTCCCTCGAAAAATGTCCATTCGGGAATATCTGTAATATCGTGCATCGCACAAATATTCACAACTGGATTGAGTGCGCAGCACGATTTATAAAATCCCTGAAATGAACAAAAACAATTATATTAAATCGAAATGTTTGGAATATTCCTACTGGATATTGTCCAATGAGATGTGAAACCAAAAAACCACCATGTGATCCACCAAAAAGAACAACTTTTTCCTTGCTGATTCTTGATTCTTTTTTCAAAATTTCCAGAACTGCATTCTAAACATCAAACAAATGTTTGTTTTGTAAACAACAAAAAAAACTTACATGAACATCTTTGACATCAAAATCTCCAACATTTCCCGGAAGTGCTCGAATAAAATTATCTCCAAATCCTACTGTTCCTCTGTAATTCACTTGAAGGACGGCGTACCCCGAGTTCAAAAGTGTTAGAATATCTCGTCGTGGCCATCTTCAATAAAGAAATACATTGAGCTTGAAATAAAAAAAAGAATATAAAATTACATTGCTAATGAAACTCCATGTGGTCCACCATGTGGATTCACAACTAATGGTAAGTTATTTCCCTCATTTGGCATTATTAAAATTCCTTCGTAGCTATTTCCTTCCTGTTCAAATTGCACGAAATTCCATGAAAAATTACACAAATGTCGACGCTTTTCAATTGCATTTGCTTCATCTAGCCGAACCCAAACAATTTCAGAGCCAGCTCCTTCTGATGGTAACTGTCCCAATAAAATATTCGGTGGTCGATTTGGTGCTGACACTGATGCCAATACTTCATCGTCGAAAACATCCAAAATCAACCAAGACCCGTGGCATTTACCGTGATTTGTTAAACGTTCAACGTTACCAGTTGACACATTTATAGCAATGATTTCCTTTAAAATTTTTAAAATTTTTTTTTTATTAAATTCAAAAAAATACCAATTTGCTTCTCCAGACTGTGCTCAATATAATTCTTTGCGAATCAGATGACCAAGTTCTTGCAGCAATCTTAAAATTATTCAAAAAACTGAAGTAGTTGAGCATTTTTTGTTCATTTTTACCTGCAGGAAACATAATCCTTGAAATTCTTCTTCTTTCTTGAACTCCTCAATAATAGGGACAACGACTTTCGAAACTTCACCACTCGATTCCAAAATTGGCCATTCAACAGTCACCATTTCCAAATAAGCTTGATGTGGTCCGTCTGGCTTTCGTCGGAAATAAACCAACGTTTTTCCATCAGGCGAAAAACTCAGATTTTCAGCTGCCGTTTCTTCTTCTCCAATTTTTGTCAATTTTGCCGTTGTTAAATCATAATAATATACTGCTCCTTTTCGATTATTACAGTAAATTCGTCCTAAACGAGGAGATGTTCCTTCATCGAGACCAAAAAATACCACTCCAGTATCATTTGGAGCCCAGGTTGCCTAGAAAATATAAAAAATGTATTAATTTTATTAAATTACATAATCATAAAACTTACATAACTCGGAGAAATATGTTCCGGAATTTCATCTAAAATTGTTACATTTCCACTTGAAACGTCGACAATACAAATTACTGGCCGTACAACTCCAACATTTTGCTCCCCCCACGATTCTCTTAGTTCAAATTTTTTTCCCTAAAATATTAAATCAAAACAAGCTAAAACCATTATAAGATAAAACTAACCACTTTGCTTTCGAAAACCTTAACATCATTATCCCATTCAATGTCAGCATCAAAGTATTGTGCACTTTTTACGTTTCTCTCCGCAACATACAAAACATGTCCTTCACCATATGAAAACTTTAGTGTTCCAAATGGAGCAGCTCCAACTCCATGAATTACACCATGCTTCTTTTGTCCAGTAAGATCGGTACAAAGTTCTTCAATATGATCATCAAGATCATAGATTTTCAAATATTGTTTTTTGTCTTCTCCGCTTGGGATCGTGATTAATTGTGCAACTTTAGTGCTCGATCCAGAATAAGCGATTCCTTGTGCTCTAAAAAAATTAATACATTTTTCTTTTTTTAAAAAGTATTCTTACTCAAAATTACACAAGGGAACTGACGCGGTAGTTAACAAGTATCGTTCAGTCACTTCTGATCCACGATTTCCAATCAAACTGATTCTTTGTTGTCTTGTCACTTTATTCAAAGGAACCGCACGATTATCCCAAATCGTCGCCACCTAAATCGAATTTTTTGAACGCTGCTGTAAAAGTATGCGAACGCCGCAAACAATTCATTTGGTGAATATTCACCAATTGTGCAAACACCATGACGTCAAAGTACACATTGTATATATATATAACTCGAGTGATGTAAACAATATTAAATAAATAACATTTTTTACTAACATAAACACATGTAAGTTTTAAATTAAATTGTTGTTAAATAAAAATTTTTTAAGAAAAAATAAATAATCTTACTTTAATAATTCCATCATCATTTTTTTTATAAATTCTTCCATGAGAAGCCAGTGGAATTTGAGCTAAATCGCCGTACAAATCTTTTAACTTTTCCAACGCTTTAACATCATATTCAGCCAAATTTGACACAGTTTTTGCCATTTTTCTTACAATTCTCTTCATTTCAAAAAAATTGAAATTAAATACTTTACAAATTCGGAAATTAAATTTAATATTATAAAAAGGTGTGAAACCCTTTAAATAACTGAAAAATTAAATCAGAAAAAAAGGCAAAGTTTTATCAAGTATAAAAATTAAAAATGAATCAACAACAACAAAATTAATAAAAACGAATTTCGAGAAGTTCAAATTTCTTCAATCAGATTTCCTTTTTCTTCTTTCTCAATCGATTTGTCTTCCGATTGGAAAGCTTTTGGTAAATTTTCTACAGATTGAACTCCAACATCTCGATTATCAACAGTACTATTTTCCTCTCTGAACACATCGACATTTATTTCAATTCGTTCACAAACTTCCTAAATTTTCTTTTTAAACTAATAAAAAAACATTTGTTTTAACTTGTTTTTCTTCTTCATCACTATCGTCATCTTCACTTTCATCTTCACTACTTGATGACGTTTCTTGAACATTTTCTATAATAAATTCGTCTTCTTTGGGACAGTTTTCAATGTTTTTATTTGCCTCTTCCATTTTTGGTAAAAACGTTCGTAATCTGTATAAAATATTTTTCTTTCTTTTTTAAGTATTTATGGAAAATTACCGAGACAATAATTCAGATGGTTTTGCAATTTGTCCAATTTCAGGCTTGTCAGACAGTAACATTGAAATTTTTTTTTCTTGTTCAACCATCTAAATTTTAAATGTTTTTAATTTGTTTTAAGCTTAAAAAATATATAAAATTGTGAAAAAACAATATAAAAACTATTTTTGAAAAATTAAAATTATAAACATTTATCCGAGTACTTTGGGTAAAATCAAAAAGCGACGAAGGTTATAAACAGAATGGAATTATAATTTCAAAAAACCGCCTCAAATCACAATGTTGAGTATATTAATAAAACATGCAACTAAATGTTTCAATTAAAAATACATTAAAATGATTATGTTTGATACAATCAAGCCGAGTTTTCAAAATGATTTAATAAATTAAGAGGCTTAAAATAAATTAAAGCTGCTGAATATTTTCAATTAATTCATTTTTAATTACAACGTCTCTATCAATTGATTCTGCAAAATCCAAATGAAGAACAGCAGCGGGTGCCAATCCATAATGGGCAAGTGTCAAACTTTCGTCATCAAACTTTTTTCCGGCTGCATCTCGAAGCGAAAACAATACGCTTGCAACAGATTCATCAAGAGTGGAAGCAATGAATTCGCGGATTGCTTCAAACTTTTCGTAGCAGCTGAATACTCCCTGAAAATGATAAAATGAATAACTTTTCTTTTGATTAAAGGAAACCTGTAATAGAAGATTTCCTGGCAATCGAACTCGTATTAATGTGTATTTATATTTATAATTGCTTAATTTTTCATCTTTTTGTTTCATTTCTTTAGTTCGCAACGTTAACATCTATAATTTATAAACTTCAGCTACGTTTTTTTCAATTTTTTAAAATTACTTGTTCGACTTGTTCTTCCCTCGCTTTCTGTTCTTTTTTTATTTCTTCTGCTGTTAAATTGAAGAAATCATCCGCTAACTTTGGAGCTGCAACTTTTTGTCCTTCTTTTATGACAAAAACCTAAAAAAAAATTGTTTTTAATTTAATTTTTTAAATGAAAAAAACCTCTAAGTTTCTTGCAAACTTGATAGGGACTGCTTGCCCATTTCGTAATACTTCAAGAGCCTCAACTAGATGAACATCTGAATCTTTGGAAAAAACGAAAAATGATTCTTCTCCATCTTTTTTTTCTATAAATCCAACAGCTTCAAGAAAGCGTTTTCCACCAATTGCTCCTTGAACTCTTTCCTACAAAATGCATTTTCGATTGTGTTTTAAAAGACAATCAATTTACTTGGAAAGCTTTATTTCCAATCCTTATTGAGCGATATTTCGCTTCTCCTGGGTGCTCCAAAATATTTTGGATATATTTTCCAATTGTTTCAACAGCCGTCTAAAAAATATATTTTTTTAATTAATTTGAAATACTTTGAGAACTTGTCGTGTTGAAGTTTTATTTAACGAATAGATCATTAAAACAGCAGCAATCAATTTGTCATGTTCATCATCGGATGTATCAATTTGTTCATTGAGAAATACTTCGATATCTTTTGAGAGTTCGGATTTAGTTTTAATTATGTCATCTCCTAAAAGTTCACAACTGTAAAGAACTTTTGTAATAACTGACGAATGCTCTAATTCTTTTACATCCATTTGAGGCCTGAAATAAAATTTTAATTATTTTTTAAAAAACCAAATTGTTCACTTTTTTGGATCAATAATATTTAGTTGTTCTAATTTTTTTCGATTTTCTTCTTCTTTTTCCAATTCTCTTTTAGCAATCATTTGAATTTTTCGTTTACTGGCATCTTGAGGCTCATTTTTTTGAATTCTGTTTAATGCTGCTTGTGCTGCCAAATCAGCAGCGGCAGCTCGATCGATTTTTGTTCCTTTATCACTACCGGATGTTGAAGAAGGTTGAGATGATGATGAACTAGCTCCAGAGTCAAGACGAATTCCTTCTCCTGATTTTTTGAAATGATTTTGAACTTTTTTTTTATTTATAAACTTAAAAAATGAACTCATTCTTCTTTTTCTGCAAAAACAAAGTTTGAATACAAACTAATCGAATATTTTTTTTATTACTATTTTTTCCTTTTGTTTTTTCAAGATTTTCTTTTGTTATAAATTCTTGAATTATTGGAGAATATTTCTTCCAAGCCAAAACAGTAGCCAATGAGAAAAAAATCAGCAATGTAGAAAGTAATATTCCAAGAGCAACCTTCAAAAAATTAAACATTTAAACATTAGAAATTGATTCATACTTGTTGTTTATTTAAAGAATATTTATCGCAAAAAAATGTATAAGAACGATAAAAATTGTGAAATGTAAAATTTGCGGGAAAATAGAAGTCAGTTTGATCGTGTAAGTGAACAGAATTAGTTGGTAAAGAGGTTTTATCAGAGATTGGTGATGGGGTTGACTCTACCATAAGATTTTTAATTGAAATTTCGAAAAATGCTTACAAATAAAAATTTCACAACTTTTCAAGTTATATTTTTAGAAAATCATTTGCGTAAAATAAAATGCATTGGTCGCAACAAATAAACCATGCAGCGGTTGCTTTTTTGCTCCACCCAGAAAACCGTGTTCGATGTCAACATGTTAATTCTTCCTTCTTTTTCCATTCCTTTCCTTTTTCTTTTTATTAATTTTTAATCAATTTTAGGAAAAGGATAATGTATTTTGTTTATTATTTACAATTTAATAAAGCCGAACCGTGTTGAAAAAATTTAAAAATTTCGTATTTTATTAGCAAGTTTAGGACTTGATAGTTTTTCCTAATATTTTTTTATAAAATGCGGTCCGCTTGAAGCATTTGAATCTCTCAAAATAATTAAAATATTAAAAATCATATATATTTTTCAATCTGTAATCGCCTAATTCACTTATTTAGGTAGCAAATATTTCGCAATCGTTTTTCGCTTGTTCCTTATTTTTCAATCAATAATTTTAGTCGCATTTTTTTGTTTTCAGAAATGCCAAAAAATAAGGGAAAGGGAGGAAAGAATCGCAGAAGGGGAAAGAATGAGAATGATTTCATGAAACGTGAGCTTGATTTAAAAGAAGAAGGACAAGAATATGGACAAGTTTCAAAAATGCTTGGAAATGGAAGAGTTCAAGTATTTTGTTTCGATGGAAAACAGCGTGTTTGCCATATTCGTGGAAAACTTCGTAAGAAAGTTTGGATTAATGTTGGTGATATCATTTTGGTTGGATTGAGAGATTATCAAGATGATAAGGTTTTTAATTTTAAGATTTTTTTTTTGAAGTTTGTAATTTTTTAGGGCGACGTTATTCTTAAGTACACTCCTGATGAGGCTCGTCGGTTAAAAAATGAGGGGCTCATTCCTGAAAATGCTAAGCTCAACGAGAATGATGAGCAAGATGAGGGAGAAGTGGAGTTCTGTATGTGTCTTTTAAATTTTAAAATCATTGTGTTTAAATTTGTTTTCAGTGGATACCGTTGGAGAAGAAGATGCGGCTGAAGAAGTATCAGACGAAGAATCAGATGATGAGAAAAAAGACGAGGATGAAGAAAGTAAGTATTCGTTATACATATGTCGTGAAAAATATTTAGTACATTCTTTTAAAATAAAATAAATGCTTATTTTAAGGTGATGAAGAGGAGGATGATGACGATGATGACGATGAAGATTCTGATGATTCCGATGATTCTGACAAAATCCGGGAAGAAGATTTGGCTGCTGGCCGCGGATTCAAAGCGGATACTCGCGGGCATCGGGGAGAAAAGAAAAAGTACGGAAAAAGACGTTAATCAGCATTATCAACTTTATCTAATATTCAAACTTTTGTTCCGGTTTATTGGTTTCTTTAATTTATGAATTTTCCAATTCTTCGGTTATTCGGTGTTCAATGATTGCTACTAAAACAATTATTGGACACCGAAGTTATGATTTAAATGGTTTTTTTCTTTTGAAACAATCACAGTGATTTTGAAACATCTCACTTGTTTTTCTTTTCAATTTGTTTTTCTTGTTCCTTCTTTCTCTGCTTTGGTTCAAATGTTAACTCAAGTGAACATTGTTTTCTTGATGAATAAACTTTACTGGCAGCTTTGCGAAAAAATGTTTGTCGACCCCTTTTCAAACTTTATAAACCAAAAAAAAAATGGTTTGTTTGTATTTTTAGCGGCATTATTTGTTAGCTTGTAACAACTAGTCATCACTCTTTTAACCACTCAAACTATTATTAGACAATATTGACATTTGTCAATTTTTTGTAGTTATTTCTGTGCTCTTTTTTGATGAAATTTCAGAGTAATTTGTTGGGGTTCTGTGGTGTTGTTGTGATTGCTCGCCAAAAAACCACGATATGTGTGAGTGTGTGTTGCAAGTTGAAGTTAATCTCAAACTTGGGTAATTAAACCTTTATTATTAAAAGCAAAAAGTAAAATAAATTCAACAACAAGTGATAATATAAATTTAACAACAAATTATAATCAAAATGATATAAAATTAAAAGCAAGAAGTTTGTGTGTGCCGCAAGAAGGTGTCCTTTTATACCGGCAGTGGGCGGACCATCGTTCTTCACCAAGACGCCAGATGCCATTGTTCTTCACCAAGACGCCAGATGCCATTGTTCTTCACCAAGACGCCAGATGCCATTGTTCTTCACCAAGACGCCAGATGCCATTTGAATCAAGTTGCAACGTGCCTTTGCACAAAGTTGATCATATAAAATATTGCTATACAAAATCGTATCAAATGTTGAAATATAAAATTGCGTCATAAGGTTAAAGTACAAATCGAATCAATCTTGCAAATGGTGCAATATTAACTATTATTACAATGAAACCATTTGCAAATGTTATGATTTGTGCAGGCAGATTATTATTATTGAATCTTTAGATGATAAATGATTATGTGTGGGTTGAGATTCTCAACACTCCCCCCGGGAAAAAGAATGTAAGAATAAGATTATAAGCGGGATCAATGGTATGTTTCCTGTAGCCCGTCGTCTCGGTCTTAGTCTTCGACAGATTCTGACTGGTATCATCGCAATTTTGAATAATCCGTGTAGGATCATCTTGAAGATCAGACTCGTAGTTTGTATTCCATATGTGTAGATCAGGAATGCCAAAATTAGTCCAATTCCAGCGATGATTGTGACCGTTATGAACATTGAAAGCATAAAAGATTTGTAGACTTCCAGTAGATGGTGGAAATCCGGTAATTGTATTTTTCCGTACAGTTTTGTCTTTCCCGTTAGTACTTTCCATGATTCGTCCCATATGGAACCATGAAATTTCAAAATTGAGTTTATCGAGAAGTTGTTTGACCCTCGTCCGCAGTTTACTGTGCATGTCCGGTCGAATTTTGCCGTATCAATAAAGAATCGTAAAGTGGTTGTAGATCCTGTCGGAGTGCATTTTACTGCGAACTTCTCCGTGCCGCAGTTCACATCCCCAATGACTTCCTTCCGTTTCGAAGTACATTTAACTTCTGTTCTTGATCCTTCTTCACAACTGTAGCATCCCTCTGCTTGGCTGTTTTCGATTGAGCATTCGTCGATTGTTTTGATGATTGTAATATCTTCCAGCTCATCAATGCTAATGGCTATTTCGGCTGCTGTCGCTTGTTCTGACACTGCCCTTACCTTCCCATTGTTTGAACCTCTGATTTGCCAAACTGGGGTAGTAATTGGAAGTGCGTACGACAAATCGATCAGTTTTTCTTCAATTTTTTGATCTTTGCACGTACAGTGCATCGTTTCTTCACTTGGATCGCATTTGCAGTTTTCTTCAAATGAACAATTCATGGATTTTGCGTTTCCTTCAGAGTCGCATCGTACAATTGGAAGTTCGTTTTCTTTCCACATTGCTATCGATTTTCCCTCCCTCAGAAACCACGTGTTCAAAATTGGTGAGTTGGGAATATGAACCATTTTCAGTGAAATCCCGTTTTTGCCCACCGAAATATTCTCATTGATTTTTAGCTTTGTTGCTAGTGATGTTTGTTTTGCGTTCTTTGACGATATTTCTGTGACCTTGATGTTGACATTGAGGAATTCTTTCCACACTTCGCATTGAAAAATTTCGTAAATTGAAGACGATGTCGGCTTAGCGTAGATTCTGTAGAACAAACATCCGGTACTTGGAAAAAAACATCCGCATGCCATATCTCCACAGCTTGCTCTGCATCCTGTGAATCCCAAGTGGTCATTCACTTCCTTGAATTCCTCAATTTTCGATGACCTTGTAATTCCATCGCATTTTGTTCCTGTGCATGATCCTGCATGTGGGCATCTTTTTGCACTTAACACTTTCTGGATTGTGTTTCGTGTAAATGTGACAATTTGTTTTTCACATTTCAATTCAATATTGATCCATTGAATCCGTATTTCTTTCGTGTATGTTCCATTTCGTGAGATTCGGAGGCATACTTCTTGTTTCCCCGCATTTAGTGTGAGGATTTCTGATGTTTTTATTCTGCATTTCATTGATCCGTTGTCCTTAATAATGCACGTTTTGTCTTTTGAAGTTGACATTTCGATTTCTTGGCATGCGTTGGCCAATTTTAGATTTGAAGCAAATATAGTTGCTATGAATAGCACCGTTACCATTTCATAAAATCTTCTATGTTTATGTCGCGGTTCTTCGTTTCGCTCTTTTCTGAATTTTCTCCATTTTCCCATGAGCCAGTTCCTTATTGTTGAAAATGTTGTCTTCAGAATTATCCACCCTAAACGTAAGACGTGTCGTAGGATGACCATTGTTTGCCATCCCATCTGAATTGCTAGGAAACATGGTCCTCCAATTGGCACTTTCACTCTAGCGATTATGAAGCAAATAGCGAAGATAATGTACAGAGTGAAAAATACCATGGCTATTGCCAATTTTGGGTTGCATTCTGGATTTGTAATTGTAGCTGTGCACCAAAAACAGTTTACTGCGTTGCATATATTTACTGCTGGACATTGAAGATCTGTTATTTGGATTCCATCCGCTCGTAGCCTTTTTATAGTGATTTTGTGGCTGCTAAGCTTGATTTTTGTAGGCATCAAAATTTCCTTGTAATTTTCATCTGCCATACTTTCTTGTTGAATACAGTAGTCCTTTGCACAAATTTCCAGCTTCGAGATGCCCGTGACATTCAGTCTTAATCCGTTATCCGTGCAGATTGCTGTTTGATTTTCAGCAATTGCTTTTGTTATAGGCAGTAGAAGAGTGATGAGGTATAAGATTGTCCACCATGTATTGGGTTTCCTACCTCCTAGAGTGTAGGAGAAGTTGATATTTGCCACATTGTCGTCCATCCCATAATTGACTTCTTTCCTTTTCCTCAAGTTGTATCTTCTTTCTACTTTTTCCGGAGTTTCTGATATCACTGGATCTTGAGTAATTTCCATTTGTTCTTGATGTTCCTCTTCATCTTCGAGTTCTAGTGGGACTACCAAATTTGGTGGTCTTCGGATAGTTCGTTTTTTCCAGCCTTCGTTTTCTGGATTTGTCATGTAGGTTACTTCGATTTCACGTACCTCTTTCTTGGAATTTCTGATGATCTTCGTTATCCGTCCCATCTTCCATACGTTTCTCGGATATCGTTCATCGCATATTAGTACTACTTTTCCCAATGTAGGAATTTCATTCGTACCTTTTTTATTATCCATCCGAAGTTTGTGAGTTTCCCTCAGTTGATTCAGGTATTTCTCGGTAAATATTTTCCAAAATTTTTCTGTCATTGCATAGGATGATTTGAGACTTCTTCTAATGTCTCGCATGGTTTTTAGCTTCACCAAATCTTCAGGCGATTGATATTCATCTTCTTGATCTTTTCCCTGGACTGCTATTGCTGCAATAGGGTCGTAAATTTCGAAGTTCTTCTGCAGGAAGTCGATTGGTCGAATTGGTCGAATTTCATCCACGTCATCTTCTGCGTAAGTCAACGGTCGTTTGTTCATTGAATCCGCAATCTCATAAAGATTTGTACGTAGGTCTTCTTCTGTAATCACTCGTTTCCCAATTGATTTGTGAAGGGCTTCTTTAGTGATCCTGATCAATCTTTCGAACACTCCTCCTTTCCAAGGTGAAAAAGCTGTGTTGAATTTCCATTCTATTCCTCTTTCTGCTGCGAAAATTTCACATTCTTCTTTGACCTCCTCGATTTTCTTTCCAGCTTGTTGTATCATTTCGTCGGCCAGAATGAAATGTGGCCCATTGTCGGAAACCATTGTATCTGGTACTCCACGAAGTGAGAAAAATCTTCGTAGTATGTTTAAGAATGATGTCGTTGATAAATCTTGAGCTACGTCCAAGAATGTGAGTCGAGTTGATAAGCAAGTGATAATGCATCCAAAAACTTTCCTTTTTGATCCATCTTTTTGTCTCACAAAAATGGGTCCGAAGTAATCCACGCCGCAATGTTGAAATGGTCTGGATTTTCTTACTCTTGTTCCTGGCAAGTTTGCCATATCTGGATATTTGTATGCTGCCTTGTGAATTTTCTGGCATGGTGTGCATCGTGTACGTATTTTCTTGACTAGTTGTCTAAGTTTCGGGATCCAGAACTTTCTTCTTACAAATCCCACTGTTTGCGAGGTGCTTCCATGCCAATGTTCATGATGGTGGCGTACTAGAAGCGTCGCAAATGCTGATTTTTCCGAGATTAAGAATGGTTGCTTCTGGTTTGTAGCTAATTCCGCGTTTTCCATTCTTCCGTGACATCTGAGTAGTCCATCTTTATCTAGTTTGACGTTCAGATTTTGCAATTTCTTCAGTTGCTTGACTTGAAGGATTTTTTGTTGATCTCTAATGAGTGATTTTTCCGCATTTTTCCATTCCAGAAAATTAGGAGTTGTCGTCATAGGTTCCTCCATATTCAGTTCTGGCAATTTACTGTAAATTCTTGATTTTGAACTTTCCGTAAGTGTTCTCATTGATCTTCTGATGAATCGGTTGACGTATGCCGCAATCCGTATCATTTTTGAGTATGAGTTGGTTCTACTACAGTCAAATACTGTATTGTCCGGATCTTTTTCGTATTGTTGAACGAAATTCATGTGACTGATTTCAAGTGTTTCTCCAGTCACGTCTGTTAATTTGAATAATTTTGTCGACTGTGGCCATTTTTTGTGGTTCCTTTCATTGATGAAGTCTGGTCCATGCCACCATAGTTCTGACAATTCCTCCTGCGAGCCTCCTCTCGATGCTACGTCAGCAGGGTTGATTTTTGTATTGATGTATCCAAATTCAATACTTGTTCCAGTTTGTTCTAGCTCGGTAACCATGGTTCGTATACTGTTAAGTCGATTTGAAATATAGACTCCAGTTTCTTTCTTGCCAGGTTGTGCTTTGAGCCATCCAATAACAATCTCACTGTCCGTCAATAGGTAAGCTTTGTCCACCTTTATGCCACCGGTTTTCATTGCCACAAGGACAGTTTTCGTAATTTCCATCCCCAAACAAATTCCTGCCAATTCGAGTTTCGGAATTGTCCATTTCACTTTTGACGGTTTCAGTCGGGTTTTCGCAAATGTCAAATTTGATCCGTATGAGTTGACTGCGTATGAGCATGCAGCGTAGGCATATTGGCTTGCGTCGGAAAATGTTACGATTGTATTGGTTTCAGATTTCGTGAAGATTCTTCTTGGGATTTCCTTGCTGTATCCATTGATTTTTTGTATCATTGTATCCCATTCGTTGACCCATTCGTTGGGAATGGTTTCATCCCATCCAATTTCTTGATCCCATGCGGATGCCAAGAATCTTTTGAGGGGAAGTAGTAATGGTGCAAAATATCCTTGAGGATCGTAAATTGCTCCTATTACGCTGGAAACTGCGCGCTTTGTCCATTTTTCTGTTGATTTGACTTCGCATTTGAGTTTCAGCTTGTCCTCTTTCGCATCCCACTGAATGCCCAAGAACTTCATTTCATGAGTTGCAGCTCGGTCTACTTCAGGAATCGATTGCATCAATTCGCCATTATTCGTCAGAAATTCCCTTAAGTTCATTCCCATTTCTTGGAAAACTTTTTTGGATTTTGTGTAGATTGATTGGAGCTCAGTTGCTTTTGTCTTGTCCGTCGTTATTGCCAAGTTGTCGACGTACATGTTGTTTTTTATTTCGTGTGTTAGAGCATTGTTTGTCTGCTCTAGATGATAGAGAATGGTGCCCGCTAGTAGGAACGGGCTGCAATTCAGTCCGAAAATGACTCGGTTGAATCGAAATATGACGATGTTGTTTTTTGTTGCTGGTTTTTTAAAGTCCTTCAGCCATAGCACCCTCGTGGCGTCTCGGTCTTCTTCGTGTATGAAGACTTGAAGGAAGGCCTTTTCTACGTCCGATATTATGGCTGTATCTCCCGAGCGGAATCGTAGGAAAAGGTGGCTGATTTCTGGCAGAATGACTGGTCCTTGATAGAGCATGTCATTCAATGATGGTTTGTTTTTCAGATGGCTCGATCCGTCGATCACCACCCTGACCTTTGTGGTCGTTTTTTGTGGTGTTACCACAGGCTGGTGTGGATTGTAGTGTATCCATTTTTTCGAATCGTCTCCGGATTGGACTCGTTCAATGATCCCATCCTCTTCTTGTTTTTTGAAAATTTTGTCAATTTCTTGGAGTACATCTGGATTGAACTGTTTCGAGATGCTCTCCAACCGTCGTAGAGCAATTCCGTAATTGTCGGGAAGTGATTCCCTTGCTCCTGGTTTTGTGGGCAGTCGTACGAAATATCGATCTCCCCGTTTTTCGATTGTTCTCTTGAAGTTCTCGTGGACTTTCTCATCCTCGATCCGTTTTTCATCTTTCAATGATCCTGTGAATTCTTCTTGGCCCAACATTTCAAATTCCATTTGAAAGTCGTTTTCTTCTGGCACTATTGAGTTGTTGAAAGAGATTGCTTCGTGTTCTGGTTCTTGGATTTCGGATGGCTTTCCCATCGTCGTACATCCGTAAATTGTGTTGATTAGTTTTATTCCGGAAGGTAGATTTACTGTTCCAATTTGGATATCACTGTAGTAATCCATGCCAATCGTAATGTCGGGTTCCGAATGGCTGTCGAATGCTTCTGAGTTGACTGTATATTCCATTTTTGCAATATATTGCAGGTCTTGATCCGTCAGCTTGGCTTTCGAAAGTTTTCCGGTCATTTTTTCAGTAACCATTACTTTTAAACTTCGAACCGCGCCTGATGCTTCCTGCAGACTGATTTTTGCCACGTCCATGGATTTTTGTTCGATGTCATTCGAGAATGTTTGCATCCCGAACCGTGTAAATCCAATTTTCTCGAGTTCCCAGTTTTCGGCCAGTGATCTCGTGACGTAGCTGTTGCTTGATCCGTTGTCTAGAAAAACGGATATGTTTTGCCATTCGCCTAGCTTTTGATTATAGGCTTTCGTCCTGAGCGTGATAAGTTTGCCCGGAGGAGGCATCTCAATTTCCTTCAAATTTGAGTCCCCCATATTTTCCTCCTCAATTTTTTCCTGTGTTTGTTTTGAGAAGTTGTTGTTACTGGTTGATTTCGCTCCATTTCGCTGAATCAACCATTCCTTTTCATTCGTTTTCTCTTTCTTGTCCGTTGGAGACTTTGTCTGCTGCATTTCTTTTCTGTCCGATAAACAGAGTGCTGAATGGTGACGTCCATTGCAATGTTTGCAATTCATCAGTGACTGACATTCCCTTGTGTCATGGTTGTTTGCTAAGCAATTCCAGCACGTACCTTTTTTTGTTTTTAAAAGGGCTCTTCTAGTTTGTGGTGTACTGTATTTGTCGCAGTTGAACACATGATGTCCTTCGTTTTCACATAATTTACATACTGGTGTAAATCTGTTTTGTTTCGATTTTGTTGTATGGGTCGAATTTCTGGAATTTGAACCATCCGACGGGTGTCTCCTTCCCATTTGGCTGTTGGTCATGTGTTTACCACCAGGTTGCAAACCCTTTCGGAGAGATTGTTTAGCCCTGGTCAAGTCCCTTTCGCGTTCGAGAATTATCCCGACTTCGGCGAGTAGTTCCGTTATTGTCCATTCTTCTCCTTTCCTTGCGTCTTTTGCGCTTTTCTTTAGTATTCGTTCTTGAATTCTTTCCGAAAATTTTTCAATGATCATAGATCTTATTAAACTGCCTTCCATAGGCTCTCCTCTTCGGTGTAGTTGATCTACTAATATAAAAATTCTGTCGAACATGTCTTGTTGATCCGTTGTTTGATCGGATAATGCACGTAAATTTCGCAGCTCCTCATTCATTTCGTTAATTACTAATTTTTGGTTGTCATAACGTTTTTTGAGTAGTGCTACTGCCGCTTCATAGTTATCTTCGTTGACGTCGTATCTTCTTATCAGCTTTGCTGCTGATCCTTTCAGGTAATAGTGCAAATATGTGAATTTGGTCATATTGCTGATTTCCGTGTTGTTGTGGAACGAATTTTCGAACATCGCCCAAAAGTTTTTAAACTGACTTATATCTCCGTCAAAGTATGGGATTTCGATCTTTGGTAGGGTTGCCGGGTTCTTCTTATTTGGCTTTTCTTCTTCTAGATTATTGTCCGACTCCGTTTTCTCTTTTTGTTGTGTCGGAAGACTGGTTCGCGTAGCTTTCCAAATTTCGATCCTTTCCCCTCCTGCAATTTGGAGTTCTTCACCGACCGACATGATTCTAATTGCTTCTGCTGTTCTTCTGCTTGCTTCATCTCTTTCGGCTTTGTCTGCGTTCGTGTACTTTTCCGTTTCTTCCACGAAGCTTTCCATTGCTATTTTTAGATGCGCCATTGTTTTCTCGAGCGATGACAAGTTAGCGGTGAGAACTATTTCCGTTTTAATATCCGAGGTGTCATTGTCCGTTTCTGTCAGTATCTTTTCGACCTGGTATCCCTTTTTGTTTACGGCTTCTCCAGCACGTACCATTTTTTGAAAAATGTGCTCCATCGAAGCGCTACTCATTTTTCTTGTTAATTGAACAACTATATGGTTGTGTCGATGTTAGGTTGGAATAGTGTAATGTGTAGACGGTGAATCGGCTTTTACGAGTATGTTAGTAACTACGTGGATTCCTGTCCATGCACATGTACCAAAGGTATAGTTAGTAAGAATTTTTTGGAAAAGGCTTCCAAAACAGTTTTATAAAGAAATATCGTGGCTGCCACGCGGTCAAAAAATAATAGAACGTACTAGTCTTCCGTAATTGCTTGAGTGAATCTCCGGAATGATTTGGACTTTGTACTGCTCCGACTTCGTAGATCGTCGATGCACCAATGTTGGGGTTCTGTGGTGTTGTTGTGATTGCTCGCCAAAAAACCACGATATGTGTGAGTGTGTGTTGCAAGTTGAAGTTAATCTCAAACTTGGGTAATTAAACCTTTATTATTAAAAGCAAAAAGTAAAATAAATTCAACAACAAGTGATAATATAAATTTAACAACAAATTATAATCAAAATGATATAAAATTAAAAGCAAGAAGTTTGTGTGTGCCGCAAGAAGGTGTCCTTTTATACCGGCAGTGGGCGGACCATCGTTCTTCACCAAGACGCCAGATGCCATTGTTCTTCACCAAGACGCCAGATGCCATTGTTCTTCACCAAGACGCCAGATGCCATTGTTCTTCACCAAGACGCCAGATGCCATTTGAATCAAGTTGCAACGTGCCTTTGCACAAAGTTGATCATATAAAATATTGCTATACAAAATCGTATCAAATGTTGAAATATAAAATTGCGTCATAAGGTTAAAGTACAAATCGAATCAATCTTGCAAATGGTGCAATATTAACTATTATTACAATGAAACCATTTGCAAATGTTATGATTTGTGCAGGCAGATTATTATTATTGAATCTTTAGATGATAAATGATTATGTGTGGGTTGAGATTCTCAACATAATTTTCAAATTTTTTATTTAAATTAAAGAAAGAAAAACATGGTTTTATGATTAGAATTGAGTGGTTTAAACATTTTTTAAATTATTTAAATTTCAAAATGTTGTATAGTAAAATTTGAATTGCGAGAGATCACGTTAACAAACAAATGAACATGGTGGACGAGCACGCAATTCCCTCCTTCGACTTTGACGATGTTGGGTTTTTGTTTGATTTTTCGAAATGAAAACGACAGAAAGAAACTTTTTGGCGGCTCAACATTCATTTACGTTTTGTATAAATGTTCGAAACGTTCAAATCTTCATTTTCTAGTTTTCTCACCTTTTTCAACATTTTATTCGTTAAAAAAAAAAAAATAAAGTTTGGCTTGTTTCTTTTCCTTTTTTTTTGATTTTCTCATTTTTTCTGTTTATGTCTAACTTCAGAAAGAATTTCGTCATTCATTTTTATGGGAAAAATATGTTATTTCCGTTTAAAAAAAATTCATAAATTTTTTGAATAAAAACCATTGTATTAATGCAAGCAATGCATGTGCGCTCTATTGAGACAAGTGTGAAAAATTCAAAAATATTGAAATTACAACGACATTTCGGATTTAGACTTTAAATTTTGAATTATTAAAAAAAAAAACAAATTAATTTTTGGGACCAAAAAACCATTTCACAAAATCTAAAATTCCCTATTTTTTAAATTAAATTCTCTTTTGAAATATTTCATAATCTTGCACCATTCAAAAGTCGCTAAACTAGAAAAAAATCCTGCTTTGTTTTTTTAACTTCCTTTCGTCAAATTTTCAGTGTCAAAACTTTTCAAGTCTGAAATTTCAATTTTCTCTAAATCTCTCAACTCGTATTCGTATTTTTTTGCTCACTGAAGAAGCCAATTTTTGTTAACAGAAAATATTTTTTCGATCCCGCATTTTTTCAACTCTCTTTCGGTTACCAAAACAATAATCTCTCCCTCTCTCTCTCTCTCTCTCTCTCTCGTAAAACCTAAAAGTGTGTTGTAGTGCACTCAAAACACTACGCTGTGACGTCGAATAATAAAAATCAAGAAAAATAATTAAAAAATGGAGGTTTGGATATCACAAAGTTTAATCAAAAAAAGAAAAAAAGAAAAAGAAAAGAAAAAATTTGGCAGCAACAAACAAATGTGTGGTTTCCATTTATTCGTTTATGCTTATTTTTAATCAGATATTTTCCATCCAGTCAACAGCAACCGCTGTCGTCGCTGTCGTCGCTGTCGCCGTCGCCGCTGTCGCCGACAACAATAATCATTATTTTCTCTCCCACCACCACCAACCACCACCAAACGCCAACTCGCTTAATATCTCTTTTTAAACAAAAAATTCTCGTGATCTTTTATTATTTTTTTTTTTTGGGAAGCCTTATTTGAAAAGTCGAAACAACTGCTTTTTCTCTCCCAGTTTTGTGCTCCATAGCAACTGCGAAAATTAGCTTATTTTTTTCAAAAAAAAAAAAAAATGACACAGGCAACTCATTTTTACTTTTTTTTTTCAAGGTTTATTTTATCTTTCATTTTTTTTTCATCAAAATCTCCCCTTTTCTTGGATTTCTTCCAAATTTTCGATCGGATCGGATCGCTACAAAAATGTTTTTCTTTCATTGAATTCAAGTTTGATCTGAATGATTTTTTGAAAATGATTTCTCATTTATTTTGTGAGTCACCCCCATCTCATCACATCCGTCTTTTCTGACTTTTAACCAGGTTTTACGCAATTCCCTTTGAGACCTTTTTTTTCAAACTTTCTGATTATTTTTCTAATTGAAAAATTAAAACTTTTTCTGTTATAAAAAAACTCGGATCAATAACATTTTGCGTTAAAATTAAAACGAAAAAATAAAATAAAAAAATTCTTTTTCAACTTCTAAAAAAATCTGAAATTTCAGAAGGTGGAAAATGTGTTTTTTTTTTGCTTTTCCCTCTTCTGCTTTTTTTTCTATTTTCGTTTCCCTTTTCAAATAAAAAAAAATGGAAAAGCTCAATTATTTTGGAACTCTGTCAGCTCCATTAAATTTTTGAATAAAAAACCAAAATTCAAATAAGTAAACATTTTCAATTCGACACTTTTACAATTTTCATTCAAAGTTTGACGCAACGCAAATTAAAAAACAATTTTTATTTTAAATGTTTAAAATTTAATTTTTATTAATAAATTTAAAAGTTTTTTTTTAAATAAAAAGAAACAAAAAAGCAAAAATTTTAAATTTATTTCGACTGAAATTTGATCTCCCAATTCCCCAATTTTGGAGAAAAACAAATACTCGAATTCCTCATTTATTTTACCTTTTCGACTGACAGATTTTCGTATATTTTTTTAATAATTCAAGAAGGGAGAAGCTTAATTTTTTGAAGTTGCATCAGATTCTCAAAATTGCTTTCCACCTGCTTTTGTCGTCCAAAAATTATTTCTAATTTTCCCTCCATTTTTTACGGCTTTAAATCCCGAAAACCCTTTTTTTGCGTTAATTTTCGATTTTTTTTTTTGGTTTGGTTTTGGTTTTTTTCCGCCGACGATGTTGATGATGACAAAACCAATGATAATAAAAGCCTCATCAAACTGCTGCTGAATAAACATTGCCGAAATATTATTTTCCCTTTCAGTATGGGTATGTTTTGTTTCGAAAAAAAAAAAAAAAAACATTTTTTTATTCTTTTTTTTGCACTTCATTTTTCCCCTTAAAAAGAATTTTTTTTCTTTTCGAAAAAAATCAATAAAAAATATTTTTCAATTTGAATTGTTTGAAAAATAAGAAAAAAATTCTTGATTTTTATGCATTTTGACCTGGTTGATATTCTGAATAGCTGATGCTCTCTGATCTTCTTTTTGTTCGCGTCGCTCTTCCCCAAACGTTGTTTCGTTTGCCAACCAACAAAGCAATGAGCCAAATCGTTTTTTTTTCTTTTTACTTCTTTGCAAACATTTCGATGCTCTCCCACTAAAATACACTTGAATTTTTCTGTTTTCTATGGATTTTTTTGTTATCTTCTCCCTTCACCTCGCCCGACCCCTTCCTTGTGTTCACTATTTTTCTCGATTTTCTTCCATTTTTTTCGATTTTTTTTAAATATTTGGGGCTTCAAAATCATTAAATTCCTTGTTTTATTAAATTTTTTCAATGATAAAATAAGGAATTGATAAGCAGGTGAAACATTTTATTCTTGATTTTTTAAATTTTTTCGGGATTTGACTTTGTTTGGTTTCTTCGAAATTTATAAATCAAGATTTAAAAAAATCGAAAAAACCATAAAAATTGAATTTTTCTTTTTGTTTCTAGGAAAAAAAAAATAAAAACAAAAACGGAAATCCACCGTAACCCGCGTTAATAAATCGTTGAAAAACATTTTCGGTCTCCTAGCAATAATTCAAAGTTTCAATGGAAATAAAATCCATTTTTTCATTTATTTTTTTTGGCTTTTTTCAATCATCTTTTTCAAGCTTTTTTCTTGCAAAAAATCCAAATGAATCAGAAAAAAAATGATAAAAAACTTAAAAAAAACAAGAAAAAGCTGAAGAAGAATGACGAAAAAAGTCTTCCTTTCTCTGAAGTCAATAAAATATCCCCAAAATCTTTAAAAAGGAAAAAGAAGAAGGAAAAGAAGAAATTCAAAAATTCAAAAACAGGTATCCAAATTTTATTAATTTTTCAAAAAAAAAAATTCCCCAAACTTCAAGGATCATATTTGACCCTCCAATCGCTTTTAACTTCTCTCTCTCTCTCTCTCTCTCTTTCGATTTCAATTCTCTCTCTTTTTTTCGGCTGATAATCCGTTTTTATGCTTATGCAAATGATCTTTTTCTATACAAAATATATATTTATATATATAAATATATAAATATATTGTATAACGGTATTCGAAATGTTTTATTTGTGCCTTTTTCAATGTATATTTTATGTCAACAAATATACTTCAAATTACCGATTTTCTCTATTTTTGTAAGGATGACATCAACCATTTTTGATTTTTTCTTTCCAAATTCTATTTTAAGCCAAATAAAATCCGCCCCCCCCCCCCCTCCTCCTCTTTTTTTTTGGTTCGAAAATGCTTAAAATTTCTGCTTAAAATAATTGTGTGACGTTGCCTCTCTTCTTTTCGTTTGGCTCTTGCGATAATTTTCAAAAGTTCTCTTTCCAGTTGAAGCTGAACTAGTCGTCGTTTAGTATTCAAATGTACACAATTCCAATTTACGCTGATAATTTTTTTATCAAAAAGAAAAAAAATTGATTAGGAATATGAAAAAAGCGGGGAGACGAGCTGATTCATACACGATGCAGCTCGTCATTCCCTTCGTTTTTTTTTCATAAACGTTTGCCGCATTGAAAATTTGTTTTGTTTCATATAAATATACATATTTATATATATATATATATATATATTTTATAAAAATAAAAAAAAATAAAAATAATTTTTCTTAAATTTCAAAAAAAAAAAAAAAAAAAAGTGGGAAGATTTATTAAAAAAATGACTCATTTTTTGTGGTTTCACTTGGATTGTAAAAAAATGTCGATGAGAACATATTTGTACAAACATTTTTTTTTTTAAATGATGAAGTTCTCTCTTTGTAAATATTTGATTCATTTTTCCAATTCAATTTTAAAAGCCAAAAAAAAAAAAAATTTTTTTTTTAGAAAAAAATCGCATTTTTCCAGCATCCGTGGCTCCGGCACAAACCGAAACCTCAATTCTTTTCGTTAATTCAGCATCTGTTCAGAATTCGGAAATTGTCAACGGTATTGATTGATTGATTGATTGATTGATTTGCTTTTGACGACGAATTGTTTTCAGACGATTCTCATCAAATATCAAAAAAGCGTCGTCGCAATTTGTGTGAATCGATGTTTGGATGGTTGCCATGTTGCGCCAGTTCATCAGAACTCACGTCCGATGATAGGAATGAACCGATCGAGCGACGGTTACGAGCGAATGATCGAAGTTATAATGCTCAATTTAAATATAAAGTTTTCCTTTTTTTTTTAATTAAATTAATTTTATTAAAAAAAAAAATTTTTTTTTTTCAGGATAATTATATTAAAACCTCAAAATATAATTTAATAACATTTGTTCCACAAAATTTATTCGAACAATTTCAACGAATTGCCAATGCATATTTTTTAATTTTAATGATCCTTCAAGTAAATCCTTTCCGATCCTTTTCCGATCAATTTTCATTGTTCAGTTTATTCCACAAATTTCTTCAATTTCATGGTATTCAACAGCGGTGCCTTTAGTTATTGTTCTAGCATTTTCAGCAATTAAGGATGGTTATGATGATGTGGTAAGTTGATGGGATGCTGAGAGAAAATAATCCTTCTTGTTTTGTCGCTTCTTGAAGCAACGTCACATATCAGATCGCAATGTGAATGGTCGAAAATCCTATGTGGTTCGGAATGGAACGTTGTGTGAAGAAGAATGGAGCAACGTCAAAGTTGGTGACATCATTCGAATGATGAGCAATCAATTCGTCGCTGCTGATTTATTATTGCTTTCAACTTCCGAGCCTCATGGAATGTGTTATATCGAGACAATGGAGCTTGATGGTTCGAAATCCTTGATTTTAATTCATCTTCTTCCTTTTCCAGGCGAGACCAATTTAAAGACGCGTGGAGCAATGGCAGCCACTGAAGAGATGGGCGATGATTTGGATGAGATCACACGCTTCAATGGCGATATCATTTGTGAGCCACCAAATAATAAATTGAACAAGTTCAAAGGGAAATTGATCTGGAATCATCGAGAGCATCCGATCACCAATGATAATATTTTACTAAGAGGTTGTATTTTGAAGAATACAAGATGGTAACTCATTTTTATTGATTTTCAACCAAAAATCAATTTCAACCAGGTGTTACGGTGTTGTCATTTTCGCTGGAAAAGACACCAAACTGATGATGAACAGCGGAAAGACCAAGCTGAAGCGAACGTCTCTCGATCGATTCTTGAACATTCTCATTGTTGGAATCGTGCTTTTTCTCATTGCCATGTGCTTGATTTGCACAATTCTTTGCGGTGTTTGGGAATACACGACTGGACGTTATTTTACTGTTTATTTACCATGGGATGATATTGTTCCTGATCCAGATCAGCGTGGTATTTATCGATTTCTTTTTTCAAAAGAAAATTTCTGAGAGAGAGAGAGAGAGAGAGAGACGCACAGAAAACGATTTCAGCGTTTATCGATTTTTTTTAAGAACATTTCTTTAAGACAATGAGAGAGAGACGCAGAGAAAACAATTTCAGCGTTTATCGATTTTTTAAAGAAAATTTCTTCAAGACAATGATAGAGAGAGAGAGAGATAGAGAAGCAGAGACAACAATTTCAGCGTTAATTCAAATTAAAAATCAACTTTTTATTTTTTTGTATTTTCTCAGGAGCTCGACAAATCATATTAATATCCTTCCTCATGTTTTTTTCCTACATAATCCTTCTAAACACCGTCGTACCAATATCATTGTACGTCAGTGTGGAAATCATTCGATTTATTCATTCACTTTGGATCAATAATGATAAGGAAATGTTTTTCGAAAATGGTGACAAAAGTGTGGCGGCAAAAGCTCACACAACAACATTGAATGAGGAGTTGGGGCAGGTTTGAAGCCTTTTTTTTTAAAATAAAAAAAAAAAATTTTTTTTCAGGTTCAATACGTTTTTAGTGATAAAACTGGAACTTTGACGAAAAATATAATGACTTTTAATAAATGCTCAATTAATGGCATTTCATACGGTGACATTTTTGATAGAAAAGGAGAAGTGATGGAAATTTCAGAGGTTTTTCTTGATTTTCAGCCCAAAGGAATGCTTTTTCTTTTGCAGAAATCAAAACCACTCGATTTTTCATGGAATCCAATGGCCGAACAAAACTTCAAGTTCTATGACAACACTCTTGTCGACGCAACGCGACGGCGAATTCCAGAAGTGGAAATGTTCTGGCGACTTTTGGCTCTTTGCCATACGATTATGCCCGAACGCGATAAGGGTCAGCTGGTTTATCAGGCACAGTCGCCAGATGAAGCCGCGTTGACATCAGCGGCCAGAAATTTCGGATTTGTGTTTCGCGCTCGAACGCCAACCAGTATTACGATTGAGGTTATGGGCCAAGAGGAGGTTGCTTTTTTAAAAATTATTTTAATAAAAATTATTTTTTTTTTAATTTCCAGATTTATGAATTATTATGTATTCTTGATTTTAATAATGAAAGAAAACGAATGTCTGTAATTGTTCGAAGCAACGATGGAAAAATTCGACTTTATTGTAAAGGAGCTGATATGATGATAATGCAAAGAATCAAGGTTTTTCCTATCAATTGATACTTTTTGCCTTCTTTCTAAGCTTTTCCCTCTATGAATTTCAGCCTTCAACATCACCAATTCTTCGCGATTCAACCACCACTCATTTATCAGATTTTGCCAATATTGGACTTCGAACTTTGTGTTTAGCCTACAAAGATATTGATCCGAATTATTTTCAAGATTGGATTGTAAGATTTTCAAAAAAAAACAAAAAAAAAAACGGAAGACAAAATTTCAGCGGCGACAAAATCAAGCTCAAGTTGCAATGGAAAATCGCGAAGCATTGTTAGACGAAGTTTATGAAGAAATTGAGCGAGGTTCACACATTTTAAGACAAAACTGAAATTTATTAAAAAAAAAAAAACTTAAAGATATGACTTTAATTGGAGCATCAGCTATTGAAGATAAACTTCAAGACGGAGTTCCAGAAACGATTGCAAGATTATCAGAAGCAAATATTAAAATTTGGGTCTTGACTGGAGATAAAACCGTAATTTTTCAATAAAAAAAATCAATTTTTGTTATTTTTAAAGGAAACTGCAATTAATATCGCCTATTCATGTCGATTATTGACCGATGATACGCGAGAAATTGTTGTCATTGATGGACAAACTGAGGCTGAGGTTGAAGTTCAACTGAAGGATACCAGAAATATATTTGAGAATATTTTAAGAACGGTATTATCGATCTATTGATTCCTTTTTATGGAGAAAAATCAAGCACATTTTCAGCCAATAATTGGTAAAAAACCACAAATTGAGATTGAAACAATTCATGAAGAATCTGAAATTTCATCAGCTCGAAGTATTGACAGTAAGATTCTTCCCTTCTAGATCAATATTGATCCCCAATTAAAAAAAGAAGAAATTTCAGGAAATATAATTTCATCCGATATGAATTCTACTGAGCTCATCGATGATGTGAATGGTGGCGGTGTTGCACTTGTGATCAATGGCGACTCATTGGCGTTTGCTCTTGGTGATCGTCTTGAGCGAACGTTTCTTGAAGTTGCTTGTATGTGTGCGGTAAAGAGACACATTTTCCTTTCTCCCACATCCCGCATCTGACGTTCCAATCCTTGATTTTGTTATTTTTTGAAGGCGGTCATTTGTTGTCGCGTCACACCATTGCAAAAAGCTCAAGTCGTTGATTTGGTTAAGCGCAATAAGAAGGCGGTCACTTTATCGATTGGTGATGGAGCAAATGATGTGAGCATGATTAAGACAGCTCATATTGGCGTTGGCATTTCAGGTTTTTTGATTAAAAAAAAATCAATAATCATTATCATTATTGATTAATTGATTGTTTAGGGCAAGAAGGAATGCAAGCAGTTCTAGCATCTGACTATTCAATCGGACAATTTCGGTATTTGGAACGTCTTCTACTTGTTCACGGAAGATGGTCCTACATTCGAATGTCGAAATTTTTGCGATATTTTTTCTATAAAAATTTCGCGTTCACTCTCACCCACTTTTGGTATTCATTTTTTTGCGGCTACTCGGCTCAAACCGTTTTCGACGCCATCTTCATCGCCTGCTACAATCTCTTCTTCACAGCTCTTCCGGTGTTAGCCATGGGCTCGCTGGATCAAGACGTCGATGATAGCTATTCGATGAGGTTCGTCCCCGATTCTTCTCAACCCCATCGATTTTTTTTCTCTTTCAGATATCCGAAGCTTTATCTTCCGGGACAGTTCAATTTGTTTTTCAACATGCGAATATTTATTTATTCAGTTCTTCATGGCATTTTCAGCTCGTTGGTCATTTTTTTTATTCCGTATGGTGCTTTTTATCAAGCCGCTTCATCATCTGGAAAGGATTTGGATGATTATGCTTCGTTAGCTTTCACAACTTTTACCGCTTTAATTGTTGTTGTCACTGGCCAAGTTTATCCTATTTTTTTTTTGGTGGGAATTTGAAAAAAAAACTTTTGAAAAATGTTCAGATTGCATTTGACACTTATTATTGGACGGCAATCAATCATTTTGTGATTTGGGGAAGTCTGGTTTTATATTTTTTCGTTGCATTTTTAATTTATGAATGGCTGCCATCATCATGGATCGTCAAAACTTCCTCATCGATTTCGTATGGGGTTGCGTTTAAAACCATGGTGACACCACACTTCTGGTTTTCAATTTTAATGGTGAAGCAACCAAAAAAAAAAATCGATTTTTTCCAATCAATAATTGATTTTTTTTAATCTTCAGGTATCTGTGGTTTTACTTCTTCCCGTAATGCTTAATCGTTTCTTCTGGTTGGATACTCATCCATCATTTGCTGATCGTTTACGTGTTCGAAAGAAGCTTGGCAAAAAGGCGACAACCAAAGACGACAAAAAGTAGTCGAGCATCATCAACAATAATTCAGGCCGCAATCCTTAATTTCAGGCCAGCATTCAAACGAACCGCTGCGACTCGTCGAAGTGTTCGTGGCTCATTACGAAGCGGCTACGCTTTTTCACATTCTCAAGGATTTGGTGAGCTCATTCTTAAAGGCAAACTATTCAAGAATGTCGACAATCTTCGCGGGCGAAAAGTTCATCCATCAGATGATGTCAAACCAGCGTTGATCACAGCAGTTCCAGATGTAAGAAAAAGGATTTTTTTTTTCAAAGAAAAAAAAATTGACAAAAATCGATTTCAGAGTGGAAATGTTTCATCAATTTCAACATTTCCAGTCAGTCAACGCTCGGATAAATCTCAACCTCATAAGTTAAGCGTAAACACGGAAGATTGGTAAGATTTTCACTTAGAAAAAATCAATAAAAAAAAGGAAAGAAAAACTTCTAAATTTTGCATGATCAAAATAAATAATTCTCGCAACTTTCTTCTTCTTCTTCTTCTTCTTCATTTTTCCATTAATTCAATGATTTGATTGTAACTCTCTAGTGTGTGTCTAGTTTCGTCTATCATTCAGGACCCAAATTGATGATCGTCCCGGATATGTAAAAGAGCCAAGTCCACTTCAAGGAATTGTTGTCCGAGGCGATGGCAAACTTTTTCATCGCCGCCGAGTTTATGGTCGGGAAACCGAGGTATAGTAGACTTTCTCAGCTTCTCCTTCATCCCTCCCTTTTTTTTCGAGCTTTTTCATTTTTTTTATTTATTTATTTTGTATTTTGTATATTTTTGTGTGGTGTTTTGTTCTTTTTTCAAAAAAAAAATTGTTTAAATTTGTCTTTCCCGTAATTCTTTCTGGTCATTTTTTTTATTTTTCTAGGTTTTTTTCCATTTTTTTTAAATGTGTGATTGTGTGTGCTTTTACCATTTCTAGTTTTCCGCTTTAAAATCCTTTTTTTTTGTATTTTTTTATTTAGAAAAAATGAATTATAATTGACAGGTCGAACAACCAGATGTTATAATAGAGCGACTTTAAAAAATCGATCAATCGATAATCTGTGTGATCTGTGATCGAAAAGATTTGCATTTTTCTAAAAAAAACGCTTTTTCCTGGTTTTTTTTTCTTGATTGATTTTCTAGTTTTTATTATTTCTTAGGAATCAATTTTCTTTTGTGATTTTCATGGGTATTTTTTGATTTCGTGTATTCAACTTTGAATGAATAAAAAAAAATTTTTTTTTTTTTGGCTCAAAAAATGCACACAAACAAAAAAAAGATGAGCAAAAAAAGAATAATTCAAGAAGAAGAGCAAAAATAGACGGGTTGACAAATAAAGAGAGCAGAAACATTTCCCCCCTTCAAGCTTCATCCTCCTCCTCCTCCTCCTCCTCCTCCTCCTTCTCTTTTTTTTTCTCTAATTCTTCTTGTTTTATACAATGTTTGAATTATATGTAAATAAGTGATCATTGAAGAGAAGGAAAAGGAGAATTTGAATGAAAATTGAATCACAAAAACAAATAAATGTTGTTGAACGAGAGAAGAATGACAAGATTACAATAAGAATTTTTGTCGAAACAATACAACAAAATACAATTACAATTACTCATTCTTTTTTAGACCATTTTTTGTTACTTTTATTGATTTTTTATTGAAAAAACAGGGAAAAAAGTTAAGTTTAAATTTATTTATTTCAGAGAAAAATTTTTTTTATTTTTTTTGAAAAATTGCAAGAAAAAACGGAAAAAATCGAATAAAAAATAATTACCTTTTATTATTATTATTTTTTTTTTTTTTGAGGTTTTCTAAAGAAAGAATAATTGTTCTTTTTTTCTTGGCTTTCTTCCAACATTTTTTCTCGATTTTTCTCGACGACGAAATGTTAAACAATACAAATTTTTATTATCACAAAAAAGAAAAAAAATTGTTCAGCAAATTTTCAATTTTATTGATTTCTTTCTTTTTCGCCGTCGTTTTGATGTGAATTTTATTTGAAAAACCAATTTTTTATCATGAAATTTTTCTTGAAAGCTGTAATTAACTGAAAAAAAATTGGAGACAAAACATTTTTCCTTTTTTTTTGGGGGATTTTTGTTGTTCAATTTTTAAAGTCAATTTTAACGGGTTTTTTGTTGAATTTTTAAATTTTTATTTCGGGTTTCTTTTTTTTCTTTTTTTAATTTATTTGTTTCTTTAAAGCACAATTAAAACCTTTTTTTACGAATTTTTTTTAATCACAAAAAAAGGGTTTTTTCGAAGCTTTTCTATGTAGAAGCTCTACTGCACTGTTGCAAGTGCGCTCTATCGACAATTTTTAACACTTTTTTAGTTTTTCCAGTACTGAATAATTTAGAAAATGGAAAAAATAACAGTTTTCACATTAAAAAATCACAGAGGAAATTCAATTCTTCAAAATTTAAGCTATATTTAACTGAAAAAAAATGAAGACAAATTTCAAATCTGGTTTCCATGAAAACAAAATTTGAAGTCAAGTTTTTTAATTCACAAAAATAAAAATAAAAAAGTATTTATATGCTTTTTCAAAAAGAAATCTAAAAATTATTAAACTCGCGGCACCAAAAATCAGGCGGAGACTTGTTTGGCAAACTGCGCACACTTTTTTTCATTTTTTTGAAATCAGCTTTATTTTGTCATTTTTCAACATATTTTTGTGGGATTTTTTCAAGTGAAACATTTGTTCTTCTTCCAAGATTTTTGATCAGAACCAAAAGTTCCTGTTTTCATTTTTATTTCTTTTTCATTTCTCATCTCATCGAAAATATTTATGAGACATTTTTGAATCATTTGACACCACCCACCCTCTTCTTTCATTCTTTATTCCCTGTTTTCTCTCTCTCTCTCTCTCTCTCTCTCTCTCTCTCTCTCTCTCTCTCTCTCTCTCTCTCTTGGTTCATTTTAAAATATGGAATCCTACTTTCAAATTTACACTTTTTCCTTTCCCCTTTTTTTTGAAAATTCTTTTTCTCTTTGGTTGTTGTCTCAACGAAAACAACACAACAACAACAACAAAAAAATATTTTTTTAATTAGGCTGAAAGCGATTTTATTTTCGCGTTTTCTTCTTTCTTCAAAAATTCAGAAGCTTTTCGACTTCAGATGATATTCAGGGAGGTTTTTACTTGTTTCTTCATGGATTTTTATTTTATTGAATCACATTTTTTCTTTCTGCCTGTATTTTTTTTGGAACAATTATAAGACATCGTTTCTTCTTCAATTTCTCTTCTCTTATTTCTTCGCTTTTATGTAATTTATTCTTCCTTCTTCCTTCTTCAACGTCTTCTTCTTCTTCTTCTTAATTTCCATCGTTGTCCTTCTTCGGTTTTTTTGTTGTTGTTTTCTTCTTCTCTCTCTCTCTCTCTCTCTCTCTCTCTCTCTCTCTCTCTCTCTCTCTCTCTCTTAAAAAGCAGTTACATTAACATTTATTGTTTAGAAGAAGAAGAAGAAGAAGCAGACTAATAACATTTTTTTTTCTCTTCGTCTCTCCTCATTATTTTTCTGATCTGCTTTATTCATTTTAAAAAGTCGCAGACATTGGCCACACAGCTGTTGTTTATTATACCCACACTTGTGTTAATTTTTTTTTGCTGATTGAGTTATTGATTTTTCATAACTTTTTTTCCTTGTTTTTTTTCAAAAAAAATTGTGTTTTCCTTTTTTATTTACAATTGTGATAAAATCTCCTTTTTTTTGAGTGGTTTTGGTGCTTGTAAAAGTATTATCGCATAATCTGCATTGTCGACAAAGAGAGAGAGAGAGAGAGAGAGAGAGAGAGAGAGAGAGAGAGAGAGAGAGAGAGAGAGAGAGAGGGAGAGAAAAATCCTCCCTTGAATATTATTATTATTATTATTTCTCTAATCCTCTTTCGATCCATTTCTATCGCCGATGCGACAAGTGAATTTTCAAAAATTCGCAAGAATATTAATTGTGTATCAAACCCAAATTTTAGTCGAAAATCTTGTTTCGCCACCTGCGAACATTGCATTTCTCCCCTTCATTTCAACTTTCTTTCTTTCATTTTTTCCTTCCACGTCTTGTTCCTCCACAAATTTTCCATGGTCAAATATTAATTGAATTCTTCCCCACATTTTTTATGCGTTGAAAATGTTAAGAGCAGACATAATCCCACAGGGAGGGAGGGGCGGAAGAAAAAATCGTAACTTTCTTGTAAATATTTTCAAAAATATTTTTAACCGCTTTTTTCTAATTTTCAAAAATGCTGTAATTTTCAGATGTTTTCTCGTTTTTTCCCCGTCTTCTTCCTTCATTTCGTTGTTGCCGACTATTGCGGCGATCATAAAATTCCATATGGTCTTGAGGTTCACAAAAATGGCAATATCAATTTGTTGTGTACTCGACCGAATTGTCACGAGAAGAAATATGCAGAATGTCCAGAACGTGCAACGTCATCATCGTGTTCATCGAATTCATCATGGGTTGGTGGATTAACACAGTTGGCCGATGGAAAGTAACGAAGAGATTTTGAATTTCCCGCCCTTCCAAAAAAAAAAAAACTCGAATTTTTTCAGATTAAAGCTTCAATGTTGTGAATATGATTTATTGCCCAAATATTCAACGGTTCAATACGAAAATGTTGGTTTTTTCCTTTCATTTTCCTTCCTGATTTTCAGCCAAATCTGAAATTTTCAGCTAACAATTCATATCGGTGAATATTTTGAAGGTGAGGAGACTCGAGATGAAGACGTCGTCACTTCTTTTGACTTGATTGGAAATATCAATCAACATCAAGGCAATGATGGGTAATTAATTTTATTTGAAATTTTCAAAAAAATAAAACAAAAATTTGTCTGAAATTGCAGAAAACCATTTTATACGCTGAAAATCTATCGATATCATTGCGGCGAAATTCCAGATATTCGACCGAATTGGTATATTTCAAAGCAGTGGCCATATTGGAATTAAATTTCTCTTCCGGTTTTTTTGTGGTTTTTTTGGGTTTTTTTTGTTCAATTTTTTCAGTCAATTTTAACGGGTTTTTTGTTGAATTTTTGAATTTTTTATTTCGGGTTTTTTATTGTTTTTTTTTTAATTTATTTGTTGCTTTAAAGCACAATTAAAACCTTTTTTTACAATTTTTTTAATCACAAAAAAGGGGTTTTTTCGAAGCTTTTCTATGAAGAAGCTCTACTGCACTGTTGCAAGTGCGCTCTATCGACAATTTTTAACTTTAAATTAGTTTTTCCAGTACTGAATAATTTAGAAAATGGAAAAAATAACAGTTTTCACATTAAAAAATCGCTTGAGGAAATTCGATTTTTTAAAATTTAAGCTATAATTAACTGAAAAAAAAATGAAGACAAATTTCAAATCTGGTTTCCATGGGAACAAAACTTGAAATCAAATTTTTAATTCAAAGAAACATTAGTTCGCTATTCCAAAAATTTATCTAAAAACTTTCCGCATTAATTCAGTTAATTTATAAATTGCGGCAACAGAAAATAGGCGGAGACTTGTTTTGCAAACTGGGCATATTTATTTCAATATTAAAAATTACAAAAAATGTGAAAACATTTTTAAAACAAAAACAAAATTGTAACAATAAATGAAATCTGTGCAACATTTTCAGCCGCAGTTTATGGCTCTGGCTTAAAGCTCTAATTTAATAAAACTCTAGAAAACTTTAATTTTTCTCTGCTTGTAAAGCTTTAAACTCCGCCCCTAATTGACGAAAAAAAATAAACTAAAACCAATTTTTTGCTGGAAAAAAGTCTCGTTTTTTTCTCTTTTTCTATTTTAATCATTTAATCAAAAAACATCAAAATGCAAGCTGCGCACAGTTTTTTTTTTCATATTTTTTATGTTGTATAAAATATGTATAAGCTTTTATTATTATTATTATTATTATTATTATTAAATATATAAAATTAAACAACAAAAAAAGAAGGGAGAAATAAGGCGAAATAATAATTAATGTTTACAATAAATAAAAGATTTAAAATATAAAAATGATTATTTGTTTTCAAAATTTTATTTCAACAATGTCACAAAAAAAGGGGGGGGGAAAAAGGGAAAGAAAAGAGAAGGAAAAATGTTGAACATTTAAGAACATTATCTTAAAGTGTATGTACATTCTCGCAATATTTTATTGTAATACAACATAAATAGGCGAAAACCATATAAATGTCTTAGCAAACATGATACCCAACCTCAAAAATACATGGCCAACCCTTCTTCCTCTTCTTCACCCTCAATTTATACTCGATTTCAACACGAAACAAAATTGTGATCAACCCTGGCTTGGTTTTACTTCAATTTTCATTAAAAAAGGAAAAGGAAGATTCACAAATGTTGCGTAGGCCTTTGTTTCGAAAAAAAATGGTTGAAAATGGTTTTTTTTTTGAAATCTTTTTCACCGAATCTCGCAGCACAGACCTTCGCAGTATTTTTGGATTTCTTCAATTTCAAGTTTTGTGAGTTGGTTTTTTTTAAGTTTTTGAATCAAATTTCAATTTTTTTTATTTGAAAAATCAATCGATAAAAATCGAATAAACACGATTCAAATGAAAAATGTGTGGTGTTGGTGGTGTTGAAGTGGCTGCTACGATTTGTAAACAAAACAAAACAAAATTGAACGAAAATTGCCAATTTTTGAAATTTTATAAAAATAAAAAAAAAGTTAAGCTTAAATTTATAAAATTGAAGTTTGAATTATAAAGAAAATTAAACTGAAATCTTAAAACAAAATTTTTAATTTGAGTTTTAGAAAATTTAAATTTAAAACTAAAAAAAATTAAAATTAAAATTAAAAAATTTCAATTTGATTTAAAAAAAATTTAAACTTAATATTTAAAAAAATTAAATTTAAATCTAAAAAAAAATTAATTTGATTTTTAAAAAATTAAAATTTAAATTTAAAAAATTAAAATTTGAATTTAAAACTAAAAAAAATAAAAAGTTCTGATCTTATCAAAGAAACTAAAAAAAGATCATTTCTCTGGTGTAATCTAGCCAATAAATGACTCTCTTCATTTTTAGTTCTGCCTAACCAAGAATGATCGATTGCTAGACTATAGCCAAGTTCCTTTCAAACTTCTTTTTCCCCCTTTTTTATATTTTTTATTTAATTTTTCCAGATTTTAAAAATCAAAAATTTTAAATTTTTTAATTATGAAATGTGTCATTTGTAATTCTCATGCTTCTTCTCTTCATTTCGGAGCGGCAAGTTGTAAAGTTTGAATTTTTATCAAAAAATTTAAAAAAAAAAAAAATTTTTTTTTTATGCTTGTGCCGCATTTTTTCGAAGGACGGTTGCACTTAATATCACTTATGAATGTATTGGGGATAAGAAGAATTTTTGTGAAATTAATTTTGGTAGGAATAAAAAAAGCGGGGGAATTTAAATTTTTTTCTTTAAATTTTTATTTAGAAAGGAGAATGTCATGTAAGCATTGTCGATTTCAAAAATGTATTCAAAATAATATGAAAAAAGAATGTAAAAAAATCAATAAATCAATAAATTTAAAAACAAAAATCCTCTTCTTCCAGTGGTCCAATCAAAACGCGGACGACACGAAGGGAACAGTTCAGACAATTCGCCATCAATGCTCAATTATAATCAGCCAAGCACCAGCTCAACAGCCAGATGCCACGATTTTCTGACTGAAAATGATTGTTGTTGGCTGGAATTCGCTAATCAAATTGTTCAAATGGATTCGAATTTGAATAAATCTCGACGAATGGCCTTCACCGATTCTCGACTTTTTGATATTTTTTCTGGAATTTGTGTTATTGTAAGTTTTCAGCCAATTTTCTGCTCTCGATTTAAAAAAATTAGATTTTTCAGTAAAAAATTAAAAAAAAAAAAAAAGTCTGAAATTTTTCTTCTTCTTCTTCCATTCTAATTCTGAAGTGTTTTGAATCATTTTTCTTCAACCAACTTTTCCCCGTCTCGAATTCTCTCAATTTGGATTCTGAAGTGTTTTCAGCTTTTTTTCAAGCTTTTCTTGTTTCCATTTTTTAACTGAAAACCCACAGTTTCAATCATTTTTCAAATCAATTTTCAATTTTATTTAAAAAAAAAAAAAGAAGATTTTTCAGCATTTTAATTTCAAAAAAACAATCTGAAATTTTTCTTCTTCTTCCATTCTAATTCTAAAGTGTTCTGAATCATTTTTCTTCAACCAACTTTTTCAAGATTTTCCTCGTCTCGAATTCTTGGATTCTGAAGTGTTTTCAGCTTTTTTTCTTTCCATTTTTTAACTGAAAACCCACAGTTTCAATCATTTTTCAAATCAATTTTATTACAAAAAAAGAAAAAAAGAATTTTGTTTGCAGCCATTTGAAAAACATCAATTACGACCATTTGATTTTCGATCATATAATGGATATGAAAAACAGGAATATGTTATGATGTTCAATTATTCGAATGCTCTTCCAGATTTTCATAAACTTTCGAGCACAGATCAGAATTTTTTGTTTCGAGTTGTTTGTGGAGTGGATTTTGTTGTCAGCTCAGCTTATTATACTCATTGTATTGGTAATTAATTTTTTAAAATTATTATTTTTATTATTAAAATTATTTAATTTAAAAGGAATTGAAAATAATCTTCTCATAAACCAGGATGGAACTTATACAGCAATGATGCCTCTTCCATTGTTAGGTGATGAGCCAGGAGCTGCTGCTCTTTTTCCACAAAAAGATGAGTTTGATAAATACAAGTATTCGATTTTTTTTTTTTGTAATTAAATTAATTACATTTTTTTAGAAATCTGATAACACCAAAAGTCAAATTTTGGAAAGAATTCCAACCAGTTTTCAGTGATATGAAGCCAACATTTGAGGAAAATGCGCTTTTAAAAGCGTTGGCGTGTTGGCAAATTGCCAAATTTAAGTTTGATGAAAAAGGAAAAGAAGTCAGCCGAATTCAGATGCTTCGAATTGTTCGAAGCCTTTTAAAGTTTTTTTTTGGCATTTTTTCCCCCAAACAAAAATCCGCGTTTTTTTCCTGTCCTTCAGAATTTGTCAAGATCGATATGGTGAGGAAGAAGGCGCAATCAAAACTGGAACAATTATTATCTTCGTCTCGCTGATAAACGTAATTAATTTGCCAATTATTGATTTCTTGTCTGATTTTATCGATTTTTTTCGGAAAATTTACAGGAAAAAGTGATCGATCTTGTCAGCAATTTGATTATTCTATCATTTTTCGACATCATGGAAGGTGATAAATTAATCAATGAGATTTTATTAACGAGCAGTTTATTTTCATAGAAAAAAAAACTCAACAATTGTTTTTTTATTTTTTATTTGGGATTTAATATAAAATTGACCAACAACAAAATAGAAAAACATGTTGGGAGAGAGAGAGAGAGGAGGAGGAGGAAAAGGAGGAGAACAAAAAATGGAAAAAAAAGCGCATGAGATTGGCCAGTTTATGTACATAAATTACAATTAGGCGAGGGAAAAGAAAAATTAGAAGAATATAATAATAATAATAATAATATCATAAGCGCCTATGTTTCAAAAAAAAAAAAAAAAACAAAAAAAAAAACAAATGAATGATGTGATGATGATGATGATGAATTGATAAAAAATAAGCGTATGAATAAAAATTCGAATCGTTGAAAAGAAAGAAGAAGACGAAGAAGAAGCAGAAGAAGAAGAAGCAGAAGAGGAAGAGAATCGAATCAAAATAAAATTTTCGACAAATGTACCCGACGAAACACATACATTTCTAGAAAAATAACTTCAACAAAACATTAACGAGAGAGGATGGAGTTGATAAAAGAAATGAGGAAAAACACAACAAAATGAGGATTCAAATTTTTCCTAAATCGCCTGATTGACTAAATATCAACCGTTTTATTTGAACATGGTGAGAGAAAAAGCAAAAAAGCAACAAACAAAACCAGGAAGAAATAAAGGAAGGGAACCATTTGGTTGGTTGGTTGCAAAGCAGAAAAAAAATTTCAAACATTTTTTCCTGAGTTAGTATTGGGTCGGACAGAGAGGGAGAGAGGAAGAGACAGAGAGGAAGAGACAGAGAGAGAGAGACAGAGAGAGAGAGAAAGAGGAGCAACAAAAAATGTACATCAAAATATATAATACAGGAAATGAAGAAAAAAAAACCACGATGGAAAAAAAAAAGAAGGAAAAGAATCAAAATTCGAAATCACAATTTGATTGATAGAATATGGGTAAAAGGAAGGAAGAAGGAGGGAAGAATTCAAAAAAAATTAGTTTTGTTGACAAAAAAAAACTTTTCAAAATTCAATGAAGCTTAATCAAACTTTCTTCTCTTTTTTTTTCCTCAAAAATTTAAAAAAAAACAAAAAAAAAAAAGTAGAAAACATATCAAAATAATAATTGGACTCTATTTACATCGAAAAAAGCCTCTTTTTTTTTATTTTAATTGAAATTTACGAATAATCCATTTGATGATATCCAGATGATGTTGGTTGTTGTCCATTTGTTGGATCAGGTGAAAACCCCGACGAATCCCAATGAATATCTGGCGACATTTGGCTATTTCCAAAATGTGGTGATGGGTGAGCACCAGCTGCCGAAATTAATGGATCTCCACCATTGATTAATGGATTTGTCTAGAAGAATTTTAAGAGATTATTCGATGTTTGAAACACAAATACAAATACCTGCATATTGTTGATATCATCCATCATTAAATCAGGGAAATTATTTTGTTGCGGCATTTTCCAATTATTCGTTCGATAATCAGGTGGACTTGCTGATCCAACTGAAAAGAATGAATCCGACGTCGCTGAGTTGTTCATGAAATGATTTGTGCCTCGTCCATCTTGTGGTGATGTTATTTGCATTGCAGCTGTGTTGTTTGTCACTTCCGATAGGAATCCAGATGATGACTGAAACCATTTTCATAAAAATCAAAAGTCAATCATTTCTTTTTCCAAAAACTAACAATAAATGATCCAGTTGGTGTTTGGTTTGTCGGTGGACTATCATCAATTTCTTGCTTAATTGGCTTATCGATAAATCGTGGAATAGGTGGCAGTTGTGATGGTGGAACTTGTACGCCTTGTCGTGAAAGCATCTCTTCAAGCTCTTTGATTCGATCTGCATATTGTTTTGCAGTTGTCTCAAGAGTTTTTGTATGAGCTTGTTGTTTTAACATTTGATCCCGATCTTTTTGAAGAATTCGAATATAATCACATGATGCTTTTAAGATCGTCCCTTTATTTAATTTCATATCCCTGAAAATTGAAAAAAACTATTTTTATGAACGAATCTCATTCAAAATTTCTTACTCAGCTGATGCTTTTGGGAGCATTTGTCCAAGTTCTTTTATTCGATCATTAATATTGTATCGTCGTCGGCGTTCAACTAAAGAAAGTTTCGATGAAAAAAGTTTAAAAATTTGAAATTCTTACTCATATTATGAATATCCTTTTTTCTTCGATCACGGAAATAATCTTCTTCCCCACCTCCATTTCCAGTCACATTACCCATCATTTTTTCAATATCTATTGAGCTTGTCGGTGCTGAGCTTGATACAATCTGTGAAAAAAAATTATTCAATTAATGCAAACACTTCAAAGAAAACAACAATACTTGTCTGAAATTATTTCCTAATGCTCCCGGGATCGTAATTGGACTTCCAGAATGGCCAGAACCTCGCGATGAACCGGGAATCGGCCGTGCTGTTGACATTTGATTCGATTTCTCGTTGATGCCAACAGACATCTGAAATCAAAACAAAACAATTAAAAATCAATAAAAAAAAAGTTGAAGAAAACGCAGTTGTTAATTGTTCGAATAATTTTTAAAGCCATGCAAAAATTTACAGGAAAATATTTTTGAAAACCTAACCGGTCTAGTTCGTCGTTGTTCCTCTTCTAAGTCAATTAGCTCATCAATTATTAGATCGTCATACTGGAAATTTTTAAATTCCAAAATTTAACAAAAAATCTATGAACGAAGAAAAATAATGGGAAAATTAAACATTTTTATGGATCTCTACTCTATTAGTTGTTTAATTATTTTTTAATGAAACAGAACAAAATTGGTTAAAACAACTGGCTAATCGGGTATAGATCCAAATCATAAACAATAAAATCAAATAAAAAAAGTCAACCTCGTTTGGATAAGATCCACTTGTTGGGCTTTCACCAAAACGTCGAATTTTATCGCTTCCATCACTTGGTGGAGAATTTCTTTGCTGTAATAATATTAAATTATAATGTGAAGAAAACTGTTTGCGATCGTTTTTTTTCCTTTTCCTCCCCTCCCCTTCCTTTCTCATTTTTCTTTTTGCCAATAATATGCAGATACAAAACCTTTTCAACAATTTTTCGTACTGTAACCGTCCGATAAGGACCACTAACAATTGGCCGTTTAAGCATTCGACTACCGGGTGGTGATGGAGTCTTATTGATTTTTGATTGATATCCATTTCCAATTGCTTCATTTAGTGTTGATGGTGGTGACCATCGAATTGGTGGTGTTGTAGTTGGTGCTGACATTAATCGCCGACGTAATGGAACATTTATTTTACGAATCACTTGTGCCGTTGTTAAAGAACTTAATGGACGCGTCAAATTATTATGGTTAAGGGAACCCATTGGTCCTTTTTCAATTTGATTTTTGTTCATACAATTCCTTATCAAAATATTTTCCTTTTCTTCTTCTTCTTCTTCTTCTTTTTTTCCAATTTAATTGACAGAAATGTAATCTAAATATGGTTCAATATCATTCAAAAAAAAAAAGAAAAAAGAAAAAGAAGAGAAAAACCAGTTTTGAAAATTAATTCAATCAATATTTGACATTAAAAAAAGAGAGAAACCCAATTGCGGAGGGAAAAAGATGTGTTCGTTTCCAGGCAAATGAAGGAAAAATGGGGGAAAAATGGAGAGAAGACGAAGAGTGAAGAGAAAAGAACGAGGATTTCGACAGCGAAAGATATTTGAAAATATTGTAACAACAACAAGAATCATGAAGAAGTAGAAGAAAAGAAAGGAGACGGTGGGTGGTAAAAAACAAAGAGAGAGAGAGAGAGAGAGAGAGAGAGAGAGAGAGAGAGAGAGAGAGAGAGAGAGAGAGAATGCCTCTGAATTTGTTTTGATCATTTCGTTTTTTTTCTTCTCTTTCAGTCAGACTACCTAATCGGTTTTGTCAGTGAGCACAGAGAAGCAGGCAGAGCACAGAGAAAACATAGAAAATGACTTTTATCGACGCCAATTTTTATTCATTTTTTTATGCGACAAGTGCTGTTTTTAATCGAACATTTTTTTTTAAATGAAAGAAGAAAAAAATGTGAAAAATACGAAGAGATAAAATGAAAAAAAAAATTTAGATTTAGAGAAGAAAAAAACCAAGAAAGATAAAACTGAAAATTTTATTTTTTATGTGTAATCAAGAGACGTTTGGTTGACATTTTTTACTGTTCTTTTTTTTTGCGACGGATGAGAAATAACCGAAATAATTTTTACTCAATCGCGTCGAGACCAAACTTTAAAAAAAATACAGTTTGATAAAATATATTGTTGTTTTTAATAAATTTTTTTTTAAATAAATGTAAAGTTTAATAAAAATTTAATAACAACAAACAAAAAGAAATAATTTGAGACTAACAAATAAAGACCAATGCACACATTTTAAAGGGGCATATAGTACTTTTTAAGTTTTCATCTCGCCCCGATGAAAGTACAATAGTTATTTTAGTTTTTTCAATAAAAGACAATTTCTACTAAACAATTTTTCTGTTTTTGTAATTAAAAAAGTTTAAAGTTTAAAAAATTTTTCAATTTAATGATATAATATTTTCACGCTCACAATTTCAAATGTTTATATAAAAATAAATAAATATATTAAGAAAAAAAGAGAGAGAGAGAGAGAGAGGATGATCATATATGTATATATCGATCAATAAAAATGTTATTATATAATATATTTTAAATATTATTATATATATATATATATAATATGCGCTGGTTGCGATTGGCGACGATGAAAAGTACGAACACATTTCGAAGAAACGCAGAAAAAATGGCGATGGAAGAAGAAATTTACAATAAGCAAGCAATGCGTGGCGTGGCGTCTTCCAAGACAAAAATCTTATTTTCAACCCTTTTTCTTCTTCTTTTTTTTTCTTTTTTCTTTTTTCTTTTTCTTTTCCCGTCCGGCAAATGTACACGTACACCATAAAAGAATAGAAGAATAAAGAAGACGAAGGCGACACACAAAAAAAAAATGGAAAAGAGACAAGAAAAAACAGGTTTCTTCAATTTGTTTTTTTTTTTCATTTTTTCGAATTTAATCGATTTATAGCGCAAAAAAAACTGATTTTTTTCAACGTTTTTTGTTTTTAACTATATTCTCACTATTTTGTGATTTTTGAGTTTTCAAAAAAGAAAAAAAATTATGATTTTGAGAATCATCATCAGGGATTAAAAAACTCTTTCTTTGAAAAAATGAATGTAAAAATGGAGGCTTTAATATGATCCTTTAAACCGTTATTGTGGAGTTTTGTTGCGATATAAAATTGATATTTTTAAATCGAAACAATCGTTGTTATATACAAATTATATAAATAAAAATAATTGTAGAATTAAAAAATCAATAATTATAATTATAAATAAATTTATGTTGTAATTTTATTCGAACAATAATTGGATTGGTATTTATCTAGCTAAACAATACAAATGGTAATAATAAAAGGTAAAAAGCGACAACAATTTTTACTAATGGTTTTTTTGATGAGACGCAGACATTCCTCTTTTTTTACTACTAGGATACACCAGTCACAAATTGGAAACACCATCCTCCCCATCAGTCAGTTAAATACTAGGAAAATATCCACCCTTCAATGAATTTATGTGAATTTCTCTCTCCTCTCTCAACTTTACATTTTCTTCATAAATTCATCAAAATGGAAAAGAAAAGCCGAAAAGGTGCTTCTCTTCCTTTCTCTCTCTCTCTCTCTCTCTCTCTCTCTCCCTCTCTCTATCTCTTCTTTTCTCTTCCTCGTTTCTTTTTCTTCTTCTTCTCACTTTTTATTTAGTGAACAAAGACCTTTTCGGATCCATTTTGGCGCATTTCTGTTTATTATTTGTGAAAAACCCCAAAACAACAAATATAAAAAAGGGGGGAAACGCGAAGACGAAGAAGAAGGAAAATATAATGAAAAAGGATCAATTTCATTTGGCATCAAACAAGAGAGAGAGAGACACAGAGAGAGACACAGAGAGAGAGAGAGAGAGAGAGAGATGCACGCAAATGGAAATTTGATTCAAATAGAAATTGTGTTATTAGCTGAAAAGATGACTTTTTCCCGAAAAAAAAATTTGATTTTTTTTCAAAAAACCTTTCCTCTGTATTTCTTCTTAAATAAAATCAATATTTTGAAAAGACGAAGAAGAATAAGAAATTTGAAATATGTTTTATATCAACACAACAAACTTTTGTTTTTCCTATAACAAAATGCAAATAAACAAGAAAAAGGAGGGAGAGAGGGAGGGAAAGAAAACGATTTTTTCTCTCTTTTTCTGTGTCGATAACCAAAGCAAAAAAATCATTGATTTTTTGATGTGTAAAACCCCCGGGGGGGGGGGGGGGGAGGGGAGGTCTATTTAACTTCGATAATGATCAATTTCATTTTTTTCCTCAAATTGCCGCCATTCAAACAAACAACAACAAAAAAGTGAAGATGAAAAACAATCGATTTCACTCATTGAATGAGGCGGGGGAGACGGGTTGCGTCGCACCCAACAAAAAAAGTCTTCTGAAGCTCTTAAAGTTCATTTATTGATTTCTTCACCCTTCAAGTCTAACAATAAAATGAGAGAAAGAAAAAGAGAGAGAGAGAGAGAGACAGAGAAAACGGAAAATCTCAAAGAGAAGAGGAAAAGGAAAAGGAAGAAGAAGAAGAAGAAGAAGAAGAAGAAACTAATTAATAAATTTTCGCAACGTTTTGTGAGAAAAAGAAAAAAGACAAAGAATATTTGAAAAAGGGAAGAAATACACATGTGTTTCTCCTTCATTTATACAAACCCCCCCCTCCCCCCCCCCCCCGTTTTCATCATTCAAAAAAGAGCACATTTTTCTCAACTTTTCGGGGTTTTTTTCTTTGAAAAGAAAAGAAAAACAAAAACAAAAAACGGTTAAAACAAAGTGGAAAAAGAAGAAGAAGAAGAAAAACAAGTTTGAAAGTACAAGTCGTAAATAGGACATTGAACATGTCCTGTAAGTGCTGTGAACATGATTCAAAATAGTGAAAAATTGGTGAGTAAAACACACACAAAAATGAAACGAAGGAAAGAAAACATGGAGACAAAGTTGAATCCCCCGTTGAATCCCCCTCTGAAGCTTTAAGCTGAATTATTCTTCCATTTTTTATTCAATTTCAAGACATTTTAAATCAATCTTTAACTTGAATCCGCTGAAATCAATGGTTTCCCACCGGGGGGCAACCCCTTCATTTTTCAAAAAAAATAAACTTTGACATTTAATTTCTTCTTTTTTTTATTTTTGAATAAAAAAGAAAACAAAAATCAAATCAAATCGGATAAACAACAACAAAAAACATCAAGTGTGGAACGCGTTGAAGCATCATTTTTCGTCAATAAAAAGGCGTTATCTGGTACCGAATGCACACACACACACCCTCACAATAGAGACGTAGAGCAATCGAGAGACAAGAGAGACAAATAGAGAAAGAGAGAGAGAGAGAGAAAAAAAGAGAATTAGAGTAATATAGAAAGCTTTCCTCAATTGTGAAAAAGAGGAAGAAGAAGGGAGGGGGCACAACAATCTTTCAATTCGATCCGGACCATTGTATGCGTTGCTCATTTTCTCTCTCTCTCTCTCTCTCTCTCTCTCTCTCTCTGTCTTTGTCTTTTTCTCTATTTCTCTGTTTCTATGTCTATACTTATATGTAGATTTATCTGTTTTAGAGAGAACGAAAGAAGAAGAGTTGCGTATTTATTTGATTCTTTGTATTTTAGAAAGACAAAAACAAACATTGTCGAACACACTGCTGCTTCTGCTGCTGCTGCTGCTGCTGCTGCTCATGATAAGGATGAAGCTCTAGAGAAGGAACACAACGACTTTTATAGCTTTTCCTTCAATAATTGAAGAACAATACAATTGGAAAAGCTTAACAGAGTGAATTCATTTTTTGTTTCTCAATTTTTATTTTTGAGCCGATCCCCCTCTTTTTTTGGAATTTCGAAATAAAAAAAAATTTTTTTATATTAATTTATAAAGTTTAATATAATTGAGAGTTTTGATTATTAAAAAAAATAAAAAAAAAATTTTTATTTCCGTATTTCACATCCCCTTGGCAACAAATATGAAAAACCGACTTCATATAAATTGTCTCAAGAGAAAACTTTCATTTTTTCTACTTCTTCTTCTTCTTCTTTTTTTGTGATGGGCTTAGATCTTTGAGCCTCAATGATCACCTCCCCCCTCCGCTTTTTTTCTTTTTTCTTTACTTTTCTCTCGTCGTCTTCATTTCTGATAATAAAAATAATAATACAAACTCGTCTCTGGCGTTGTGCCAAACAAAAAAACCTCTTTTTACCTCTCTTCCACCGCCGCCGCACTCGATTGTGAAAAGAGAGAGAGAGAGAGAGAGAGAGAGAGAGAGAGAGAGAGAGAGAGAAATAAATGGTGTTTGTTAGCAATTGGCCACGTGCCAAAATGTGATAGACTGAGAATATTTAATGAGGTGGGAGAATATGAAAAGCTCTGAATTTTGATTTTTTTCAAAAAAAAACAAAAAAAAATGTTTTTTTCCCAAAAAAGAAGAAGCCGAAAAAAAAACAAAAATTCCATTCAATTTGTGTGGTTTCCCTTTGTTGAAGTTGATAAAACGTTTTCTGTTTTTTTTTAAATTTCGTTTTTATCGGTTTTTTGTTATCAATTTGATATCGGATACATTACACACACAAATTTCTCTCTTCTTCAACCTATACGGAAGATAAACAATATTGATTGATTTTTTAATTCGCCCCCCCCCCCCCCCCCCGTCGCCGCTCGCTTCATTATTTTCTTGAATGAAATGAAACCGAATAGGGAAACAATGAAATGAAAATCTCGAAGATCAAAGTCAATTCGATATTCTTTTTAGACTTTGACATCCCTGCCCCCCCCCCTTTTTCTGATCCCCCTTCGTCATCTGTTATCGATGTTATTCATTGACATTTTTGCCCCTCTCTTGATTTTAATGGCGACAAAAAAAGCGACACAAAATCTTAACAACAAAAAATAATCGAAAGACGGCGGAGGAGAGCGAAAGAAAAATTGAGAAACTGATACGAGTGCGGAGTGTGATAGAGAAACGAAGAAATGCGACCACGTGACTGAAAATGAGGCGCCAGCAGTAGAAGGGGGGAGGGGCCTACGTGACAAACGCAACAAAAACAAAATCGAACAAATCCGTCCGAGTGGTGGACGAATAACAAAGAAAATGAATGAAAATCGAAGAAAAAGTTCAAAGGCCATCATAAAACCAATATTTTCAGCACCAAAATACATTTTAAATATCTGCATATCATTGGCTTTTCCTCTCAACGGTCCGAAAAAAACCCATGGCAACCAACCTGTAGAATACCGCCTCCACCAAAAAGCATCTGATGCGATGGCATTTTACGTGGACTACTTGTTGGTCCTCCCATTCCGAAGAAGCTTTGAACTGGCGCTGAGCCAAATGGTGTGGCTGAGCTCGAGCCGAGAGCTCGCTGAGAAATTGGAATCAGATTGCCGGTTTCACGACGCTCCATCTGAAAATCAAAAGAAAAAAAAAGTGAATAAATAAAAATAAAAAATCCAATGTTTTCTGTTCTTTGAAAAAGAGCAAAAACGATGCTCCGCAATTTCGAAAAAAACAGATAAATTGATCAGGCGCGTTTAACACCTGCTTTGTAGTTTTTCAGCGATTTGTGCCGTTGTTTTTTTCGAAACCAACAAAATTTTTTAACAAAATTGAAAAGAAAAGAAAAATCGATTGATGAAGCTTTCGAGATCTTTCTTTCTTCCTTCTTACATTGTTTTTGAATTGATATTGAGCCGCATTTGCCTGATATGGTTCATCATCATAGAACTGTTGATGATGATGTGGATGGTGCTGATGTTGCTGTTGTTGTTGTGCTGATGGTTGAACGTGTTGTTGACGGCTCGATAGTCCGAGTCCACCAACACCGCCCCCACCACCACCACCACCACCACCAACACCAACGCCTGGTGAATTCAATCCGCGAATCATAAAAATTTCGTGTGTGTGTTTTTTTGTTGATTTTTTGCTTCGTTGAGTTACAATTTTATCTGTTACAAAATTGACGGTTTTTTTCTTAAAATTGAAACAAAAAAAAACGAAAAAAAAGTGAAAAATCAATGAAAATGGAATAAAGCAAGAGAGAAAGAGAAAGAGAAAGAGAGAGAGAGACAGAGAGAGGGAAAACGAAGAGGGAAAAAAAGGAAAAGAGAGAAAGAGAGAGAGAGAGAGAGAGAGAGAGAGAGAGAGAGAGAGAAGAGTGAATTATTTGCTAGCTATTGTTATCGAAAATTGTCCTTTTTCGATTTTTTTCAATATCGACATGAAAAAATTTTTTTTTTTTGGAGACGATTTGTCGAGGTCGTCGTCTCTCAATCAATGATGAATAGCAACAAAAAGAAAATAAGAAAAAAAAGAAGATGAAGAGGTAAGAGAGAGAGAGAGAGAGAGAGAGAGAGGAGAGTTAGAGAAAAATCATAATTTTCTCTTCTTGTCTTCAGTTGTTGGCGCCAGACTGAAACATAATTTGAAGTTGATGATGAAACACGAGGCGGCAGAGAGAGAGAGAGAGATAGAGAGAGAGAGAGAGAGAGACATGAAACCTATCGAGAATCAAAAAATAAAACACAAATAGATAGGGGGGGGGCAATACACACACACACACACACCACAGGCACACAAAAAACCCCCCGAATTTCTGTTGAATTATTTTAGATTGAGAAAGAGTCGACAAATTTTTAAAAAAGTTTGGCGCCAAAAAGGTGTCGGGAGGCTCGACAAATCCAATTTGTAACCATCATATTAAATAAATAAAACAAAAAAAAAAAAGAGAAAACAAAATTAAAATGTGAAAAAAAATAAATTTTTGAATTATTTCTGATTAAGGATCATCAAAAAAAAAATTGATAACAAATAATCAAACAATGGGAACAACGAGAGAAACGAGACAAACGAAAATCGTGCACTATTTCTCTTCCCGTTGGTGGGCCATTATTTCTCTCTCTCTCTCTCTCTCTCTCTCTCTCTCTCTCTAATAGAGAAACGTTGAATGGGCGGAGACAATGAAAAAATGCGGGGCAATTCGAGGCCAATGAGCGCTTGAAAAATTGAGAAATTTCAATGATGACATCATTCTAATTTTCTCTCTCTCTCTCTCTCTCTCTCTCTCTCTCTCCCTTTTCAACTTTCATTGGACCACAAAGAGGAGAAAAAAAAACAAGTGCTCATTTTCTCTCTTTCTCTGTCTCTCTGTCTCTCTCTCTCTCTCTTCTATTCAATTCGATAAAGCTCTCTCGCGGTCGGTGTCGGTCGTCGTCGTCGGTGACAACTTGAGTTTGGCACCAAATGTCGCATTTTATCAGTGTTAAATGAATTGAGATTAAAGAAATTTTTGGGAAAAATTTTCGTAATCTGCCCCGGTCATTAAGTTCTTCCTCTTCGTCTTCTGCCTTCCCCCTTTTTTTAATGTTTGAAAAAAACCCCGGAAAAAGAGATGCAAAAATAGAGAAAAACAGGAGAAGAAGAAGAAGAAACGAATTCTTGGCAATTTTCCAACAAACTGTCACTAACCTTCGGGCAACTATTTTTCGTCAAATAAAAAGTCAGCTGATAAAACACAAAAAAAAAATCGGTTAGAATGAAATGTCAAGTCAATTTTAAACTAAAAAATGTTTATGTTTCAAGTTGACCAAAAAAAAAAAAAAAAAAAAAAAACAAAAAGATTGAAGAAGAGGAAGAATGCTGATTGATTGATAACAGAAAAATGTATGGAATATGTAGAAAAAAATCATTAACCCAATAAGAATTAAACAAAAGCTGAGAGGAAAAGCTGATAAATCAATCCATCAATCAATCAATAATCACTTTTCATCTTCGGTAAAATATCGATTGAAGCCAAAAAAAAAAAAAAAAAAACTATTTTTGTTCACAACCCGCGCCGTTGTTGAAAGAGGAAGAGAGCTGCTGTGCTGTGCTGTGAGCTTCTCATAAATTCGAAAAGTGTTTAAAATGAAAACAAATAAAAGGGGAAAAAACGCGTCAGTGACAATAAAACAAAAAGTTTCCCTATTTCTTCTTTTCCACAAAACTTTATTTTTTCCCCCCTTTTCATTCTTTTTTTTTTCTTTTTGGTTTTGGTTTTGAAAACGACGGCGAGAAAATTCACAAGAGAGAGAGAGAGAGAGAGAGAGAGAGATAAGATAATTGATTAGGAAAATGAAAAGGAAGTTCAATAATATTTGAAATTTAAAAAAAAAAAAAGTTATTTTTAGCCAAAAAAATACATATTTTGAGATTCATCATCATTTATTTTGTATTAAAAAATTCAGAGATAAAATCAAAAGAGAGGCAGAGAGAGAGAGAGAGAGAGAGAGAGAGAGAAAGAGAGAAAGAGAGACAGAGAGGCAGAGAGAGAGAGAGAGAGAGAGAGAGAAAGAGAGAAAGAGAGACAGAGAGGCAGAGAGAGAGAGAGAGAGAGAGAGAATGGCAAAGAACACTGTTGAAGAAACTGTGATGTTTGGATTCAAGGACGCTGGCAAACGACGACGAGGGAAAAATTCGAGTTTGAAAAATGAAAAGAAGACGAAGAAGAAGAATACCGAAAATGAAACGACTTCTTCTATCTTCTTCTATGAATTTCATTGACGATTTTTTGTCAGATGATGGATGGATCGATCAATCGATGATGGTCAAAACGTGTGTCCTTCATATCGAGATCTTCTTCTTCTTCTTCTTCATCACCCTTTTCACTTCTGTCAAAGTTGAAGATCAAACGGATTTTTGCAATTCTTGTGAAAAAGCGCGGCGCTTCGATACAAAAAATAAAATGGGAAAAACGTGAAAAGGTCATAAAAACGATTGATGAGATGGAAATTTGTTGCAAGATAAAGTTGTGATGATCAGAGTCAGCACTTTAAGATACGTAATTTTGAGTTGCAAGAGGAGTTAAACAATGAGAGAGAGAGAGAGAGAGAGAGAGAGAGAGACGTATGTGACCAGCCGACAATGACAAAACGATGCGACCGACCGATTGATGATGGGATAACGATGGTGATGATGGTGGTGGTGGTGGTGGAAAGATAGGAAAGCGATCATGTTTTTTTATCGTTGTGTTGACTCTTTTCATTCGAATTTTCCTATCATTTATTTTGTTACACAGGATGAACCCCGCCCCGCCCCTCTTCCATTTCCCCTACAGCCAATTTTTCTTCAATTCGTCTTGTCAGGAACAAAAAACAAAAACAAAAAAAAAATGTTTTTCTCGCTGAATGAAAACAAAATCGAAATTTTTGAGCTTCGATGAACGAATTCACGAATTTTTTCAGCTTAAATATCAAAAAATAGTGCTCAGGGGGGGAAGGCGCATCATCAGAATAGAAGCAGAGGATGAAGCTGAAGAAGCAGAAGCAGAATGAAATCAGCTCATAGTTTATTCTCACATATCTTTTTCTCGCTTTTTTTTTTGTCTTTATTTCTTGCAAACTGAAAAAAAAGGAAAAAGTGCAACCAGCGGCTCTAAAAGTGCATTTCCCGTTTTTTTTTTTTTTTTTTTTTTTTGGAGATTACGATTGGCTCGAAAAAGCTGAAAACGAGAATGAGACGACGACGACGACGACGGGGACAGATTTTTTTTCGTTAGACATACATATAATGATGATTAAGCTGAATTCATTTCCCCCGCCCCTTCCCTAAAAAAAAAAAAAAAAAAAAAGGGGGGGGGGGGGGGGGAGAAGCTTTGTTTTATTGATTTTTTTCGTCAACAGATAGGTTTTCGTCAATCATTGAGGCATCAACGTGTATTCACTTCGATGGGAAGAGTTCAAGAATGTCAAAATTTTGAAATTTTTACGAGGATAAAAACAAAAAATAAAAAAAAACTTGTAAAAATAGAAGGAAAAACAACAGAAAAATGATAATGATGTCATTTAATCACCAATAAAAAACATTTTTATTTATTTTTCAAGTTTTTACGTGATAAGAAACGAAACCCCTTTTTGTTGTGTTTTCATTTTTCAACCAAAAAAAAAAAAAAATTAATTTTATGAAAAAATCTGGGAGGTTAAAACTGGTTGCAGCTGCAAAAGGAAAAAGTATAGAAAGAGAGAGAGAGAGAGAGAGAGAGAGAAAACTTAAAAAGAGACACAAAAAGCTGGGCAATGAGCCACACAATTGCAAAAAAAAAAATAGAAAGAAAAAGAAAAAAGGCGATGATGAGGAGGAGGAGGAGGAGGTGAAGAGCTGAAGAAAAAGAAATGACGGCGACGGCGACGACGGCGGCGGCAACCAATATTGCCCTTCTGATGATATGCTTTTTGGTTGTTTGGCTCTTGGCTCACAGAGTTTGTTGCGACTCTTTTTTTCTCTCTCTCTCTCTCTCTCTCTTTCTCTCGGTCGCTGTCTCTCATTCTCACCAAAAATGCGTTTTTTCCTTATTACAAAATCTGCTCGCTTGCCTCTCTCTCTCTCTCTCTCTCTCTCTCTCTCTCTCACTCATTTTCTCGCTTCTCATTCCATTTTTGAGCTCAATTTTCATTCAAACAATAGATTGCTGCTCTTATAACTAATTTGTATATGTAAAAAAAAAAGAAATAAGAAATATGAGAATTAATGAAAAAAAAGGTTTAAAAAAACCGGGGTTTTTATATATGAGAAAAGCCAGCGAAAAAAAAAACCAAAAGCGGTTTCAACAAAAACTGGAAAAAATCAATTTTTTTTTGTTGTAAAAATGACCTTTAAAATATTTAAATTGGCCAATAAAATGAACAAATAAAAATCAGCACCAAATTCAGCCGCCTTTTTCTTCTTTTTTCTTTTTGTTGTTGTTGTTTTAAACAACAAACAATGACGGGGGGGGGGGGGGGATGGCAAAAATGTGCAAAACCACGCCCACTTTTTTTTCAGAGAAAAGATTAACATTTTTGTCTGATCTTTGCTTTTAAACTCTTTTTCTTTTTGCGCTTTTTCGATGAGAATTTGAAAGAAGAAGAAAAAAAAATGAAAGGGAAAAGGCGGCGAAAAAGAAAACTCACATCCATTTCCAATTTGTGCCCGTTTGATGAAGCTCAAAATGCTCAAATGTTGCAATTGAATGGCGAAGAAATAAAATCTGAAAATCTGAAAATCTGAAAATGTGTTCGAGAAGAAGAAAAAATGAAGCGAAGCGTCCGTCGAAACGAAACACAACAAAAAAAAATATTGGATGAATCGATGGATGGCAGAGAGAACTGAAAACATGGATGAGGAAAAGATGAAAAGAAAAAGAGCCTCGAAGTTAGCAAAACTCTTTTCACACGCTCTCCAAACTATTGACTGACGTACATACATTTTTTACCAAAAACGAGGAAAAATGTGTTTTTTTTCCAGAAAAAAAAAGCCCAGCACATCTTTAAAATAAAATTAATTTTATTGCTCTTAAATTTCCACATTATTCAGATTCTTGAAGGTGGCGGAAGAAAATCCCCAATAATTTTAATTAAGAAAATTTAAAGGGGAAAGGGGGGGGGGGGGTTCAAATTTTTATTTCTTTTCTCAAAAATTTTTCTGCTATTTCACACGTCCCCAAAATTGTTTTTCAAGCTTTTTCAGCAGCACTTTCAGTACATTTTTTTCAGAAGAAAAGAAAAAAGTCCACGATTTCATATTAAATTATTTTCTCCTTTCATTTTTTCAAGGTTTTTTGTTTCTGCAAAAAATCCTGAAGTTTGACTTTTTCGAATTTTCATTTTTATTTGAACAAGACCGATTCTTGTCTTTGGTTGGGAAATTTTTCAATTTTAAATTCGCTTTTTTTTTGTTGAAATTTTGATTAAATTTCAATTCCCGCCAATTTTTGTTCTTTTTTCTTAATTTTTGTACTTGAATGAAGTCGGGGATGGGCTCAAATAATTATCTGAAAAATGCCAATTTGCTTTTTGCAATCAAAAAATAAAAATATGAAATCTTTCGACTTTTGGTTTAATCGAAAAATCAAAGAATTCTTGGCTTCTTTTCAAAAAAAATTTTTTTTTTTTTTGATTTTTACTCTTCCCCTCCTCGTTTCACCTCCCGGTCAAAATACGTTTGAAAACCAATTTCGCCCCTGTTTTTGTGCAAGCTGCGCACAGAAATAGACTCTTATTTTTTTGCAGTGGGAAACTTTTCGAAATTTCTCCATTAAACACTGAATTCGTTTAAAAATTTGATTAAAGTACTGGTTATTACTGTATGTATTAAAGGTGCATACTATGTTTGTCTTTTAAATATTCAAGGAATCTCACATAAAAAAATAGGAAAAAATGTGTCAATGAAATTGGCATAATCAAAAATTATTTTCTTTTCAGCACGGATATTTAATGATGAATCATTTTCAGCTTCGCTTCATTATTTTTTTTAATAAAAATAATAATAAAACACAATTTGAATCTCATTAAAAATGTTACTTTTCTTCTTTTTTTTTATTTTCAAATTATTTATTGAAAAATTATTTGCTCTGAGAAAATTCGAATTTTGTTGATTACTAAATTAAGAAAAAATAATTAAGCAAAAAAGGGAAGGAATAAAATAAACGAAAGACAGCTTAAAATCTTTAAAAAAAAAAGGATACGTAACAACCACCCGTTGGAATACATACAGTAATATTTCAAGGAAAAAGAATTTGAAAAAAAAATCAATCAATAAAATATTTGAACATCAAAAATTATTCATCAATATTATTATTCGATGGTTGATACATATGTTGTTGAGCTTGACGCATTCTTTGCTCATATTTATGCTGCTCAATTGCTCGACTCATTGCTCCGCCCATTGATGTGACTGTCGATGTTGTTGGGCGTCGTTCAGATGAGATGATTTCACGAGATTTCGATTCATAAATATCATCATCTTCATAATAATATCCGAACGTTCGTGGTGGTTCACCTATCAAGAAGAACAAATGATTTTTGGGTTGGATTTCAGTGGAAGAAGCTTACAAACTGCCGCCGGGCTACCGTATAGAATATTATTTGTTGATGGTGATGATAATTCATTGAATGTCGATGATGATTTTTCATTATTTCCATTATCTTGAACTTGATTAAAACGGAATGAAATCATAAAAACAATGATCACAATTATGATTAAAATGACAACAACACCACCAATTGCCATGGCAATCAATGACATTTTGGCTGTTTTTGGTTGATAACGCAATTCGCATCTGAAAATGATTCAGTGAGGTCTTCTTATCAGGCTTTGTTTTTGATTACCGATCTCCACTGAAATATTCCTTGCAAATGCATTCAACGTTTCCAATATTATTCTTTTTGCACAATCCATCGTTTAAGCAATAATCATTACAAGCATCTACAAAAAAATCAATAATTTTTATCGATTGATTGATAAGATTCAGAATCACCAGAGCAATGCGTTCCATTTCCACGATAACCTGGTTTACATCGACATTCATAGCTTGGAATATCGTTTTCGTCAGGTAAATCAATACAATTCGCGTGCCATGAACAATCGTATTCGCCAGTTGCGCATTGATTCGTTGAATAGCATTGCGACTCGGCAGTTGCTCCCTGAGCTGCTGTTGTATGATCTGTCGGGCATAGTTTGCATGTCGTTTCTTGCTCCTCGTTTTGGAATGTGCCACGTGGACAAAACTGGCAATTTTTACTGTAAAAATTGGCTTTTTTTCAAAAAATAAAAGGAAATTTGCCAACTTTTCTTTGACCAAGAATTGGCCAGGTTTACAGCGCGGTGTGTTGCATTGCTCACGACGATGCGACGATTTGGCTTCAGTGGTGGTTCCTGGCGGACATGGAACGCATTTCTTGTGCTCACCACGCGATCGATAGGTTCCGATTTGACATGGTTGACAAATGCCATTTGATGATAATTGTTCACCATCTGAAAATTGAGTTTTTTTTGCAAGGAAGGAAGCTTCTTCGCTGTCTCTGAAACCTGGGCATTCATCTCTACATTCATCTTCACTGATTGCCACATCGGAAAGTGTTGTTTTTCCGATGCCACACGGAATACATTCGAATGATCCGCCACTTGATTGATAATAACCAAAACCACATTTGTGACATTCCGACGATTGAATATCGTAATGATGACCGGGTGGACAATTATCTTTGCATTCGCTTTCAGAAATCGAACCTTCTGTCGCTGTTATTTGACCGTTCGAGCATTTGAAACATTCGGTTCGTCCCGTCAATGGTTGATATTCACCAATCGGGCACAGTTCACATTTTTCATTTGATTGTGAATGAAAACTTCCCGGAGCACACGGCACTGAAAAAAAACAATTTTTTAAAGTTTTTTTGAATTTTTGAATTTACCGCATAAATCGTTGACAACAATTTGTCCAGCTTGACAATTGTATTGTTCAAGAATCTGAAGAGTTGATAAATCTGGTCGACCGTTCGGTAAGACTTTCTCAAAGTTCAAAGCTCCTGAGACAATTTCATTGTGAAGAGCGTCACGGATTGAGATTTGTTTTCCGATTGTCACGTCGTTGAGCATTTTTCTGCAGTTTCGGGGGTATTCAAATCACTTTTTTTTCGACTTTTTATTTTCGATTACCGTTTTACCGGGATCTCAATGTTCACTGTGAAGGCCGACGCTTCTCTCCGAATTCGTTGTTCGGTTCTTCCACAATTGATTCGAATCTGAGTTCCGACGCATCCATTCGTATCGCTTAAGCTGCACATTTTCCATTTCGAGTCGAGCGCATTTATTGTTTGCTCGATTTTGAGCACAAATGCTTCTTTTGATGATGGCGTACATGCTGGAGATGAAGCATAAATGATTTGAATTGCCACCACTTTTGTGGCCGGAACATGTCTGAAAATGATTTTTTTGGTTTTCATTCGCCTCTTCTCTCAATTTGCCTACTTTGTGCATTGCGGATATTTGAATGATCCAGAGGAGGATCCCACTGAGGTCGGATTTCGATTTGGTCGCCATTGACCATCAGCACCACAAACATAGAAGACAGCTGGTTGAATCGGAAACTTAAAACCATCTCGACATTCGATCGAACACGCTTTGTATTTCAATTGTGGCCCCCATTGTTCGCACGATTGTAAACCGTTGATTGGATCGCCAACATCCAAACAATTATTCTTTGAGATTCGAATCTGAAATTTTCATTTACAGCAGTTCAGATGGAAGAAGAAAAACCTTGAAATTGCATTGAGCTTGATTTGTTGAATTATCGGTGGCGATGTAAAGAACATCATATTCTCCCCATGTCAATAATTGGCCTTGCTTCAAATTCTTGACAACTCGAATAATTGGATTCAGCCCAATGAAAACTGGATCTTGCCACGTCACATTTGTCTCTCTTTCCAATGATGAGATCAGAATATCTGACGGACAATCTTCAACAATTATTGGATCAACATTGGATTTGATTGATTTCAAGCCGGTTGTTGACTCGGCTGATTTTGCGTCGTCGACTCCGCAACTACTCTTTTGGGTTCTTTCAACACGTCCAATGATTTTCGAGTAGCCTTCGAATCGGACAAGAAGACCTTTATAGATTTCTTCCGATCTTTGACAGTGCTGAACCATCAATGGCACTTCTTCTTCGAAATCAATTAAACGATTCCAAACACCGATGCGAGTCAATGATCCAACGAATGATGGAGTCGATGTTGAGCCAAGTGTTATTGACGATAAATAATTCAAGTTCCGATTGGTACCGTAGCCAGTATTGGAATAAATTCTCAATGAATTCCAAATCACTGAATAAACGCCATTATTTGATTGCCAGGTGATCAATAAATGATTCCATTTTCCATTATTCAGATTCTGTGACGACGACAATGGAATCTCGATTATCGGCAGAGAATCGAACAATTTTAATTTGATCAGATTCGACGAAATTTCCACCAAACTTTTGTTCGAATTTCTGGAAAAAAAAACAGGCGCGAATTTTAAAAATTTCGTGGCGAAAAACGATAAAAACCAACCCGAATTGATGAAGAGTGAAGAATTTTGATTGTTGATAAGGTTTTTCATATTTCACCCATAATCCGATTGATAAAGCTTTTGATTCAAGCTTGAATGGAGCGTATAATGATGCACTTGTTGGTCGGAAAGGATCCATAAACTTCAAATCGTAATTGGTGTTTATCATTTTATCACAATTGATTCCAGTTAAATTGAATGGGCATTGACAAATATATTGATTGATTTGATCAATGCATTGTGCTCCAGGTGGACAATGAGCATTTGCGCACTCATCAATATCGATTTCGCACGAGTCGCCTGTGAATCCAGGTGAGCATCGGCATTCTTTCGACTTCTCCATTTCCACACACTTCCCGTTATTTTGACACGAATTTTCGGTGCATCCATCAATCTTGAATTCGCATCCTTTTCCGGTGAATCCAGGTGGGCAAGTGCATTCCAAGTGCGATCCGAAATCACCACAAACTCCGCCATTTCGACACGGTTCACCGATGCATCGATTTGGCGCCGTCTCGCAATTCTTGCCTGACACACCCGGCGGACAAACGCAGAAATAGTCCGACGACAGTCCGACACAGAAGCCGTTGTTTCGACACGGCTTTGAGGCGCACGATCCATTGTCTTGTTCGCAACGTGCTCCAGTCCAGCCAGATTTACAGCTGCATTTATAGCTTCCGCCCATATCAATGCATTGACCGTCATTAAAGCATGGCGAATCAGCACACTGCAAAATCAAATCAAATCAATTAATCGATTGATAATTAATAAATCAACAAATACCTGATCAATTTTGACATCACAATAAGCGCCAGTATAACCTGGCTTACAAACACATTGGAAACTATTGATTGAATCACGACATGATTCAGTTCCATTCGAATTACATTTATTATTTGAGCATTCATCAATGTTGATTTCACAATGAACACCATCAAAACCAAGCGAACATTCACAATGATAGGTTGGACCCATATTTGTACAAGTTGCTGGAAAACAAATGAATCAATAAAAACAATCTCAAAAAATCGGAGAAAATCCGAAAAAATTCCGAAAAAATTCCGAGAAATTCTGAGAAATCCAAAAACATTCGAAAAATTCCGAAAATATTCCGTGAAAAACTGAGAAAATCCGAAAAAACCGAAAACATCCGAAAAATTTCGAAAATTTCAAAAACATCCGAAAAATTTCGAAAATTCCAAAAACATTCGAAAAATTCCGAAAATATTCCGTGAAAAACTGAGGAGATCCGAAAAAACCGGAAAAATTCCGAAAACCCCAAAAAATTCCGAAAATTTCCGAAAAAATTTCTAGAAAATCGGAAAAATTTCAAAAAAAAATCCGAAAACATCCGAAAAATTCCGAAAAATTTCGGGGAAATCGGAAAAATTTCAAAAAAAAATCCGAAAACATCCGAAAAATTCCGAAAAATTTCGGGGAAATCTGAAAAATTCCGTCAAAATCCGACAAAAAAATAAAACCATTATTATGACATGGATTTTTTGAGCAATGATCAATCAGATGTTGACAATGAATTCCTTGATAACCATCAGCACATTCACAATGATAACCATTAATTTGATTAATACATTTCGCATCATTTTCACATGGATCCGATGAGCACTCATCAATATCAACGTCACATTTATCGCCGCTCCAACCAGGATTACAAACACATTGACGTGAGAACAGTTTGTCAATGCAGATTCCATTTATACATGGAGAATCAGCGCAGAGATCCTCTGAAATTTCGGATGGACAAAGTTCAATTTTCTTCTCAAAAAACCTTTCATGTGACATCGTTTGCCCGAAAATCCAGTCGGACATTCACATTTGAAATCGTTGATCAAATCAATACAAGTCGAGTTCAATGCACACGGATTATCAGCACAATCATCTGTAAAATGCTCAGCCTCTTATCATTTTATCATTTGTTTTTTTTTTCTCCAGCTGTGTCTGACCGTCATCAGCTTGGTGGCCTTTTTCTTTTGTTCTCTCGTTCTCTTTTATGTTTTTCATTCTCTCTCATTTTCTATCAATTTCACCACCACTTTTCCCTCATTTTTGCTTTTTTTTCGTTTTTTTTAATTCAAAAACAATTCAGAATTAAATTTAGTTAAAATGATAAAAAATTGATTTTTATTTAACCTTTGAAATTGTCTCAAGAATATTCAATTTGAAAAGTGTGCGCTACTTGCAAAAAAGTGTGCACCATTTGCAATAAATATTATTATTATTTCAATAATGTTTGGTTATTTTGTTAACTGTAGGAAATTCTGATATGGTCTGGTCTTACCACGAAATATTTTTGTTTAAAAAAAATTGAAAAGCTTGAAAAATCTTAAAAAAACGCACAAAAATCTTAAAATTTCCCTCAAAAACAATATTAATTTCGGGGCGAGGACATTTTTTTTTCAAATTTCAAATGTTTTTTTTTCTTCGATAATTGATAGTTTTCATTTAAAAAGAAAACCGTTTAAAAAATTTCAATTTTCAATCAAAAAAATTTTGAGCCGCAACAAAAAAAAATGAGCAAATCTCATCAAGGCGGAGTTTCAATGAAGAAAAAAAGAAGACAAAATGAACGAGGAGGTGGAAAAGAAGAAGAGGAAGACGACGACGACGACGGCATAGAAAAAGGCAAAACGAATTCGTGTTTTTTATCGATTCTAGGCTGGCTCAAAAAAATGCTGTTTTGTTGTTGTTGGCCCGTTTCCAAGTGTTCAAAGGTACACGATTTAAAGAAATTATTTCCAGAAAAAAAAAAAACAAAAAATGCTCTTTTACAGGTTCTTTCAGCTTTTGACACATTTCTCGTTGGATTCTGTGCCTACCGAGCCGGCTGTAATTTAATCGATACAATTAATAATGTGTAAGGGGAGAGGGGCTGAAAATTAATTCGAAAGCCGCGATGAGAAACGAAAAGAAAAGAATTATTTTCAGCCATTGGACTGCAATTGTTGCCTTTTTATTTTTCACATTTTTCTTTATTTGCCAAATTATTGGAACAATTTTTATTTGTCTTGCGTCGAAGAAAAATATTGCAAGCTACTGTCTCCCCAGGTACTTTTTAAAAAAAAAAACGTTTTTAAATAATTAAAAAATAATTAAAGACTTGTCCTAACTGGTGGCCTTTCAATATGCTCATTTTTATCCATCGTTTTATTGATCTACTATTTCTCGGGTTCTTCAAAATCGGTTAATAAATATATTTTTAAGACTTTTGAGGTTTGAAAAAAAAAAAAATCAAAAAAATTTTTTGCCTAACATTTTCCCTTGGTTTTAAGTATCTTTTCAATGAGAAATTAACCGAAGTGGATAAGGTGGAGATGAAGCATCAATTATTCTACTATGGCGTTGGCTTTTTTATTCTGGCCGTTGTTTATTTCATTTACAAGTTGGTTTCTTCCTTCTCCTTTTTTTTCTCTCAATTCCGATTCGGATCTTTGTCATTTTTCAGTCTTTTCGTCTTTTTTGTTACCAACAAATTCAAATCAACTCTCAATGATTTTGAGACGGTTCCAACTGAAGCCAGCGCTCCACAATTGTCACAAAATCCAGATTATCGAGATTCGCCCAAAAAATATTATCCAAATAATGCTTGAATCTTTTTCTTTTCTTCTGGTTTTTTCTTGTTTCAATTTCAGGAGAAATAATAAAAAAGAGAAGAAGAAAAAGAAGAAGCCGTCTCTTGAGTATTTTCAGTCAACAAACAAAAAAATGTTGAGAGGAGAGGGGGGGGGGGGGTCCCCGTCAAATTTTGTCATTCTCTCTTTTGGGAATAATTAACTGTCGTCGTCGTCCTTCCGCCTCCTCCCTGCTCCCTGCCCCTCCAAAAAGGCGAAAAAAAAACGAGAAGAAAAAAGAAGGATATCGAGTTGGTTACAAAATGGCACTAAATTAGGTTAAGAATGGGGCAGAAAAATTTTGAGGAAAAAGCTGAGCATTTTCTCATATAAAATGCATTTTTTTTCATGAGCTTTGATCATTTAAAAAATCGATTTTTTCTCTTCAATACTTGAAAATAATTTTTCTCTCTCTCTCTCTCTTTCTTTCTGTCTCTCTCTCTCTTTCTCTCTCTCTCTCTCTCTCTTTTTCTTTCTCTCTCTCTCTCTCTCTTTTTCTTTCTCTCTCTCTCTCTCTCTTTCTGTCTCTCTCTCTCTTTCTCTCTCTCTCTTTTTTTTCTCTCTCTCTCTCTCTCTCTCTCTCTCTATTTAATTGCTTCAAAAATCCCCCAAAGATTTAAGATCAGAAGCTTCCAAGCTTTCTAAAGCTTCTGCTTTGGTGAAATGAGTTGTGAAAAAAAGAGAAGAAACTAACCAATGTTATTCTCACAAGTTGATCCTTCCCATCCAGGAAGGCATTGACACTTGAATCTTCCGAGCTTTTCGCCAATGCACCTTGCCCCATTTTTACATGGATTGTTTGTTGAGCAAACATCAGTGACTTCTTCACATTGATCACCAGCAAATCCAGTTCTGTGAATATTTGAAACTTAGAAACAAAATGGTTTCCTTATTGATTTCTTTACCTGCACAAACAAGTCGTTCGACCAGGACCTGGCAAATCATGACAGACTCCGCCATTTGGGCACGTGACACCTGAGCATTCATTATGCTCAAACTCGCAACGAGCTCCATTGAAATCTTCAAAATTTCAGATTATTGAGCTTCACATTTTTTTTCGCTCACTTTTCGGGCAAAGACATTTATACGTTGCTCCGATCTGTTCACATTTTCCACCATTGAAGCATGGTTGAGGAGAGCAGAAATCATCGAGAATCTGTCAGAATCCGATGGTTTTTAGAGTTCCCGAATTTCAGTCAAAAAAGAAACTGATGTTCACCTCACAACGATCACCGACATATCCCGGTTTGCATAAGCACGTTGGTTTGTGCATAAAAACTGAGCATTCAGCTCGATTTTCGCACATTTTCAATGAGCAATCAACTTCGACACAAGCCGACTCGTCACTTTCCCCAACTGATTGTGTTGATGTGGAATTTGAGCATTCGATGCAACTGAAAAAACAAAATTTGTTCTTCGAGAAAAAATTTTCAAAAATCCGATTCGAAACCTTTGTTGTCCGGCGTTTGGTTGGTAGAAGTTCATTGGGCATGGTGAGCACGGCTCTAATCCTGAATTGCTATAGGTTCCCGGCCGACACGCCAATCGACACTCCGAAGCCGACGATGCTCCGAGTTTTGCGGTGTAGGCGTTCGATGGGCACGGTTGACACTCTTTGAATCCACCAACTGGCGCAGCGCCAGACCATGTGTGACGTGGGCATAATTGACATGGAACAAGTCCCGAGGTACTGTACATACCGTAACCACAAACCGCTGAATAATTTTTTTCTATGAATTCTCTTCATTTTAATTGAGGCAGCTCAAACCTAAGCAGCTCAAATTTGAGTGAGCTCCTTCATCTAAAGTAAAAGTTCCGTCAGGACAAGCTTTACAGCTTAATTGTCCAGCTTCATTTTGATAGGATCCTTTTGGGCACAAAATACAGGTATTATTGATGTTTACTGATCCCACCGGACATTTCACTGGAATTTTTTTGTTTAGTTTTTATCATTTTCAGAATTTTCGTTTGCAACTAACTGCATTCTGGAAGTTTATCCTTCTCTTCTTGTCGTAGAACTTCACCTTCACCACAAGCGAATCCTTGATGTATGCTTGATCTGAAATTTATTGATTGATACGTCATTAAAATCCACAGTTTTTTGAAATTTAAAACCCGCTCGCTTTGATCGTTGGGCATCCAATGGTTTGCGATGCGATTTGTTCACCATTCAGTTCTAATAAATTCTTGATCGGAACTGTTGCACCCGGAATTTTAAGATCAAAAATTGTTCGAAGAGTCAATCCACAAAGATCATAGAAAACGCTTTGAAGAACTGTTGGCATCACTTGGATTGTGTAGTTGCCGTGGATCTGAAGACAAATCAGAAGAGAGCGTTGGTGAAAGATCAATCTAATCACACTGACCTGTCCAAACTGATTACTGAAATCCAATCGAAGCAATCTGACAAAAACCTGAACTGAGCTGGAGCATCTTTCACTCAGAACTTTGTCAAGATCATCGAATGATTTCGCCGCCAATTCAGCATATCCCTTAAGGCATTGATCGGCAACCGGTGACGATATCGGATAGCTGATTCCGACATTCACATGAAATCCTGCTGGCTGTTCGGCTGAAGAAAAAAATAAGACGATCATCATCCTCATCAATGCGCTTCTCCTTTCACTTACGAACTGGAATACACGATGGTGCATTGCTTCGCGGTGACCATTTTCCATCTTTACAAACGAAATTCTGAACGGTTTGCTGCGGATCAACAAATCGATAGCCAGTTTCACAGCTGATTTTACAAATCACCGACGCTTTTTCATGCGCACAACTTTTAATGACATGATGTGTTGAAGCCAATGATGCTGGTGAGCATGATTCGGCTGAAAGAAAACATCAATCAATTCAATCAATTATCGATTTTTTTTTGTTGTTACTTGTATAGGCGACTTGGAATTTACACGAATTTCGATTTCCATGCTCATCTTCGGCTGTCGATGTGACTTCAACAAATTCTCCAGCTTTAAGTGTGGCATTTGCTGGTTGAAACGTGATGTTCGTCACATTCGACGTGTCATGAATCACCAAATCGACTGTGGAAATATCAAAAATCAATTGTTTTGTGCCATTTCCAACTGGAATACTATACGAATCCGGGCACTTCATAACAGGCGGTTGAGTGTCTGAAAGTGGATCAATATTGATTTATTGATTGATTGAAATGATAGAATCTTACCTGGAATTCTTATTTGAACAATGCATTCAGCTGTATTTCCAGCACTGTCAAATGCCGTATAAATAACATCAATATCATTGGTTATCATTTGGCCACTTTTCATTCCATTCGGCTCAACTTTCATGAATGAGATCTTTCCGCTGTTGTCACTTGCCGTCGGCTCATCATATTCGATCGCCTTCAGTTGACCGTTTTCATCAATTTTCGCAAAAATCGCGTCCGTTGGACAATTATTGAATATTGGCGGCTCCATATCAACACATTCTGGAACTGAACCATTCCAGCCAATCTGGAGATGATTGTCAAGCTCATGAATTGATGTGGTTGGTGAGATGCATCCCATCAAGTCGAACTTCATGCATGGATGACCTTCGTATTCATAAACTCCGAGAAGAATGTAACGAGCTCTGCAAAAAAAAAATCAAAAACCAATTATCGATCGATCACTTTTATCATTTCTCATGAGAAAGAAAGTGGGGTTTTTCCAACCTTAATGGAGGCTTCAAGTCAAAATGATGCATTGCGTTATGATTTCCAGCTGGTGTCTCAAACTCAACCGGATATGTGTCATAATTTTTCGAGAATTGCGTCTTATAGAAAAGCTGAAGTTTGGTGACGTGTCCCTTTAAATGTCCGCTACCAGCCACTCCAGTTATTCGTAAGGTTGTCAGCGTGTAAATCCTTTGAAGATCAACACTCAAGAAAATGAACGCATCTTTGGCACCACACCATCCGGTCGATGAGATTCGCGATCGATGTGGCTCATAACCAATGTTTGTCGAATCCGAGTTATCCGAGAATGCACCGTCTGGAACCGATCCAGATGTGATTCCGACATCTTCCGATAAAACACAAGCTGATCCGAGTGTGCATTGAAGAGTATCGGAAGGGAATGGCAAATAACCAGCTCGTTTACAGCTAAACTTTGCTGTCGCTCCTTCTTCAACACTCTTCAACTCGACAATTCCATCGTTCGGATATCCAGGATCAACACAAACAGGACCTTCGCATCGAAGATCGCCAAGATCCCATGTTGCATCAGAAGTGCATCGGATTGTTGTATCACCCGATGATGATTTACCAACAACCGTATATGGTAAGCGACAAGTGAATTCAAGAGTTGATCCCATTTTTCGATCATTGATATTTCCTAAGTAAACAGCTCCTGGCATGATTGGTGGTGATGGACATTCAATGTATGAGCATTGAGCTGTCGGACCAGATAACCAATAATCTCTTCCATCATCTTGAGGATCAAAAATGCATTGACGATATGATGTAAAAGATGTTAAACGTCCTGGACGATCAGCAAATGTACAAGACAATGAAACATTTTGTCCAAACGAAATCGTCGAATTTGGTGGAGAAACTCTTAGGCCATCGTCTTCTTGATTCATCAAGCTTAATCCTTGACAAGTCGCAGCTGAATTTTTGTTTTGCTTTGATTTATTTTCAACTTCCTAGAAGCTTACGAAGACAGAAAGGTTCGGTGCCATTCCATGTTCCATCAGCTAAACATTGAATAAAATCGGGTCCCATCATTTGATATCCAAAGTCACATTGAAATTGAACAACAATTGGATATTGGAATTGAGCAACCGTCGAAATCAGTTTTCCATTTTCAGGAGCTCCGATTTTCGAGCATTGTCGTGCTACACACGTCTTGTTAAAGCTGCAATTATTCCGCCGATTTTTCAAAGGATCCAAATTTCATTTCTTTTACCGAACGAAATCCTTATTTTCTAATCCGGTTTCTCCTGGCGAAATCCTGACACCAGCTTGTCCATCGATCGTGAAAAGATCATATCCGTTTCGACATTCGCACTGAATACAAAATTTCTGTTTTTTTGAACATAAATCGAAGCTTTACCTTGTAGGATCCTTGAGAATTTACACACAAATGATCACAAAATCCATTTTCATTCAGGCACTCATTGATATCAGCACAGGATGTTCGCTGACATCCAATTGCTTCAACATTAGCACACGGTGAACCTTCAAAATCAATCAATAATAATTCCAATGATTGGGCTTCAATTGAAATCGGTAATAAAATGACGTCATCTTCATCAACTTTAAATATTGATTGATTATCGATTATCAATTTTTTTCGACGGATTTGACTCGATTCGCTATATTTTACACTGATTGATTTGATTCTTCCATTTTTTACATTTTTAAAGCTGAAAAAAAAAATTTTTTAATTCAAATTTTTAAAAAATCAGAAAAGTTACATGAGTTTTTCAATGATCATTGGAATCACAAATTCCATTTCAAAAATATTCTGTTTTTTGGCTGATGAGCTGCACCAGGTGTCAGCATCTTCTTGATGCTTATTCTTCAATGATATTTTATGAGCATCAATGCACACTGCAACATTTTTGTTCATTTTCAGATTCAGAAAAATTCAGAAGAAGGAAAAAAAATCGAACTTAATTGTGGCTGATAACCATTTTCACATTGGCAAACATAGGATCCTGGCAGATTGACACATTTCGTTCCAACCGATTGGCATTGACTCAATCCAGTCGAGCACTCGTCAACGTCGACACATTTCGGGGTTGACGAAACTGTTTGATTGGCTAAACATCGGATTTCTTCGTCGCCGTCAATCGCGAATCCCGAATCGCAGACGACACGTGCCACGTCGCCAAATTGGAATCGATCCGGAAGTTCGATTCGAGCATTCTCGATTGTTGGTAGATTTGTGCAGGCGACTTCTGAATGAGAAAAAAATCAATAAAAGAGCACAAAGAGCACAAAAAGGGGAAGAAGAAATGTTACTTGAACAAATTGGTTGATTTGATGACCAAATTCCATCTGATTTACACAACAATGATTCAACACCAACACGACGATAACCCGAATGACACTCGAATCGATAAACACTTCCATAACCAATTCCATCGCCAAATTCGAGTCGTCGTTCACCATTGGCGAACTGTCCCAATGGTTGACAAGTGGCTGCTTTGCATTGTGGCGAAGTTGTCCATTTTCCGTCGTCTCCGCATGAAACCGATTCGACTTCTCGTCCGCTACTGAACGCGAATCCTTTGTAGCACGAATATTTGGCGACACCGTTGAACGTCACATTGGTCGCCGTTGTCGAGAATCCGTTGGCGATTTGTGGAATTGGACCACAATAAACTGGTTGACACGTCGATATTTTTGATTGAGACCATCTTCCGCCAAGTTCGCATTTAAGATGTTTCGTCACACCTTCACCAGAGATGAATTCGAATCCAATTGGACAAGACGCGATCACATTTGTTTCGATTGATCTTTCCTTCGTTGAATATGTCACCATTGGAACAGACGGTAAAATTGGGCAATCTTCAACAACAACAAAAAATCAATAAATCAATAATTGGAAGATCAACGATCATTCTTACCAATAGAATAGGTGAAATTAAAACCAGCCGAATTCCTTGAAGCACTAGACTTGAACACAATATGAAGCTTTGATGCTTTCGAATCAATTTTCTTTTTCGGTTTCAGCTCAAATGTGAATCCATCATTTTCATGAAGTTCTCTTCCTTTCGGCGAAATTTCAAATATTTTCAAACGATCATCGTCAGCCACATCGAATCGATTCGTAATGATGCTCAAACTTCGGCCGTCATCCGAATTGTTCTCAATTATATAAGTGCAGGTGACGTCATTCGGATAGAAAGTCTTCAAGTTTCCCGGTGAAATAATTTGTCCGAATGATCCGCTCATTGTGATATCGCATCCTCGCTTATAGGAAATTGAGAAGCCTCGTGAATTCGAGCTTCGACTTGTCATCAAATAAACATAAATCATATTCGTTGATGAAGTTATGAATTTTTTCGTTGTCAAATTTCCAGAAATTCTGAAAAAATTCTTCTTCCTGATTTTTTCCCCTTTTTTTTTGGCTGAAAACAAACGATTCTAGGATAGGCGAGGCTGGTGTTGAACCATCATAAATAATTAACGAATCGTCTGAACCGATGGAAAAATCATCAATCTGAAAATCATTTGTGTTGATCTTTGAACCGGATCCTTCAACAAAACCATCAATGAGACGAGTTGGCCTTTATTCGATTCAATCGTCCAAACGCATTCAGCACCGTTTGGAAATGATTTCGGGTATCCCGGAGAAATGAACGATTGGATGTAGGCTTGAGCAATTTGATGACCGCCGCATACGAATGGAATTGATCGCCATTTGAGTTGCCATCCTCTGGAATTTGATTGAGCATCGGTTCGAAATGTGATTATTATCATGTTGGTTGATGACGTCATTGTTTCAGCATTTTCCAGTTTTCCAGATAAACGTTTTAAAACTTTAAAAAATCATTTTTGTTTTTTTGCTTAAAATCCAAAAATTTCATGAAAAACCTGTTGTACTATTTTCGGCTGGTCCACCATCTAAAATTAAAAGAACATCAAAATCAGGTTCGGTGTCAAAATATTCAATCGTCAATTCAATTCTGGAATTAATTGGGCCTTCAATAACATGACGACAATTCCAGTTGGGCTCATAAGGATTCGGATAGTTTGGAGATGACAATTTTCCTGATTCTCCTTTTTCATAAGTGTTGCAGCCGGATTGAAACGCTGAAAATCGATAAAATTCATTGTTTCGTCGAGTTCAAGCTGGAAAGGAAATACCAGATGGGCAATTGTTCTCATCACTTCCATCGTCACAATCATTAACTCCATTACATTTCTTTTCCTCCGGGATACAATGTCCAGAGGAGCAGAAATAGGATCCTTGAACACAAGCCGGACGTTGACAAACGAATTTTCGTAAAAGATTACAGGTCTCCAGTCGCCATTCCATATCTTTTTTCTCGATTTTTCCCTAAAAATGTTTTTGCTTCAAAGATCTTGGAAAGGTTGAAATGAATACCAAAGCACAGGATCCATTGATGAAGTTTGGTTGATCAGGTCTCCAAAATCCAACATATCTGCTGGTCGGAGTTCCATCGGACCAAATATATTGCTCATCATCATCATTTATCTCCACCGTTAAGCCTAAACCAAAAATTATTGATTTTTTCTAGACAAAAGCTGAAAAATCACCAACCGATCCAATATTCTTTAACATCGTTCGCTTTTCCTGGCTTTGATAGCAAATCAGCGATGAAGCGATTTTCAGAAATCGTCTGAATTTTCGTCAGACTCGAACCATATCGATGACATGTTGAAAGAGCAAACGGCCAACTCTGATGTAAATTGAAAGGCGCAAAACAATTGGTGCCGTGACGATGCCAACCATCCGGACACTTCAGTTCAACATCCGAAAGTTTGGCTTCGATGATTTTGTTTTGGCCGCCGATTGTTTTCTGAGAAAAAATTTTTATAGAAGACAAGTCTTTTTTCTTCTTTCGGAACATCATCAAACCTGTAGAAAAAAGAGAAAAATTAGAATTATCCGAACATCGGATAGCATTCTCTGTATTGATCGCCAATTTCTTGAAAAAATATACAAATTCGGGGCTTCAGACTACCTGAAAAACGCCAACAAAAATAAAAAATCAGATAAAAATCGACAAAAAAACAAAAAAACAACCGGGAAAAATTTCATTTTTGACATTTTTATCGGAAATTCAAATCAAAATTCAACTGAACACCCAAACCAATCTTTTTTTCTTCGCAGAATTTATTAGAACGGAAAATTAGAGCAGATTTGAAGAAAAGATGGAAAAAAGCGGGGGTGGGGCGAGGGAGGAGGAAATTCGAAGAAAAAATGTTGAAAAATCATAAAAAGCGGCGGAAGATACTAAAATTGGGGGAAAAAAACGGAAAGGAGGATTCCATTTTTGTGAAAAATCTCGTTTTTATTTGTTTTTTTTTTTTTTTTATCAACAGTTTCCTGGGTCAACAAATCACAATTAAGAGCTTCTCGTCAAAAAAAATTTTTCAATTTTCGCGCAGCGAATAAAACAAAATTTTAAATAATTTCAATTAAATTGAGAACAAAAAAAAATTGAGACACAAAAAATTGAGAACACAAAAAAGAAAAATTTCGATCCGATCTGAATGAAAATTTGGCTGTCACAGAAGACACAGCAGCTCAAAGATCCTCAGCTTCTTCCCGTGCGATGTTTTCAGTGAAGAAATCATCCCCTCCCCTCGAAAAAAAAATAAGGAAAAAGTGACAGAAGAAAGGCAAAATGCAACAAAAAAAAGGAGACACCCCACGGTGATTGCTGAAAACAAAAAAAAAACGTTGAGGATGTCATCCATCCAAAATCGGATCGGATACACAAAAAATGGTCGGGAAGAAATGAGAAAAACACAGACCGGGGCGGGCTCCGGAGGGGGGGGGGGGGGAGGGGGTAATGAAGAGCGGCAAAACAGCGAAATTGAAAACTTGACCGAAACTCTTCAAACAAAAATTTCGAAGCTTTTCAGGTGAACGAATTGAAATAGTAAGGAGGAGAATGAGATAATGAGAAAATGAGAAAATGTCAAAGTGCGTCTTGCATAAATGAAAAAGGAAACAGAGAGAGAGAGAGAGAGAGAGAGAGAGAGAGAGAAAAAGAGCACAAGCCAATGTTTTTGATTAAAATAAAGAGAGGCAGAGAGACAGAGACAGACAGAGAGGCAGAGAGACGGAGAGAAAAATGACCGTCACTTATGGTTCATATGTATAAGTTGGACAAATAATGAAAAGCCTAGAAATATAAAATGTCAATGTCTATGTCTATATCGATCTAAATGCTCAATTATCATCCACATGAAATGCCTGCCTTCATTGCTCCATAGAAGCTCTTGTACACATAATAAAAATGTGTGATCCTTTCGGAACTTGTTTGCTTCCCCCTGTCGCCCCCACCTCCCTTTTTTTATGTTCTGGAATTGTTTACCCAATATGAATAATAATGAAAATGAAAATACGGAAGTTTGATGCCAAAAACCTGCCAAGGGTTTTTTAAAGGACGAAGAAGAAGAAGAAAAAAAATATATTTTTGAATGGAATCATCTACAGTAATTTATTAAATGTCAATCAATCGTAATCCAAATCGAAGGACAGAATGGTTGATGATGAATTCTTCCAGACCAACAGATATCATTTTATATCAAATTATACTAAAATACGAAGAGATTGGGATAATTCCCCCCCCCCCCTCATTAAAATTCGCGGGGAAAAATAAAAACTGTGAGAGAAATGAGAGAAATATCTGATAAATTTTTGGTTGGATTTCCGTCGCCGAACACGAAGGGACGGACGATGACCACCACCACCACCATGAACCCAAGAGTTGGAGTAGGAGGAGGACGAGGACGAGGACGAGGAGAAGAGAGAGAGAGAGAGAGAGAGAGAGAGAGAGAATAACGCACGAGTAGGTAAATATTATCAAATACTGATTGAGGTGGACGGACTGTCACACCAACTTCAATCCATCCACAACATAAGTATAAACTCTTTTTTGTTTCTCTCTCTCTCTCTCTCTCTCTCTCTCTCTCTCTTTACCCTCTAAGAGAGAGAGAGACAAGATTTTAGTTTTCCACTGACAATCAGGTACAAACAATGTGATTGTGAGTCGTGGAGAGAAGAAGAAATTCGGCCTCCTCAAAAATGCTTCAAAAACAGTTTATTTTTAAAGTTGCGGTGATGAAACAATGCGGATTAAATGGGTTTTTATTTGAACAAAAATCGATTATTTGATTCGATTCGAATCAGAAATGATGACAATTTGTTTTGCTGTTTAGATGGAATTTGAATAAGCTGGCCGGCCGACGTCTCTAGAAGGATCTTCACTGAGATTCTAGAAAGTCTTGACAGTCGTTTTTTTTTCCAAAGCTGTTTTCAGTCAATTTGACACACCAAAAAAAAACCGTTTACAACCATTTTTTTTTCATTGAAAATCGTTTTAATTTGTTTTACCATGGTCAAAAGTTACGAGAAAAATGATCCATGAATAAGTTAACGACACACCCTTCACACGTTGTTGCTTCTAGGAAAAAATGTCGACAAAACTTGAGGAAAGCGGATTTTTTTTTAAATTAAAATTTAAAAATAAAATAAAATTCAAAAGTTTTAAAAAATCTTCTAGAAAATCTGATTTTTTGAGACAAATCTGAAATTATTTGACATTGTCTTTGTGTGGTGCACCACACGTCATGATGCTTTTGACAACGTTACAACTGCTTAACACTTTAAAAAAAAACGTCGAATAAAATTAATTAAAAAAAAAAAGATTTGTTGATGAACAAATGCAGGAAATCATCATTTTTCTGCTGGCGAAAATAATAAAAATGTTGTCGAATTTGCATATTTTGATAATGAAAGGATATCGAACGATCTTATAACTTGTTTGTTCTTATCAATATTCAAATTGTTACGTTCCGATTCATTCATTAATTGCATCTCTATCAAGGAGGAGGAGGAGGAGGAGGAGGAGGAGGATCTAACTGTTTTTGGCCGCCGTCGTCATATCTGTCGCCAATATTTTCAATTATTTTTATTTATTTACATAAATAAAAATATAAAGTTAAAATTCTTGATTTAATGTATTTTTAATTATAAAATTTTAATTATTTGAAAAAAAAAAGAAAATCATTGGTTGGGTAAAGAATGAGGAAAAGTAATTACCAAAGGCGGCATTTTTTATTAAAAAACATGTAAAATAATCGATAAAACCTCAAATTTAGATGAGGAACATTTATTTTTGGTAGCGTCGTGTCCGGTGCAAAATTGAGCTTCAACCAAGTTTTAATGAAGCTCATGAATTACTTGGCTACAAAGATTCTTTGGCAAATTTGATTTCTTTGACTTCTGAAATGCCATATTCTTTGTGGAAAAATTCAAAAATTTTCAGCAAAAAATGTTTTCCAAAAATTGTCTTCAGAGTTTCAAAAAAATCTTAAAACTTAGAATTTTTTATTTTTAAGACAAACTTGAAATGTCCAAGGGTATTGAAATCACCTAAAAAATTCGGATTTTTTTCAAAAAAAAAAAAAAATCGATAAATTCTTATAAAATTTTCCATGTTTTTTTTTTGTCATTTTAATCTAAATTCAATTAAAAACAAATTTTATACAATTTTTAAGGTAAAATTGAATTTTTTCATTCATTCCGGTTTTTTTCTAAATTTTTTCTCTGTTCAAATTGTTGATTTCTAAGTTTTATCAAAAAAAACTACAGAAACTTTGTTTCATTTTTTCCGAAATTCTCAAAATCGCGTCGAACTGTTTTTGAAAAAAAGGTGACCTTGTCTTTTCTCCTACTTTTTCCTGTTTACCTGACGCACCGCCACACACCTGATGAAAGCGAGAGAGAGAGAGAGAGAGAGAGAGAGAGAGACCTGCCGTGTTAACCTGCAGCAGAAAACCGAACAAAAAAAATCGCCGACAATTATTTTCGATTCCACGGTGATTTCGATAAATTCGGTTTTATAGACTGGTTTCTCTCTCTCTCCCTCTCTCTCTCTCTCTGTTTCTCTGAGTCTCTCCGTCTCTCGTTCCCTTTATTTCTCTATTTCTCTGATTCTCTTTTTCTCTATTTTTCTTTTTCTCCAATTCTTTAATTCTCTCTCTCTCTCTCTCTCTCTCTCTCTCTTTCTCTCCCACTCTTTGTTTCTTTGTTTCTTTTTCTTTAATTATTATTCTAATTCTCTCCATTCTTAAATTGAAAAAATGACGAATTCATCGTACTTATCGGTCAATTCTTTCATTTCTTTTTTTTTCTCATTGAATTCGAAAATTCGTAGAAAAAATGATGGTTTTTTTTCGGGTATTTAAGAAGTCGCAAAATACCAAGTTTATTTGATCGTTTAATCGTTGTTTTTATTCCACTCTCTCCTCCCCTCCACCCCCTCCAAGCCGAATGAAAGAAGAACTTTCATACTGTAACAAGGATTGAACCAATTTTCTGAATTTCAGAAAATATGGGAAGCGCCGTCATCCTTCAATATGTGCTAGCATTTGTCATGTTTGTTATAACCGCCATGATCGGAATTGTTCCATTATTGGTTTAGGATTTTTCAGAAAAAAGAAAAAAAATGTTTTTTAACTTCAAAAATTCTTCATTTTCAGATCGTTCGATTTATGAAACAGAAAAATAATCAGGAAAAAAGTGTTCTGTCATATTTGACATGTTTTGCTGGCGGAGTTTTTCTTGCCACTTGTTTCCTGGACATCATTCCGCATATTAAGTTTCTTTCATTTTCTGATCTGCTTTCAACTATTTTTTGCAGCGAAGGATACGAAGATCTGATGGTTTCCTATGATCTTTCATGGCATTTTGCCTATCCGCAATTTGTTACATGTTGCGGCTTCTTTTTTATTTATTTCATTGAAGAAGTGACAACATTGGTGAGCAATTGATTGGCTGGAAAAATCAATAATTTTTGGCTCTTTTTTTTTTGCAGGTTTTTGGAGCTGGAGATGATTCTCATGGTCACTCGCATTCCGCTGTTGAATTAAAACGGAAAGTATCGGAAAGAAGAGGAAGTGTGAATATAACAACGTTGGTTTGACTTTTTAAAAATATTAAAAAAAAAAAAAAATTTTTCTTTCAGTTTAAACATGGAAGACGCTTACACTTGGGTGATTTCAGATGAGAAAAACAATTTGCTGAAATCATTGACATTTGCTGTTGCAATGTCGCTTCACTCCTTACTTGAAGGCTTCGCACTTGGCGTTCAGGATTCAACTCAACGAATTTATGCTCTCTTTTTTTCACTTCTTCTTCATAAAAGTGTTGAGGCATTTTCAGTTGGTTTGCAGATTTCTCTAGTGAATTCTCATAAAGTCATCAGAATTCAATCAGAAAAACAGAAGCGGAAGAAAAACCGCCGTCTCAATTTCAGATCAAAACTGTCATTGCAACAATTCTGATTTATAGTCTGATGGCACCGGTTGGAGCTGTAATTGGAACCATTCTTCAAGTCGAATTCTTGATTGATTTTCAGAATTCTTTTTTTCCTTCCTTCAAAATTGTTTTTTCAGAATGCTGAAACCAATATTTACAAAGACTGCGCCATTCTTTTGCTTGAATCTTTAGCTGCTGGAACATTTATTTATGTGACATTCATCGAAGTTTTTTTTTCTTCTTCTTCTCAAATAAATTTTCAGTCAAAAAACCAAATTTCAGATAATGGCAAATGAAAAAAGTAATCAATTCAACCACATAAAACAATTATTTTTCATTATTGTCGGATTCTCACTGGTCACAATTCTACAAATATTTTTTAGTCATGATCATGCGGGTGATGGTCATGCTCATACTCATCAAAAACAGCATTTAAATGGATCATCACCACATATTCATTAATTTTATGTATTTTTTTTTTCTTGAATTTATCGGCGGTCTCATTTTGCTTTAAATATTATTCAGTTTTATTTTATTTTTATTCGTTGTCTACAGTATGCTTTAAGAATTTTTACAGTAGTTGTCTACAGTATGCTTTAAAAGTTTCGGAATCGACATTGTTGGTAAACAAAAAATGTTACCAGAACCCATGTTTTTTTTGGAATTTTAAACTACCGTACCACAGTGCATTTCTAGAAAACTTGACTTCCTGTCGGTGATGTGTAATTCGGAAGGTCGTTTGAATGAAAGTTAAGACGAGATTAGAGTTCAATTTACCGTGACGAACACAGACAAACAGACAAACGATTAGAAGCACGCTATTCTGTCTTCAATTTTTTCTCAAAACCTTAAATTGTTATAAACGTTTTTTCTTTATGTGGAAACTCGGCCAGGAGACTATAAATTTCTCCTTAAAGCGCCAATTCAAAACAACAAAAAAACTTGAAATTTCAAAAATTATTTTCTTTTTTCAAAAAATCGATATTCGTTAAAGAGCCATAACAATGTATTTTGAAATTAAATAAATAATATTTTTTGGTTTAAATTATGCAACAAAAAATAAATAAATAAAATCAAAATTTTCAACGGGAAAAAATCAAAGCAAGAAAACCGTGCCCGTTTAACACTTCATTTCACCTTCTTGTCCATTATTGTTTAATCCGTGTGCACAAATTTTGGGCGATGATAATATTTTTTGAGCAACTCGTAAACATCCGCCAATAAGGAAACGCACAAAATGATCTCCAGCATAGGCGCCAATTGCGAACAAATGATCATGTTCAATTGATTGATAATCCAAAAATGTTGGCTTGAATCCATCGAATACTTGATCGAAATGTGATTCTCTTCCAATACAGACCGCAATTGTTGAATAATTGATTTCCAATCGCTCTTCCATTTCTCCTTTACAAATTTCCACACATTTCTCATCAATTCTCGTCACTTTTCCATCTAATATTCTCCTATATTTTTTATTTGTTTCTCTTCCAATCATTAATCGATAAATGTTTGTATATTCTGAATAATGTGTTGGCGACAACCTTGACATCATCACGTTTCTTAGTTGCTTCGCATTTCTTCGTATTACATGAATCACTTCACAACCTTTTTCAAGACAATTTCGAACACAATCAACTGATGATATTCCATCTCCTACAACTACTACTGGTAAGGATTCAGAAGTGCTTCTAAATATTTTCAATAATTCTTCTTCTTCTTTTTTTTTAATTAATTGTTAAAATCACTAACGGAATTTCCTCATCAATTATAAATTTATTTTCCTGTAATTCAATTCGATCTTTCAACGTTTTTGCATCATAAACAATTCTCTGTTCAAACTTTTCTTCACCGGGAACCTACAAAAATATTTCAATTTTTGCCTTCTTTCATCAATTTTGATTTTTACTTCTAATTTTTTCGGCGATGTTTTTCCACTTGCAATCACAATCGCATTTGATTTTATCATAAATAATCGATTTGTTGTTGTTAAAATTCCTTCAGTTATCCAATAATCATTCACTTTTTTGATTGATGTCACTTTGAAATTTGAATAAAATCGCTTTTTCAATCTCAGCTTTTCCACATATTTTTTCAAATATTTTGCAATTACAGCAGATGGCAATCTGAAATTTTTCATTTCCTTTTTTTTTTTGCTAATTTCAATATTAAAATTAACCTTTTAATTAAAGATTTCCCACCCAGCCATTGTTCAACTGAAAATCCTGGCATATCAAGCCAATCACTGAATGACACTGTCAACATATTCGGATCATATTTATTCCAACTTCCACCAATTTTTGTATCACTTATCACCATGTTTGGAACTTCTCGCGCTCGATTATAATCCCATTGTAAACAACTTTTGCCAACTCTACCAACATCGGCTCCTGGTCTTACCAACATATCATAAAGAACCGATATTGGACGTCCTGATTGACTGATTTCACTAAGGTTTGATGACCATGACAAATCCTAAAAAAAATAAAAACTTTGCCGATTTGTTCAATGATTCTTCTTGCAAAATCGAAATTGTATCAAATTAGTTTTTGATTCGACCAAATCAATTACAATTTTCGACAATTGACTTTGAAGTTTTCTTTTCAATTTTTGGCTACTTTTATTTTAATTTGATACGAAAATATTTATTGTTTGCAACTTGATTAAAATTTTTCAGATGTTTCGAATAATAAACCACGAAAAGTGATATTTTGTCATCATTTTTCAAAAAAATCTTTCTTTTTTTCTTTTTATTTGTCATCATTTTTTTACTCGAAAGATTAATCTTTAATGTTGAGCTCGGATCATTTAAACAAAATTCTTTTTTTTCGCTATTTTTTTCCATTCAAATTTCTGCAAAAGAGCCCGAGTGACCCACACTTTTATTGCTTGAAAATAGAACATTTTTTTGATAGGTTCAAAATGAGAATTTCTGCTGTGGCCTTTGCTCGACTGGCACCTCCTGGCACAAATAAAAACGAGAAAGAAATAAGCAACAAAAAAAAAGGAAATGGAAAAACTCTCAAAAAGTGTTCTTTGTTCTAACAATTTTTTGGATCTTTTTTCTTCTGTTTTCCCAAATTCTTACCTGATCTAAAAGCGAAAAATCTTGGAATTCTAGCAATTTTTCATGAACCGTCGGATTTTCGTGTGGATGGTTCGGATTGTAATAGGGATGCATTCCGGATAAGAAAGCGGAAAGTGCGATACCGGCAGGACCATTTCCTGGAAAAACAATTTTTTTAGTTGTTTGGTCACACAAAAACAAATAAAAAAACTTAAAAAAAGAATTTTTCTCTATTTAACTTGAACTTCTGTGTAAAAACCAAACTTGTATTTACACAACAAATTAGTTATCTCAAAGAAATAAACAACTTACAATCATGCTCACGTGTCGATGAAAAAAAAAAGAAAGAAGAAAAAGCAATTCTAGACTTTTCCGGTTATCTTAGAAACCAGCTTAACCGTCCCACTTTAACGCTTTTTTTTATTATCATTTTGTAAATAGAAAAGAACCGCAAAGACAAGAAGAATAAAAACCAACCAATAATGAGGACTTTTGTCTCAAATTTCGAGCAGCCTGTATACATAAGCTTCTGTTTCAATTTTTTGCTGAAAATTGCAATTTTAAAAATCAGGAAAAACTCACAAAACGAAACATTCCTGAAGGCGGAACAAATTGAGAACAAAACAAAATAAAAAACTCGAAATTCACGTGACATTTTTAATAAAATTTCAGCTTTTTAAGATCATTCAAACATTTTTAAAAGCGGTGAATTGTTGTTGGGAAATATTTTTACAAAAACCAAAAAAAAAATAATAAAAATTTCCAATTAAAATCAAGAAAAAGAATGAAAAATGATGAAATTGAGAAGAATTTTTTTGATTTTTGTGCGCAACGTCATTTTTGAAAAGAATGTATTCATTATCATAGGTGGGGTGGGGTGGGATCAGAAACTGATAAATGTGGTTGAAAATTTTCACATTTTTTCTATCGATAATATTTTTGATTTATTATTAATTAAAAACTATCAAAAAAGTAAAACCAACATGACTTTTTTAACGAAGAATAGAATAGTTCAGAACACTTATTTTCATTAAAAACTATCCTGTTTTAATCTGCATCTATAATATACTGTAATATTTATAATATACAAATAATAAATATTTTCTTAGTGTTTTAGTAAAACAAAATAATAAATAAATATTGACATTTTAAATTTCAAAAAGAAACAAGAAATATTCAAAAATTAGGCAAAAAAAACGCTAATTTTATTCCATCGAAAGAAAATCAGAGAACAATTTTAAACTTTTGAAAATTTGCCACAAACAACTGACGGGAGCAGAGAAGGGGGATTCCACATGTGTGTTTGAAGAAAAGATAAAAATAGCAAAAAGTTGTACGCGAAAAATTGTTAAAATGTAATTTTATTGAAAAAAAATATCCGTTTTTTTTTAAATTCAAGAAAAAGAAAGAACAAAACTCGTTTAAATTTTTGCACTGAAGAATTATATTTCAAACCAGTTTCTTCTTCTTCTTTTTCTTTTTGAATTTGCAAAAAATTCTTTTCTTTTTTCAACAAAACTAAAAAACAATTGCAGCTTTTCAAAAAAACCAAACAATATTTTCAATTAATAAAAAAAAAGGAGAAGAAAGAGCAGAGTTGTCATCATTGAATAAATAATAGAAGAAGCTTGTGAAAAAGAAAAAGAGAGATGGAGAAAAAAAGATATTTGCTACAAATAGAGACCGAGGCGATAAGAATCAGAAAACGACAGAAAAAAATCGGTTTGTGGTCATGATAATTCGAAAAAAAAACAATTTTGATAAATGATGAAATGTTGAAAAAAGTGCAGAAATCATGACATTTTTTATCAAAAAGTTATATTCGAGGACATTTTTTATTTAAAAAATTTGTTTTCTTTTTCTAGAAAAATATTGTTTTCTTAATAAATCACAACAAAAATTTAAAAAAAACTAATCAATAGTGAAAAGTGAAATTTCAAGAATTGTTTCCATTGACAATTTCGAGCAAAATAGTTTTCATTTTCCTTTTCAAACATCCAAAGAAAGAGCGAAAACGAAAAAAAAAGCCCAAGCAGCAGCAGCAGCAACAACAACAAAGAAATGAAAATACGCGGTTAGAGACGCAGAGAAAAGGAGCAGCGATTAAAAAGAAAAAGAAACAACAAAAAAAAAAAACAAAGATCCATAAACCGAAAGTTTCCATTTCTCATCTAACATTTTTCGAATTGAGTTCTTCTTTTTTTTTTGGTGGGTTTGAAATAAAAATCCTATTCATATAGCAAAAAAAATTACTGTAGTTGTCGACCAAAAGCTAAACAAAAGCCAAAAAGGTAAAAAATAGAAATGATGACAAAACATTTCTTTTTCTCATTTTCAAATACGAATTGTCATCATTTTTTTTTCTTAAAATAAAAAAAATAATCGAGTTCAAAATTTAATAAAGCAGCAATTCCCTCAATGTTTTTTACAGTAAAAACTAAAGTGTGATGTAATTAAAAATAATTCAAAGAAAATAAAAAATGGTTGAAATAATATCACATTTATCTTTTATTTGATTTAAGAAAAGTAATTTTAAAGCGATTTCAGCGCTTAATATCAAATTGAATTCAATCTCTTTTCATTTTCAGAATTATAAAGACATCACCAATTTATTTAACAAAAAAAAAAGTTTAACTTTTCACAATTGAAAACAAAAAAAAACTATTTTACATGAAATACCTCATTATGTATTGTTAAGAGATCTCCAAAAATATGGATTTGCTTGAAACCGTCTTGAAAATGAATTATACCACGATTGGAATGCGTTTACCGGAATATATTCCTGATTTCCTAAAATTAAAAGATAATTAATTATTGTTTGTTTTTGGAACTTTTTTGAAATCAAAAAAAAAACAGAAAACAAGATTTTTTATAAAGGAAATAAAATTAATAAACTAACCGCCATTTGGATTTTGTAGGCGAACAGAAAATGATTCGGTATGATTGATCAGATTTCGTATCATTTTATCCGCAAATTCTATTAGTGTCGACTATAAAAAATTGATTTATTGGTTTTTCATTTTTTGTCGATGTCACAAAAAATATTTATTTTCTTTTTTTCATTGGCTTGTCAGAAATAAAACAATTTTTCACCTGTTGACTAGCTTGTGTTCCTTCAGCTTCTTGTCGTCCTTCAATTGAACTCAAGTTTTCCACCATAATTCCAATCTGAAAAATCAAAAAGATCGTTGCACTTTTTATTATTTATGTCTCTAATTGTTTTTTGGTAGTAAACTCAATTATTTTTAAAAACATGTTTAAGGAAAGAAAAAGAAATGTAATACATCTTAATTTTAAGGACAATTAAAAAATAATTGAATTAAAATTAAGTTAGAATTTTATATATTTTAGTTTATTTACAAAATATTTCTTATAAAATTTTAGTCCGATAATTTGTGTTAAATATTTTTCGTGAAGATTTTGTTGTCTTTTTAAATCGAATTTTTGATTTTCTAATTAGATTTTGCAATTATAAATTGTACCTGTGCTGATCCACTTGCATATGTTTGCATTCCTCCACCAAATACATCGCTATGCCTTGCATCCGATTTATGAAGCTGAAATATTTTAATACAGAAATTTTAATTTAATATATTTACTTACCGTTGCAACTTTGAAAATTGCACTGGGTTTTTGATTACAAATGAATCCAAGATAATGCCAATTTAAATCTCCATTCGCCGAAAGCCATCGAATATAAACTAAAAAATTGTTTTTGAAAAAAGAAAAACCTGATAACATTGAAACCTGATCCGCCAAACCCATCAGGAAAAGCTTGTATTCCCGTCAAGAATACAACAACATGATTTATTGATTCGGCATCGATAATTTCACATGAAAATTCTGTTTCAGACACTGGTGAAACTTCAACTGGCTATAAATCATTTATTTTCATCAATTTTTTAGCTTTACTTTTAGCACACCGTTCGCCCTGCAACAATCACACCAAAAACTCCTGCCATCGAAACAACTGAGCCCCAAATTGATTTTTAAACTAAAGCCAACATCAAATTTGTAAAAGTCCAATCCTTTCCTTTTTATTTCAAGGCGAGATATGTTGGGATTACTGAACCAAATTTAAAGTATCTGTCAAATTCATTGCAGTAAGTAGATCCATAGTGTGTATACTTTATTGAGTCGCAAAGATCAAAACAAAATATTTCCAAGGTAAAATTCGCACTTTTTGGACAAAAATTAAGCATGAATAAATAATTAAAAAAAACAAGATAAAAATTTTCAAAAGAGAAGTTTTGATAGGATGTACAATTTTTGACGAGATAACGAATTGGAGAATCAATAGAGTGAGAACAAACTCTAAGACACGTTGAAATTTTCGGCTCGATATGAGCTTCACCGATTTAATAACGTCCACCTCCTTGAGCGTGAGCCCACTGTTGCGCACCAGACGGTGGACCACCCCAACCTCCACTTTGTTGAGGTCCACCCCATCCCCCTTGCTGTTGTCCTCCCCATCCGCCACCGCCGCCACCTCCGTTATGTTGCTGGCCGCCTCCCCAGCCACCGCCTGGTTGAGGACCACCCCATCCACCACCGCCACCACTTTGTGGCTGACCGCCCCAGCCTCCTTGACCACCCCAACCACTGGGTTGATAATCTGAAAACACAAGCGTAAAAAAAAAAGAAAAAAAATGCTTACCTCCATAACCACTACCACCTTGATGCCCTCCGCCACCTGGTCCACCCCATCCTCCAGTTGGTCCTCTTTGAACTGGTCCACCCCAACTTCCACCACTAGCATTTCCGTTGTAAGGTCCCCCTCGGACATTGTCTCGAGTACGTCCCATACGTCCTTCTCGATCTCGACCACTTTGTGCCTTAAAAAAAGTTTACATATAAATTAGAAAAACAATGCCTAACCTTGTTCATTTCATCCTTGCTTAATCCTTTTCTAACATCGCAGCGATGATTATTAATCATATGTGATTTCTGAAGAACGCATTGATCAACTGAATCGTGATCATCAAATGTGACAAAACCAAATCCACGTGGTTTTTGAGTTGTTTTATCAAGAATTATTTCAGTTTTAGTAACGTTTCCGTATTTTCCAAAATATTCCGAAAGCATGTCTTCGGTGTGATCCTCACGAACTCCGCTGACATATAATCGTTTCGTTGATACGTTCGATTCAGATCTGTTTTTGTCATCTCGTGGAACTGCCCTTTTTGGATCGACTGTTTTGCCATCAATTATATGTGGACGCCCTTTCATGCACTCATCAACCTGCAAAGAGAATGTTTAAAATATAGAAACTCCAACAAAAGCAACCTCAGCTTTTGACGAGAATGTTACGAATCCAAAACCACGGGATCTTTTGGTACTTGAATCGCGCATCACAATAATGTCTGTAATGTTTCCAAACTTTGAATAGAACTCCTTCATAACTTCGTCGGATGTGTTTGAAGTAAGCCCTCCAACGAAAATCTTGCGAAGATTTTCTGGCTCGAGAACAACGGTTCCATGATCTTCAGCCGCCCCATTTGTAGACTTAAAAATAAAGTTGAATTCAATTTTTCACATTAAAAAAAAACAAAAGACGCCCTAGACGTTGCAACCTAGTTCTAAATTAAGTTCCAGCTAAACAAACGTAACCTCAGTCTTGATTTCAGCTCCGTCAGACATTTCTAGGTTTACAAGTTGAATCGATCGGCCTAATGATTGCTAATTCTGTTAGCTTATTTGATAATCTTAGAGATAGGCTAGTTTTTTGTCGACTACCTATCGATAACTATTTATCACGATGATAAACTCCTGATGTACACTGAAATTTCACACGGATTATGATTATCTGACGCTATTTTCTATTCATTATTGAAAGTAGCAATAGTCACTAATTAGTTGAACAATTAAACTTCCTACCAAGAGGAACGTATTCGCAAGTTAACTAATTTAGTTATTCTTAATAGTCATTTAACATCACTTCGCACATCACAAGACAATACAACTTTTTCAAGTTTATGATGGAAAGTGTGAAATCAAATATCTAGAAGTAAGATAGTTTTGAAAAACTCTAAAGTCCTTCATCATTTTAATATAAACTAATTTTTTTGAATAAAAAGCTATTTTAAGTTAACTTTTATTTAAGATTATAAATCATAATTCAAATAAAATTGATAATCACATAACACGTGTAAAACCATGCTAAAAACCTACCGTTTTTTAAATTAAAAACTTTTCGATTAAAAAAGAAAAAAAAAGAAAAAAGAAATTGACGCGCACGCGGCGCGTTCACATAACGCGTATAACTGATTCGTTGCGAGACTCACGAGGACACAATTATAATGTTTCTTGTTTCTACGTAAACCTACAGACTATAAAAAAAAAGAAAGATGAATGGGATATAGCAATTGTATCCTTTAAGAAGTAATTTTCACTGAAAATTTTAAATAATGAATAAAAAAAATTTAAAAAAAAACTAATTTAATATTAAAATTCATTAAAAATTATTTTTTTAATAAAAATGCATGTACTGTAATTAAGATAACTTTTAAAGCTTTGATTTTAAATGCATTTTTTGTTTCAATTTTCAATCCCAATAAATTATTCGATAATAACAATACAAATGTCGATCATATTTTCTTTTTCATTATTGATCAAGGTAAAAATCATTCTTCAAACGCAAAAAATTTTACGAAAACTGTGAGATGAAAGAAAAACTTGAAAATCAACTCTAGAAATCGAAACGCACCTACGAATCATTCAAAATATAATTGCAATTCATGAGACGACAAAGAAAAGCCCGTTCGGATCGGATAAGCTCGCTGGGTGGGGCGGCTAACGGACGAAGACAGTGATGATGGGTGATGGGGGTATAAAATCGAATCGAAATCGATGATTTGACGATAGGGTTTGTCTTCTAACATGGATATTGATACTAAGATCAAAGCTTATCGCTTTGTTGCCTATTCGGCTGTTGTTTTCTCTGTAATTGCCGTACTTTCGGTTAGTTTTTATTAATTTTTTTAATTATTTTAATAAATTTATTAAATTTATTTTTAAATTTAGGTCTGCATTACTTTACCAGTTGTTTACAACTATGTTCATTCCGTTCGTCGTCAATTACACAGTGAAGCTTTAAGCTGCAAGGGAAACATGAAAGATGTCTGGGCTAATGTTCATCACCTTCGTGCTGATGCTTCATCCAATCGTACCGCTCGTGCTGTTCGTTTCGGACGTGACAACAATGCTGGAGGACCAAACTTTGATAGTGGATGTGAGGGTTGCTGTCAACCAGGAGCACAAGGAGCACCAGGAGCACCAGGAAAGCCAGGACGTCCAGGAAAGCCGGGAGCGCCAGGCTTCCCAGGAAACCCAGGAAAGGCCCCACAAAAGCCGTGCGAAGAAATCACGCCACCACCATGCAAACCATGTCCACAAGGACCACCAGGAGCTCCAGGAGCACCAGGAGAACAAGGAGATAAGGGAGAATCAGGACAACCAGGACAACCGGGACAAGACGCTGCTCCAGGAGAGCAAGGACCAAAGGGACCAAACGGAGCCCCAGGAAAACCAGGAGCACCAGGAGCACCAGGAGAAGAAGGATTGCCAGCCGTTTGCGAGCCAGTTCAAAAGGGAGAACCAGGACCAACAGGAGAAGCTGGACCACAAGGTCCAGTCGGACCATCCGGACAACCAGGACCAGACGGAGCTCCAGGAGCGCCAGGTGCCAAAGGATCACCAGGACCAGACGGAAATCCAGGAGCCGACGGAAACCCAGGACAACCAGGACCAGTTGGACCACCAGGAACACCAGGAGAGCGCGGAATTTGTCCAAAATATTGCGCAATCGATGGAGGAATCTTCTTCGAAGATGGAACCCGCCGCTAATTTTCCAATTTTTAATTTATTCCGAAATTTCTATTACAATAAACTCACTTTTTCAACAAAAAAAAAATTCAGAAAAAAAGAAAAAATTTTTTATTTTAATCAAATCGATAAACATCAATTTTGTATTCATGAAGTCCGACGGGTAATTCAAGACAAATTGTAAAAATTTTGCTGAAATTCCAAGCAAAAATTGTATTTTTTTAAATCAAAAAAAAAAACCCACCGATTTTTAACACTTCGCTTCATTGGTAAATTCATCTTCCAGCCAAAAAATGATCCAGTAATTGTGACATTATCAATATTCTCTGGTTGATTATCAGTCCATCGAAACATGACGCGAGCTTGTCCGTCGCTCACCAAAACATTGCCAATTGATTTGTCGTCTTCATCAGCAAATAAAAAATTGTCCTCAATTAAAATATCGACGTCTTCCAGCTTTTGGGGTTCGATTATTTGTCTTGCAGTGTGAGAAAGATGATCTTCAATTAAACATGTTACACTGTCTTCTTCCATTAATTCTTCCTTCATTGAATTTGTAAAAAACGATGACGTCATTGCCTACAACGAATTCTCTTTTTTTACAACAAAATTTTTTGTTTTACATCTGACATTGATGCCATAACAGATTCAACTTCATCTTCAGTTCTATCGCTATTCTCCATGACTCCTTCAATTATCTTAAAAAATGTATTTTTTTAAATTTTTCTTGAATTAAAAAAAATATTTTGAAACTTTTCGAAGTTCGTCCATTATCAAATTTGACATTTTATCATTCCCAACTTCAGCCTTTAAAAAATTAATTTTTTTTTTAAATTTTTAATTATTTTAAACCATTTCATGATTCTTCAACAAATTTTTAAAGTCAAACGTATTCAGAATTTCCGACATTTCTGCTCCAGTATCAGCTCTTTTCGTTTCTTCCATTGTTGCTGTTGTTGTCGATTTGATTGATTCTTTCGCGACACCAGTCAGTTCAAATGATTTTTTTGCTGTTGGCGCTGCTGATGTTGCCAATTGTTGTGGTGGTGGTGGTGGTGGTGGTGGTGGTGGTGGTGGTTGAGGATGAGGTGATGATCGAAGTGGTAGAGCCTCCATAATTATATTCGATGATCGGGTTTCATCCGAAACTTTACGCTTCACATGATTCACTAAGGTGTCCAACAAATCATTTGATGGACTGCTTTGCTGAAAATTTTTTTTTTTGAAATTTCAAATTAAAAAAAAAATTTTTTCCTCCAAAAAAAAAAAAAAATTTTAGACCCAAATTTTTTCCGCCCTGCCCCGGCCCCCCTATATACCAAATTGTTTCCAGGAGAAGAAGGTCGAATAAAAACACAATTGACTGGTTCATTCATTTTCACTTTTGGTCGAGAAATCTTTTTGAAAAAAATCAAATTGTTTTTTTGTAAATTTTTTTAAAAATTACAATAATTTTTTCCGATTTTTCCGATAATTTGGAATCATTGTTTGGTTTTGCTTCAGCCTTTGAAGTTTCTTCAGTTTTTTTTATCACCGTATAAGATGCTTTCAAAAAGGATGGTGACGGCGATAATTTTCTTGGTGTTGATACTGTGCTCTACCGTAATTGATTTTTAAAAATTCGAGTTCAACAAAATCTCACTTGTGGTTCAGTTAAAGAATTTTGAATAAAAGTCCGAATACATCGAATAAAATAATCCAAAATATAATAAATAAATGTAACAAGTATTAAAACTCCAACAAATCTGAAATTTTTCTTAAAAATGATTAAAATAAGAAACAAAAAACGGTTTACATTCCAATTTTCGAGTACCACGTGTCAGATTCTGGAGAAACATGAATAATAATAAAAGGGGATTCAACAAAATGAAACATTTCTTGAATTCTAAAATTTATTCTTTTTTCTCATTTTTCAACTTTTTTTCAATTTCAACCTTTTCCCTATTGGTTTCTTCTCATATTTACAACCAAGAATCCATTGGATAAATTTTTTGAAATCGGTTACAATTGACTGATAAACACCTACACAGATTATTTATTTTTTTTTGTTGGGAAATTATTATTTAATAAATTCAAATATTTCAAAATTTACTAACCACTCATTTTGAATGAATAAAAAAACCCAGAATGAAAGAATAAATGAAACAAATAATAAAATAATAAAAACGATTATAATCGAACGTTTTTGACCCGTCATATATTTTTTAAATACATAAAAAACTAAAATTAAAATGGAAAAATAACAAATTTTGAGCAATTTTTAGGTACATAAATATCTAAATAAGAACATTTTTACATTAAAATCTATTAACATTTTTTAATTATAATTTTTGTGCCACTGTATCATTTGAAAGGGAATCATTGATAAAGCATTACTGCTTGTAAGTTCATTGGCTTCTACAAATGTGTAGTTCTGGAATTAATGTTTTTTTTTTAATGCAAAAAATTTTTAAAGAAACCAACTTGTCTGGCTAATAATCGACCATCTGAATGTTTTAGGGTTAATGATTCCAAACTTCGCATTGGGGTGAAATCTCGATTCTTAAAATAATTAAAATTAAAATAAATAGTTTTTTAAACTTAAATTACTTCTCCGATTCCAACCGCAAGAACGCTCATTGGATGACTAGAAGCATCAACTAATGCGTCAACTGTGTTTTTCATTTTTGTCGAATTTGCTGGTCCACCATCTGACATTATCACTAAAACAAAGTAAATGCCTAAGCGACGACGAGTTTCTGCTTTGGCAAATTTTGAAACATAATAAATGACTTCCGAAAAGTCAGTTGGTGCGTATGGTTGAACAGAGAAAATTGTTTTACGATATGATTCAAGAAGTTGGTGAAGACCATTAACGTGATGATCTACTGTTGATCCATTCTGAAAAAAACTTTTTTCTAACATTTTATTTTTAAAAATCTTACGATAAAAAAACAATGTGAAATCTCTTGTCCAGCACCATTTGAACTGCTCACCATTGCGCCAAATCCTAATGCTCCAATTGAGGAAGATGACAGATACCCCATAAATGGAGGAGTCACATCAAGAATTGTTTTTACATATTCACTTTTTTTGTGTGGGTGAATATGATGAAGAGAATTTTCAAGAACAGGATTTCCATTTGAAGCTGTGAAATCAATCGCTTCTGTTAAATGAATATTTGTTCTATAAAATGTTTTATGAATTTCAAAAAAAAGCCTCCTCTTCATTGTTTTTTCTTACTTATTTTTTAAAATTTCAAAAAAAGTTGGGCCTGTTTCCAGTTGAAGTCTTGTTAATTCAACACTGGTTTTTGGATCGATTCGTTTTCCTGTATTATCCAGAAGCTATAAAAAATGTCTTTCTTTAATGAATTTTAAAAAATGTTACCATATAAGAATTGAAAGCTCCAGTTCCTCTTTGCAATTGAGTTAAAGTTGTTGAACAGTACCCTGAAACAACGGGTTTTTTATTAAATGTAATTTTTGCTAATTCTTTACCAATTGCTTGATCTGGATGATTTCCAACGTGATTATAACAAAAAAAATGAATTGATGAATCGTTATAAAAGTTTAAAATAAATAATGGAATGCAAAATTCTGCCCACAATGGATTTTTCGTTTCCTAAAATTATTTAAACATTTTTTTTAAAATACAAAGCAAAATTTACCTTTACTAGTTCACTTTTATGCAATAAAATAGTTCTATGATTTTTAGTAATTGAAAGTGTGAAATAAAATGATTGGGTTAGTCCATCGAGCGGATAAATATTGTTTCCATAAAATTGTAGTCTTAAATATTGAGAATAATATTCTGGGACAATAATATTTATTTCAAGATTTGATAGGTTTTGATGAATTGTATTTGAAATCGGCACCAGTAATCGTCCTCCATTTGCTATAACAAGAGAAAGATCAAATTCTGATTGTCCATATATTCCCATTGCTTGGTTTACAGTAGAGTTTAAAGCAGAACTAAAATTTAACTTTTTAATTAAGTGAATTATTTAATAAACTGCTTACAATTTAACTAGAAACCTTTGAAGTTTTTCAAATTGAAATTTTACAGACAATTTTTCCGCAAAATCAAAATTTGTTTGATGATAAATCGTCTCAGTTTGATAAAGCTGAAAATTTTGAATGGATTTGAATTTTTATTTTTAAAAATACTTCTTCATTTTCACTATTGTTAATCATATCATTATTTTTACTGTAGACAGTTGCCTGTAATCCATCACATCCATTATAGAATTTAGCATTTCTGTTTTTAAAAAAATGAAAGTTAAAAAAGTAAGTGTTTAATTACCTCACTCCAAAATTTAATTGAATTTCAAAAAACGCCATATTATTTGGCGACAAAAGAAGCATAAATAAAGTTTATTTGTTTGGCCGATTCGGATTGTGAATAAATGTATATAATAATATAAAATTAATTCTAAAAAATTTGATATGAGCATACTTAATAAAAGATTAAAAAATATAAAGATTTTCCATAAAATTTACAATACTATCGATAAAACGCAAGAAATAGTTCATAATTTTTCAAAACTTAGCTGTGCTTTGAAAGTTTACTGAAAGTTAAAGCATTTTTTTCCTTTACTTTTTTTTAATACTTAAAAGTTTTAGGCAACAAACCTATTTTAAACTAATTTTAATCTTGTAAACAATAAGACTTCATTTCTTTTGTCGAAGAAAAGTTCATTCTTATTCCATAGTGTTTGCGTACTTTGTAGGCGGGTCGCGTTTTACGCAAAACTCGCACAGTTCCGTTTTCGAATTTGCGAATCCAAGCTCGAACTAATTTTTTTTCAACTCCCTAAATTTTTAAAATTCGAATTTTGTTATTTTTATCAATTTTAATTATAATTTTCAGGCATTTTTTGCCTTCGAATTTTAAACTTCTCAAAAATCTAATTTTTTTTAAAAACAATCAATTGAAATCGTCCTTTGAATTAAAGAAAATGGCTCGTGGACAACAAAAAATTCAATCGCAACAAAAAAATCAGAAAAAAGCTGATGCTGCCAGAAAAGCTGGAATTGATCAAAAAGCTGCTGCCCTGAAAGCGTTGAATCATAAATGTACTGTTTGTTTGGCAATGATGCCAGATCCAAAAACATACAAGCAACATTTTGAAAACAAGTGAGCAATTTTTAGTAAATAAAAACTAATAATTATTTTCAGGCATCCAAAAAATCCACTTCCAGCAGAACTAGCCGAGGTTCAAGCATGAAAAATAATATATTTTATTCCTTGTTTCATTTATTTTTTTATCATTTATTGAGTTTTCTGTTATGACAATGACAAAATCAAAGTCAGCTAGAATCCATCTCATGTCCTTCATTTCACTCTGCTTTGCGATATAGCTTTCTGTTTTTAGATAAACTATCAATTGGATTAAACAGAATTATTTAAAAAAAAAGGATTTTTTAATCCTGTAAAATATTTAAATTTAAATTGTTTTTTTTTTAAATTAATCATTTTAGAAGAAAAAATGATTTTAACTAATGTTACTGCACCAAATGAAGGAGTTAGATTGATTCAATCTTCGGTTCAAGCTTATCTAGATCAACAGTCTCTTGGAAACGGAACACTATACGTTTCTGAAAGGTTATTTTGTAAAATCTATGAAAGTGTTATTTATATTTCCATTTTAAAAATAAATTTGACTTATTCGCATCTAAAATTTTTTTTCAGCACATTGACATGGGTTGATACATCGGACTCGAGAGGATTTTCACTAACATACCCATCAATTGTTCTTCATGCAATTTCAACCGATTTGAGTGTTTTTGCACAAGAACACATTTATGTTCTTGTAGATGGGGAAAGAAGTGGTAAAATTAAAAACCTTTTAAAATGAAACATTATTTTGCCAAAAAATAAAAAAAAATTTCGCGAAAATTTTGTAGAAAGACGACAAAGGCGTGCGCCAGCGTTTTTGATAACTGAGGAAGAAGCTCAACATCATGAAGGTTGGTGCACGGCGTCCAAATAATTACATAAAATCGATATGAAAATTAATTCTCGCACATTTATTAAAATTTTTTTAGATCTTCAAATTGGAGATAGCGAGTTAAATAATGAAGGAGATAGTGAAGATGATGACAGTGAATCTGAAAAAAATATTGAAATTCGTTTCGTTCCTGACGACAAAAATTCTTGTAAGAACTTGTACCTGTGTGTATCAAAATGTAAATATTATTTGTAGTGTCTCAAATTTATCATGAAATTGCTGTTTGTCAAGAATTGAATCCAGAAGAAGATGAAAGTTTTTCCGGTAATTATTGTGTAGAGTTCTGTTTTTAAAGACAATTTTCAGAAGACGAAAATATGGAAGACAATGGTAACGAAAATCAACAACTATGGTATACTGCTGAAAATGTAAAAAGAAGGTTTTTTAAATTAAAAATTTTAAAAAAATTTAGATGGAAAGTTTTGAACTGAATGAAGAAGGCCGTGCTAATTTACAACGGCTTTTCGGTGAAAGACAACAGAATGGAAGTGGAGATCATCAAGATGAAGAAATGGAATAAATAATATCAATATTACTTCAAACAAATTTTCTCGATGATCTGTTTTCGCCGGTTTTAATTTCTCATTTTTTGCAAATTATTTATTTAATTTTGTTAAATTTTAATTGTATACTATTCCATTTAAACGACAATAAATTGTGTTGTGCAGTAAGGCATTATAATGTTAATTTTTTATGGTTTGTCCATGTGTGTTATATTGATTTTTTGAATTAAATATTCTTAAATTAAAAACAAATTTAGTTTGATGTTGAAAAATTGTGGTTTCCTTGCAAAAAGATTCGCATCATCTTCAGATTCTCCAAGGTAATTCTTGTGTGAAAAACTATGAATACTTCATTTTTTCAGGAAATTGGTACTATCAGCAAACGGATTCATTGCTGCTTGGCACCCACAACAAGAATTTCCATTTGAACATTCTAAAAAAATTGATTTAGAGGAATTGAAGAAAAAAGAAGTGAGCTGCTAAATATTTTGAAAAAACCATTTTTTTAAATATTTCAGTCGACCAGACTATCTGCAGCGGTAAAAGAAGCCTCAGTGCCACGGGAACCTGTTAACGCTGAATTAAAAGATATTTTTTATACGACAAAACACGAGTGGTATTCTAGGTAAAAAATATTTTCGAGCAATAAAAAAGCAGAAAAAAAACATTTTTCAGAACCAGAGAAGAACGTCTTCGACACGTGTCTGCTCCGATACCACGAAGAAAATAATAATCTTCTTTTTCTTTTTTTGAAAAAAATGCGAATATCATGGAAATTATTTAAAAAATCTAGTGTAAATCTTGTAAATTTGGGCACAATTTCATATGAAGAAGGACTACGACAACAATCAAAGTTTATTAATATTGTAAAACAAAATAAAAACAAACAGGATTCTTTGTAGGGTATTTTTAATTGTAAAAATTGTTCAATAAAATTTTTATAGAAATTTTGTGTTAGCGCTTGAACATAAACCAGTGTATACAATCGGGATTCGAACCAAAGGATATGGGAAAAATGAAGAAGAAAGATTGAAAAAATTAGGTGCCGATTTTTGTAGGTTCGAATTTGTTTTTGTAATTTTTAGACTTCTCAGAAACAATAAAATCAATGTTTGATTGTTTTTGAAAAGAAATCAAAAAATTTTTTAAACTATTTTCAAATTAATCGAAAATTATAGAACATCTCGTGGTGGATTGATAACTTTTCATGGTCCTGGGCAATTAGTTTTATATCCAATTTGTGATGTCCGTCGAATTTCAACAAAACCGCTCGGTGTTCGAATTTTTGTAGAAAAGTTAGAACAGGTTAATTTTGTTTATATTAATTATAGACTTTGAAGCCGATTTATATTTAGACTATAATCGATTGTGCAACTGATGGTTTTGGTATCAAAAATGTTGGTCGAACTCAAAACACTGGGGTTTGGGTAGAAAATAATCGAAAATTAGCTGCAATTGGTATTGCCATATCAAATGGAATATCTTATCATGGCCTGGCAATCAATTGCAACACTGATTTAAGTTGGTTTGATAATGTAAGTTCTTTTAATTTATTTATTTAAAAAAAAAAAATTTTAAGAACTGGTTTTTACATCACTTTTTGTTATTTTATTTTTATTTTCAAACAAATCTTATCAAATATTTCTCAAAATATAAACATAATAAAATTTAATGTGAATCTATTATTTTTTAGATTGTTGGATGTGGAATAGAAGGCGTCGAAACAACATCGCTCACAAAAGAAATTGGTAGAAATATCGAAGTTAATGAAGTTCGTCCCATTATTATTGATTCATTTGTTAAAAATTTTGATTGTTTGTTAGAAGACGAAATAGATAAATCTAGATTTTAGTTTTATTTTATAATTTAAAAAGTAGTTATATTTTATTTATTTTATTACGATTTGTTCGCTGTTTTATTTGAATTATGAAATTGTGCCTTAAAAATACATACAAGTCTTTATACAAAATTATCTACAAATGTTTTCTTTTTGAGCAAAAAGATTTAGCGAACAAAAATCATATAAAGAACTGGAGTAAGAATGGCAGCATACGAATATGATGGAGCGGAATTTGTTTTGAGAAGTCCGACAACTGATTGAAGACCACCTTTGTTGAAAATGTCAGACACCAAATTTTGCCATGTTGATTTGTTCTGCTCGAACTTTTCTTGTCCTTGTTCAGTGACCTTCAAAAAAAGAAAGATGTCATTCGTTGAATATAAACAGGTTTTCAAAAGTAAACAATAAAACAACAATCAATTCTAAATTGTCGTTTGATTAAAAAGATTGGTTTCACAACGATTAGGTATACGGTAACACTATACAAAACTATTTTTTTTCTAGTTTTTGGTAAATAAAAATATCTGTTTTTCATTGGTTGTAGGACTTTTTCTCAAGAACAGTAATAAAATTCGTTCAGTTGAAGTGCAAATAAATAATTAAAAAGAAAAAAAAAACGAGTTTTTTCAATGAAAACATGATGGACTCCATTAAGTTTGCTTTTTTCATTGAATTTTTGTTGTTTCTTATAATTTCATCAACAAAAACATGTGCTTCTTCTATGTATTTATTTTAAAAAATATGCGTTCACTTGCGCTGCGTGCGCGTAGCGGTTTAGGCACTTTAAATTGTTCAAAAGTTGCTTACAACGAATTCAAAATTTCTAGTTGAACAAACTTTAAGTTTTCCCCAAGTTTTCTAAAAAGAAAAAGATTTGTTTCGAAATAAAAATCCATAAAAAGCGGAAGGAAAAAAATTCGAGTTTTTTCTGATGGTGAAACACTCATTTTTTCTTCTACCGGAAAACACCCGACTAAATTGGCTAAAAAAAGTGCTCTGCACCAATTTGACATTCAAACTTTTCCATTTTTCTCTCTTTCTCTCTCTCTCTCTCTCTCTCTCTTTTTCTTCTCTTAAATCGATCAACAATCCAGTTTCCTTCTTTCGACTATTATTTTCATTTTTGTCGTTCGTTTTTACTCGCTTTTTTGACAAAATAAGAAAGGAAAAAAATAAAACTGGTTTTGAAAATAAATCAAATGGTTGTTGAAAAGTTTGACGAAGTGGAAGGTCGTATTTTTGTTTGTGCTGTTAAACTTACATCAGCTTGGAAGTTTGTGATTTTATTAAGAAATCCGTCAACATTTTTCAAAGTTTCTTTTTGAGCATCATTCGCCAATGGCTCAAGGAATTTCATTTTGTCTTTGACACCAATCAATAATTCTTTGACACGTTCAATATTGGTTTCAAGTCCCTTCAAATTCAATTTATTTCTCCATTTTTTCAAATAAATTTACCTTGAAATCTGATGCGAATAAATCGTTCACACCTTTAAATGATTTCGTGAAAAAGTTTCCAGTGTCTGCCGAAATTCCTGAATTTTTCCTTTCTTTTTTTAAATTTAAAAAATAATTCAATTTACCATTCATTCCATCAAGAATTCCAGCATTTACAGCCAAAACAGCAGCGAATACAAAAACCGCAACCTTTGCCAACATTTTCTTCTTCTGAATGTACCCAAAGTCGAATTTTCTTCTTTTCTTCTTCTTCTTCTTCCATTTTTCATTATTTCTCTGTTTCTCTTCTTCTCCTCTCCGTCTCTTATAATTAGTGTGGGCGTAACATTGAAAACGAAGCTCCGCCCTCCCCTATGCCAACTTTTATTCACGATTTTTGAGAGGCCTTGCGGCAATTTGATAGTTTTTCAGGTTGGTTGACACAAAATAACAAAAAAAAATGTGTTTTTTTTTCGCGAAGGAAGAGAAAATAAAAAGAACCAAAACATTTGTTTTTTGTGCAAAAAACTTTTTTTATTTCATTTGAAAAAAAAAGATGAAAAGTTGGGAAGTTAAATTTTCGAAAATATCGATTTGAAATTTCAAAAAAAAAACCAGATTTTTTGAAAAATTAAATTTACAGTTGTTGAAGAAATAAAAATGGGGACATTTTAAATAAAACTATAGTGGTAAAACCATTTATAAAAAATTTATCGAGCTTTATAGGCCAACGTTTTCTGAGCAGAGAGAGAGAGAGAGAGAGAGAGAGAGAGAGAGATTAAGCCAAGTTTTATATGGAAAAAGTACAAGGAGTTTCTGAAAATTAGAAAGTACGCTCTATTGATACATCTGAATAATATTTTTAAAAACTATTAATTCGGTGATTATTATTGCTTCAATTAAATCCAACAGATCGTAGCAGAACCGGCATTTTTCACCGATGGAGATAACAAAACCTGCTTTACAAAAGTGAGCAAATGAATTATGAGCTCAAGAATGAGGTGTCAATTAGTTTCTTGAATAAGAAATGACAAAAACATTATTTTCAATTTATTAGAAAGAAAGTACGCTCTATTGATATATTTGATAATTTTTATTTAAAAAATTAAATATTTACAGCAAAAAAAAGAGGGAAAAACATAATTTGCCCGCAAAAGTGGGTTTTGAAAGTTTTGAAGGGTTGAACAAAGAAAAAATGAGTAAAAAAAAAGGGGGAAGAAGGAGGGGGCGAAACAAGGGTTTTTTAATGAAAAATTGTTAAAAAATGTGGGGAAAAAAGTAAAATAATTGACCCGATAAATGTAGATAGAAATGATCGATGGATCGATTATTGATTATTGATTATAATGTAGATCATTCGGATTTGTTGCGCGACCTCGAATTTTCTAGTTTTTTATTGAACGATGAGTATTTTCGTCTGAAACAAAACATCGGAATAAAAACGAGGACAAGGAAAGACCCCAGAAGGATTTAAGCAAAAAAAAAAAAAACTTTAAGAAAATATTTTTAAAAAACAAAATATTAAAAAATATTTGAAATGTTAGAACAATTAAATAAAGAAATTATTAATAAAAATAAACAAAAATTAATCAATTCATGCTTGATCAGTGGAATTTCGGAGAACTTACTCAATTTTTCGAACACCTTTTGGCGAGTCAAACATTGCTGTTAGCTTTTTAACCGGCAATTGTTTCTCGGCGTGCATACCATCAACTGGATCCCAATGTAATGATTCAACAGATCCAGCTTCTTCCTCATCTTCATCTTCATCAGCTATCACTTCGCTTTCTTCTACATCCTGCCAATTCATTTTTTTTTCTGGAATTTAAATGAGGAGAAAACGAAGAAAAAAGAAACCTTCCAATCGCTCATAACCGGATGCTCTAAACTGTTTCTTTTGGGTTTCGATTTTGAAGCAAAAGCTCGTCTCAATCGTTTTTTAGCTGACGACATTTTCGACGGTGATTTTCGCTCTTCTAAATCCTCAGTTTGAACACATTTTTGTTCAATAATCGGATGAGGAGTTTGAATTCGAATATTTTTCGTTTCAATTTCAGTCGACGTTTCAGCTTCAATCATATCAATATAAGTTTGAAGCTCTTCATCCTTGATTTGAATTTGTTCGGTTTGACTGTCAGTTGTCTGTAATTCTCTTTGGATTATTTTAAAAATCGCTGAAAATACATTTAAGCATAATTGAAGAGTATTCGATTCTTCATCTTTTAATTCTGGATTTGTTGTCTGCGTTTCTGAAATGGAATTCTGAACTGTTTCAGTCTGAGTTTCAACTTCCATCTGAAAATCAATTGTTTTTCTTGAATTTTTTGGAAAAATTCTAAAATCGATTCAAACATTTTCAACATGTTTTTCTTCAACGTCAGTTTGTGTTGTCAAATCGTCGTATTGTTTCTCCTCAGTTTGAAATCCTTTTTCTTCTCTGCAATTATTCTGTTGAAGGAGAATCGAAAAGAAGCATGAAAATGCTGAAAATATTACTGCTGAAGAACATCCGTTTGTGTATTTGCGTCGTGTGCAAGAAAAAGTGAAGCCGACTCAGCCGCTGCTTCTTCAATTTCAATTTGTTTCTGAACAAGATCTTCGAGAATTTTTGATGGAGCTTCTCCATCGTTTTTCTCGTCAATTTGGAACAGTTTTGGCATTCCTAAATTATTGATTTTTTTTAATCGATTGATTTCAATATCAAAATACCCGTTTTTTCATCCAAATCCGTTAAAATTGTGGGAATTTCAATTCCGCTATTTTTTGCCTTCACTTCAACTTTTTCCATTGCCATTTTCTTTTTTTCTTTGCTGAATTTTTGTTGATTTCCAATTTTAAAAAAAAAGCTGAAGGGGAAAAGCTGAAACCTGAGCAGCGGCATTAAAAGTTTTGCCGTTCGATTATTTCCCCACATTCTCATCATTCCAACTGATGCGCCCATTTGATCGCCATCAGCCGCCAATTTTGCTTGATATTCAACAATCAGCTTCATCATTAAATTGACATAAAAATCTTCGAGAGCAACTTGGATCACATTGATCGTCATGCTGACCAATGAGAGGCCAACAATTACAAAGACAAAGCAAAGAACCATCATGCTGAAAGAGAGGGAAACCAACGATAGAATGAATTTGTGTTGAATTTGAAACAAACTCTCGACGCGTCACTGATAAATCTCCCAATCCGATGGTTGACAGTGAAATGAACATGAAATAACAACTTTCAGCGTACGTCCACTCATCCTCCCACAACTTGAACAATGCCGAACAGAAGAAAATCCAGCCGATTGTGATGCCCAGCGCCACCTTGACACTCATTCTTGGCGTTGATCGCTCCTCTTCATCTTCGATGTTCTCAATGTCGGACTCGTTTCGAATGCTTCCTGCTTCTGATGCCAATGAGCTGACTTCATTGTTTTGCGTTTCGCCAGCCTCAATTGTTATAAGCTGAAATTCGTGCGCACTATTTTTTGACCAAAAAAAGTGCTTTTTAACTGACCTCGTCAATTTTTGGCATTGCCACACTTGGCCCGCTTCCAATTCGAAAAGCTCCCAAATACACTTTGAAGTCTTCAATTTCCTTGACACATCCATTTATATTATTATAAAGAAATTTCCCCAGATCATTCAACGTGATTAACATAAAAGGAATGCCAACACATGAATAAATTACTGTAGCAATTCTTCCAGATGTTGTTAGGCATGCGATATCTCCATAGCCTGAGGAATTTTCAGAATTTTTTTTGTCAAAAACTGGAAATAATCGATTAGTTTACCGATGGTTGTGAACAATGTTCCAGCAAAATACATGGCCGATGCAAACGTCCATTGTGACTCGTTTTTGACGGAAAAATCGAGCTTTTGCTCGTAATTATCGATAGCTTCTTCAAGTGCTTTTTTACGATAAGATCTTCGACGAGCAGCTGTATCTTGAACAATTTCCTCCATTCGAAGAAGCAAAAGTCGTCGTTCACGTCTGGAACATTTAAAAAATTTGTTTTTTAAATAGAAAAAGCTTCAATCATCATTTTTACTTGTATTTATAATCCTCTTCTGTTGCTACATCTTCTGCTGCTCCACTTTCAAGAAAATAAAATATAAATGCTCCAATTAACATGTAAAACATTATAAAAATAAGAGGAAGTAAATACTGGAAAAAAATTAATTTTAAAACAAAAAGTTGGAAAAAAAAACCTTAAAATGATATTTTTTATATAATTTATGGAATCGTTGTCCCCAGGTGATCTCAACTTCCTCTTCCTCAGTTTTTTCATGTGTTCGACCCTGGAATATGATTTCAATCATTATTTTAAAGGCACGGAATTTCAAAATGTTAAAAAACAATAAAAATGGTTGAATGGGTTAAAGAAAAAATCAAAGGAAAAAGTGTCAAATTTAATTATTTTTTATTTTTAAATTAATAAAAAAAGTTAAAATTTAACCTTTTTGAATTCTAGATATTGTGATGCTCTGTATAGATCGCTCGACAATTTTTTCTTGAAATACAAAAAAAAATCAATAAATAATGTGTTTTGGAATAAAAATCACAAAAAAAATTCAAACTTAAAAGGAAAAGGAAAAGAAAATGAAAACTCGAACCTGCCGAACTCTTTCTGCTTGTGATGATGTTGTTCCAGAAGCTTGTGAAACACGTCTTCGTTCTGCGGCCAGCTGAATATTTAAAAAAAAAAAGACGAGATCTTCTCTCCCTTGAACTTTGAATTTAAATTCTCACTTGTTGTGATCCAATTCGTAATCCTCGATTATTATTGCTTCGATTAAATCCAACGGATCGAAGAAGGACCGGCATTTTTCACCGAAGGAGATAACAAAATCTGCTTTAAAAACAAGAACAAAAGTGAGCAAATGAATTATGAGCTCAAGAATGAGGTGTCAATTAGTTTCTTGAACAAGAAATGACAAAAACATTATTTTCAATGATTTATGGATTTTCGTTAAAGCTTTTTTTGCTTCTGCTTCTTTTTAAAAAAAGCTTCTGCTTCTGCTTATCGAAGTCTTGTTTTTTTTTTGTTGAAAAATTTCAGAAAAGAAAAATTTTTTAAAGAAAAATTCGAATTTTTTTAAACGGAAATCAAAAAGCTTTCAAATGATAAAAAGTGAAATGAGAATAAATGATGTTGAAACGATTAGTTGGTTCTTCGATTAGATTACAACATAAGAGAGAAAAAACAAATTTCAAGAGCCTGTTGGATGAGTTGAAAAATGAATTGAAAGAGTTCTCTTTTTTCTTCTTTTTTTTTCAACATTTTATTCTGCTGCCAACAATTAAACAAAAACCCAAAAAACATTTCCGATTTTTATGGTTTTTCAGCTCAAAAATTGAGTTTTCTCATGATTCAAATCATGATCAGCCGCCGCGATCATTTCAGATTTTTACTGGATGAAGCATCAAAGAAGAAATTTATGTGAAGCTCGTTGCTTCATGACATACGCTTTATAAACAACAACACATATTGATAAAATACGAGGAGAGAGAGAGAGAGAGAGAGAGAGAGAGAGAGAAAAGAGTTTGCCATTGTCACAATGAATCGGTCATTGTGGGTGTTTTGACCCGTTTACCTGCGCTTGACAAGATGACATGGAGAGTTGTTACAAAAATGAAAAATGAGCAAAAATCAATGGAAGAAAAAATTTAAAAATGTAATATTTTTGTTATAAAAAAAAGAAGAAGAAGAAGAAGGAAAAGCTAACAATAATGTATTGGAGGCAAAATAAATAATGAGGAAAAAAAAAGATGAAGAAGAAGAAGAAGTGCAGATAAAAATAATGAAATTGTGAAGCTGAAGAGAAAACGGAAAGAAAAATGTCGAATCACGAAGCGAAAACATTGTTGAAACAAAAACGAGCCACGAAATAGCAGTACCAGGTGGGAGTTGAACGATACATCCTGATGTTATCATCAAGTTTCGACAGTTGTTCTCAAATTCTCTTCTCAAAAACTTTATATTTTTATTCAAATGAAAAAAAAGAAAAAGCATGGAGAATTTCAAAAAAATAGATTTCTAGAAAATTTCAAAAAAATTTTCTGAAAAATTCGTTTTTTTCAATTGTCTTTATTCAAGTTAATATTAAATATTATTTTTTTCCTTTTTAAATATTAAACTTTTGTTTGTCAAAAATTAAATAAATTTCAGCTAATAACATCCTAATTTTAAGACTTCTGCTACGGTATTTCATAAATGCAACAGTTATCTATGAAAAATGTCTCGCAGCAAAAAGTGTACTGTAACACTGTTACACCGCTGTGGAAATTACTTTTAAACCGACCCGGTCAATTTTTACAGTTTTTTTTTCACGTAAAACGTTTAATTAATTAATTTTTTTTCATTTCGTTGTTAAAAAAAGTTTGAATACTTGCAGGTTCAATGAAAAAATAATATCAATAAAATCATTCAGTAAGTTTACAAAAATTAATGTTTTTAATTTTGATTTTTTTAAGGAAATAAACAAAAATTTAATCTTAATAATGAAATTCAATATATTTTTCATTTTTCTTTGTGTAATTAATTTAAGTCTGAGTTTTAATCAATCCTCGAAAATATCAAATATTTATAACGATGTGCATTCGTCACGAAATTATTCTAGCCAAGTAGAATTCGCCATCTGGAATTTAAAATCCAATCGTTTGAAATTTCACGGTAATAAAATGTTCATAACATTTCATTTTTAAACAATGTTTTCAGGCCCAAAAAATAGTCGACAAAAAAGCATTGTCGACGCTTTTGTTCATGGGTGGAATGGATACCAAAAGTATGCTTGGGGATATGACGAGTTAATGCCGATTTCAAAAAACTATAAAGTCAATTTTCGAATGGGATTGAATATAATCGATAGTTTAGATACAGCAATTATTATGGGACTTGAAAAAGGTTTTAAAAAAACTAAAAAATTTTTCAAATTACGCGTTTTTAGAAACTGAACAAGGAATAAAATGGATAACTGAACATTTTGAAATTATTTCCGGACATTCTGTCAACCTTTTTGAATGTACAATTCGAGTTCTTGGTGGTCTTTTAAGTGCTTTTCATTTAACTGAAAATCCAATTCTTTTAATAAAAGCAAAAGAAGTTGGCGATAATTTGTTAGCCGGATTTACAAGTTCTCCAAGTTCAATTCCATTAACTGACGTTGTTTTGGGATTAAATACAGCAGAAAGTTTAAATCAAGGATTATCACATTTAGCTGAAGCTTTATCACTTCAGCTTGAATTTCGAGATTTATCCAGATCAACTGGCGATCCAAAATACGAGGTTTCAAAAAAAAAAAATTAAAATTAAATTTAACTTTTAAATACTTAGAAAATGTCGTTTGCTACATCAGAACATATTCATAAAATTGGTTGTTCAAAATTTGAAGGACTTTGTCCTCACATTTTGAATTGTCGAGACGGAACATTTCATGATTCAAGTTTTTCGATTTCTCTTCAATTTTTTTCAAAACTATTTCAATAATTTCAGAAATTACAATTGGGTCTCGAAGTGACAGTTATTATGAATATCTAATCAAACAATGGTTGCAAACTGGTAAAACAATTGATTGGCTAGCTGAAGATTTTGTTAAAGCAATGGATGCTGTCAACAAATTTTTATTCATAAAAAACAAATCTGGCCATTTATCATTAATCGGGGAATATTCAACATATCTCATTCCAAGAATGGTAAAATGTTTAAAAAAACGTCAATAAAAAAATAAAATATTATTTTAGGAACATTTATCTTGTTTTTTATCTGGGGCTCTTGTTTTATCATATTTAAATAAATTAAATGATAAACATTTGACAATGGCAGCTGAATTAGGCGATACATGTTATAAAATGTATAATAATTCAGCAGGATTAGGACCAGAAAGTGTTTATATGGATAAAAATATTGATTATTCATTTTATATCAAAGTTTCTCATTTTTAAATAAAAAAATAGCTGTTTTATTTTAGAAATCAGAGTCACAATCAGTTTTAAGACCTGAGGCTATTGAAGCTTGGTTTTATCTTTATCGAGCGACTGGGGATAAAAAATATCAAGAATGGGGTTGGACAGTGTTTAAATCAATTGAAAAACATTCGAAAATTGAATCTGGCGGTTACTCATCAATCGAAAGTGTTTTAAAAAAGAATACCGAAAAGTTTGTTTCCAATTATTTACTTAAAGTTTAAAATAAAAGTTTCAGAACCGATGAAATGCACACTTTCTTTATGGCTGAAACTTTGAAATATTTGTATTTACTATTTGAAGATGATCAATCTTTATTTCCTCTTGATGAATGGGTTTTCAATACAGAAGCGCATCCTCTTCCAATTTATAAAGAATAGTTTAGTTAGAAAAAAAAAATAATTAATGTTTGCTTTTTTTAATAATTTTTCGATTTTTAAAATCTGTTTTTTACTGGTTTTTAAAAATGTTTATGAAAACGTAATTGAAACAATAACTTTTTTTAAAACTATTATCAAACCTACAAGATAAAAACAATAAGACCACTACTTATTTAAACTTGCTTGAATTTCTTCAACTGAAGGCCAGTTTTCTGTTGCTCCAACAAGTGTCGTAGAAATTTGACCGTTAACAAAAATTTTCTGACAAACTTCTCGGATTCGGTCAACAGAAATTTCCTAAAATTTTTATGATTAAATTTCATTTGAAAGTAGCAGAAAAATTACGCGTATTCGATGTTCTAATTCTAAAACTGGGATTCGTCGACCATAGCACAACAATTGTCTTCCAATATCTTCACAAATCGGTGTTGAACCATCTAACATTAGCAGTAAATTCGTTAAAAGTGTCTTTTTTCCTCTCTCTACTATTTCACTATTAACTTCTGAAATTCATTAATTTATCATTAAAGAAACGTTTCAGGATTCTACCTTTAGCTAAATATTTCCATTCACTTATAATAGCATTGATAAGGACATTAGCCGATTCAGGCTTTGCAACAAAATACACTCCAACTAAACCAGTTTCCTTAAAAAAAGAAATAAGAAAATTGAAAATTAAAACTGAGCAAAACTCTGTAACACGTGTTGAATGCTTGGAATAATTCGATTCCTGTGTCTTGTCCAATTCTGGTGGCCAACCTTGACGGCGCATTAACACCAAAACCGCGGCTGCGATCAAACTCTCCAAGTAACTGAATGAAAAAATTTTTAGATTTGAGAGAAAATTGAAGAAAACATACCGTATTTGCTACCATAAGCGAGAGATTATCTTCGTGTGTCCATGAAACTCCTTCAACAACTAAAGCGCCATGGCAATCAGTTTTGTCATTTACAGGTTTCCTGATCTGAAATTCGGATAGGCAACAAATTTGAATATAATAGTAAAAAATAATATAAAATTACTTCACAAGGATTGTAAACTGCTGGATTAAATTCAGCTGAAGAATCTCCGTGTTCCAACTCTCCAAAATATTTTTCTGCTAAACGAACGACTTCATCATGTTTTATTCCTCCAGAAGCTGCTAAAATCATTCGTCCACTTCGATAATGTGTTTTGATATAGTTTGTGAGATCATTTCGATCAATTGAGCTTAATTGGAATGATATTTTAACTAAATAAATAATTTTATTTACTTTATGTTTTCAACTGGTCCTAAAATTGTCATCGATAATGGATTTCCATGAAAAACTCCAAGGTGAAGAAGATCAAAAACCACTTCTTGAAAATTTTGTTCAACTTCTTCCATTTCACGTATAATTACGCCTCGTTCGGAATTAATATCTCGTTTATCTAAGCGGCTTCTAAGAAGAATATCTGATAATATATCCACAGCTGAAACATATGAATAAATAATATTTTAGGTAAGAAAAAAAAACACTTACAGTTGTCTAAATTTTCCGAAAAACACTTGGCAAAATAAGTTGTGTGTTCTCTTGATGTATATGCATTTAAATGAGATCCTAAATTTTCGACTTCAAGTTCTAATGAGCTTCTTGTTCGAGTTTGTGTTCCTTTAAAAGCCATATGCTCTAAAAAATGAGCCGTTCCATTGTTTTTTTCAGTTTCATATCGAGAACCGGCATCGATCCAAACACCAATCTTAAACATTAAAATAAATAAAAAACGTTTTTATTTTTTAAATTTACCGTTGCTGTTTGTCCTCCGGTATTTTCTGTTGCAACTCGGAACCCACTTGGTAAAGTGGTGACAATTGTTTCTGGTAAATATACTGATTTCTGAGATGATTGAAGAATTCCTCGCTTAGGATACTAAATAATTTGAGTATTTTAAATTTTTTAGTTTTTTTCTTACTTTAAATATATTCGAAGCAATTTTTCTATACATTTCTGAAATAAAAACGAAAATTAAAGGAGAAATAAAGATAGGAAAACGTTTAAAATTTTCGAAATAATATTCTTACGTAAAAAAAATGATGATGGACTAGAATTTCGAAATACAGAAGTTCAGCCACGGCCATGACCACTTTTATTAATTATAAATTTTAAGAAATCGTCTGTTTTTCCACAAATAATCGTTTATTTTTTCAATTTGATAAATTTAATTTAATATAATTCAAATTATTATAAAATAAAGATAAAATATTTATTAAACATTTCTATGCATGCGCAAAAACAAAAATTATCAACTTTAAACAATTTTTCAATAACTTTGGTACAGATTTTGTTCCCTTTTTCTTCAAAATATAAAATGACGTTTTAATATTTAAAAGTTAACATTTCATGAAGCATTGAATCACAATTAAGAACATCAAAGAAAGTAATGAGAACATATGAATTTCGAAGTTTTGAAACTGATTCCTAAAAAAATCAATAATTTTATTTTTTTAAATATTAAAAATAAATATTTACCATTATATAATTCATACTCATTAACAATTCTCCCATTCGACTTTCTCCGCCTCCATTATTATGGCATAATCTTGAAAGACTTTCAATTATTATATTTCTTTGTCGTCGACATTTTTCTCTTCCTTCTTCTGTTAATTTATAATAAGCTGAAAATATTTCTTGATTTAAAATTGATTTTTTCGAATTTTTTTATTCAACTTACTGACATGCCAAATTGTTAATGCTTTAATTAAAACATATTCTTCAAATGACAAATCCAATTTTGAAAACGGCAAAACCGTTTCTTGCCAAATTTCAATATGCATTGGCATTAAAGCTTTATATTTTGAAAAATCTTCTTCTGAATCAAAATATTGTCTGGCATTTGGTTCACAGCCAGTCAATGGTAAAGGATCCATTTGAACATATTCTCCATTTGTTAAAACCATTTGGTGAGAAGCTTGACCTAATCTAAAAATTTCTAAATTCCAGACTTGATTGGAACAAGGAGAACCTACCTATACGTATAAAAAGCGGATGACATTATAAAATCAACACCAACTAAAAGGCGGTAAAACATATTTTTTTCATGATTTGTAAAAGTTGAAAATTCGGGGAATCGAATCACAAAATCAAATAACATGGCAAAGTCATGACGAAAAAGTGCTTTAAAATTACGATAATCATGAGGTCGAAGCTCATTGTAATTAAATGGCTGAAATTTTTTTTATTTTATTGATTTTTTTTTAATTAAAACAATTGAAAATGGCTTACACATTGAAGATTTTCATGATTATCGAAAATATAATCCATATCTGTTTGGGTATAAATTATTCTTCTTTTTGAGCTTAAAGCTGTTTCAATTGATAAATAATGATTTAAAATTGAATAAGAAGACATCATTGGTGGAATAAAATTTCGACATTCGTGAACAAAAGTTGTTGATGATGTCGATGGTTGATAAGGTGAATAATAACCTCCATCAAACGATGAAGCTAATGAAGTTTCATCATTCTAAAATCAATATTTATTGATTTTTTTTATTGTTGACTTCAATGAAACAGGAAATAAATTGTTTTACCATGTTTGTTAAAGATGATTCACCAATTTTATCGTTGTTGTATTGAAAATTCCAGTCGTCGTCGTCGTCGCCGGTTTCTGGCGACATTGAGATTTGTCTTATCGGCGATTGATAAATCAATTCTTTTCGGTTTTTTCGAGTACACGTAAAATTTTCACGTTTCGATCGAACCACTGAAATCAAATCAATAAGAAAATTCGGACAATTTTCATCGAGTTCGAATTACATTCGGGCTTCATTTGGGCTGAAAAACATTTTCGCAGACGACATTCTCGACAAACAAGTCGCATTGTAAAATGAATTTGGCAATTTTGATTGGAGGTGCATTCGTATTTCAAATTCAACGCAATTGTTCGCCGGAAAAAAGCAGCACAAGCCTACAAAACCAGAAAAGTACAGTAAGACATGCGATTACTGTAGAATAATTGCTAAAACCCTACTTTACAGCATCGTCCACCAAAATGTAACGTATAAGCTGTTGGCGACTCACAAACCGCACAAATTTGAGTCATCTGAAAACTGAGAAGGAGTGGAAAAAAAAAATGAAAAAACACTGGTCAAAAATGCGCTTTTTATAACAAAATTTGAAGCGTAAACGCAAAAAAGGATTAAAGAACTTCGATATATCAATGATCATAGATGGTAAAAGGGAGAAAAAGAGCTCTTTGAATGAGCAGCAACAGGAAATTTCTCAAGTTTCGGTTTTTTTTTTGTTCAACAATGATGTAAAATAGAAAATAAATATTAGCTCGACAAATAAAAAACGAAAGGGAAGGAAAAGAAATAAAGGTTATGTTTTGACACCAAAGAAACAACTTTTTCCCATGATCCTCCTACAAATAAGTGTCTGACAAGGCCGATTAAGACAATGTAAACCATAATTTGTTACATTTTTAACAACAAAAAAAAAACTAAAAAACAAAACAGCCTCGCTGCTGATAGAAGGAGGAGGCTTAATTAATATAAAAAAATCGATAAATTTCCTTCTTCAAAGAAAAAACAAAAAAAATGAAATTGAAAGAAAAAAAAGTCGAAAAATAAAATAAAAGAATTTCAATTTTCATTTCATCTTTCATGACAACAACACCAAAGAAACACACAAAGAAACTTTGAATTTAATTGGTCGTCGTTGTCTTCACCACCCCCCCCCCTTTTTGTTTCTGTGTGTTCTTTTAGGTTGTGGGGAGGGGGGTGGAGGGAAGAAAGTTAGTGAGAACCAACTTCTGTTTGAAACACACGTGAAGAACAAATGCTGAGTTCAATGAACGAAAAATAGAAAAAAAATAAAAATGATGAAAATTGTGAGATAACCGCCAGTTATTTTCAAAAAAGGCAGTGAGAGAGAGACAGAGAGAGAGAGAGAGTGAGGGTGGGCAATAAAATAAAAAAAGAAAGAAAAATTCCTTTTTTTTTCAGATGAAATCACAGATAAACGTTTGTCAGATGAATCAGATGAGTGAAGAAAAATATTGTTGGAGACATTGAATTGAGAGAGAGAGAGAGAGAGAATAAAACGACAGACAGCATCGGAGAGGATCAACATTTTATTCCCGTTGACGTAAAAATTTGAGAAGACACTACATTGTAGTTGCCGTCTTCGTTTTAACAATGAGAAAAGAAAATGCGTTGAAACAATCAGAAAATGTATTACAAATAGAAGACGAAAAAAAACCAGAATTTTTATTTTTTTAAATAAATTGATCTCAACTTTTTAAACTTTTATTTCCGATTTTTTTCTTGATCTACAATTTCATCAGCTCAAAGAGGTGGGAATCAACGATTTTTTTTGTTTTGAAAATTCTGAAACATTTTATTATAAAAACCTGAAGCAGAAAAAAATGGAGGATTTTTGAAATTATTTTCCTGCAGCTTTTGGCGCTGTGCACAAAACTCCGTATTGAGCTTCGATTCCTCCATATCCAGAGTCGGGGTTGTCGCATCTGAAAATGGAATTCGAGAATTATCGTTTATCGATTAAATATTGGATGAGAGAGAGAGAGAGAGAGAGAGAGAGAGAGAGAGAGAGAGAGAGAGAGATTACGGTGAAAGTGAGCAGTAAACATCTGAAGCTTCTTGAACAAGACGAAGACATCCGTCACCGCTTCGTGGCAGACCAATTGATACGCTAAAAATAATTTTATTTTTTAATTATTAAATCAATTATTGATTGACTCTAAAGTATCAAATAAATCAGTGCTGTTATTTTCCTCGTCTATCCATTTTAAACCCTAAAAAATATCGATTGATCAAATAAAAAAGGGAGGAAAGGAAACCTCAGTTCGAGAACATGGTCCGGTTGATAGTTTCTCTTTGATTCTTCCACACGAATCGATTTTTCTGGCACCGATCCAAACTGGAACACTTTCAATTCCAGCTTCTTCATCGATCAATCGTAGTAATTCATCTGAAATTATTGATTTTTAAAAAATTAATTTTTTCCTTCGGGGTATTTTTTTTCACTTCCAGCTTCAACAGCCTGATCATAGTTCTCTAAGCTGGCGATGACTCCGCCCGATTCTTCGCACAACTCTTTTCCATCCTCCCATTTCGCCAAATCGTCTTGGATAATCAATGAGAAGCACAAATCGGGATTCGACTCGAATGCTTTGTAATTTTTCGGGCATCCATTACATGAGCATTGCGGCGTTGTTTTAGGCTCACGAATCACACAAGACTGATTGAAAACGAACAACAATGATAGGAAAATGACGATTTTAACTGAGGCCATTTTTTGTTGGATTTCAGCAAACATGAATCGATGTCTTCCAACTTTTCATTTTTGTATCATTTGAAATTCTCACGTTTCAAATAAAAAATATTCAACGCTTTGTTTATGCTCCATTAAATATGTGAAAAATGTTTTAGAAATCTGGAAAAAAAACGAATTAAAAAAAAGAAATTCTTAAAGTTAATTTATTGATTGATTTTTTAATTTTTTAATTTTGAATTATTGATTTAACTAATTAATTAATTAGTTTATTGATTTTTTGATTTTTTTTGTGGTTTATTGATCGAATTGAATTATTAATTAATTAAAATAGAATTTTTAAATTTTTTGAATTATTGATTTATTGATTTAACTAATTAGTTAATTTATTTATTGAATTATTGATTTTTTATTATTTTTTTGATTTATTGATCGATTGATTAATTGAATTTTGGGTTTTTTGAGTTATTCGATGATTGATTAATTAATTTATTGATTTGTTGGTTTTTTCATTGAATTATTAAAATTATTCGCCTTTTAGTCAAAAAATCAATAAATTTTCACTGAAAGGAAATTCATTGAAAACTTGTTAAAAAAAGGGAGAAAACAAATATTTTTTTTTCCCAGAAAGTTGTTTTTCACATCACCGGATTATTTTTTTTTAAATTTCACAAATTTTTTTTTTTGAAATTTTGCTTTTTCGTAGATTCCGTTACGTTAGCTTCATCTTGTTTCATCAAAGATAAAAAGATAAAAATTGGATCAAAAACAATTTATCAATTTCATCGAATTTCTCTTTCTTTCTTTTTTTTCATTTTCATTTTTATTTTTATAAATTTCGATGATTTTTTTCGTCAATTTTCCAATCAATTTCAGCATGATTTTTAAATTTTTTCTAATTTTTTGCTTTTTTACAAATTCTGGAATTTGTTATTCAACTTGTTCATTTTCAAACGATCGTGTCGATTTATCCTGGAAGGTAATTAAGAAAAAAAAACTTTTTTTTTTTGATGGCAAAAAATTGAGGTTAAAAATTCCAATAATTTAACGTTGAATTTTGAATATCAAAATTTGAAAGATGGACAATGGGCGGCAATTGCATTTGGAAATGGTCCCGGGATGGTCGCGTTTTTTTTTTCTTAAAGAAAAATCCATTAAAAATCGATTTTTTCAGAAAAATCTGGAAGCGATAATTTTTAAAAGAAAAGCAAATGAAATAATTGTTAAAACTGGTTTCACCCCAAGAAAAGGCAAAGTGATTCTAGATCGAATTCCCTACGTTCAAATCAATAATTCAAACATTCATCAAAATATTCTTCAAATATCATTGAGCCGGCCATTAGGTGAAGCTGGTCCTCGAAACTTCTCCCTAAATCAATGTATTGATTGGGCAATTGTGCCTGGAAGTCGAACATTGTCGAGATCACAGCCTGAAAATCGATTGATGAAGCATCATGGAAAAGCGTTTAAAATTAAGGTGACGAAATTTAAAAAATTTCAACTCTAATTTCATTTTTGTCTTTGCAGAATGTTTGTGCAGCAAAATGTGAAGAAAATCAAAAAAAATCAATAAATCTCGATACAAATCGAATCATTTTCTAAAAAAAACTTTTTTTTCTTTCCTTTCTCAATTTTTTTCGGCTTTAATAAATTGTTTAAACTTAAATCAAAAAAGCTACTTAACAACTTTTTTCTCACTGACAAACACACTCGTAACATGTTTCACTTTTTTTTCCAAATAAAACTGTTTCGAGCATCGAATAGCACAATTTTCTGTGTTAGACTACAAAAATCAGAGACTTTTTTTCACCATCAAAAAGTAAAGAGAGAGAGACAGAGACAGAGAGTAAACATTTGTATGGAGATGAGCAAGAATATGATGTTAAAGGAGGAAGGAATAGTTGGTTGGGGTATATAAAAGACATGAGGATGATGAATTGACATCAGACCATTCATTATATTCATTTCTTTGATTTTTAACCAAAAAAAAAATGATCAAGAAAATCATTCTTTTATCCTGTCTTTTGGCAATTATTGAATGTAGAACTTGTAAATACACAAGTGGCGACTTCAATGTTCATTGGGTTTTCTCGAACAACTCAATTCATCTCAACTTCCAAAACGATAAAATCAAGAATAATGAGTGGACAGCAATTGGATTCGGTGACAATAAAGTGAGTGATAAAGATCAGCCAGCGAGCTGATCATCAATCAATGTATTTTCAGAATTTGTTCGAGGCCATCGTTTTTGTGGTCGGCAATAATCAAGTGACAGCGCACGCGGCGACAACATCCGAAAAAGCCGTTCCCGCAATTCACAACGACATCAATTTTACAGTTGAATCGGCGCAATTTTATCCCGAAGATGAGACGATCAATGTCGCCATGGTTTTGCCGACGACGTTGAATGGTTTGTCATTGACTCAATGCCAAAAATGGCGATTTATCAAGCACAGCAAGATAAATGCGAATGGATTAGAGCGAAATTCAAATAATCCAAGTGACAAGGTAATCAGAAGTCAAATCGTGGCTTTTCCCTCTAAACATTTTTCAAATTTTTTCCAGAAAGTTTGTCCAACCCAATGTGTTTAATCGATTAAATGGGATTTCGCCGATTTTCTCGCCATTTTGTATATAAAAAACGGTGTTTAATTGAATTTCAAATTGAATAAAAACATTTTTTTTTCCGCCAAATTTCAAAAAAAAAAAAAATCGCAAACAATTAAAAATCAAAGAAAAAGACAAAATTTCCTTTTGGCACACAACTCGTCTCGACAAATAAATGTTTACCTAATCTCAATTATTTGTTAACACTGTTTTCCCCCGTTTTTTCCCCCGGGGGGAGGGGGAGGGGGGAGCACAATTATTCCCTGTGTTGTTGACATTTACCCACAGTTTTACCTCTCGACAAAAACCATGAATTGGCAGGTCAGATGTGGGGGGACAGGGGATTGTTGTCACAAAAAAAAGTTTGGCGAAAAGTACGGTAAACTAACAGAAATTTGAGAGAACTAACAAGAAAGAGCTTCAATGTTAAGTGAAATTGAAAAAAAAAAAAAATTCGATTTTTTTCTCTCCGTCAATAAAAATAATAAATCAATATCGTTTTCAAATGAAGAATGCGAAATATTTGAATTCAAAAAATCAAAAAAATAAAGAATCCAATTATTTTTAAAGGCACAGATCGAATTTTCAATTTTTTTGTTAAGAAAAAACTGAATTATAAATCGTTTAGATCCTAGACATCTTTTCAATCAAAAATCCCCCGCTTCTTCATTTTTTTTTGTTTTTCAAGTCCTAACCATCAAAAACTATTCTTCATATTCTAGATAAATTTCCAGGGAGAGTCATGGATCAAGATCATTAAGAATCAGAAGAGCTGGCCAGGAATACATACATTACTGGCCATAAATATGAACAATATTGGTTTTTTGAGAACAACTTTTATCACAGGTAACCCAGATCGTTTTGAAAAAGTGAATTCATTATTCATTTTCAGACGTCTTTTACCGTGTTAAAAGACGTCTAAAATTTTTAGAACGATCGGGGTTACCTGTGCAAAAAAGTTTTTCTCAAAAAACCAATATTGTTTATATTTATGGCCAGTACTGTATGTGTATGTCAATTTTCTCAAAGAATGTTATTAAAGAAAGAAAAAAAATGAGAATTTCAGCGCTGAAAAAATCGATAAATATTTTCAGCGTTCTGAATTCATTTTGGCAGGCCTCGGGGGGTTGTATTTTAATCAATTTCTATTTTCTATTCTGATCTTGTTGAATTTTGTATTTTCAACAATTCAATAGTTTGGTCGAAAGGTCAATTTAACAATACAATTTTTTGACTTTTTTCTTTGTTCGACACCAAAAAAAATGGTTTCTATTGAATTTTGGTTAAAATCGGTCGTCACTATTTTTTATTAACAAATGAATCAATCAATGGTTCAACACAAACACCTCCTACGCTGACAGAAGAAGAAGAAGAAGAAGAAGGCTCAAATGTCAATATTAGTTAAAATTAACGAGTATTTAAAACCATCAAAAATGCAGTTTTTTATCCAATTTTTTTTGTGAACACAAAAAATGTTGAAAAATGCCGTTTTTCTACTTTTTTTAATCACAATTTCTTGGTGTTCGGCTCAAAATCGAATTTGTTCCTATCAAAATGGAAATGTGACTGCAAATTGGCGAATTTTCAACAATGCTCTTCAAATTCAATATCAAAATCGTGGAGTTTCGATCAATAAATGGACCGCAATTGGATTCGGACCATCAATGGTTTTTTTTTCGTCGTCTTCAATGAATTTTTCAATCCATAAAAAAAATTGCAGCAAAATCTTGACGTTGTCGTTTTTGAGAATAATGATGGAAGAGTTCAAATCCGAACTGGTCGAACGACTGGCTATTCAGCGCCAACATTCGATAGTCAAAATAATCTGAATGTTCAATATCAAAATCTCAAAGGTTTTATTTTTTAATCCAAGTTTTGTCAGTTTCAACCAAAACAAATTCAGATTCAACTCTCAATGCCGTCATTTTTCTTCCATTACAATTGAACTCGAATCGTTTGGAACAGTGCCAAACTTGGAATGTAAAAAATCGATTTTTTTTTCTTCAATCAATCAATCAATAATTTTTTCTTTTTTTAGTTTGTCAATAATGGAGAAATTGTCAATGGTCAACTACAAATTCATAATGGTCGACCAGATCAATTGGAGAATGTTTGTGCTTCTCAATGTTCATAAATAATTCGCAAAAAATCAATAAAAATAAATGTTTTCTTCCCCTTTTTTGTTGTCTACTTTTTGCCAATCAAAATCATTTATTCCACCCACCACTTTTGAAGGAAAAAAAAACTTTAAAACACTGCCATTCATTTTCCTCAAAGATAACCATCAACAGTTGAATAAATGAATCAAGCGTCATCCAAAAAAAAAAAAGGAAAGAAAAAGAAATGTTTGGATCGTCTTTTGTGTTATCTTGATTCCCCTCCCCCCCCCCCCCCCCCGCCCTCCCCCTTCTCAATTTCAAATCCAATCAATTTTCCATGCTTCATTGTTTTACCTTGAAACACAGTACGCGGGGTTTCCTCCATCTTTTTTTCTTCGAGTTTTAAAAGTTTAATCAAATAACAAATTCCCATAAAGATTACCATCATTGACCCTGAAGAATCCGCGGAAGAAATCGGTTTTTTCCCCAGCTTTTTTTTTTTGGAAATTTAAAATTCAATTTTAAAATGAGTTTCATCAAAAAATGTCACCTGATAGCGCATTTTTTTTTCAAAGGTTTGACTTTTTGACTTTTCCGCCGTTTTTTATTGGATTTTTTTTTGAATTTCAGATAAAGCTTCAACCTATCGATTTTTGATTTTATTATTATTGATCGGTTTTATTTCAATAAAAATTTCAATGTGGAACTTGGAAAAAACTGAATGCTCTGATGTTCTTGATCCTTGTGAAAATATTGATTTCAATCAAACTTTGCTTCCTCCAATGTATGATTATCTTCAAGATTTTACGGTATTTTAAATCAACGAAAAACAAATTTGCTTTTATGGCTCAATTTTCTCAATTTTCGATTGTTCCCAAATATAATTTGTCACTTTGCCAAATCCCAAAAGTGATTTCAACAATTGGCACAGCAACGTTTTGCTATTTAAGCGACTCGAAAAAGTTCACGGAAAATAATCGAAGTATTTCGATGGAAACCTATGATTCAAGGTTTCATCGAAGAATCTTATTCTTCAGTTTTTTTTTTGCTGATTTTCAGATTTTGTGAAAGAAATGAGGTGAAATCTCTTCAAGCTGTTCGAAGAATTTTGGGCGAAAATTCTGAAACAATAATTGTCGTCCGTGATCCACTTGATCGATTTATTTCTGGTTTTACTGAAAAATGCGTCAAGTTTGTTCATTTTTCTTTCACAACCCCCTCCCCCCCTCCCCGGGAATTCTATGGCTGAAATTTGTCTTCTTTTCAGCTTAATGCATCTGAACTTCTGTCATGGATGTGAAGGAGATCTCCGATGCTTCCTTCGTTATGAATATCGTCGATTAAAACGAATTTCAATGCTTTTTCCAGTTTATTCTTTACCTGACACTCATTTTGCACCACAAACTTGGTTCAACATTTTTTTTTCATCAATAAAAATTGGGAGAAAAAAATTTGTTTTTTTCAGGTTTTGTGATATGAAAAATGTTGGGAAAAATGCCAAATTCATCAAATACGGACATCATAAAAAGGAAGGACAACGAATGGTCGAAGAAATTGTTGATGTTTTAAGAAGAAATCGTGTTCCAGAATCTGAAATTGTCACGATTCAAAAAGAGCTTCTCAGTTATTTTGCGCCCCGCCCCGCCCCGTCCCGCCCCTTCTTGTTTATTGTTAATTGATTTTCAGAAGGGAAAACTTCACATTCGACATCTGGAAATTCACAGAGAACTGAAATTGAAAATCTGATACGAAATGATAGGAGTATTCGATTAGCTTTGATGAGAATGTATTATTATGATTACGTCACATTTAATTTTCCAATGTTGAAATTTTGAATTCATTTTTTTAAATAATAAAATCATAAAAATTTAAAATGCGAGAAGAAGCTGAATTAGAAGCATTTTTCGTCTCTTTTGACGTTCATTTGACGCTCAACCATCTTCTTGTTTTCACGAAGTTGACGAAGCTTGTGCTCTGGCCATTCAGCAAACGGCTCACGACGAATATCACGCATCATACGACGAGCCCATGAGCTTGATGATGGAAGGCACAAGACATTTGTCTGAAAATCATAGATTTAATTCGAGTGAGAGAGAGAGAGAGAGAATCACTTTTTTGTTGAAGCTTTTAGCAACATTTTGAGCTTCTGAGCATCTTCGAACTGATTCGAGTGTGAAGCAGGTTTCTCGTTGCTTTTCAATCACAACAATTTGCTGTTGTGGTCTTGGAACGTTTTTCACATTTTCTTCCCATTCCATCAAATCTTCGTCATTGTCATCCTCATCAATTTGCTTGAATAATTGTTGATTGTCGAACATTTTCTCGTCAACATTGCAATTCTCATCATCGAAAATGTAGCTTTTCACAAATTCTGGAATCGATTTTTGTTGATTGTCAGCAGCGTAGAAGTCATTTTCATTCTGCAAAAAGTTTTAAAGAGGATTTTTAGTTTCTGGAGGTTTTCTTTCTGATTCTTTTACTTCATTGTCGTAATGTCCACAAAGACCGCATTGTTGTTGTTGATAGAAAGCTGAAAGTTGAATTCTAGCATTGACACCATCGAATTGAACATTGATCTCATCTGATTCGAACTTGATCGTATTTTTATTCATCCAAATTATATTGAAATTCTTCATTGAAACTTCATTTTGTTCAGTTTGTTCCTCATTATTGATTGATAATCTTAATCGATTATTGATTTTTTCAATTTCCATTTCGTTTCCTTTATAAACAATCATCAATTGATTTCCGTTCTCAATCTTTTTCATCAAAACTACAAATCTTGGCGTTTTCGATTGTTGCGAGCAATCACTGGCTAAGACCGAGAAACAAGATGTGAATTGATTCGAGAAGAAAACACGATCAAACGTCTGAATTTTTGATGATTTGACGACGCATTCGGCTTTTTTCGTTGATCCATGAATCAGTTTTTCAGCTGTCGACTTTTGTTGCCATCTTTGACTTGTTGGCTGATAATGAATTTGAGCCGTCGGCAACGTGAATGGAATCTCAACACGTTCAACATTTAGTCGTTCTTCTGGAGTTTCAATTGTCAAATTCAGCGTCTGACGTTGTCTTGGCTCAATGTTCAACTTGGCGCGGATCATGTTTGTCTTTCCTTGATTCGATTGAATCACGGATGAGAATGGATATTGAGTTCTGGCGTAAGCTTGAAGAAGATTCCACAATCGCTCAAAAGTGTTGGTGGTGCTTGTCTGCCAATCATATTCCATCACAAATTGATATTGATCAAGTCTTGATGCTTCAGCGATCAATTCATTGTCATCATTCTGAATTGTGTTGATCCATGATTGTTGTTCAGCTGATTGTTGTCCTTCAATTTTGAATTCAACATTATTGTTATTCCATGTCGTTTCACCAATGATCAGAACATTGCGATATTTCTGCTGTTTGATTTGATCAAGAGTCTTTGGAATCATTGGATAAACATATTGAATATTTCCATTCAAATTTTCAGACTTGAAATTTGTTTTACAGAAGTGGAAATTCGAATTGCAAACGGAATCCACATTGAAGTTGAGAATTTCAGGTTCAACTTCAACATTGATGAGATGTTGGAAGACTTGCTCATTCTCGAGCCATTCGAAATTCTTCTCAATCTCATTATTTTGCTCCATTTCATCGTATTCTTCATCGTTTTGCATCATGAAGCGTTGAGCTTTTGATGGTGATTTTTTGAAATGTTGCTTCATTGATTTGTCCATTTTCATTGATTTGAATAAATCAAGTTCGATTCTTGTTTTATATTGATTTGGTGCTTGATCATTTGGAATATAGAACATCTCAATTGTATTATCAATAATCCATAATGGAACACGACGGGATAATGGTTGATTCCATGTTCCTTGAACTTTAACACATCCGTATTGACGATTGATTGGTTGTGAAATCAATTCATATGATGGTTGAATCCATGTCATTTCAACTGGTTCTGGATATTGACGAGCATTTGTATTGATTGATCGAACAAATGTGACTGGTCTTGATTGAAGCATTAACATACGAACTTCATCAGTTGGTGTCATGAACCATGATTCGAAAACCAATTTGTTTGCCCAATTCATATTGATTTTCATGTCAATCGGAGTGTTGTAAACAATTTGATGTAAGAATTTGGTTCCAGTTTGAGCGATTGGTGAAAGTGTTGTGAGTGAAAGAATATGAGTTGAAGCAACACGTGGCTGAGCTGTCAAATGAGCCAAAACTCCATTAAAATGTTGACTTTTTTTGGGCTCAAGCTCGAATTTGAATTGGCCATTGATTGAAGCAACCGTTGGCATTTTCGATGTAAGCTGAACTGTGATGCCGAGTGGTGTTGGAACGCGTTGAACTGTTTCATAAACAAATGAAGCTGATGTCTGAGCAAATTGAATTCCTTGAGCAAGAACACGTTCAATGTCGCCAATTTCAATTCGTCCACCATTCATCATTGATTTCACAATGTCTGGAATTGATTGAGCATCAATTGGTAAGAATGCATAATCCATATCGCGATGTCTGATATAGAATAAAGCGTGTGGCTCTTGTGAGTTGGATTGTCGTCGAGCGAAGCCAATCTTTTCCAGAAGATTATTCAAGAATTGTGTTGGCTGGAAGGATTCCATTTGAGTTGATCGCTTTCCTCGAACAATGATTTGTTCGAATCCTTTTTCTTGAATTTTAGACAAGAATTGCTTCAAGAATTTCTCGACATTTTTCTGAGTGAAACCGATTTGTCCAATAAATTGATTCCATTCACCAGAAAACACACCGTTCAATGACGTCATCATTTCAGTTGGTAAAATCGATTCGTTGGTGAAAAGATTGGCAAAGTCGGCATCAAATCCACCTTGATACTTTTGCCAATAATTCGACCATTTTCCATAACGACTCTCATATTCTTGAATATTTTGCGCGTTGAAGGGGATCGTTTGAAGAAGCGACTGAAGTCTTGATGAAAATGTCTTCTCGCAAACCGATTCCGAGTTGGCAAACGATTGAAGCAATGATAAGGTGAATGATCGAACTTGTTGATTACGTTCCTGTCTTAATTGTTGTCCAATTTGTGATAAAACTGGCCATTGTGGTTGAGTTAAAACGATTTGATAAAGTGCCGACATTCTCAAGTGTTGCGGTTGTTGGCGATTTTTGTAAATTGGAAGAAGAATTTGTTGAATTTTGATCGGCATTGATTGACGAAGCCGGCGAAGTGATTCGACAGCTTGAACCCGAATTGTGATTTCATATTTCTTATCATTCATGATTTGTTCCAATTGATAAATTGACATATCAATTCCAGCATTGGCGATGGTTTTAAGAACGAGAATTTGATCATTTCTGGTTTGAGACGCTTCAAATTGTGCAAAAAGTCTGTCAACAATTCGTTGCTTTACATCCCGTGGGCAAGTCGTTTTTAAGTCATTTTCAACCCATTTTTGATTATTTGATGAGCAGGCTCCATTAACAATCGATCCATATGTCAACCAGCATGATTGGCGGAGCATTTGATGGCTCACGGAGGTGCAAAGGGTTTCAAGGTCTTGAGCAATTTGTGTTGATGGATATTGCATATCAACCAATGATTTAAGAGCAAATGATGCTTTAATTGGTGTCATGTATTTAAGCTGCTGAGCATTTTCAACAAATTGTTGAATTGTTGCTCGGGTGGCCGCAAGTGTTAAAATGTTGAAGTAAATTGATCTGATTTGATCTCCAATCGTTTCATCGTTCAATGAAACGACGTGTCGGAAGATTCTCTTCAATTCTTCTTCATTGCACAATCGCATCATTTTAACAATTCGAGCCACGTTGTGAGACGTTTCGAGCTCAATTTCACCTTGCTCGATTTGTTTCGCCATCAATGAAAACAGGCCTTCGACAATTTCGACGTTGTTTCTCGACAAGTGCGGAATTTGTCGCAAATATTTCTCATCGCCAGTTCGAGCCCATTGCTGCTCGGCCAATTCCCATTGCGGATTGTAGACCAATGTGGCCGTGTTCGAGTTTTGAACCGAACCGATTGTTGGCGTTTGTGGCTCGCCGGCGTAGACGAGCTCCAGTGTGTTGAATGTAAAAGCGGAAAGAAGTTGATGCTTCTCATTGAGCGAAGTGAACAAATGTTGAGATTTCAATTCAACGAAATTGATCAAGAATTGTTCTTCATTTTGATTTCGGGTAACGTTGAAGCTGAAAATTGAATTCAAGCTTAAATGGGAAAAATACCTTCTTTTTTTTTTCAAAATTACCTGAAAACTGTTGAGCTCATTTGTTGTGGCTCAAGAGTTGACTGACAATCTTTGCAAACTTGTGATTGAGCTTGATGAAAAACTGGTCGTTGAGCACATTTTTCAAAGTTGATTGATTTCGTCCATCGTTGTTGATCTTCTTCTCTGTTGATGTTGTCTTCGATGGTGTAAAACATTTCACATTCGCCTTCAAGAGTTTTCTGAAAATGACTGGCTGAAAATTGAGAGAAAAAAGGCGAATGAATAACTGAACCTCGAAGGCAATAAAAGCGTTGTCACTTGACTCGGCTTTATCCATGTTTTCAGTATTTTTCGATTTTTCAACACGTCCAGATTTTTGAATGTTAACTTGAAGCATGTTCATCACAGCTCTCTTGATATTCTCCGACCATGATTGATCATCATGTTCAAATCGAATATTGGAAATCATTCCATTGGTATAAGTGAATTCAACCGGCAACTCCAACAATTGTTGATGCTCTTTTTCCAAATTGATCATCTCAAACTGCTCGAATGGTTGCAACGTGCGAAGATTTTTCTCCTCTTGCGATGCAGCAAACTTGAAATTATTGAGCTGCATTCGAGCTGTGTGCTCATTGTGCATTTGAATTGTCACCAATGTTTGAAGGCGAGTAATTCCTTGTGGTTTTGATGGTGTTGAAAGACCAGTTGATAATTGACCATTGAAAACAAATTGATATTCACCACCTTGACGGAAAGCGCTGAAAACAAGGAAAAGAAACAAATTTGCAGAAAAATCGCTGAAAATCATGATGAAACCTTTCCTCAATCATTTTGTTGTTCAAATCATATTTTTGTTGATTCTGTTGCAGTCGTTGCTGCTGATGATGATGAAGCGAAGCAAAAGCTAAGCCCAAAAGGGTCAGCAATATGGTGAACTTCATTTTGACAAATGAAAATCGAATGAAAATTGTCCTCGCAAAAAAATGTGCGGACCGCGGAAGAAATCCGAGTGAAGTTCTCGTCGTCATTCGTTGACTTTTATACCAGAAATATTCGATTGGCAGTTATCAGAGATAATTTGACAAAATGTCCATCTCGAATTCCGATTGGAGTTTTTTACAAAAACAGCTCAATGAATTAAGAGACGGCAGACATTGATTATCAGTTCGGTTTTTTTCTTTTTTTTTGTGGATGTCAATTAGAATTTTTGAGCCAATGCGAGTGGTTCCATTTTATTTTTATTGCAAAACTTTTTTTTGAAAAAGAAAAAAAAGGGAAAAGTTCATTTAAAGGATCACAAAAATATTATTTAAAATTCCTAGAAGATTCGATCAATTAAAGGGTACTGTAGCTTCATTTTTTTGTTGTTAGAAATATTTGAAGTTAATTTTAGAAATTTGGTTTCATTACACAAAAAATAAAATTCAAAATCCCCTTTCTTTTTTTTCTGAAAGAGGAAAAAATTCTTAGAAAAAATACGGAAAATAATTTGTACTCATCTCCTTTGAGAATATTAATAATCGAAGGGAATCTGTTTTTTGTGTTAATTTTTGATTTCAGCATTTTGAAAACATAGTTTTTTTCAGTTTTTTTTTTAAATGCACTTTTAAGGTTTTTCATTAATATTTATAACGACACTTCGTACTTTAAACTGCCTTGATGAATGATAGTTCAATAAAACTTGTATATCAAAAATAGATGAAAAAAGACTATTGCCAGTGGTGTTGTGGTTCGTCAAGCTGCGTGCTACCACCAACACCGCAAGTTCAATTCCCTGCCGTGATGTTAAACTCTTACCTACTAAGACAAGGACAATGGTTAGACGTTACTCGTACTGTCTGAGCAGACTTTTTTGCTCAATTTGCTCATTTTAGTTTGATTACGTGTAAAAATTAAAGCACAGTTTTCAAATTTCAACGATTTCAAATTGAAAAATCGATTTTCGAAGATTTCGATACAAAATCAAGGTCATAAACAAACTTAAAAACATCAATATTCATTCATTATCACTTCCTTGTTTAGGATTTTTTTTTGTGGCACTGGGTTACCTCTTATCAGATATTTTACATTTATTTTTCAACAAAAGAAAACAAACAATTTCGATTTTTTTTTCTTTTAATCAATTTTTCTTTGTTATTTCGAAAGCGAGAATTTTCTGTCGTTTTTTTAAACTTTTTTTAGACCTAAATTTATTATTTTTTTTTGAAATTTACAGCAAAAAAATTAAAGTTCGTATCATTAGCAAAAGTTTAAAATTGTTCAATGGATTTTTTGGTTGAAAAAAACTCAAACTAAAGTTCACTTTTGAATTATCATTATTAATGAGCAGCTTAAGTCTCCCAGAAGCTCTCCTAGCAATAATCAAGACAAGAAAAACGTCTGAAATTTCAATTAGATTGTTGGTTTTGTCAATCAAGTACATATTTCGTCAGACGACTTCAAATTAATCAAAATGTATTTTTAAGAAGAGAAAATATGAATAATAATTATTTTACGATGACAATTTTTTGTTTCGATGATTCTTCTTCTTCTTCGAAAAAAAATTCAAAATTTCGAAATTATTTGAAACCGAAAAAATGTTTAATTTCTGCTTTTTTTTCAATATTGATTGGAAAATGATAAGTACAGCTCATTTTGTATATTTTTAAGTTTCACATTTTTTACGGTTATACGGTTACGGTATTTTCTTTTTTGAAAAATTTACTCAATCGATATTGAATTGTGAACCTTCTGGATGATGTTTGGAAATTATTTTCATCCCCCTTGTATCTTCTCGTCGACTAAATTTTTTAACGGTGTGTAACATTCGATTTGTCTCAAATCCGTCCGCATCGTCGTTTCCAATCAAAATTAATTATCAATTTAACATTGGCATTTTCTTCAAATTTTAAAAAATATTCACGGGAGGGGGGGGGGGGGGGGGGGGGAGGGGCGTCATCCCGGCTTAAAGAAAATTTTAAACGCCCCACCCATTGGAATTTTGTTTTAGACCAATTAAAAAAAAGGAAATTTTTGATTTGTTAAAACTGTGAAACTTCTCGAAAAAAATTTTTTGACCTGCAACGCGAAAAAAAAAACGCGCGTGGGCAATTTTTGACATAACTGCGATATGGTGCGGTAGAGCGATATTATTTGGCCGGTCCTTTGGTTCTTCATTTATCATCTTTTTTGTGACCAACTACTCTACATCAAAATGTGGCCTTTTCGCTTATTAATTCGACACTGGTAAATTTACCAACTTTTTTTTTGCATTGAAATTTGAACTTCTTTAATAAAATGTTAGAAATCCTCCTCTAAAATAATATCTTTTCCCGCCGTATTTTTTAAAATTCGATGAAACCTCAAACTCCGCCTATTTTTTTTTTCTTATTTTTTGAAATTGAATAAATGAGCCACTTTTTGGTGGACCGGGGCGGGTTCAAAACATTGATTTGAATTTATTCTCGTCACCTCGAATATTTTTGTTGTTTTCTTGTCGATTTCCTTTTTTTTGTACACCCGGCTATGAAAAAAATTAATCGAAATTTTACTTTACTGAGAAAAACAAATTATTTCTCTATTCAAAGAAATAAATATCAGTTAAAATTGTAATTATCAAAAAGTACAATTCAAACCGTTTTTTTTACATTTTTCCTTAACAGTTTTATCGATAAGAAAAACCTTTTTCGTTTCAAAATTACCTTTTTTGGATTTTTTAACTAATAAAATATTTTTCTAGGTATGTTCATAAGATATTTTCAAACAATATTTATTTAAAAAATAATTATTTTTGAAAAAAATGGACAACTCGAATAAAATTGTGTTGGATCCTAAAACTTTGTTAGAATATCATCAAATTAGTAAGTTTCTTTTAAATATTTTTGACTTTAAAGGAAAAAATAAAAAGTATTAAAACATTTTTCAAAATAGTTTTCGTGGTAAGACCAAATTTATGATTTTGTCATACAAAATGTAAAAAAATAACAAAAAAACAATTATTTTATAATTTATTGTCTAAAATAATTTTATTGTTCTCTTTAATTTTAAATAATTTATATTTATAGGTTTATTGTCAAATCTCAGACTAACTCCAGAATTTATACATGACATTTCAAAAATTGATTTAACAATTTTATCGTGAGTTTTTTTTACATTTTATTTATAAAAAAATCCTTTTAAAAGTTTTTTTAATTAAATTTAAATATTTTTCAGTTACTTAAAAAAAAGTTGTTTTTTTTTAATTTTAAAGAAAAGTGTTAAATTTCCTAATAAATTTCGAAAAAGCAAGACAATAAAATTCTAGACGGAAGGAAAAAATTTTAAAAGTATCACCTCACTTAGCGTGTAATAGTGCGTCGTTTATAAGGTTTTGTCTGCATTTTTCGTTTAGTCAACGAAAAACGTTGTGTGACATTTTTCTCAATCTCTCCATGTGTTTGCACTTTGTTTTCACTCGTTTTTTTCCCCCTATTTTTGTTTTTTTAAGTTTTGAAATGTGTTTTACTCTCAAATAATGTCATTTCAATTTGTTCAGTTTATATCAGTTTTTTAGAAAATCTGTTTATTTTTCTTAATCACTGGTATTGAACATCTCAAATAAGATTTTATAATACATATTTTTCTTAACAATTATTTATTTTGATTATTTTAATAGCCAAATACTTATTTTTCTTTAAAATCACTTGATTTTAATTGAACAAAATTTTTGAAAATAATTTCGAGAGTCTGTTTCAAGTTAAAAAAAACTATTCGATATTGAAGTGAGAAAATTCCAAACGTAAACATTCACTTAATTTCCGTGGAAAAATTGAAATTTTTTGTTTTTCTTTTTTTTCGATTTCTTTTTTCTTTTCAAATATTTTTGTTATTTTGAACATAAAGCAAAAGTAAATTAAAGAACTTTTAAAAGGCTAAAATCATGCCTTGTTTGAACTATAGTACTTTTTTGGAATTAATATTGTATTCAATAACTAATTTTAAAAAAAAACTTTATTTTTTGGTTTGATATTACTGTGAATTCCTGTTCTTTTTTCAAAAATTCAAGATTTATTTTTTTTTTTAGAAAAAAAGTTCACATTAATAACCATTTATTAAGCTTACGTCAGATTGAATCTTCAAAGTTCAGAAAAAAATGAGAGAGAAAATACGTTTTTTTGATCATTGATTTGTGTTTTGTTGTAGTTTGAAAAGCTATTGAACATACAAATTAAACTCTATACTACACATACTTCTTTTGATTGATAGATTTCATTTTTAAATACATTTTTCATAGATAAAATCGTTTAGAATGTGGACATAACTTTAAGTAATATTTTTCTAATCAAAAATTAGGTTTTAATTTTCTTTTTACAAACAAAAAAGTATTTTTCATTGCAGTAAAATTGACTGAGTTCAATTGACTTCATTTTTCGAACTGCAAAAGTTTATATTACGAATAAAAACAAATTTTTTATTTATTTTCTTTTATGCGATTTTTAAATTCCAAACTACATTTTTTTCTATTTCTTAATTTAACGTTGGAGATTATTTCTAAGCTTGCTTTCTTCACGCTATGAACATTAACATTTAGAACGAGTGCAATAGACAAGTAAACTCAATAATTATAGAATTGAATGTTCGCTTGAGAGCATTTATTAATTTTTGATTATATCCTGATAATTATTTTCTATTTTTAAATATCATAGCCTATCTTTCATATTTGTGATTTTAGATTTATTATTTTATAATTTAAAAAAAATGAGAAGAAAATTAAATTAAATTTTATTTTTATCTCTGTTTTTCATCGATTATCTATAGTCTCCTACCGTTCTCTCTTTTTTAAATCAAATGTACATCATCGAAACAATAAATGACGCGAAATAAGCAAACAATTCTAACTTTTTTTTCGATTTGTGCAACAATGTTTGTTGAGTTTTATAAATAAAATGAGTATCCCAAAATAATCGATCTTTTCAACTCTACATAATGAAAGGAGTACTTTAAAATTTGAGAAACTTTAGAAAATGACTTTTGAAGCATATTAGACTTATCCCGAACGATTTTAAATTAACTTATGCTGAATATTTAAAAAATTAACATTCTTCAGACATTTATTGCTCTCTTATCTTTGAGAAGTTAATTTCTAAATTTGATTTTTGACGTCTTTATGTTTTATTGAAGTATAAAAGTAAAAATTATAGTAAAATAAGAATTCATAAATTATGAACAAAACATAATTTTCAAATCAGCTTATTATTTGAGGGCAAAGGAAAAAGAAGTTAATTTTCTCTGTTTAAAAAGTAGGGATTGAATTAGATGTTTTGCAACAAAATCTGTTATTTCTTTTTTGAATTGTAGTTTGAAAAAAAATGTTTCAAGTTTAGTTTACTTACGAATAACTTGTAATCTAGAAGTCAATTGAATCTATAAACATTCAGTATTTAAAAAAAGTTGAATTCTAAAATAATAATTTTTTTTTTGGTTTTCAAACCACTATAATATGCAAACGCTCATTCAATTGCATTTCATTTTTTTTAAAAGAATATTCATTAGCAATTGTCTAGACATAAAAGCAACATTTTTATTTTCAATATAAAATTATTTGTGCAAAGTTAGGAAGTATTAATAATAACACTATTAAAATAATTGGAAGAAAAAAACCGAAATATATGTTGTAATTTGAGTAAAATGATGTTTAATTTGTTTGTCGAATTTTTTAAAGTTTTCAATTAAATTATTAAAATATTTCTAGAAGAATTAATTCGGAATTGCTGTCATCAGCAGGCAACACATCGACCTCATCATCATCGCTGCCCGTAATTTTTCCAAGTCCGTTTGTCGAAGCAGCGCAATCAACATTGCAATTAGAAACATTTTCAAATCCAACTTTATCAGCTTCGTCTTCATCGTCGTTATCGACATCATCAGCGTTATCTGTTTCTGGTGGAGTTGCTAATAGATGTACGAATGATCTTGGCGGTGTCATTTGTGTCAAAAAAGATCAGCAGTCAATGTCAACGTGTCTGCTTTCATTGCCTCAGTCTCAATTATCTACTGTTCCAACACAATCATCATTGTCTTGTTCATCATCAGTAAATAAGAGTTGTGAAAAAGAAACTGAGCATAATATGACAGCGAACCGAGAAGTTACAAGTTTAAATGAAATTGATGTTTGCAATCTCGATACTTCACCACCAATTATGACGACATCAACTACAACAACAACTATAGTAGAACCATCAAATGGCATTATTTTGGATCAGCAACATTATCATCCAGAATATTTAACTGATCGTGAGTTTTATTATATATTTAATATTTCAGTATTTATAATTTTAAGCTAGAATTATTAATAAAATTTGTTTTTACATATAAATTTGAGTAGTAAGATTGAAAAGAGTATTTAATAGTGTTATGCTTTTTATTCCTATTCATCATTCAAAAAAAAAAAAAATAGATTTTATAAAAATCAATATTTTCGGTTTTTTTATCTAGCAAAAAGATCATAAATAATTGTTGGTTCTTTCCTTTTTTTCGAACAGTAACGGAAAAGTTTTAAAAAATATACGTTAGAACAGACATCAGCATACTATATTTTTCTCCGGGGCTAGACAAAACACGCTGTCTAGGTCAGTCTGTGATAGATTATAATCAATAGATTAGAATTTCAAAGTTTTTTTGTAATCTGATCAATGCGAAGTCGGCGTAAAATAATAATAATAAAACACTTTCTTCAGATTATATGACAAATGATAATTTGTTCGGTCTGGAGGTTGTACCAAAACAACGTTCACCGATTGGAATTTTCAAAATAGGTATTTTCAATTATTTATTTTTAGTTCAAAAGTTCTATATTTTATTACAGCGAAAAATGAGCCGAGCAGCTCATCAAACTCTCAACCTAGCACACCAAATCAAGGAGATCGAAGAGTGGTGAAATAATCATTTTTTTTTAAACTGTTTCACGAATTTTATTTTATAGGTTCCGGCTTGTTCAATATGTGGAACTGATTCGACTGGAATTCATTTCGGAGTTGATGCTTGTGCAGCTTGTTCGGCATTTTTTAGACGAACTGTTGTTTTGAATAAACAATATTTATGTAATAAAGGAGGACAGTGTACGATACTGAAAGGTTAATAATATTTTAAATGTTCGAATAAAAAAAATTTAAATTGTTCAGTTAATTCAGATAGCTCAGCTGGTCAAAAATGTCGTTCATGTAGGTATAAAAAGTGCATCACATCTGGAATGGACAGAAATGGTTTTTAACCTGTTCTTTTTTGTTGATGTTCTGTATTTCTAAACTTTTCAGCTGTTCAACATCGGAGAGATGCAATTGGAAAGTACTCAACAGCTGTGAAAAGAGAGATTTCTCCAGGTCAACAAAAATATTCATTTTGAAAAATTTGAAAAGGGACTTTTTTAGATTCTGAACAAGAACCACCGCTGAAAATCATTTATCAAAGTATAAACGAACCGTGTACATCGGCAAATGGAATTGCTCAAACAAACGTTTCGTCAGGACCAGAAAAATTGAGAAATCAAGTTGGTCTCGGTTCAGAATTGTAAACAAAATAAATGATTTAAGGGGTTTCAACAACAAGGGTTTCCACAGTTTCCGTCAAATTCGATACTTCATGAGCTAATAAATCGACAAAATTTTTTAACTGAACAAAGACACTTATTTTATTCCGATAAGAAGTTAGATGATTGGTTCAAAAAACCGCCGACATTAGAACAAGTTTTTAAAAAATTATTTTCAACATTTAAATTAAAAATATTTTCAGTCACAAGTTAACGAATTGACTGATTTTTCAAACTGTATGTATCATCTTTGGAAAGTTGAGCCGCGTTTAGCAGCTGATTTTATTAATCGAAATCGATTTTTGGATGATATACCGGAACGTGACAAGGTTACTTCAAAATTTGTCTCTCTCGGTTTTCCTAAAAGCCAAAGTTTAGGTGCACATTCACAAAAATTTTGTAGTTGTTAGACAAGCAGTTGAAGAGCCATTTATGACATGGAAATATGGAGGCCTTGATAAACAATGGTTTGTAATGCCAAACAAAACGTATATCGATTTTAATGAGCCTGAAAAATATTTTCGAAATGGAGCATTGAAAAATCTAAAACTTGATTTAGAAACTGCAAGAAAGTAAATATTTTAAAATTGTAAAAAGTTTCTGAAGTTGTTTTTTTTTCAGCCTTTTCTTGCCATCTTTCAAAGGAGCAATGGATTCAATTGGAGTTTTGATGAGAAATATTCAAGTAACCGAAACTGAAATTGTAATACTTCTTGGTTTAGTTTTACTTGATCCAGGTATAAGAAAAAAATAAAAATAAAAATATGTAAAATATTTTCAGCAATAAGAGGTATTCAAGAATCAACACGTCAACATTTAAAAAATGTACGAGATCAATTAATCCAGGAAACTTTTATGTATCTTGAAGATGAAGAGCCATCATTTGATCCTGAAATTCGAATGGCAGATATTTTTATGCTTGTGGCAGCAATTAGAATTCATGCGATAAAAACTGCTGAAAATATGCAGTTATTGAGAATTTTTGATCTTATACCACCTGATCCATGTTTTACACAAATTCTAAAAAATGACGTTGACTCTGATGAGGAAATTAATCGAATAAATAGATATGAATCTTTAAACGCTCCAACGAAAAATCGGAAAATGTAGGATAAATCTTAGTAAGCATAAAAATTCAAGGTTGTAAGTATTGTTTAATAATTATTTTTCTGTAACGGTAGAATCGTTGTAAAATCAAAACAATACGATCATTATTATAATCAACAATTAAATGAACTATCTGGATAATTTATAAAATTTTGTTCACTTTTTAGGATTTTTATATATTTTTCACTGAAAATTGTTTTCCCCCAATGTGATACGAATTGAGGAGTCCATTATTTAAATTTTGTTTGGCATTAGCACGTTTGAGTCATCTTAATCTCATCATATTTTACGTTTTCGATCTCTGACAACATATGGGTTTCACTTATTGTTTGTTTTTTTGTTTTTCTTTAATTCAATGATTTTTGTTTTAAACTTATTTAACGCAAAATTTGAATGTATTTCAATTATTTGTGTTTTATAAATTATTCAACGTGAAATTGAGAACTTTTATTAAAAACCATTTATTTGAAACCAAATTGAAGTTATTTCAATATGAAAAGCCCATCTATTAATTTATATTTATATATTGTATATTGAAATGTACCGTATTTAAAGGAAATTTGAAGAGAAGAATATTTAAAGAAGGTAATCAAGCAATATAACGAATGACTTCAAATATTGCTGAACCACAGACGACAAATAAAAACAGCGCAATAAGCCATTGAGAAGTAGGTAATTTGGAATCTGATTGTTTCTGAAACATTGACAATTTTGGCTTGAAATTATTCGAATAAAACAAGAATTACCGAGCTTTTTGGAACATTTCCGCGTTGTTTAATATTATTGCTGAATTGTTTGTTTGCAAGAGTCATTCGTTGTTTTGGGGCCATTTTCTAAAATTTGAAATAATTTTAAAAACTTGGGTGTATTGAAATAAAAACAGCAATGAACGATAATAATTTAAGCAAAAATTGATAAGTTTTCGAACAACGGTTAATTTTAATTTTTTAAATCGGTTGAAAAAAAATTAGCATTTTAAGGGCACGTTTGCAGTTTTTAAAAAAGTAATTTGAAAAAATTTCAAAAAAATAAAATGAAAACTCAAAAAAGACACGTTGCATAAAATTGAAATCCACAGAAACATTTAAAAAAAATCTGTTAAAGGCGCAACGATTTTTAATAAAAGAAAGCGTGCTCTATTGAACAGTTTTTCGTACTTCTCTTGGAAAACTTTCAAATTTAAAATGTTCAGGCTTTTGTTTTACTTTATTGTGTGTACGCTTTGGTTGTATAATTTTTCTTCATTAATTTCAGAAAAATGGTTCGAATGGATTCTCAAAAGTTTTTTGAAGTTATTCAACACACTGATGTGAAAACGTCAAAGGTAATTAAGACGACGAAGAAAACAAATTTATGAAGCATTTACAGGTAATATTTTCTGGTGAAAATGACACACAAATTTTTTGGCTCGGGAAGTATAAAGGAAGATGTCTTGCTTTGTGGGAAAGAGATCGATCAATAGAATCTGATCCATATAAAGTCCTAGCAACAAAAAATGTTCTTGTAGATCCTAACGATGTCTGGTATGAAAAATCACTCAAAGTATATTTTCAATAAGTTATTTAAGTATTATTGGACCTAAAAAGGTTTGTGTTGGGTTTGCTGATGGATCTATATCGATTCTTAACATTGATCTTGAAGATATTGTTAATGTAAGCATATTTTCCATAATAAAAATGTACTCTTACAAGAAAAAAACATTTCAGGTTAAACAAATTCCTTCTGTTCACAATGAGTGCTCGTCTGTTTCTGTAATTCCTTATGACAATTCTATTTTAAGGTTTTTTTTTAATTTTTTCAATCAAACAATTGAAATTTAAAGCGCATCATCGAATGGTTCTGTTGTAAAAATCGACATTGAAAAAAATAAGACTGAAAAAATAATATCGGTAAAAAAATAAATAAACTACTAAATTATGTTATAAAAATCTTTTAAGGGTCAATCTAGCATAAAATCAATTACAACATCCTTAGGAGGTCATTTAGTAGTTACTGGAAATTCAACTGGACAAGTTAGCATTTGGGACGTTCGGGAAAAAAATTCAAATGAATCGACTTTAAATCCAATTCAAATATTAGTGCCATCAAAAAAAAATCTAGTTTCCGTAACATCACTTTGCTCACATCCAGCTCAATCAAATTTAATTTGTTGTGGGACAGATGATGGAATTATTGGATTAATTGATTTAAGAAATGGACAGAATTCTCTTATTTCAAGTACATATTTAGTTGCAAAAAAAACTATTACACAGGTTATTTTCTTTAAAAAAAAATCAAGCTGAAAAATTTTTTAAGGTAATGTTTCATCCAACTTCCAGTGATAATTTAATATGTTCATCAAATGATGGATCATTATTAAGAATTGATGCATCATGCGTTCCAACGTAAAAAAGAAAAATAATTTTTTCACCACAGAGGTTAAATAATTTCAGACGTCAACCAGCTCATTTGAGAAATGCAGCAAAACATAACGTTTGGCTAGCTGATGATTGTTCTGGATCATTAAGAAACGAACAAATAAAACAAGAATCAGTTTATCCAATATCCTCATTTGATTGTAAAGGAGATTGTATTGTTTCATCGCTTTCAATTGGAATGATTTCTACATTAGAAAATTTAGCATTTTTTCCAAGTTTACATGGAATCGGAAAATTTTAAAATTTTTTTGTTAACATTCTGTTTTTATGTTCTTAATTGCTGACAAAAAATTGGTAAACAATCACATTTTTCTTTAGTTGAATTGATTTTCAATCCATTTTATTGGACACAATTTATCTTTCAATTATTTTTTTTTCCCAACATTTCAATGGTTTCGGGTTTTTTTTCATCACGAAAACATTCTTGCAAACACCAAAACGACAAAAGTTCAGAAACTTGTTATGTTAGTTTTTTTTGAAAATAGTTGGCTCAGTTTAAACGGAACACATGCTCAATAGTTTGAAAAGATTCAAAGAATATCCAATTTCTTAAGTGTCAAAAGTTTCATGAAAATGTTTTCTCAATAAAAAAAAAACCAAAAAAACGAGATTTGTGAACTATCAAAACTGAAAAATGGTTTGGCAGCTGTGTTTTAATTTTTTTCTTCCTGAAATGTTGAACTAAAAAAACATGTAAATTGTGATTTTTTCTCAAATTTCGAAAAAAACATTTTTACTTGTCTAAAAAACGGATGAGTCGAATTTCTTTCTTCTCACTTAACAATATAATTGATTACATCGGGTCTTGGTTTGAAAGAAAAACGAAAAAACAAAAGAAAAATCGATGAAATATTTTCGAAATGTTCAAGGTGTGGAACAATTTTCGTTTAATGTCTTGCGAAACTTTTCAATCAGTTTGGGTTTTTAAATAAAATTTTGAAGAAGTAGGAAAAAAAGGTTGAAACTTATAAAAGGGATCGTCGTATTTTTGTTAAATAAAATTATAATTTCAATTAAAATAATATTGATTTTTTTTGCTTTTTCTTTATCATTTGTCAAATCAACGTCATTTGTAGACCGCCTATTTTTCTTTTCTTCTCTGTTAAATAAATATTTTTTTTAGGAGAACGAATAATTCGATTTTATTTCTTCCTCGTTCTTTTTCTCCGTCTTTTTCTCTTTTTCTATATCAAATAGCCCCTCTCTAGCAAACATGATCGTCAATAAATTTCTGTCCCGTTTTTTTTTGTGTGTTGTTTCGTTGTTATTTCTAATTTCCTAGTGTTTTAAAATTTCAAAAAAAAAAGGAAAAGAAAAAATTAATGTTTATTGACGTCAAAAAATTTAAAAAAAAACGTTAAAAGTTGTATTTTTTAATTGCAAAAAATTTTTAAATTGGAAAAATTAAGGAAATTGGAGTCTTTTTTGATTCTTTAAATTAATTTATTTTTACAATTAATATCGATTTTTAATATTGAAAAAGTCGAAAATTGAATTTTCGAAAAACTAAATTTTGAAATAAGTTGGAATTAAATTTCAACATTTAAAATTTACCCTTTTTTAATCTGTAAACGAATGTAACTTATCATTTTTTAAATCTATTTGCTGTATTCTTTTTTTTCACCTCTTTTTCCTCTTTAAACACATACAATGTGTTCTCGTTATTTCACAAACAAAACTCTTATGTTACTTTTTTCATAACAGATCTGCTCGAAAAAACTTCCCAAACCACGAAACGAACGAGAAATTTTCATTTTTCCATTGTTCATCTGACTTTTCGTCATCAAATCATCAAGGTAGGTGGAGTTTTTAAATGAAGCATTTGTTATTTGATTATTTTTTTTTGCAGTTAATCGACGTTTTCTTCTTTTTTTCTGTCTTTGATTGAATCTGACGAAAAAGTTCAATCGACTTCACTGAAATTTAGCGGTTTTCTTTATTTATTTGATTTTATAAAATGGGACTTTTTGATCACCCCTCATCATCAGGTAATTTGTTTATTTTGATGTAAAAGTTTTTCAAAAGATAATTCGATAAAAAGAAGGCAACTGTGTTTTGATCTCTTTTTTTTCAAATTATAATAAAATAAAAAAGTAAAAAAGAGAATAAAAATATCATTTGATTGTTCAAGTGTGTTCTTTGAATTTTTGGTACACAAAATGATAAATTAGGAAACATATCGAAACTGTCATGTTATCTTTTTTCCTGTTAAAATAACCTTTCATCTTTTCTTATTCTGTGTGTTGTAAAAAAAGAAGTTTTCTAGGTTCACAACCAGGAAAACATTTTAAAATTGATTGGTCAAAATGGTTTCCACCGGTAACGTCACGAACATTTTTATCACATTATTTACCAGCATCTGGAGCATTATCTCATACACTTTATACAGTGCATTTATTCAGTCCAAACATTATCTCAAAGTATGTTGAATGAATGAATGATTTGGCTTTTAACGTTTCAAAAATGTTGGGGTTTTCAGCTTGTTTCCAACTGGCGATCTCGCTGTTAGCAATACAATTCTGTTCAATGCAAACGTGGGGCTCGGATTCTACGTGTATTTCAGAAGACATTTGCATCGTGTTAGTCCATGGGAAAGAGTTGAATTTAGGTTTCAAGAAAAAAAAAAGAAAAAAAGCAAATAATACAATAAACTTCATGTTTTAAGTGTTTTAACATCAACTCTTTTCAATTTTGGAAGTCTTCTCGCCGCTGTCCTAATCAAAGCCCTTTTTCCAGCAAAGTTGTTACTTTTTCATTTCTCCTTAATTGTCGAGTATTTTTTTAGAAAATGAAATAATTTCAGATCGCACACGTTGTTGAAGAGTTTGGTTGCAAGTACACTGAGCGTTTATTTATTGTCAAGAGCCTACAAATATTTAGGATTGTTAGATAATAAAACAACGAGATCATCAGTGTCACCGGCAAGGAGGTTTGGTTTAAGTTTTTGAAATAAAAAAAAAGAAGTGAAAAAGAGGAAATAGGAAATGAAAATGGAAATGTTCTCTCACAATTTTTTGCACGCTGATAAATTGTACTGTAAAAACACATTGGTGTTGTAGTTTCTCGAAGTTTTGAATATTCCCTGTGTATTTTTGCATGAAAAGTGTTGTATTTTGTACAAAAAACAAATAGGCAAAAGCTGAATCGATTTTAGGATTAATTGCGTTGACGTTGATAAGAAACATGAATTAGTTTACTTTAATTTTTGAATAGAAAAGAAAGAATTAAGTCGAAAATCAAGTTTGGCTTATTATAGTCCAGCATTGGTGTCGAAATCCAGGAACGGTCGATCAATTGCATCAACATCACGAGCCGGATCAATTGTGTCGGTTGATGTTCATTCAAATGCAGATGATATAAACGCCACGTTGCCATTATCACCATTAAACGTGAATCAGAACAATTTGCCAATGACACCATCAGCCACGAATTATTCGGCTACCGAGCAAAGTTTGTCAGAATTTGGAGAAGGATCAACAACAGAAGATCGGCAAAATTATCGTTATCTTCATTCGTTTGCACTGAACAATTTGAATCAAAATCGTCCAGCAAAAGATAATATTTTACGACGAACAACAATGAAAGGATCAACAAAAATCATTAATCGAAAAGCAAGCGGAAAAACATGGGAAGAACAAAAAATGTCACCATCAATGGTTTGTTTTGTTACACCAGATGCATCAATAAAAGAATCTGAAATTGGAATTTATACGCCTCGATTACAACAATCGTCACCATCATCAAAAAAAGAAAAAACCAAGAAAATAATTAAAAGAAAATATAGAAAAAATGATGAGGAGAAGCTTGAAAAAATATTGGATATGATTCAATGGCATGGCCCGTTATTGTTGATTCCATTTGTTTTTGGATGTTTTCTAACTGGAACTGTCCCAATGATTAATACATTGAAATTGATTTTTTTAAGATGAAAATTGTTAATGTAGAAATAATTGAAAACTCAGACATGATCATTCTTCCGATTTGAAATTCATAGATAATACAGGTAGTTTTAGAAAAAGCCGAATGATTTCTAATTGAATCTTATCCATGTTGTATATGGGATGTTTTGAAATGTATTTGATTTTGGATGTGTGAAAAATTGTTGAAGAGAATATTTATCGATTTTGAATCATTTTTGAAATGTTTGTTCGATTTGCACGAAATAAATTGATTTTTATCAAAATTTTGAAATATTCGAAGTCAACGTTTACAGACTAAATTTTTAGCGTTGTTACACCGATTCAAAATAAAAATGGAAATTTGACGAATGGAGATGCTCATTAAATGAATACAAAAGTTTCTCAATGTTTTGATACTCTTTTTTCTTTTTCTTTTATTTTTCAAAGGTCTCTTTTTTCTTCTTTTTTTTTGTATTTTATTGGTTTTATTTTTAATTTGTGTCCATTAAATGATTTTATTATAAATATTAACTGAATTTTAAAAAGTTGAAAAAATCTAAAAAAAAAAACTTGTAAAAAGTTGAAAAAATTCTTTTGAAGACTTTGAAAGAAAATTCTAAACTAATTGAGCCGAAGACGAAGAAGAATGGAAACCATGAAAGAAATTAGTGAGACAATTAAGCATGAAGCTTGCAAAACGGTTGGCCATTTTTAGCGAAAAAACTTTCACCTTCCAAATTGTGATTGCAACGCTGAAAAAAGGAACAATTTACGATGAGATTCATTCGAAAAATGTGTGAATTGTGAAGAAACGAAACGAACCGCACACGTGAAACAATTTGAATGAAATGCGTTTCCCAATGCTTCGACCCAACGATCACCGGCTTCAATCGGATAACGGCAACTGATGCATTTGGTGGTGAAAAGAGCGTTCCAGTCTGCAATTTTTTTTTCGACATTTTTTTTTTAATTCAACGGTTGAGAAAAAAGATGATTTCAATTTTGTGATCCTCTCAACTTTTTTTCTTTCAATTTTAGGAGAGCGCGTTTACAAAGAAAAACAAATTGAAGACCTCCCGATTCTTCTGATCCTTGAAAATATTTTACCTTGTTCACAGTATGGCAATCCTTGTTCCAGATAAAACGCGCTATTTCCGAACGGTTTTTGACAATGAGCACACGTGAAACAAGTTGGATGCCATTTCTTCTGAAGAGCATTCAAACAATCCTGAAAAGAATCGAGAAAAAAAATTTTAAAAAAACTGAGTTGACAAACCGAAATGATTGGTTTTGAGCATTTCGCACATCTCGGAGCAATGTGTCGTTCAAAACACGATTCGCAGAATTTCTGACCGTCCTCTTCGACGAAACCGCACTCAAGCAGTCGTCGACCGCAGCTGCTGTTGGTGCAAACAAAATGCTCTGGGCACCACGATTTTCCGGTTGCCAAAACGAACGCTCCGCTGAAGGAAAATTAGCGGACGGATTCAATTAATTAACGACGAGCACAAAATTACCGAATTTGTTGTTTACAAGCTTCACAAAATGGAACTCTTCCGCCGCTCTGTTGTTGAGTTGTGGTGGTTTTTGTCGTGGTGGTGGTGGAAGATGTCAACGGGGAACTCTGAAAAATCAATAATTTCAAGTCAAATTTTTTAAAATTTTCTTTTTACATTTCCTTTAAAATCGCCAGCTGTTGGACGACCATCGAAGCTGGTTTTTTCAAATGTTGACTTGGTTAAAGATGATCCTAAGAAAAAAAAACACATGAAAAACTGAGGGAAGAAAATTTGTGGAAAAATTCAACAAAAAATGGATAAAAAACAACACATAACAGACCAGCCTGATGAAATCCATTCAAGGTTTTAGTCGATGATTGATTTATTGATTTTTTGTGATCATCTTCAATTGTCATATATTGTCCAAGACGAGAAGCCAAAAAATTTCGCGAATCTTCAACAGCATCTGAGACTTTTTGATGATAATTATGACGAATTGGTGGCAATGGTGGTGGTGATGGTGTTGGTGGATGATTCAATAAATTATTGAACTCATCAAGAACATCATGCAAACTGAACAAAAATTAGAAAAGCGGAAAAAAAGACAAAATTAAACTAAACAAAAACATTGAAGAAACCAAAAATTATGTTTACCCTTGAGTATTTGGTAATTCGTTTTTAAAATTTGATGAAAATGGAAAAACGCGTCGCTCTGGCGGAGTTGGAGGTCGTAATTCATTAATTTCCTCCTCCTCCTCATTTTCCGTATTGTTTTCTTGACCTGAGTTTAGTGTTGCGGATTGTTGTTGAGCATTTTGCTCATTAGTTGATATGGCTGATTCTTTATTGTCTTCACCAGTCTTCAAATTTCGTAAATATAAAATTGCACTTTCAAGAAGATGGCTAAGCTGTGATTGGGTTTGTTCAAGTTCACTTTGATGTTTAGCAATGCAATCAATGGCTCGAAGACGATCATCATCTTCCATTTCACGTAAGCCTAATTTTGATAAAATGAATAAAATGAAAGAAAGAAAGGAAAAAGAAGAAAAAGGGAAGAAATTAAAAATAAAAAACCTTGAAGACGTTCATTTAATGCTGCAACAATCATTAAATCCCTTTCAGTTTGTGCATCGTCATCTAATAATTCCATGGCTTTTTGTCTCCATTGTTTTTCAGCTTCACTTTCTTTTTCATTTCTTCGACTTGTTCGAATAATTTTTGATTGATTTTTCCATTCTTCATCATCAACAACATCCACATCGTCATCAATATCCAATAAACTTGTCACATCACTTTTATTATCGATTAATTCGGATTCATCGCCATCATATGGAGCTGCCTTTAAATAGTGTTGAATTGAGAAGCTTTCATCTTCTTTTGAAGCTTCAGTTAAAATATCGGATTCATCAATTATATCAGCTCGATCTTTCCATTTTTCTTCAATTATTGTTGGACTTTTTTGCGAAAAATCAACTCGTTTTAAATGTTTCAAATCGGTTTTCATTTCATTTTCGTCGTTTTTAATTGGTGACGTTGCCATATCAGTTATTGATACCGATGGAACAGTTTCCATTTTTCTTGACAATCGAATCGTTGGAATCGGTGAAGTGCTCGAATCAATTTTATTGATTTCATTGATTTTCAAATGATTCTCATCATTTTCTTCGCTTTTATTCTCATATCGGGTTACTGTTGTTTTTAAGTTGGTAATTGTTTCCAAATTGATTTCATTTTTATTCACAATATAACTTTGAATATTTGCAGCTTCATCTTGAGCTTCATCGATTTTTGGTTTTTTGATTCCAACTGAAGAATAAACTGGTCGTCGAATTTCATGATATTCATTGATTTGATCAATTTGGAATGGTTTTGGAATTGACGTTTTTGAAATATCGATCGGATTTAATTGTTTTCTATAATTTGTGATTGGTTTTCCAATGACCGCAATTGGTTTTAACACTTCTTCAGTTTGTGCAACTGCTTTTTCGGATACTTTGGCTGGTGAATGAGCTGGTGATGTTTTTGGTGAATGAATTACTGTCCAATGAATACGTCCATCTTTAATTTCTGGAGCTTCAACTGTTAATTCTTTATCGATTTGATTCGCATTTTCAGCTTTTATCGATTTTTTTATTTTGGATTTTGTTGCTTCAATTTGAATGCTTGATTCTTCTTGATTTTTATTGATTTCTTGTGTTCGACGTTTTTGCTCTTCAAATGCTTGTTGAACTTGCTCTTTTGTTATATTTGATGCTCGTCGAGCATTCAATCGTTTATTTTCTTTTTTTCCTTTCTTCTCCACCTTTTCCGTTTCTTTTTCGCATTCTTTGATCATCGTCGCCAAATCTTCGCCATAGTTCGGTTTTTCCTTTTTCAATTGATCAGCTGCATCGATTTGCCAATATCGATTTGTTGACGCCGTCGCTGATGGTGGCCATTGTCTTGGCGTTTTACCGCTACGACGCGGCGAGACAGCACATCTCACTGAGTCGGGAACGCGCGACGATGACAACTCTGAAAATGGACATCGACACTGAACATAAACCGAAAACGCGGACAAAGACAAAACAGAACCCCAAAACAAAAAGGACAAAAACCAAGTGAAAAGCTGAAAAGAAGATCAAAATTCAACCAACCATGATTTGATGTTGGCGGCGGTGGATTGGATGGCAACGATGGAACTTGAGAAATCTGATGATTCCGAGTTTGTGATTGAGATGAAGCCGGCGAAAGACGATTCGAATCATAATATGTTCCACCAGCCCCAACTGATCCATAATTAGCTGTCTTCTGAAGATCTGCTCCAAAAGCTGCTGTAGGAATGCCACGTTGAGATGGGCTGAAATCGATGAATCAATCAATAAATCAATCAACATTTTTTTCACCTAAGAATTCCTTGGGTTTTTGGCGTGTGATAATGTGTCGTCACTTGTTTTCCAGTCGCACCTAAAGGTTCTGGTGAAATTGAAGTTGGACGATTAATTTGTGGAGCATAAGAAGCTCCACGAGGGCTCAATTGTTGTTGTTGTTGTTGTTGATGATTTGGCTGATATTGACGAATTGGTTGAGCAGCCGTTGGTGATGATTTTCTAAAAAAATCTGAATTCAATTCTGAAACAAAAAACGCTAAATTTTTACACAAAAATGTTTGGATCCATTCCTGGTCTTCCTCCAGCTTTTCTTTGGGTTCCATGAATATCACAATAGAATTTGTCTGAATTCAATGTTCAGCAAAAATCAATGACTTCAGACGTCACCTTCTATAAAATGATGTCCGACGTTTCTCAACGAATTTCCGCACGTTGCACACGACAAACAATCGGCGTGAAGATCTTTACCGGCCGCTCTTGCCATAACGCCGAGAATCGGACGGCTACAACTGAAACATACCGGAAGACCCTGCGGATTTGGATGATTCGATAGAGTGGTTGGCGGTCCAACACGTTCTTGCTCTTTGAGCAATCGCAACGTTTCACTGCGAAGATAGGCGGGCTCGTCGCTTTTTTGAGCTGTTGCTCGAGCGCTGAAAATAATCCGAGATTTTTTTTTGTTCCCCAAATATTTTTGTTTTTTTTGGGGGGGGGGAGGGGGGGGGGTGGCAAAGGTTTTCTGAAATTTTTGAATTTAAAATATTTTTTATTAATCTTTCATCAAAAAACGAGGTTTTCAATAATCACGAAGGATTAAGGATGAATTGGGTTCGACGAAATCGTTTTTTGATCAGATCAGATTAATTTTAAATTAGAGGAGGAGCCAAATTTCAAAAAAAAAAAAACCTATAAAAATAAAAATGAAAAATAATTGAAACGATTTTTTCAAAAACCCCACAACTCCAACAAAAAATGCGTCAGCTTTTTTTTCTGGGATTCGTCGCAATCGCCTTCGGATTGCCAGACGATGAGCATCATCACTTAAAACTGGGCGGAGCGTGTGAAGAGGTAATCAAAAACCAAAAAAAAAGAAAGTTGAAGAAAAAGTTTTAAGCTTCGTGTCGAATTAGAAGGATCGGCAACTGCTGAAGCAAAACTGGAACGTTTCAACAGTTTTCTGAACAGTCTCGGATCGAATATTCAATCAGAATTCTATGCGATCGTTGAAGAGTCGAAAACCGCAATTACAGCCGACACTAATCTTTCAGATGAAGCCAAGAACCAAGCGATCGGTATAATCAATGACTTCTCAACTGGAAGCTTATTCAAATCCCACGTTGAACTATCCGATGATATTCATCAAAGATTAAGCCAGTTAAGCGAAGAGGATAAGAAAACATTGAACAAGTTGTCGAAACAATTCGCCAAGAAATTCAAGAAGCTTCTTCTTCCACAATTACCATCAAATTGTCGAGCATCATCACCAGCTTTGGATGATGTTTCTTCAGCATCACAGGGATTTGATAATGTAAAATCAAGAAATGATTCCTTCTTCTTCTTTCTTCTTCTTTATCGATTTGTTTTTTTCTAGAATCAATATCAACCAAAGAAGAAGCGTCAAGCAATGTTCCTTGATAATGTAATTTCAGCTTATCGTCATTTTAATCGTATTCGTCGTAGCATGGAATAAACTGTTTTTCATTAAAAAATGTTGAATTTAATGATTTTGGCCGCCTCATTTTTCCTCTTTTTTTTTTAAAAAATCAATAAATCGATAAATCGGATTCAACCAACCTTTGATTATTGATAAAACCATCGGTTTGTTGAATGTATTGTTCAGCAGCATTTTTATCTGAATAAATTCCCAATGGTGAATTATATTGAATATGTTTAACACGTGAATCAGTCTCGAACGGAAGAGCCGAATTGTTGAATCCCTGCGGTGGTCGACTCTTCAATTTTCGATTTAATTTGGTTGTGCGAAAAAAAAATTGTCGATTTTACATCGTTGTTATGCTGTAAATTGACATGAAACGGTCGTTCGTCATTTCCAGCGCCAATATTCTCACTAATTTCTGGACGCCAAATACGAGTTGCCGCCGGTGTTGATGAATTCCTGCAACAAAAATAAATTTTTTTTTTAATTTTTAAATTTTCCCGCCATTTTTCTTTTTGTTCAAAAAAAAAAAATTTACCAACGGCTTGGAGTTGACGGAATTTGCATCATTTTTCTAAATTCGTTTGGCACTTTTTTGAAACCGGGAAAAAGTTGAAAAGAAATTTCAAAAAAAAAAACAAAAACGCGGCTTTTTTATTTGTGCGAAAAATGTCCAAGAACAAATTGTGATGACAAAATGCGAAATAATCGATAACAAAAATAATAAATGCGCAATTTTGAAAAAGTGAAAAGTTTTTGCGAAACGAAACGAGAGAAATCAACAACGATACGGGAGTACACGACGGGAGATGGGAGATGGGAGACGGGAGAAGGCATGGATTTTCCATTGATTCTTATCTTTTCCGCCACCCCCATCCAGAATTTTCCAAATTCAATTTTCCAATTTTCGAAGAGAAAGTTATGCGAACGGTTTGGAATTAATAAAATTCAAATAGGTTTTCTTTCCTTCTTTTTATTTTCTATTATTATTATTATTAATATTAATAATAAAAATAATAATAATAATTAAAAAAAAGGAAGGGGAGAGGGGCGGGGAATAACAGATTTACTTTTTCTCTTCTTGAAAAATTTGATGACGAATTTTATTTTTTAAAAAATCAATAAAATTGATTTGGCATTCAAATGAGGTTATCAATCAATAATTGATCGAATTATTTGTTCAATTCAACTCAATTTACCTGGTGACAACTAATTCAATTTTTTCATGAGCTGTCACTAAAAGACGATCAACCGCATTGATGTCTAAATTATCGAGATCTTCCAGTTTATCAATTACGTCGCCGTTTCGAAGGCCAGCACGATCCGCTAAGCTTCCACCGACAATCTGAAATTGCACAGCTTTTTGTCCACTGTTTTCTGATTGAACATTTCATAAAATGCGTTTTTCACTCTCTTCAAACCGTTTTTCTAATTATTTCCTGCTTTCAAGTTAGCATTAGAGCGTGTTTGCAACACCGCCTTCATATTTTTTTAAAAATTGGATAAGAAATTAAAATGTTTTTCTTTAATTTTTAAAGGTTTTTTTTTTTTGGATTTTTCGAAAAATAAATTCAAAAGAGTACGGTATTAAAATTGACGGCTGAAATAAGGTTACTGAAGTCAGAAGTCATAAATTTTATTGGTCTCGGCACGAAAAACAAAAATCATTATTTATTCACATTTTTTGTGTAGCATAATTAAGCTTTGTGTGTATTTTCTCACAACACATAAAAAAATATTTGAAATTCAATCCCCCCTCTCCACGACTTCGTCACTTTTCCATTTTTTTTTGTCATTAACCTTCTCTCTCTCTCTGCCTCTCTGCCTCTCTCCCACCGTTTCTCTGTCTCTCTCTCTCTGCCTCTGTCTACTTCTCTCGTAATTTTTCTTTTTTTAATCCACAACAAACATTTCCACACACACACACAAAAAAAGTTGTAATATTCGAGAATTTTGTGGGGGAACACGACAATAAATCAAAAATTATCGGCTCGAACGTTTTTTCCCTGGTTTCTGGTTTCCCTGATATTTCCCTGATAAAATCAATTTTCGATTTTTTTTTTTGATAAACGAGCTTCAGCCAAAAAAAAAAACAAATTTTTTTTCAAATTTTTTTCTGCCCCCGAACTTCGAAACACTCACATTCACAATTAGAACCGATCCATCAGATGCTTCAGTTACACCAAATCCCCATGGTGTTCGTCGATCCGATCGAGCCATTCGGACTGTGACGCGTTCCATGGTTGAATACCTTTAAGCCTTTTTCGATGAATAAATTTGGGAGGTTGCGCAAAGAAAAAAAAAAGAAAAATTTTTATTCAAAAATCGAATAATGGTAGGGATTCAATGGCGGTGGATTTAAAACTTGTTTATTAAAAAAAAAAAAAAATTTTATTTCGACTGTGCCACGTGGCAAATAAAAATGAAAAAGTATCAAATTGAGATGTTTTTGATTTGTAAAAATTAAAAAAAAAAAAACAAAAAAAAATTTGTAGATAAGAAAAGGTGTATGAAGAGCACATAAATGAATGTATGTTGCTCTTCCATTCCCTCTCTCCCTCCCTCTCTCAATCTTCTCTCCCCTCCTACACTTCCTCTTTCCCCCCTCTCTCTCTCTCTCTCCACATTTTTACGCGAGCCACTAAAAAGAAAGACGATTCACCAAATCTCCGGCGGATTCGAACTCTGACATGTTCAATTGTCGCTCCGATTTTCAATGTCCTCTTCATTTCGATCATTCTATCCTCTTTCAACTTGAGCCACCCAGATCAAGCGCGTTTTTGCCGCCGTCGGTTGAAAACTCTTCTCACTTCATGATGTCTCTCTGTTTTTCTTTCTCTCTCTCTCTCTCTCTCTCGTTTTTCGATAATACTTTTACCTTTGAGCACATCAGTGATAAAGCTCTCGAGGATTGTCGCAACAAAAACTGAGATTAAAGAGATAGAGAGAGAGAGAGAGAGAGAGAGAGAGAGAGAGAGAGAGAGAGAGAGAGAGAGAGAGAGAGAGAGAGAGAGAGAGAGAGAGAGAGAGAAATGTTTGTAGTAAAGCAAGAAGCGCGCCAAAAATTATCAGTGAAGATGCGATCCGAAGGTGGAGGTGGAGGGATGGAATAGGAGTAGGTGGAAAGGAAGAAAAGTGCTCTTGGAAAAAGATGATAAGCAAAAGCTAAAGATAAAGAAAATAAAAAAAGAAGAGAAAATCAATACTTCAAAATAAGCTTTGATTTATTTGTTAAAAATCAATAAAAAATGGAAAACTCTCTGATCAAAGAATTCTTCATTTTTTTTTCCCGGGAAACTTCGAATTTCAAAAAATCGATAAATCAATATTTTGAAATAATTGTAAAGACAAATTGAATCAATAACTGCTGAAGCTCTTGGAGAAGTGAATCCCATCAGGTTTCGATGATGAAACATTGGAAAACAAACAAATGACGATGATAATAATGAGGATGATGAGGATTGTAAAGAGAAAAATGAAAAAAACAAGAGAAATGAACATTTTAAAATAAATAAAACCAAAATTTTTGCATTTTATCGATTTATTACGAAAATCAACATTTTTGAAAAAAAAAAGATCTTAAAATTAAATTCGTGATCTTTGTCGAATCAACGCCAATGTGAAGGATCTTGGTGGACATGCACAATATTGTCCATCTCGTCCTTAATTTTTTTAAAAAATTCTTCTTAGTTTAATTTTTTCTCGACTTCTTACCTGGTATTCCTGGATTTCCAGGTTTTCCTGGTGTTCCTGGTAGTCCTGGTCCGCCTCGCGGTCCTGGCACGCCGCTGATTCCTTCACTTCCCGGCTCACCGTCGGCGCCTGGTGTTCCGCGTTCGCCTGTTGCACCTGGTTTACCAGTGGATCCCGGTGGACCTGGTGGTCCTCGTGTGCTGATTGGACGAGTTCCGTTGGCACCAGGTGGTCCGGGTGGTCCGTCGGCGCCGGGTTGGCCGGGCACACCGTCATCACCTTTTGGACCTGGTGGACCTGGTTGACCGTTGACAGTTGAAGGAATTCCTGGAGCACCGTCGGCACCTGGTAATCCAGGCGCACCAGGTGGACCGATCGGACCAGGAAGTCCAGGAAGGCCTTGCGGGCATTTTACACATCCAGTTGGAATGCTGTCACAAGACGCAGTTGGAATTTGATTCGGATTATCCATTCCACGTGGTCCTGGTTCGCCAGGAACTGAAATGGCAATTATTTGGAAAAAAAAACATCAATTTTTCTTCTCTCAATTTACCTCCTGGTGTTCCAGCACTTCCAGGTGGTCCTGGTGGACCTGGCGGACATTGAGGAGCTGAATCGCATTGACAAAAATCGGGAAGTTTTGTGAATCGTTTATCTCGTCGTAGAAGTGGATTCTCACGTGGTTTCGATGGTGAACTGTGCATTATTTGAACGCTCATCAAATCAATCCACATTGAATCGGTTTCAACCTGGCAAAAAATCCAATAAAATCAATTGAGAAATCAATCGAGAATACCTTGAAACTCTGAACAACTTCAACAATTTCCTCCTGAAGCTCATTCATTTCCCAATAAATTTGTGGAATAAAAATCGATATCGCAATTAAAGCGCATGCTGAAATTGCCGTACAACATGACACCAATAAATTGATCGGCTTCATGGTTGAATCACAATTTCCAACAATTTCAGATATTTATATACGATTGGAAAATTGTTGATTTTTGACAAAAAATGCCCACAAGATAGACGGGGGCGGAACATTAATTTCGATGCTACAGTAAGAAAACGGGGGGGGGGGCGACAGAAGACAAAAAAAAATATGGAAAAAAGGAAAAAGACGAAACCAACGAAACAATGAGGGGGAGGGGAAAAAAACGAGTTGAGATTGATGAAGAATTGAATGGTTGACTGGTGGCATCGATACGAAAAATATTACCAGGAATGGGCGAAAAGCGACGACGAAGACAAAAAAAACCAACACAACAACAAAGAAAAAAAAGCGAGAGAAAACGATGGAAAAATGGTTTTTTGGGATAAAATCAATGAAATTACAAATTGCAACAACACGTTTTTGATTGAAATTCGAAGAAAGAAAACCACCAATCAATGAATGGGAAATTTTCCGGTAAAAAATTATTTTATCCCACCTTTTTTTGCCTCCTTTAAAAAAAACCACGACTAATTTTCACTTAAAAAAAAGTACTGTACCTTTGATGTGTGGCGGGACGCTCGGAAATAAACACATGTTCCTTTAAAAGCGTGGCCTAAATATTTTGTTAAAACAAAAGAATTTTTCTGTTGAAGCATGGATAGAACAATTTGTAAATATTTTCCTTTCGTTCCCTCAAAAGAATTGAAAAATTCGAAAGGAGCACGCAGTTTTTTGAAATCGGGTCTTGGCACGCGTCAAAGCATCGGGTAAATATTTGAAACGTTTTTCTTCCTGAACTTTCCACAGAACATTTTCCACAATTTTCACTTTTTTCCCAACAAAAAAAAATGTTTTTTACTTTCTTTTTTTGAAATTTCTTTTGATCACCTTGAAAAAATCTTTTGGTGATGAGAATTCAATCGGAATTTGCATAAAATCTCCAGCTGAGGCAAGTTTTTGGCAAATAACAAAAAAAGGGAGAAATGGAATGGGTCATTGATTTTCAGAACGGCGCCATTATACAATTCAATTCGATTTATTCAATCAATCAATCAATAAATCAATCAATAATAAAAACCCTAGAATTTCATCAATATGTTTCTCTTTTTTTTTCACCAATTCTTCAACATTTGTTTTTTTGCTTTTACTCTTTTCCATTTTTTAATAGAAAATTTGAAAACTTTTCACCAATTAATTTAACAAGAAAATCAATTAAAAAATAAGGAAAGAAAGAAGGAAAAGTTTGAATTCTGTTTTTCTTTTTTCTGAAAAAGTTTAAAATAAAATTCCAATTACAATTTGGCTTACGAATTCAATTTATTTTGCTGAAGAAATACAGGAAAACGAACAAAAAAAAAACAGAATTTAAAATAAAACAAAGCAACCTTCCTCCTGGTCACTAAACCCAAGGCATTCATTACGTTCTATCGGATAAAAGCCGAATTCAAAAAAGATGTTTTTACTTCTTCTGCCATTTAAATTTTAACAAACGTTCTGAATAATTTTTTCTAATTATTCAATTTTTTTTTTATTTTAACTGAAAATTTGTCAGTGGAGCATGTTTGCAAGAGAAATTAAAAATACAATTTTAGCTAAATGTTTTTATTTTTAGTTTTGAAAAAAGTAAAAATTTTGACCACTGAGCGGATCGAACGCCCAACCTTTCGATCTGGAGTCGAACGCGCTACCATTGCGCCAAGCAGTCATTGTAGTTTGATAACCAGCACTTGTTGATTTTTGTTAAAATAAACGGTTTTCGTGACGAGACACTAGCGATGTTTAACACGCAATGTGCCTTTTGTAATTTTGATTTAAAAATACATTTTTTCTTTTCAATAATTTATAATTGTTACTAAGCGGTTAAAAAAATGAGTATTGAAAATTATTAAAAAATTTAAAAAAGGTTTAAAAACTATTTCAAATTTCCGTATTTTGCAATTATAATTTTAATTTTAAAACTAAAAATCGGTTTAAAAAAATTAAAAATTTTGACCACTGAGCGGATCGAACGCCCAACCTTTCGATCTGGAGTCGAACGCGCTACCATTGCGCCAAGCAGTCATGAAAACATGCGAAACTCACCCATTATCAATTTTTGTAAAAAAAGAAAAATTTTTATAAACAAAAATAAATACACAATACATTAATAATCTTCATTTAAATAAATTTTAAAAGACATTTTATTTTTACTAGGACCCGCAATTAACAAAAAGAAAAAAAAAGAATTTGTGCCTATTTAGTTATTAGGTAAAAAATTTAAAAATTGGCCGATATACACTTTTTAATAAATGTTTTTCCAAAGACTATATACATGCGCCTTTAATACCGTACTAGTTTTTTTTTAATTAAGAAAACAATACAAATTAGCTGTGGTTGTTCTAACTTATTTAAGTTTAAAGAAGGCAGTAATTAAAATGAAATAAATAAAAAAATTTTTTTGAAATCTTTAAATTTGAATTAATTTTATGGTGGATTTGTCAAAATGCATTCTAATGTATCAATTCTTAATGATGGATTTCCGCCATACCTGAAAAATCAAAAACAAAAAAAAATATTTTTTAAATCTTTTAAAAATAACCATGAATTATCCGTTGTATTACAAGTAGCTGGAAATGTGACAGTTGTAGGACCATAATCGAAGAAATTATCCGTGTTCGCAACAATGGCTGCATAAAGCCCAAAAGATGCATCAACAGATCTGAAAATTCTTTTTCTTTTTTTTTTTCAATTAAAATTTAAAAAAATAGCTGACGAGCATGTCATTGTAGCTGTTGTCCGATCAGGACTATAAGTGAATGTCATTGTTCCATCAGGAAATGAACTGGATGTAAGAGTTTGTACCAAATCAGGACATGTTCCTTTAAAATCATTGAAATTACAATTAAAAGTATTTTGGAAGGTCGTAAGATTAGTCGAGTGTAGTTAAGACTGGTTTAGTTCGTTAGTGAAGGTGGATTAGGTCATTTTGAAATCCAGTTCTACACGAAACAAAAATTTCATCCAAATTTTTTATTTATTTTTTTTTAAATTAAAAAACAAAAATAAAAAATGTTGAATTTAACATTTTTTTTAAACTAAAAAATAATTTTTTTTAAATTTAAATTAAAAATTTAAAAAAATCTCACCAAATATTGGAGCGGCAGTTGTTGTAGCTGTGAATTTAAAATATTAGTTATTTAATTAGTAATTAAATTAATTAATTAATTTAAACAAACAAAAAATCTTTGTTAAATTTCTTGTTAATTAAAAAAAAATAAATAAATAAATAAAAACCTGGAATTACTGGAGGAGCTGCGGTACTTGTTCGAGCGCATGAATCCAAAAAATTTACGACAAAAATCAAAAAAATCAAAATTATCTGAAAATGAAATGCCGAGAACATTTTCTGAAAAAAGGAAATGAATTTCAGAATTTCTGGACAAATTTTTCAGGTGAAAAATTGAAATGTTCAATCAAAAATAAGATGAAAGTGGCGAAGAACGAAAGAATGAGAAAATGATCCGAATTGGGGTCTTGAAAGGATTATCGTATAATTGAGCATCAACTCCCAAAACTTTCGTATCAAGTGAAAGTGAAAAGAAAGAAAATGAACGAGAAAATTTTTCCTTGCTGCGGACGATTTTATTTACTCAGGTTTACGCAGTTCAACAAAAATCTAAGCTTCATTTTTGGCTTCTTCCTGCCAATTGTGTAGTCTGAAAATGTCTTAAACAAATCTAAAAAATATTTGAAAAAAATACAAATTTTTATTTCTTTACTGGCATCGAAAAATTAAAAAAAAAACTTTAAAAAATAAATAAATAAAATTTATTAAATATTTTCGAAATATAATTTAATTACATTCAATAAGTATCAAAAAATGTCACCAAAATGACACAAAAACCCATCGAAAAGTATCACTTTTTCCTTCTTTTTTTTTTTTTTTTTGATTAATGGAATCCGCTAAGGCGAAAAAAGCTTTTTTGAAATGAAATGAGGAAGCTACGCTTCAATATCCGAGGGTGCATTAAATTAGGTAAAAAAAAAGAAACAAGAAATGAGAAAATTATTTTAATGAAAAAAACTTGATTTCGGTGTACTTCGAACAAATTATTTTTCATTTTAAAAAATGGGGAAAAAATGTGGAAAATAAAATGAAAAGTCGAAGCCAAATTAAAATTTTTCTTTTTCTTCTTATTCTGTTGGATTCTTTGAATAATAAACAATTTTCAGTAAATCTGAATTTTCTTCACGTAAAATGCTGAAAAAAAAACCAAAAACTGAAAAAATTGAAGAAAAAAACGCGCTCACTCACTTTTCAATCGAATAAAACAATCGCAAAGTTTTAACAACTTTCTCTTGAAGATGACGACAATATCTTGAATCGTGCTCTTCTGATGATCCAGGGCATGAACAAGAAGCAGTTCGGCAGGCTTTTGCTACGACTTCTCCAGTTTCAGCATATCTGAAAAATGTTGTCTTCTTCCCCCGCATTCCGACAATTCGTTTCCGCTTCTTTTGCCCTTTCAAATCGAAACAATAAATCAATAAAAAACTATTTTTTCTTCTTCGTTTTTTTTTTTCATATTTTACCATTGAAGGTTGATTTTTTGACAAAAAAAAATGAAGAGGAAGAGCGGAGATTTGACTAAATAGATATAATCAACAAGCCGAAAAATATTCCAATAAATCATTGAAAATAATGTGATTTTATGCAGTGGCAAATATCAAAAATGAACATGCATTTTTATCCAATTTTCAGTTGTCAGGAGGTTAATTCGATTTGGCGCAAAATAATAAAAAACGCACATCGAAATCGTGAAGTTTTACGATTATTCGACAATCCACCCAGCCATCCACACATACACACAAATACCCTACCGTAATCCGATAAAACAAAACGGTTTTAAAGGATTACTGTAGCCAAAAAAAGTTTACCTTCGAAGAACTTTGCTCACACAGCTGTGAGTTATTCCAAGCTGTTTGGCGATGTGGATTTTTTTCATTCCTTTTTTGAAGCATTCGACAATTTTCAGACGATCACAGGTTAATAATGGACGACCGGAAATGTAGGGGCGACCGTATCGATTTCTTGATGGGATCACATTTGATGAAGCTGAAACATTTTTGAATTTTTCCAATTTTTTTTGGCTTTGAATTTGCATTTTAAAAAAGAAAAAAATTGAAAATTTCACTTTTTACATCTCGAATCTTCTCCGAACACGTCGTCAATTTTTCAATATGAAGCTGGGGACGACGAAAAACTTTTGACAGTTTTTCAAGAGCTTCCAAGGATGAATCTGAAAATCAATTAATTATATCGATTTTTTTTGCGGCTACGGCTTTTGGTTCCAATGAAAGAAAGAAAAAAAAGAAGATTTCAAGCTTCAAAAATCAATAAAATTTGGCTTTAAAAATTTGATTTCTTTCCAAAAAATCAATAAAATTTGGCTTTAAAAGTTTGATTTTTTCCAAAAATCGATAAATTTTGATTTTAAAATTTGATTTTTTTCCAAAAAATCGATAAAATTTGATTTTAAAATTTGATTTTTTTTCCAAAAATCGATAAAATTTGGCTTTAAAATTTGATTTTTTTCCCAAAAATCGATAAAATTTGGCTTTAAAATTTGATTTTTTTCCCAAAAATCGCTAAATTGACAAACTTTCATTCAAACTTCGATGACGAATCGTTGGAAATTGATGAGAAATCAAATTTGACAAAACATTCGGATTGTGCATGAGCAAATTGATCTGATTTGTCGTTGATGGAAAAATCGACGGCGGAGTGGCGAACATTAAAGGAGCAGCTGAAACGATGAGGGGAAAAAATAGCAAAATTCGGTCAAATGAATGATAAATTTATAAAATTATAAATTTTGCCCGCCTTTTTTCAATTCTTTTTTTTTCTTTTTCTTCAAACCTAATCGGCATTTAAATCCGTCTCGAGGATGAAAAAAAATTTGTAAAAAAAAAAAAACAAAAAAAAAACAAAAAGGATACGGTAATTGATTGGAAAAAGAGAAGAAAAACGGTGAAGAAAAAGAAGGAGAAAGAAAAGAAGAAGAAAAAGAAGGTGGAGGTGAAGGTGGAGGTGAAGGTAGAGAAGGAGGATGAAGACTGAAGCGGGCCCGACACACAGTTACGGATAAGCAAAAATTTTCTTTGATTCTTGCCGACGTTGAAAATCAAATCTCGTCGAAATTTTTGATGCGACAAGTTTGATAGTTTTCGTTACTTTTTTCTTATTTTTTCAAAAAAAAAAATAAATAAAAAAAAATAAATTTTTGTTTTTTCTTTTCTTTGAAAAAGCTACAAAAATTGAATCGACTGATTTTTCGGTGGTGTTTCGTTATCGGAATGATGAAAAAGGGAAAAAAAAAATACAAAAAATGTCAAAAAATTATCAAAAATGATCCATCATTTTAGCACTCGAAAAGAACAAAAAAATCGGTTTTTTTTTCTTCTGATACGGTTTTTTTCTTGATTTTCAATGTGTAAAATTTTTCAGATCTTCTTCTTCTTCTTCTTCATTCAAAATTGTAATAACATTGGATCATCGTCTCCCGAAGCAGAGAAAAACAGTTCCTACTGATAAATAAGATTGTGATGATCGAAGAAGGAGCAATCATTTCTCTTTGATCCTATCGGCAAAGCAGGAAGGGAAAAAGGGAGAAAATATTGTGCCGACAAAAAGTTTCTCAATTTTTCTTCTTTTTTTTTATTCTCGATCAACTTTTTCTTTCTTTTTTTTTTTTTGCTGATGTTGAAAATCATCGAAAATCATATCAAACTGGAGGCAAAATCACACTTTCATCTTGATTGATGATGGTTGGCAGCCGAACGCAATTTGTCGTCCACCAATTTGTTTCGCAACATTTTAACACCGTTTTTTTTTGAAGAAGAAGAAGAAGAAGAAGAAAAATTCTGGAGGGAGAATGGTTGAACATAATTTATTTCAAATATTTTTCTTCGTCACACGCTTCTGAAGTTCATTCACTTCCTTCTCCTGAACGTTTCGCTGATTTTTCAGATTCGCTCTAGAAAAAAAAGGTGCTGAAACTTTGAGGAAAAAAAGATTGGAAACCTCTTCAATCACTTTCTTCTTCAATTTTCCAATCCAATCCAGTTTTTTATCGACTTTTATTCCATTATCTTTGGCGCACGTTTCCAAAAATTGTATGATGTAACTGAATAAAAAGGGGTCATCGAAAAAAAAATTCTCAAAAAGCTGCTGAAATATTGTTTTTGCTTACACATAGTCCGGAGCACTTTCATGCTCCAATTTATTGATGTAGGTGACCAGCGTTGACATAACCTTTGGTAATTTTTTATAAACTTCTGGGCCTTGATGAATGAAAAAAAATTTTTTTTGTGGTTTTTAAAGGGATTTTTGAGATTCAATCAAACAATTATTTTCAAACAAATCTTCTTTGCTTTTGAGAATCGCTTTTGGCTCGGCAATTCTTCTCCATGGAATTCCATACATGTCGTCACTCAAATCAAAAACCTTCAAAACCAAAAAAAAACGATTTTTTGTTTTTTTTTTTTCAAAAAAAGCGAGGGGGCGGGCGCTTTTAAAATCACGTCAGGGCTGAAACTGAAAACCGAGCCAAAATTTTACCATAAACAGCCAACATTCCAAATCGTCTTTTCGTCCTTGCTCAACCAGCTTCATACAGGCTCTTGAGGCGTATCGAAGAGTTCCCAAAAATTTCACCTTTTTTCTTGGCACCTCAAAATTTTTGAACAACATTTTTGCTTTGCTCCGCTTCGCTTGCCAGCTTTACCTTATGATTTCCATCCTGATCGACATAGAGTTTTGCAATTCCAAAATCGAGCATATAAATCACCGACTCGTGTTCGTTTAGGCCGACCGCATAGTTGGCTGGCTTAATATCGCGATGAAGATAGCCAAGACTGTGAAGGTCTCGAACCGCTTTTACAGTTTGAATATAAATATTGAATAAGGTATTTTTGGAAAATTCGGATAAAATGTATTTTTTTCGAATATCTTCAATTGATGGTCCAACTAATCCCATAACAACAAACTAAAATTCAATTTTAAGATTTTTTTTTTCTCTCAAAAAAAAAAAAAAAACAAAAAACTTTGCATTTTAATTGTTCGCATTTTCCACGATCGACAAATTCAATAAAATGTTCAAAATGTTTTCCCTTTTCATTGGTTTTCATCATTACGGTGACCTGATTTTAGAAAAAAATTCCAAAAAAATCAATAAAGTTTCCCCACCTCAACTTTCAGCCTTAAATATCTTTTCTCTCCAATTTCACTTTCAGTCTTTAACGCATAACACTTGTCAGTTGGGCCGCCTTCTTTGAAGACTTTATAAACGTCACCGAAACCGCCGGATCCGAGTAGGCAGGCGACTTGCCAACTGGAAGCCAAGTTTTCAAATTTCAGCAAATGCTTCCTGCCCCCGCTTCTTACCCGGTTTTGTTGCCTTCGCTTCGAATACAATCGTTCGGGTTCAATTTTTTTCGCGGCGGCCTTTTTGATCCCTTTTTGTTGGCTCGTTTTGTCAAATTTTCGCTGAAATTTTGGTTGGAAAAAATCCGGGGCCCGGGAAAAAAGAAAAAGGGGGGGGGTTTTACTTATCACATTCACCAGTAAGAAGATTATCAGCCGATCTTTTCTGCAAAGAAATTTTTTTTTTGTGGAGGAAAAACAAAAATCCAACCGAATCGCCTTCAAACTCTTTCGACAAACCAGCTTTTCCTTGCCAATTGGCCACAAAACAAGGATTGTCAACTTTGAACGATTTGAGACTTTTGATAATTTCGCTGCAAAAATCAATAAAAATTTGAAGCAAAAAAAACGGGTTTGGAGAGGACGAATTGGACTTGAACAAACTTATAATCGGGTTCACTTTCAAATGTTAAATTTCCGATAAGATTTATCAGTGGTTTCAGCTCGGGTTTAACCCTTCTATACATTGTTGGACATTCTGAAAGTTGGCACAATAAATGGACAGAAAAAAAATTCTTTTTTTTTTTTTGGTTTCAACCATTTCTCATAAATTCTTCTTTTGATGCTAAAACTTTTGATCGATCGACTTCTTTGCTCCATGAAAGTGAGTTTTTATCCATCAAATAAAAAATCTTAAAATTGTATTGATTTTTTCTTGTCTGAAATTAATTTTTTTATAAAATACAAACTGTATACAACCACGATTCAAGATCATCTTTCCTCGACTGATCCTCTTCTTTATGACACGATCGTGAACAGAATCGAACAATTCCAAAATATTTGACTTTCGATCTTGGCGCCAACGGTTTCTTGTTCGTGTCTTGATATTTGCGATAGGCGCGAAAATCAACAAGAATCACAGCCGACTCGTTTTGACCAAGGCCACAATGAAAGGCGTTCGGCGAGATGTTTCGATGGATGAATCCAATTGAATGCAGATCCTGAATGGCTCGAAGCATTTCCAGCGCCACATTTATGCCGCACTCGAATGATAGGGAATCATCAAGTATTTTTGTTACAATTTCATATAATGTAATTCCAAACGGTGAAACAATTATAAACTGCAAAAAAAAAATCGTTTTTTTTCTGAAATTGATTTTAAGAAAAAAAAATTCTGAAAATTTTGTTGACTTCTAATTTTTTTTTTGGAAGTGCTCCATATTCCAGCAGTTTTAAGAAATTTTTATCATTAATTTTTGATAATTTTTTTAACAAAGAAGCTTCTCTCTTTATTGCACCAAAATCTAAAACATTGACTTTCATTCGAGATTCCTTCAAAAAAAAAAATTTTTTTTTAAATTTTGATTTTCATTAAAAAAAAACCTCATCCGTTTCAACTTCTTTGACTGAATAAATATCCGATGATAAAATTAGTTTCGTTTTTCGAATTGTTCCTGTTACTTTATAGCTGAATTTTCCTTTTTTTTTTAATAAAAAATTAATCCTCAGAAAAAAAAACTGGAAGGAAGTGAAAAAAAATTATTTTTTAACTTTTTTTTGCAAAACTTTAAATTTGTTTTTAAGTTTTTTAAAATAATTTTTTTTCTGAAATTGATTTTAAGAAAAAAGAAAAAGAAAAAAATCTGAAAATTGTTACTTATTAACTCCTTCAATTTCTTCTCCATCAGCAAAACGATATTTTGTAACTAATTGACTTCCGTCCTTCTACAAAAAAAAAATTTTTATTTTTGAAATAAAAAAAAAGAAAAAAAAACTTTTTTTGTTGAATCCAATTTTGTTGTGGAATTTTTAGTTCTCGATGACATCGGTGTTGATGAACTCCTCTTCAATTTACCTTTTGATGATAGAACTTCATTATTTAATTTCAGTGGTCCATTTTTTTTCGTTGTAGCTCCTTTGTTTTTCTTTGTTCTGTGACTTTTTCCCATTTTATCGGATTATTGAGGCAATTCTTTCCAATACTCTTAAAACAAAAGAAATGATTTTTTAAACTTTTTTTTCCGTATTTTTTTTAAATTTTTTTCAGGTCAAGTTTAATCGTAAATAATTTGTTTTCAAAAAAAAATTTTCTTTCAAATTTAAATCATTAAAATTATGAAATTAAAATTGAAAATATAACCCGGGAAATTTTCAAGCTTCACTTGAAGCCTGACTACTACTAGATAAAGCTTCAAGTTTCTGAATTTTACGAACTATCAGGTTCTATTTTTGAATTTTTTTTCATTATTTTTTAAAATTCTTTAAAATTAATTATTAAACATTTTTTTTGACTGACATAACAGAAAACAAACCATAGAAATTGAAAATTACCCATTCTTTAATTTATTATTTTATTTTTTTTAATTTTTTAAATGTTTTTTTAATTCAGTTAACATGTTTATTTTGAATTTAACTCTCTTTTTCAATAATTTATTTATTTTTTTATTATTGGGAAATAAAAAAATAAAGTAAAGAAAAGAATGTGCGCCCTATTGAACAAGCCGGTCTCGGGTCGATGGTCGATTTTTGGCCATTCGCTCACATTTTTTCCTCGCCATCTTTCGTCTCTTCACTCCAATTTGATCATTTTTGATAACTTTTTTCTTGGGTTTTTACCTTTTTTTTTTAATTTATTAAAATTATTGAAAGAAAACGATATTTCTATTGCAGTATGAGGGTTATTATATCCGCGTTGAGTGTTTTTGTCGCGGTTGCTGCATACGATGCTGTTTTATTCTCAAATAACGTTGAAATTAGGTAATTTTTGTCTCGAAGCTTGAAAAATTGATTTTTTTTTAATTTGCAGCTCTTCATCAAAGCTTGATGATTTGGTTAAATCCGCATCGTCAAATCAACCATTAGTTTTCATTGTGAATCCAGATTTTACATTAGGACAATTTTCGGTGAAGGCCAATGCGTATAGTTCGGAGCCAACAACTGATTATTTGGCAAAGACTGTTAAGAGTAACAAATACTATTCAGCTCAATATTTTTCAAATCAAATCTTGGTAAAAATTGTTTTAGTTTCACAGTTCAAAAAAAATATTACTTTCAGATCGAAAACACAAACGTGATCACATCAGTTGATCAATTTGAATCAGGAGCATCCATTTATGTAATTGCTGGAGAAGAATGGATCTCAGCTGAAAAATTGGCCAGCCAATTATTACCAAAGATTGAAGGAGCTGTTGGAGTTTTGACATCAACTGATGCAATCACTCATGATAAGAATCGAGTAAAACGTGTTGCAACTCCAGAAATGGAAGAAGTAAATTGGAAAAGTAGAAAATTAAATTAATAATCATTCAATATTTTGCAGGATGCAGCAACTGGATTAACTGGAACAACTCAATCTGTTAATGTAGATCTTAATCAACCATTACCATTGATACTTCCACCATACAATGTTTCAGCTTATCCAAGTGTTAAGCCAACTTCGTAAGTCTAATTTTTTTCAATTTTTAAAAATCTAAGAAGAAAACTTTTAGTGGCAGTTCATGTCTTCTTTATCTTGAAGGACTCACAGTTGTTGTCGAACAAAAAGTTGAAAAACAATATTTTTATGCGGCCGCATCGGTTAGAGAAAATGCTACCTGGTAAATAAAAAGTTGTAGAAAATTATGATAATAAATGTTAATTTAAAGGGGATATGCTGACGGTGATGTAAGCTGTGTAAATGGAACAATGGGAAACTTTTTGTTCCGTATTCGTTTGTCAACATCATCTCAATTCGTTGGACTAACTGACAGAACTGAAAAGTTCACAATTCCAGCTGGACAAATCATTGATGTTTCATTGAACTTCACCGGAGATGATTTTGGATACTGGAGATTAGCTGGTGCGACTCTCAATCAAATTAGCGTTACCGGAAAAGATAATTTCAAGGTTTTTTGTTAAATAATTCAATTGTTTAAATTGAATTAAATTTAGTCTGCATCAGTAAATGGAGAATCAGTCGGAGAATTAGCCACACAATATTCTGGATTAGATTCTGTAGCTGGATGGTCTGTTGCCTGTGCTCAAACTCAATCAATTTTCTTCAAAACAAGTTCTGATGATGTTCGAATTGGAATTGCCTTGTACAACACTCAGGTAATCAATTATAATTTCAAATTAATAGAAAAAAAATTGAATTTTCAGGTTCAAACTTTTACAATTTTGAAAGATTGGGAAAAAACTCCACATTTCACTTTACAAACTGAAGATTGCACAGGAACATTCTCACCAGGCTCATGGATGGGAATTGTTTCATCACTTGTTCTTATTGGAGGACTTTTATTCGGTTATGTCATGCTCCAATCTGTACAAAGTCAAGATCGATTTGATGACCCAAAACAAAAGCAAATTGTAATCAATGTCAGAGAATAAATTTATTTGTTTCGCTTATTCATTTTTTCTCAATTATTGCTATTTTCTGCTTATTTTACAAAGGGTAAATCTTGTCAAAAAGTTTCGAAACTTTTTGTGCCGATCAATTCGTTTCTTTTTCTTTATTAGCTCGGTTGTGATACCATCTTGTTTCAATGTTATTTTTTATTCCAAAATTTTTTTCTCATTTTCTTTTTTCAACAATTAATAGTTAAAATATATTTGAAACTGAAAAATAAGTGATTTTTATTATATTTTTCTCTAACATTCCGTTTTTTTCTTCTCCAAATATTTTCATTAATTTTAGTTACCATAAGACGGTGACGTTTGTCTCCTTTTTAACAACAAAATTTAGATTTACAAATTTCTAGATATTGTAAATAAACATAGTTATTTACGAACGAAATACAGATTTAATTGTTTTTATTACAAATCAAATAAAAATTGTGTTTCGAATAATTTAAAGACACCGAAATAAGCTAGGCAAAGCTAAATATTACAAAAAATAGGGCATATTTATATCTGTACATAAATAAGAAATAAAGACCGGAATATTTTAAAATTATCATTTTTTTCTCTTTAAAATAGAATTCAAAATGAATAAAAGGCACCCTTTTCCAGTTTTTAAAAAGATATCATTAATTTTTGGCGAGATTCAACAATTATTTAGGAATTATTCGTTTTATTTATTTATTATTACTGCTACTTGGTCCTGATTGACTTGCCATAAATTCTTGTTGGCTCATTACTAATGCTTCAGCCATTGCTACGTCATCGTTGTAAGTTTCCCAATCTGAAAAAAAAACAACATTTTTTCCCATTTTAATGAAAATCGATTTTGTCAAATAAATGAAGTGATTAAAAATGAACCTAAACTTTGAGCAGCAAGAAGTTCTTCATACAATCCAGACGTTTGCTCACTTTCTCTACTTGTTGATGGTGATTCTTCTTTTACATTCGGCTTTTTTTTAGTTTCTTCAACTTCTCTTAAATAAGACATGTATGATTCTCGAGTAATCTGAAATTTAATTTTATACTTTTAAAATTTTTAGTTTTTTCTTTTTACTTGGTCTTCAATATCAGCTTGAGTTCTTTGCCAATCTGTCATATCAATTTTATCTTTCAACATTGTTTCCTCAATATGTTCTTGTTCTGACTTGGCCATTGCTTTTGTCAATAATTCTCGATCCGCACTACCTGGAATCAATCCAGGCAATCCTAATCCAACTCCAATTGTTGCTGCATGTGGATCAACAACTAAAATCGATTTGATTACTTATTTTTCTTCTTTTTAATTATGTTAAAATTCTTACTGGCATTATAATGAACTGCTCCATGGTAGCTTAATCTCAGTGGAGCATTTTGCTCAGTTGATGTTGAAGACGATTGTTGCTCCTTTTCCCCATTTGGTGTAAACCCTCTTGGCAATAAAATACTTATTGGCTCTAAAAATTAAAAAATATATAAAAACTAAGATAATTGAAATTCGTACGATCGCTATATTGATAAACTTCAACTGGGCGAGCAAACATTTCTGAAATTGCTTGTAACTCAGCATGATTTCCATGAACTTTATCATCCCTTTTTCTTATGATATAATGATCAAAATCTTCAGTTATAAAATCACTAAAATAATCTCGATTGTTTGACTGAAATTGTTTGAATTTAGTAAAAATAAAACCAATCAAATACCATATAATCCATGCAAAGTTTTCTTATTTGCCCATGCATTTCTTGATCACCATAAAGTTGTTCAGCTAAACAGAAAACAAATTTTAATAACACAAAGTTTAAGTGACTAACCAATTGCTCTGAACATACAAGCTCCATCTCCAACCATTTCTTTAATTATTAATCCACGAGCACCTAGCCGATCTTTGAATTCTTTTTCAATTTGTTCATCTCTGGCAGCTTCTAACTCATATTCATCATCAGAATTATTGTCATTTTCTGTTGTTGATGACGATGAAGAAGCCACTAAAATTGTTTTATTTTAATGAAATAATTGAAACAAATCACATTTTTATTTTTAATAATTTGAATTAACATAAAAATCTACCTTGATTTTTTGACGCGTCATCAGAATTTGATGATTTCAAACTTCTTGGTGATGAAAGTGGACTAGATAAGGAATGTTGATGAGGAACTTGTGATGCCAAATGAACTTAAATTAATTTAATTCAATCTTTATTTACCGACATTTTACCTTTTTTCTTTGGAGGCAAAAGATTTTTATTTTCTTTCGGTCTTGGCGATTTTCGGATTCTTTTTAGTGCTCCATTTCCAACCATTTGTCCTACATTTTGACGATGATCTCTGCAACTTTGGTGACAAAATACTTTGAAGAAAAGAAATGATTTCTTACCCGCTACCCGGTTTTTGTGAGCTGTCTCTTTCTCTTCGTTTCTTCACCGGCGATGGTAAAATTGTCATGTTTAATTAACAGAAAGATGTTATCAGATGATACAAATTTTCTGGAAAATAGTTTTAATAAACATTTTGATGACATTGATAAGAATAAAAACATATCCGTATAAAGATGTATCAAATAATAAATTCCGATTAAACGGATTGGATCATAAATTGAAGTCTTGATGCAATTTTTTTATATTTAATATGCAGAACTTTGATGGATACATAAAAATGTTCTATCTATATAAATATATATTAGAAAATAGAAATAATGAAAACGGATTTTAAAAATTACACAAGAATATAAAACAAGTAATTAGAAAAAAATGATAAAATAAACAAATGATTTTATAACTATACATGAGATGAAGTAAAATGAGAATTGACTTTTCAATAGAAAATAATGTTTGTTTGTTTTTTTTAAATAAATACTAATCCTACAAACAGGAAAGAAGAAAAATGATGAAACCATTATTGATTAACTAAAAATAATTAAAGCCACTATCACCATTGTTTTCCAATATTTATTTTTAAATATCAAACTTCTCTATTTCGAGATGTTTGTTGATCCTGATTTTGTCTTGGAGCTGGAGCCGGCCAATGATTTACGTAATCAAAGAAGTTTCGTTCGTCAATTATCTTGAAAAAAATTATGTTTTATTATGTCAAAATAGATATCAAACCGCAAAACGTGGAGAAGTCGGTTCTAGATCACCTTGTTCTCCATGATCCGATCCTATATTATCGATTGCTAAATTGTAATCTTCATCGTATCTTCTACCTCCTCGAGCTTCTTCAGCAGCGTCTTCTCCTATTCCTTCGTCTCTTCCTTCAACTGCAATTCTTTCTTGTCGATTTTCTCTTAACGCATTATTTCCTTCGCGAAGAATATTCAGATGTTGTTGAACTTCAGCATTAAAGTTATCTGGAATATTTTGTGGATCCAATCGACGAGGAATTCGAACTGGTTCTTGTAGATTCTTAATTTTTTAAACAAATTAAATGCACTTTGATTTATATTCAAACCCGTAAATAGTTAACTTCATATGGATTCGGTGTGTTATCTACATCCCGTTGATACTCAATTATCATATCCTGAAAAGTTCTTCGAGTTCCAGGTATTGCTCTTCGTGCTCCACGCCGTCGAATTGCAGCAAATGCTTCAGCTCCTAATGCCAATGGTCCTCCTCTTACACCTGCGTTCATTTGATGCGTATACATTGCGTGAAGTTCATCCATTCGTCTTTGCCAAAATTCTCGGCCTTGTTCAACTGCTTCACCTTCCACTTCTTCTTCATTTTCTTGAACAAAAACTGGTCCATTATCTTGTCCCTCGATATGAATTCCTTGAATCGGATCTTCAGCTAAACCATCCACTTTTTTAATTAACTTTTTTTCCAGCGTGATTGCTCCTTCTTTATATCTTTCTGTTTCATTGATCGCTAATTCATACATCCAGCCAATTTTTTTTCCACAATTTGAACAAAATACATCACGAACATAATGCAACCCAGTCATCATTTCTCGTTGTTCACAACTTCCTAATTGAACATTCGTTACCGTTTTGAAAAGATATGCTTGGCCAGTTACTCCTTAAAACCGTTATTTATTTATTTTTCATTTACTTCAATTAATTTAAATTAAGTATAAACCATACCGGTAAAATTCGTAGACAACACTTCATTTTTATTCGACAGGTAAACACCACAGCTTTCACAATTGTATACACTTGTCCCGCCAAGATTGTCAAAAAATTTAATACCCATCTAAATTTTTCATCGTATCAAAAACAAAAACTGGAAATAAGATTAAATAAAAAATGGCAAAAAATACCAATTCTTGTAAATATCAAGTTTTCAAAAAAGAAGTTGTTTTTAATTTTTTTAATATGTACATATTTTAAGACAAGAAAAACACGGCAAAAAAAACTGTAAAAACAAAAAAACAATTCAACTGGGTCTTTACTTGGAAAAGATTTTGATAACACAAAAAATGATGACTTATAAAAATTATAACATGTGTTGCGAAAGAAAAAGGAATGAAAACAAATTAAAAGGTGTTAAACTGAAAATGAAAAATAAAAGTATTGTATTGTTTAAAAATAAAATTCCTGAAGTGTTTGTTTCTAAAAATTGATTAAAACAACAAAAAGCGAGGTAGGTTATTTAAAAAAAAAAAAGACTACGAAGATTTCTAATTTTAATTACAAAATCGATACAGATAATTTCGTCACACGAAATTTTTTCTACATAATTTACATTTTTAAGAAAATAAAATCATTTTCTTGAAAAAAAAAATTGCCGAACCGATCAAGAAGAAAACGATGAATTATTCGATCTACTGTTGCTGCTATCTGAACTGAAACTCTCATCGGATCCAGATCTTGAGTTTCTTCCTCGTTGTCTTCTTCTTCCGCTTGGTCTTTCAAAATGTATATGCGGTTTTTTTTCAACTATATCGCTACAATTTTTCAGTTTTTCTTTTTAAAAAAATAGTAATTGTTTTACATTCGGTCAGCTCCGAGAGGATCTTCAATAGCATTTTGTCGACAAATTAATTCGCATTCTAAAATAACTTGTCCTTCTTTATACTCTTGAGATGGTTCATAAGCCATTTCATACATCCACCCTACACGATTCTATAATTTCATTTTTTTTAATCGTGGAGGAGTTCAAAATAATTTGTTTTGGTTTCAATTTTTGAGAAACCCACCTTACAAACTAAACATGAAACATCTCTGACAATATGATATCCAGTTGTCATTTTTCGCCCCACTGGACTGCCGTGCTCAATATTCCAGACTTTTCGAAATAACATTGCTGGCCCGGTTCCGCCTTAACTGATTGTTTCAGCTCAATTAGACAGAAGCAATATTTACCAGTGAAATTCGGGCTTGACAATTCTCCGTGTGATGTCAAATATGTATCGCATATTTTACACGAATACAACAATCCAAGACCACCATAATTGGCGACAAATTGTCGACCCATTCTGGAAAAATCTTTTTTTTTCTCATCTCATACTTTATCAATTTAAACATTAAAAAGAAAAGTTTTTAAAGCTAACAATAATTTGGACGATAGCGTTTTTTCTGCACAACAAACCAATCCACCAGTCTTTTCTTTTTCGTTTTTCTTTTTCTCTCTTTCTATTTTGAAATATGCATGCATGTATGCGTCTCTTTTAACTTTCATACTCTTTCATTTCGTGGTACTCTCTCTGCTGTCTCGATCACATGTTTACCGTAGTTTTCGCGCACTGTGATGATGTTTTTGTCTTGTTTTGCATCTTCATTGATAGGTTTTTCGAAGGAAAATGATGTGGAAGTTTTATTTAATATTATTAGAAGGATGAAACCACGAATTGATTTTGGAGAAAAAATTACAACGACGAATAGAGAACAACAAGTTTTAAAACTTTTTAACTGATGATCTCACGGAGAGTGTAGATCATTTTATTTGAATTTAAAATTATGGAATTTATTTCTGTTTCCATAGGGTTAATTAAAATACTTCTTTAAGGATCAAACGTAAACCAATGAACTGAGAAGAAATAAATTACATAAGATTTACAAATAGGCTTTTAAGTTTAACAAAATAATAACTTTTTAATAAAAAAATTCGCTTTTTTTTGTTAGCCGTGAGCAATTATTTTTTTGCACGAAGAAATGTCGTCAAGTCCAATGTTTGTGTACGCAAACCTTCAAATTGTCGCAAAAAGGAACGCCAATGGCAGCGCGCAAAATCAGTTCATTTCAACTTTTTCAGTTTTAATTTTTTTACAAAGAAAGACGTTTTTATTTTCCAAAGGAAAACATTTTCAAATTTGAATTTATATAAAAAATGTTATTAATCAAAAATTATCCTTGAAAAAAACTACACTTTCCTTTGTTAATCTTTAAGGTTTTCTATCATAATTGCTTTTAATTTTAAAGATGTTGACTGTTTCGAAAACTGCTACGCGCTTCTCTAGCATCATTGCTCGTTCTTTGTCTGGTGGAGCTGGAGATGGAGTCGGACGTGGAGGTGGCTCGGGAGGTTCAATCCGTGATGCCGGAGGTGTTTTCGGAAAGATGGAAGCTGCTCGGGAAGAAGAGTATTTCTATAAACAACAAAAAGCTCAACTTCAGGAGCTGAGAAGCCATATTGAACAAGAAGTCGAACATCACAAGGCTCAACTTGAGAACCACCAAAAAGTAAGTTTAAAAAATCTCTTAAATGTTCAATTATAATAATCAATTTTAGGTTCTTGAGCGTCATCAAAAAAGAATTTCTGAAATCGAAGCTCAAGAACGAGCTCTCGGAAAAGAATAAACATTAGTTCAAATAATTGTTTGATTGGGAAATTAATAATTTCAACCATTTTTTAGAGTTTTATTCCAACTCCACTTCTTTTCTATTTTTGTTTCAAAACGTGTTATGTTTCGTAAATAAATTATAGTAGTCTAAATTTTAATTTATTTTTATATCTCACGTGACATTCCGGAGTTTTTTAATGCAATATTTGAAAACTAGTTTGGAAAATTTATCTTTATTCACTACAATTTAGTGTAGGAAAATGTCCAAAGCAACCGTAGGAATTAATGGGTTCGGTAGAATCGGACGATTGGTTCTTCGAGCAGCTGTTGAAAAAGATACTGTTGAAGTAGTTGCTGTCAATGATCCATTCATCACAGTTGATTATATGGTTTATCTTTTCAAATATGATTCAACTCATGGACGATTTAAAGGAACTGTTGTGGCTGAAAATAATACTCTCGTTGTTCAAAAAGAAGGAAAAACGACTCACCGTATCAAGGTGATTAACAATTTTGATCAATTATTATAAATTTATTATTTCAGGTGTTCAATGATAAGGATCCATCCGCAATTCCATGGGGATCTGTAAATGCCCACTATATTGTTGAATCAACGGGTGTTTTTACGACAAAAGAAAAAGCTTCAGCTCATTTAAAACAAGGAGCAAAGAAAGTTATAATTTCTGCTCCGTCAGCTGATGCGCCAATGTTCGTTGTTGGTGTAAATCATAATTCATATAATTCAACAAATGACGTAATTTCAAATGCTTCTTGCACTACCAATTGTTTGGCCCCATTGGCTAAAGTCATTAACGATAATTTCCGTATGTACTGAAATTAGAAAAATTTGTTTGAAATTTTTATAATTATGTTTCTAGAAATTGTCGAAGGCCTTATGACAACGGTTCATGCAGTAACAGCAACTCAAAAAACTGTTGATGGGCCATCTGGAAAATTATGGAGAGATGGTCGTGGAGCGGGTCAAAATATTATTCCAGCTGCAACTGGAGCTGCGAAAGCAGTTGGAAAAGTGATTCCAGAATTGAATGGAAAACTGACCGGAATGGCGTTCCGAGTTCCTACTCCTGATGTCTCTGTTGTCGATCTGACAGTTCGACTTGGAAAAGAAGCTTCAATGAACGACATTAAAAGAGTTATCAAGGCCGCAGCCGAAGGAGAATTGAAAGGAATATTGGGATATACCGAAGATCAAGTTGTGTCAACTGATTTTGTATCCGATACTCATTCATCGATATTTGATGCTGAAGCAAGTATTTCCCTTAACCCACATTTTGTTAAACTTGTGGCTTGGTGAGCAATCATATAATTAATTCAAAATAAATGGTTAAAATTGTAGGTATGACAACGAGTATGGATATTCCAACCGTGTGGTTGACTTGATCGTCCACATTCATACAAAAGCTTAATAAATTTAAAAAAAAACGGTTCAATTTCTATGATATTCTCGCTTCTATTCTTTATTTATTATAATTATAGAAATTAAAATAAATATGTTTAAGTTTGTATTTCTTGTTTTTAAAAAAATTAAAAATAAAGAAACAATCACATTTTGCAAAATCAATTTACAATTACTTAGAATTATTTAAAAACATGTTGGTTTTATCGAAATGTATTATGTTTACTTTCTTCTTCTATTTAAAAAATATGGTAAATATAAGGCGGTTATTTTCTTAAAATACGCCCACGCATTCGCTAATAGTGTGTGGTATAAATATCCAAATCTTTAATGAACTTTATTACAATTTTTTTTGAAATTATGTCTTCCAATTCTTCAACGACAAATCAATCAAATGGTAAGATTTTTTCGAATAATTTCAATAATTTTTTGGTTAGAAAAAAATCAATTTTCTTGAAGATTTGAATTGGAATCGAAATTCAAATGATTGGAAAGAATCAATTGAGAATTCGTTGAAAACAACACCATCAACTTCCGAAGTGAAACTCTCGGAAAATTGGAATCGATGCGATAGAAACAGATCGCATAATGGCTCGAGCTCAAATATTGATTTTACCGATGTGGTGCTCATGTTGTTTTAGATTGAAATTTTGAAATTAAGAAAAATAAATTTATTTAAAAACAAAAATAAAAAATATTTACAAATTATTGAGAAAAAGGAAAAAAACCGAAACGAATATTTATTAAAACCCATAGAAAAATTAAAAAATAAAAAAAAAACCTTCGAAATGTGTATTGTTTTTTGATACTCGTAAAAAAGGTAAAAAAGCGTCGAAAAATAGTTTAAATCGAGAAATTTTCCGGAAGCGGTGGAACTGGAAGAAAAGCGTAGCGAAGAAATAAAACCAGAATTAGCACGTTGAACATTTGAAACAGAAACAAAAAGAAGAAATCAATTCGGCAAAATATTTTGTTCCATTCAACTTCGACCTGAACTCTTTTTTATTTCGTTAAGCGGAAAAACGAGAGAGAAGAGACAAAGACAGAGAGAAGCAGAGAGAAGCAGAGAGAAGCAGAGAGAAGCAGAGAGAAGCAGAGAGAAGCAGAGAGAAGCAGAGAGAAGCAGAGAGAGAGAGAGAGAGAGAGAGAAACTTACTCGATGTTGCCATTTTTGATTTTCCAGCCTTTCTCGATAGGTTCGTTGAGCTCGTGAAACTTCAATCAACTGATTATAAATTGCAATGAGGTCGGGAAATCGTGGTCTTCAAATAAAATTCATTTTTCCAATGATTTGTTTTTCCTTCAATTTTTACATGATCGTCGTTGGCTTTTCATTTATTGGCTGAGCTAAAAGATTATTTTGTTTCACAACTCGACAAACTCTCAAGAAAAGTAATCGATAATAATGCGGCGGCGGAATTTTCGATGTCTGAATACAGGTTCGTGACATTGAGAGCATCGCCATTGAGACGGCAACTCCAATAGCGCACAGCAGAATGACCAGAATTATGTAGTATCCTGAAAAATGTTTGGTTGGTTTCAAACTGAAAACCCCCCACGAAGCATCAATGACCAAGAAGAGGAATCGAATCACTTTTTGGCATAGCGCCAGCAACGATATCAAGAAGAACCGTCATTGCCAATAGTGAGCCAAGGCCAAGTGAAACTTTCTCATTGCGTGGACCGTCGTTGCTACCAGGCGAGAATATGCCCAGAATTGATAGAGCTGAGATGAGAAACGTTGGAACAACAATTACAGTAATATAATAGGTTGGGCGACGATTCAGATGAAGAATATAATGCACTTCACATCTGTATTCGCCGTCTTCCATGAATCGCATTTGTTTGACGGTGACATTCATCACTTGCCATTCAGCATTTCCCTTCAAAACCCAATTTTTTTTTTTGGCTTCTCAATGTGTAGGGAGAAGCTGAAGGGGTGGAAAAAAAAAAGAAAAACCAAACTGAAAAATATGAATCAACTGGTGGCTGAGTTGCATTCACATCCATTTCTTCAACCGATAATAATGGACTGGCCAATGCGATTGCACAAAACTTGAATTTTTCTCAATTTCAGTGCTTTTTTTTTCCAGACGAATAAAATAAAAACCTGCGTATCGAATGGAAATAAATCAATATTTATTCGGCAAAGTGTACTGACGAATTGGGGATTATTCACTTTTACGTGTCCAGTGTGTTGGACTCGAATATCATATCGATCGTCGTTTAACATATCTTTTGTATCCATGCTTTAATTTTTTTTTGTTTCAGTGTTTTTTTTTAAATTTTTTCTAATTAATAGAAAATTTTTAAGAAATTAAAAAGGGGGGTTTTTTTTATTTCACTGCATATTTCTCTTTCTCTCTTTCTTTCTTTCTTCATCTCCACCTTGCTCTCTTTATTTTTGTCTCTGTCTCTTTGTCTCTCTCTCTCTCTCTTTATGTTTCTCTTCTTCTATCTCTCTCCAATTCCCTGTCTTTGTCTCTCTCTCTCTCTCTCTCTCTCTCTCTCTCTCTCTCTCTTTCTCTCTTTGTCTCCACCTCGCTCTCTTTATCTTTGTCTCTGTCTGATTGTCTCTCTCTCTCTCTCTCTCTGTCCCTTTGAAAAGAAGGCAGTTTAAATGAAGACAAACCTGTTATAAATAAACAATTTTGGAACCCAAACAAGACTTCTCGGAATAACAACCTGAGTGATGCCTTTATAATCTTTTGGATCCCATCTCAATTGTGGATCTCGCCACTTTTGTACATGAGAAATGACAAAAGAGGCGACTTGCTGATTTTCTCGCTGAACGAATCTCGTTGAAAAATGAGCGGGGGAAAAAGGTTTCGATGGGGATGCGTTACCACTTCAGTCAAAATTCCCAAAACAATCGTCATGTGAATAATGAGCGGACGATTTGATTCGGCAAATGGTCGAACTCGCTTATCATACACCTTCATCACATTATCGATTATTTTTGATGGCTCGGCTGAAAAGAATAAAAATCAATAAAATAATGTTGAACGGGGGAGAGGGGAAAAGCTGCTCAAAGAACCAACATTTTTCAAAATCCTTTTGATAGTCGAAATTGTTGTGTGTTAATCGACTTGTTCGAACATGGCCAACTTTTATCGAAATTAAAAGTGACAAAAGTTGAATAAAGTACATACGCTTTTCTGATAAAATTGACGATTATTGAGTGAGCAAAAGAAAAAAAACGGGGGACGGGGGGGGGGGGGGGGCGGGACGGAGAAATTAAATTTCTATTCAACTCAATTAGAAACGTGCGAAAAGAAGAATCAAAACTTTATTTTAAAAAAGAAAAATTTCAAAAAAAAAAAAAAAGCCAATTTTTTTTCCTTCAAACTGACTGAATTCAAGAAAAAACAACATTTTTCCTTTGTTATTTTTTAACACAAAAATTGGTTGAAAACGTTTTTTTTTTCCTTTTTTTCTTTTTTTGGATCAACAAAATGCCAAAATATTGGAAATTGGTGTCTTTTTTTTTCCCTCAATTTAATTCGTATTGTTGTCATCCTTCAAAATCCTCACTTTCTCTGACGAAGTTTGAAGGCTTTTTTTTTCTTTTTTTTTGGAAATGATTGACAAACCATTTTTTATTTATTTTGCGAGAAAATTTAAAGAAAAAATGCACTTTGTCTTCAAATTTCAGCTGCATTTTTCGATAAAATTTTTTTTCGATTTTTTATCATTTTTTATACTTTTTTTTTCTTTTTTTTTTGAAAAAATGTTGAAATCAAGAATTGAAAATGTCGAAAAAATACACAAATTATCTTCCCTCAAAACAAAAATTGAGCGGAAGTTGCGAAATTAAAATAACCCTCGTTTAAAGGAGAAAATTTCAACAAAAAAGCGGGGGAAGGGGTTAAAAATAACGAAAAAAAATCAAATTAAAATTAAAAAAGCTGAAAAATCCGAATCGGAATTGACAAATTCAAAAGCGACGACGAACAAAACAGAGAAGAGGGGCGGGGGATGAAGAAAGCGGGGGTGGAAGGAACATCAGAAATTGAAGTGGAAGAAAAGGTTTTTTCTTCTTTTTTTGCTGTTGTTTGGTTGCGACAAAATGGGCGGACGGAAAAGTGTCAAATTTCGTAACAGATTTCTTCTCGGGCGGCTTGAATGAAGAAGAGGGGGGGGGGGGGGAAACCTCTTTTAAATTTCACTTTTCTGCACTTTTGACAATAACTTTTTTGACGTCAAAAAAGGTAAAAAAAAATAACAAAAAACAATTTTTTGTTTGGTTTTTCCCCCCGCGAACATTTTCAAAACCAAAAAAAAAAAAAAAAAAGGAATTAATTCAATTTCAGTCAGAACACTTTTTGTCGGAGGAAGAAATTCGAAAAAAAATTGAATTTGAAGGCGGCTCCGATAATGCTTCAAGTTGAAAGTCAAAGCAAAGTCTGACTTCACTTTGTGCGTCTGAAATTTTCCAGGTTAAGAAAATTATTTTTCGAAAATTCTGAAGAAAACATCGAGAAGGGGGGGGAGGGACCTTCTCCAAAAAAAAAAATCGTAAATCGTCGAATTTTTTTTAGCTTAGTTCGAATAAATTGTGTGGGAATTTTTCTCCCTTCTTTTTTGCTTTTTTTATCGAGAAGAAAATGCTGACAAAATGAAAGAATTAAGATTTGTTTTGAAGCTCGGAATTTTAAACTTAAATGTTTCGCGCGCGTTTTCGAATTTTTTGTCATCTTCAAATTCCCGCCCCCGTCCATCGACAGTAATCAAACTCGAATTTGAATTTGAAAAGCAAGAAAAACAATAACAAAAAATCTGCGAAGAAACTAGGCAAAACTTGAAATAATCTGTTCAAAAGCTACTTTTTGGAAAGAAAAATTTCGAAGACACTTCAAAAAAAAAAAAAATTTTTTTTTGCTCTTTTTGAAAGTTGGTAAAAATGAGCTCGATTTGTTATGTGAGAAAGTGATTAGCAAAAAAAGAAAAAGAAGAAAAAAGAAAATATTTTACAAAAAAAAAACAAAAAAAAAGTCTCAAGAAATTTTTTTGAAGAGACGCGCAAAATCAATGGGGGGAAGGCTTTTCTCAATCTCATAACAAATGCTAATCCGAATATTTCCATTTATTTACTGTGAAAACTACTTGTCGAATTATTTATTGAGCATTTGTTCCACCAACGAAAAAAAAATGCACATAAAATTGACAAATTGTAGTTTGGTGCTTTAGCCGCGTAAAAATCAAATTTTTAAATTGAGCTGAAAAAAAAATAATTTTTTTTTGTTTTTTCAACTCAAAAAAAATTGAATTTTTTTCTGAAAATTAACACAAAAAAAAGAGAATGAACTGAAATGTTCCTTTAAAAGAAAAAAAAAGAAGGAGAAGAAAGACGGCGTTTCGTACATTTTTATATTATTTTTTCCTTCTTTTTTTTCGGCTGGAAAAAATATTGGCGAAAAAGAGCACAAAAAAAACACACACACATAAGATTCAAGATCAATGAATCTGCCCTTGAACTTTTAAAAACCAAAAAAAAAAATTTTTTAAAAAACGCGAAAATTTTCAAATCGAATTTCAAATATTTTTTCCTCCGCTATTTTTCGAAACAAAAAAAACTGAATTTTTAAATCTGGAAAAAAAAATTTTCACATAATGAAAAAAATGTACAATTTTCAGAATTTTTAAGATGTTTTTTTGTCACAAAAAAAATTTCAATAACGACGAACCTGAACACCAATTCATAAATAAATAAAATATTGAAAGAAAGAAACCAGAACAATTCATGGAGTTAATTCAACTATTTTTATAACAAAATGCAGTTGTTTTTTTTTAATGACACTGGTTTTTAAATGCTTTTTTGTAGATTCTCTCTCGGCCTGCTTAGTATAGTGGTTAGTACTCCACGTTGTGGCCGTGGCGACGCTGGTTCGATTCCAGCAGCAGGCAACTTCTTTTTAGAAATTTTTTGCAACTCATTTTGATATTTTACATTGCGATCTTTGATGTTCTTGTTTAAAATGTTCTTTTACTAACCTTAAAAAGACCTTTCTGGTGTTCAGTTTATTATAAAAACAAAATTTGCATAAAATTGTTTATTGAATTTAAAACTTTTTACTAAAGAGAGAAAACTCGTACCTAAACTAACAATGAATAGACCGACCGAAAAAATCTAAAACAAAAAATGAATTATTTTGTAAAATATAAAAATTATTCTATTCAAAACGTTATGTTTTCAACTTGAACAAAAAGTTCGGTTGAAGAAACTTATTGATTTCGAAACTTTTTTGAATAGCTCAAAATTCTTTAGACTTATGCAATATTCAAACTTTTTTTGACTGATTTCACAACATGCTCAGCTGTTGGAAGAGCTGCATGTTCAAGAACCTGAGCATATGGCATTGGAATATCAACACCAGTTACTCTGAAAATAATGTTCATTTATAAAACTATAAAATAAACTATTTCACCTGTAAAGTGGAGCATCAAGTTGGTCGAAAACATCACTCTCCATAACTTGAGCTGCAATTTCAGCACCGATTCCAGCAAATGGCCAACCAGTTTCAACTGAAACTAAGTGATGAGTTTTGAAAACTGATTGACGAATCGATTCGAAATCAAATGGTCTCAATGATCGAAGATTAATAACTTCAGCACTGACACCAATGGCTTCAAGTTGTTTTGCTGCTTCTAGCGCGAATTCGACAGCTTTTGAGTACGCCACAATAGTTACATGATCTCCGACTCTGAAAATATTTGTTTAGTTTGTTTTCTATTTATTCTGAAACCTTTCAATTTTCGCTTTGCCAATTGGCAAGACAAAGTCTTCTGAAAGAACTTCATCAGAAACTGGGAAAGATTGACCATAAACTAATTCATTTTCCAGGAAAACAACTGCAAAAAAATAATTTTTCGCCGCTTATAAGTTTTTTTTCGAAAAAAAACCTGGATTGTCATCTCGAATTGCCGCTTTCAACAATCCTTTTGCATCTTCAGCATTATATGGTGCCAATACTTTTAACCCTGGACAATGAGCAAACCAGGCTGAATAATCTTGAGAGTGCTGAGCTCCAACTCCAGCTGCTGCTCCATTCGGGCCACGGAAGACAATTGGAACAGGTACCTTAAAACATTTGGAAAGGTTTGAATTCTTTGTTTTAACAAAAGGTTCACTCGGTTCGGTTAAAATTTTTTTTGTTCGATTTATTTGTTATCAATAGGATGATTTCTTCTTTTTTCAAAAAAGATAGTTCGCGTATTTTTCACGTGTTTATCAGGGAGAGAAATTATTTGAACCAACATGTGAATGTTGTTCGATAACATCTTTGATTTTTAATTTACATTCAATGAAAAAATGTTACTTACGCGTCCTGCAGACATATAATAAGTTTTTGCAGCTGAATTAATCATCTGATCAATAGCTTGCATAGAGAAGTTGAAAGTCATAAATTCACAAATTGGACGAAGACCTGCAAATGCAGCACCAACAGCAATTCCTATAAAATTATTGATTGCATTATGAAAATTATTGCGAAAAAACATAAATGGGGGAAAACTAAGAATATTACCTGCGAATCCCATTTCAGTAATTGGAGTGTCGATGACTCGTTTATCTCCATGCTTTTTCCATAATCCTTTTGAAACTTTATAAGCTCCATCATATTGAGCAACTTCTTCTCCTAACAGGAAAACTCTGTCATCTCTACGAATTTCTTCATCCATAGCTTGATTTAGAGCGTCACGAACTGTCATTGCTATAAAACAAATAATTGAATAATGAAATAAAATAAAATGTCATACTAGACGCCATTCTTTTCGATCTTCCATAAAATCTAGGCAAAAAAGCCGCTCCACACTTTCTCAACGCCATGGTCTAAAAGTTTTGATTATTACCTGAAAATTTAACTTTTACATTATTAAAAATAAGTAAATATTAATCAAGAAAAATTAATTTTAAAGTTAAAAGGTTTATACAAATAAAATTGAACTTAAGTTTTTGGAATTCAAATTAAATTAAGAAATCCAAATAAAAATAATAAAAATTAAAATCTGTGTAAATTTAAACGAAAACGGCAAATAAAAGATAAGGGCGATTCCAAGAGAAAAAAATAAGTGTCCTCTCACAATCTAGTGCAGTTTTAAGACACGGTTAACGCACTCAAAACACACACATTTATTGTCAACCGTAGTCATAGAAAACGAAAAAAGTCTTTGAAGAGTTACCATAGAAACGAAAATAATAAGGAACAAAAACGTTATTTTCGTTAAAACATTTTCCAAACTTGTGAAACTTCAAAATGTCTTATCGTGAATTGAGAAGTAAGTTAAATTCAAATTTTATCAATAATTCTACAGTAACCCATTTAGATCTTTGTGAAATGACAAGAACATTAAGATATCCACGTCTAATGTCAATTGAAAATTTTCGAACACCAAACTTTCAATTAGTTGCTGAACTTCTCGAATGGATTGTTAAAAAGTAAAAAACAATAAATTTTGATTCAGAAAAAAAAAGAAGAAAAAAGTCAGATTCGAACCAGAAGCTTCTTTAAATGCTCGAAACATTGAAAATGAGCAAGACCGAACAATGTTCATAAAACAAGCGGTGATGTTGATGCTTCAAAATTCCCGCTTAAAAATGAATCCGAAAAAACTTTATCAAGTGACGAATAAAAAACGAGTGATTTTAAGAGATGGAAACCGTGGATTTTCAGGCTGACGGACACGCTGTCCAAGAAATTCTACCAGCGTTGAAAATATTGTATGAAGCTCGAATGATTGAAAATCAAGCTGATGCACAGGGACCAGCATGGGGGCAAATAAAACAAAAAGTTTTGGCCAAAGTTTGTTCATTTTTTTCTTCAGCTTTTCATCATTTTTTTTCCTTCAATTTTTAAGATGCAAGAAGTTCGAATCACCCGCCAATTATCAGCTCAACTGCCTGAAACTGGCGCAATGCTCAGTGAGCTTCTATCAAAACAAGAGAATTTGGCGGTGAACATTTGCCGCTTTTTCCATCATTTCAAAATGCTCATTTTTCAGCAACTTCAAGAACGAGCCGCTTCACGTGTTATTCCATTGGGAGAAGTTGAAAAAGCTTTACAGCTCACAATTACGGCTGTTGCTCAAGAAGCTGATCAATTATCGGTGAATTTTTTTTCAAACTTGAAACTGAAAAAAAAGCTGAAAAAATCCTTTTTTCTTCTTTTTATTTCAGACGAAGCTCAATAATGTTGCCAATGATGAGACTGAACTTGACGAAAAAATTGAAAGAAAAAAACGAGAATACGAACAAATGCAAAAGAGATATGCAAAACTTCAGGTTGAAAATTTAAGATTCTCAAAAGTCGTAGGTGATAAGATCCTTCGAGCTCTTGACTGACTTTATGTTGGTTACCCAAGTAAAAATTACCAACCCCTCCCTTCCTCAGCTTGTAAGGGTTTCTCTTATTATTTCCTGACTTGTAAGCAATCGATGATCCGATAGAAGTGTCGACTTCCTATCATTGCGTGCAGGCTCAGGTAAAAATTACCAAAACTCAAAGTCTGGAACAATAAACAGACTTGAAGCCGTCAAACCCATTTTTAACGCCGCTGAAAAAACTGAAGACTGTTTCAGCATTAGGGGTTGAAAACTCTTAAATTCTAGCATAGAAAAGGAACTCCCCCCGCGATGGATAAAAACCATTGCTGAAGTCGTTTTTTTAAAAGTTGTGTTGCAAATGAAGCCGGAGGTGATAAGATCCTTCGACTGACTATTGAGGCTGACTTTGTTGATCAGTAAAAATTATCAAGTTTCCCCCTCTTCCGGCCTATAAGGGTTTTTTTTTTAAATATTTCCTTACCTGCAAGCAACTGATGATCCGGTAAAAGTGTCGGCAGGGATTTGTCAGGTTTTTTCTGCGACCAGGGGGGGGGGGGCCCATAACAAAATGAAAAAAAAACATTTTTTCAGTCATTTCGACCTCAATATATGGACGAATATGAAAAATATGAAATTCGTCTTAAAGAATTATATCAAGTAAATTTCTCAACAAAAAAATTGGAACAAAGCCAACGTTTTTTTTTCAAGCTTTATGTGTTGAATTTTCGAAATTTGACTTATCTCCGAAAAGTTCATGACGACTTGGCAAAATCAGAAAGGCATCGACAAGAAGAAAATGAAAAATCGATGAGAATGGCGGTGGAAAAAATGCGATTAGAGCAGGAAAAGAAAAACAAGTCAAATTTGGAATAAAATTTGAATTAAAAAAAAAAAAAATTTTCGATTTCAGTTTGGGTTTAACGGATGACGACATTGATGCTCCTTTAATTGAGCAAAGACCGGGTAAAATTGAGAAGAAAAACAAATCATTGAAATCTTTTTTTAATTTGAAGGAGTTCGAAAAGTTTATGGAAATATGACTGGAGCTGGAATGTCAGATGATGAAGATGAGGACGATGACGACGATGATGATTTACCAGGAGGAGGAGAAGCTGGAAAAAAATCGATTCTTCGAAAAATGAATAGTGAAGATCGATTGGATGATGATCAAGATTTGGTGAGCAATTTAATCATTTTTTTTTCTGAAATTAAAAATAATTTCAGATAAATGGAGGATCAGAAGATCAGGATGAAGAAAAAGCTGAATTGAGTAGTGGAGATGATTTTTAACTTTTTTAACTTAAAAAAAATTGACATTTATTATTTAAAAAAAAATGAAAAAAAAATAAATATTTTATAAAAAAAATTAAAGCAAAAAAAAAAAATAAATAAAAAATTATGAATCAGATTTGTGTTGATTGACAAAATTAATTGGAATTTGCCTGACAGAATTTTGTTTCTTTGAAATTTCCAATTTTAATTTTCCATCATTTGAAATTTGTGATTGAGCTGATGTTAAATCACAATCTTCTGGTAATAAAATGGTTCGGGAAAAGCTTCGCTTGCTATATCCATGATCAGTTTTTGTTTCGTCTTTTCCTTCAATTCGAAGTTCTCGTCCATTTAATTCAACTTTTAAATTTTCTGGTTTAAAATGTGAAACATCAATTTGAAGGCCGAATTGTTTATCATCATTAATTATCTGAAAATTTGAAGATTTTAAAACCTAAAAATATAAAAATGAAAAAATTTACCTCTCCAATTGTATTTGAGAATGAATATGATGAATGATCAGCATTATTCCAATATGGAAATAATGCTGATGATGCTGATGATGTATTTCGATCAAATTCATCTAATAAATCCAACAAATTTGATGAATTTCTATATGGTGAACGTAGAAGAAGCATTTTTTAAGCAGAAAATTCGAATTTTATTTTCAGATGATTTTTATCTAAAAAATTTCGGTCATTTATATACGATTTTCTTAAAGAATTCTACATTTTTCTAGAATTTTCCCGATCCTTTGAGAGTTTGAAAAAAAAAAAGATGTGAACACAATGAAGAGACACAGATATAAAAACAAAAATAAAAGATAATAAAAAAGAGAAGAGAGTAAAAAGAAAGTAAGAAGAAATTTTGGAGGGAAAAAAAAGCTGGAAAAATGTGGAAATTTCGAGAAAAAAAATAAGAAAAAGTATAAAAAGATGAATTAAAATGAAAAGAAAATTAAGAAAACAAATCTGAAATTCGAGAAAAAATGTCAATTTCACTATTTCGTCCACGATACGGTGGTTCACTTTTGGGTGAAATGATGAGAGATTTATCAAGAATTGAATCATCATTTCTTCCACCAAATTATTCCAATGATTTTCCATCAGAGGTAAATTTTTATTTTTTTAATTATTTTTATTTATTTTTTTATTTATTTTTTTATTTATTTTTTTATTAATTTTTGAAATTATTTCAGGTGACAAATGATAAATCAAAATTTGCCGTCAATTTAAATGTTTCACAATTTAAACCAGAAAATTTAAAAATCAATTTGGATGGTCGAAAATTAACGATTGAAGGAAATGAAGAAATTGAAAATGATCACGGATATTCGAAACGATCATTCAGTCGATTGATTTATTTACCAGAAGATGTTGATTTATCAGCAGTTTCATCAAATTTAACAAATGATGGAAAATTATCAATTGAAGCTCCAAAATTGGAAAATTATTCGACAAATGGAAGAAATATTCCAATTCAACAAAAAAATACTGAAAATTCAAATGAAAAAAATCAATAAAAATTTAATTTTTTAATTTTTCTTTTTTTTTTAATCAATTTTGTATTATTTATTTACTTTAATAAATAATTACGAGTATTTAATTATTAATATTATTTCAAAAAAAAAAGAAAAAAGAGAGGGAGAGAAAAGGAAAGAAAATAAGAGAGGGAGCGAAAAAAAAGAGAGAGAGAGAGAGAGAGAGAGAGAAAAGTTCACAAAAAGTTGCCCAGATCATCACTGAACCACCACCAAAGTTTCCCTTCGAGAAGGGGATTTACTTTCCAACACGACATCGGTTCATGCAAGCAGATCAACCAAAAATTGGTTGGCAACAAATGGAATCGATGTTCTTAAATGGCCAGCATGCTCCCAGATTTAAATCCGATCGAAAATCGTTGGGTAATGCTGGCAAGATCCGTTTACGCCCGTGGAAAGACGTATCGAGATGTGGCGAGTTTGAAGCAAGGCATCTTAGACGCTTGGAATGATATCAGCCCTGCTCAAATGAAGAACTGATAACTTGAATTGATCTCTAAACATGGCGGATTAATTAATTATCAATGTTTCTTACTTATTTCAGCCATATTTTTTCACCGACTTTGGTTAAAATATTGAATAAAACAAAAATTAATCAAAAAAAAATTCAAAAAAAATAAAAAAACACGAAAAAAAAACGAAAATTTTTGGTGGTGCTATACTTTTGAAACGGCCGTTTTTTCGTTTTTTTGGTCGTTCGGGGGCCATTCTGCACCAAATTTGATAAAAATTTGTTTCGGGGGGTTTTTTGATATTCTGAATCGATTGGCATTTACAAATTTTCTTAAATTTTTTTTTTCCCCTATGAACTCGCAAAAAAAATGCGTGGTGCTATACTTATGAAACGCACTGTATTCTTCCACCGAAAGGCTAAATATTTTATGGTGCATCGACCCTATCGTTCCTGAGCACAATAACATGTCGTTAACCGTTGAATTGCAAGCTACCACCCGGAGCGAAAATGTATTAAAAAAGATGATCGAAGAGTCGAAGAAGATGCTGGAAGATGCTTCTTCTGGAATCTAAATATGAGGACCTTTTTGAGTACATTTTCGCTCCGGGTGGTAGCTTGCAATTCAACGGTTAACGACATGTTATTGTGCTCAGGAACGATAGGGTCGATGCACCATAAAATATTTAGCCTTTCGGTAGAAGAATAGTAGAATATTTATTGTAGATAAATTTAACGAATAAGCGATAATTTGAATGTGCAAGTTCAATAGCGAATAATAATCAACAATTTAGTAAAATCGGGGCTGTTTATATAGAGCGTACACTGTAATAATGGGGCGTAATTTGGCTGCAATCAAGTGACCTTTACAAAAGGTAAAAAAAGCCTTTAAAAACATTCAATAGCGAAGCCAACAAAACATAAAGCACTGTAGCTTCCAAAACATTAAATATTGAAGGTGACGGATAACGGTGATAAATAATCAATTATAATCAATTAATACAATAAATTTAATTTGAAGTAGTCGAAGAATGTAGTTTTCGACAAAAAGCACTAATGGTTTTGGTGACTCAACAAATATATGATTTGTCGGATTTCCAACAGGGAAAAAGTTGCAACCGGAAAACCACCAAAATGTCGAAGCCATAATGAAGACGAAAATGCGCTGGGCAGGCCACGTAATTAGACTTCCAGTGGAACGAATCTGCAGAATTTTGACGGTTTGGATGTATCCAAGTGGTGGGCAGATGATATCCAACATGAAGTCAAAGTGCATCAACACAACACCAATATTCAAGGCCTCGAGGAAGGCGGAAGAAGAAGAAGGATCGGGATTATAGCCAGCAAAATGCCCTGGTCATGAATGACAAGATCTCGAAGTTCCTGGAAACATCTAGTCCACAGCTAAACGCTCGAATAATTCTCTCTCTCTCTCTTTCTCTCTCTGTCTCTCTATCTCTCTATCTCTCTGTCTCTGTCTCTCTCTCTCTGTCTCTCTCTGTCTCTCTATCTCTCTATCTCTCTCTCTCTCTCTCTTTTTTTTCGCTCCCTCTCTTATTTTCTTTCCTTTTCTCTCCCTCTCTCTTTTTTCTTTTTTTTTTGAAATAATATTAATAATTAAATACTCGTAATTATATTTATTAAAGTAAATAAATAATACAAAATTGATACAAAAAAAAAGAAAAATTAAAAAATTAAATTTTTATTGATTTTTTTCATTTGAATTTTCAATATTTTTTTGTTGAATTGGAATATTTCTTCCATTTGTCGAATAATTTTCCAATTTTGGCGCTTCAATTGATAATTTTCCATCATTTGTTAAATTTGATGAAACTGCTGATAAATCAACATCTTCTGGTAAATAAATCAATCGACTGAATGATCGTTTCGAATATCCGTGATCATTTTCAATTTCTTCATTTCCTTCAATCGTTAATTTTCGACCATCCAAATTGATTTTTAAATTTTCTGGTTTAAATTGTGAAACATTTAAATTGACGGCAAATTTTGATTTATCATTTGTCACCTGAAATAATTTCAAAAATTAATAAAAAATAAATAAAAAAATAAAAATAAAAATTTACCTCTGATGGAAAATCATTGGAATAATTTGGTGGAAGAAATGATGATTCAATTCTTGATAAATCTCTCATCATTTCACCCAAAAGTGAACCACCGTATCGTGGACGAAATAGTGAAATTGTTGGGGTTCTGTGGTGTTGTTGTGATTGCTCGCCAAAAAACCACGATATGTGTGAGTGTGTGTTGCAAGTTGAAGTTAATCTCAAACTTGGGTAATTAAACCTTTATTATTAAAAGCAAAAAGTAAAATAAATTCAACAACAAGTGATAATATAAATTTAACAACAAGTTATAATCAAAATGATATAAAATTAAAAGCAAGAAGTTTTTGTGTGCCGCAAGAAGGTGTCTTTTTATACCGGCAGTGGGCGGACCATCGTTCTTCACCAAGACGCCAGATGCCATTGTTCTTCACCAAGACGCCAGATGCCATTGTTCTTCACCAAGACGCTAGATGCCATTGTTCTTCACCAAGACGCCAGATGCCATTTGAATCAAGTTGCAACGTGCCTTTGCACAAAGTTGATCATATAAAATATTGCTATACAAAATCGTATCAAATGTTGAAATATAAAATTGCGTCATAAGGTTAAAGTACAAATCGAATCAATCTTGCAAATGGTGCAATATTAACTATTATTACAATGAAACCATTTGCAAATGTTATGATTTGTGCAGGCAGATTATTATTATTGAATCTTTAGATGATAAATGATTATGTGTGGGTTGAGATTCTCAACACTCCCCCCGGGAAAAAGAATGTAAGAATAAGATTATAAGCGGGATCAATGGTATGTTTCCTGTAGCCCGTCGTCTCGGTCTTAGTCTTCGACAGATTCTGACTGGTATCATCGCAATTTTGAATAATCCGTGTAGGATCATCTTGAAGATCAGACTCGTAGTTTGTATTCCATATGTGTAGATCAGGAATGCCAAAATTAGTCCAATTCCAGCGATGATTGTGACCGTTATGAACATTGAAAGCATAAAAGATTTGTAGACTTCCAGTAGATGGTGGAAATCCGGTAATTGTATTTTTCCGTACAGTTTTGTCTTTCCCGTTAGTACTTTCCATGATTCGTCCCATATGGAACCATGAAATTTCAAAATTGAGTTTATCGAGAAGTTGTTTGACCCTCGTCCGCAGTTTACTGTGCATGTCCGGTCGAATTTTGCCGTATCAATAAAGAATCGTAAAGTGGTTGTAGATCCTGTCGGAGTGCATTTTACTGCGAACTTCTCCGTGCCGCAGTTCACATCCCCAATGACTTCCTTTCGTTTCGAAGTACATTTAACTTCTGTTCTTGATCCTTCTTCACAACTGTAACATCCCTCTGCTTGGCTGTTTTCGATTGAGCATTCGTCGATTGTTTTGATGATTGTAATATCTTCCAGCTCATCAATGCTAATGGCTATTTCGGCTGCTGTCGCTTGTTCTGACACTGCCCTTACCTTCCCATTGTTTGAACCTCTGATTTGCCAAACTGGGGTAGTAATTGGAAGTGCGTACGACAAATCGATCAGTTTTTCTTCAATTTTTTGATCTTTGCACGTACAGTGCATCGTTTCTTCACTTGGATCGCATTTGCAGTTTTCTTCAACTGAACAATTCATGGATTTTGCGTTTCCTTCAGAGTCGCATCGTACAATTGGAAGTTCGTTTTCTTTCCACATTGCTATCGATTTTCCCTCCCTCAGAAACCACGTGTTCAAAATTGGTGAGTTGGGAATATGAACCATTTTCAGTGAAATCCCGTTTTTGCCCACCAAAATATTCTCATTGATTTTTAGCTTTGTTGCTAGTGATGTTTGTTTTGCGTTCTTTGACGATATTTCTGTGACCTTGATGTTGACATTGAGGAATTCTTTCCACACTTCGCATTGAAAAATTTCGTAAATTGAAGACGATGTCGGCTTAGCGTAGATTCTGTAGAACAAACATCCGGTACTTGGAAAAAAACATCCGCATGCCATATCTCCACAGCTTGCTCTGCATCCTGTGAATCCCAAGTGGTCATTCACTTCCTTGAATTCCTCAATTTTCGATGACCTTGTAATTCCATCGCATTTTGTTCCTGTGCATGATCCTGCATGTGGGCATCTTTTTGCACTTAACACTTTTTGGATTGTGTTTCGTGTAAATGTGACAATTTGTTTTTCACATTTCAATTCAATATTGATCCATTGAATCCGTATTTCTTTCGTGTATGTTCCATTTCGTGAGATTCGGAGGCATACTTCTTGTTTCCCCGCATTTAGTGTGAGGATTTCTGATGTTTTTATTCTGCATTTCATTGATCCGTTGTCCTTAATAATGCACGTTTTGTCTTTTGAAGTTGACATTTCGATTTCTTGGCATGCGTTGGCCAATTTTAGATTTGAAGCAAATATAGTTGCTATGAATAGCACCGTTACCATTTCATAAAATCTTCTATGTTTATGTCGCGGTTCTTCGTTTCGCTCTTTTCTGAATTTTCTCCATTTTCCCATGAGCCAGTTCCTTATTGTTGAAAATGTTGTCTTCAGAATTATCCACCCTAAACGTAAGACGTGTCGTAGGATGACCATTGTTTGCCATCCCATCTGAATTGCTAGGAAACATGGTCCTCCAATTGGCACTTTCACTCTAGCGATTATGAAGCAAATAGCGAAGATAATGTACAGAGTGAAAAATACCATGGCTATTGCCAATTTTGGGTTGCATTCTGGATTTGTAATTGTAGCTGTGCACCAAAAACAGTTTACTGCGTTGCATATATTTACTGCTGGACATTGAAGATCTGTTATTTGGATTCCATCCGCTCGTAGCCTTTTTATAGTGATTTTGTGGCTGCTAAGCTTGATTTTTGTAGGCATCAAAATTTCCTTGTAATTTTCATCTGCCATACTTTCTTGTTGAATACAGTAGTCCTTTGCACAAATTTCCAGCTTCGAGATGCCCGTGACATTCAGTCTTAATCCGTTATCCGTGCAGATTGCTGTTTGATTTTCAGCAATTGCTTTTGTTATAGGCAGTAGAAGAGTGATGAGGTATAAGATTGTCCACCATGTATTGGGTTTCCTACCTCCTAGAGTGTAGGAGAAGTTGATATTTGCCACATTGTCGTCCATCCCATAATTGACTTCTTTCCTTTTCCTCAAGTTGTATCTTCTTTCTACTTTTTCCGGAGTTTCTGATATCACTGGATCTTGAGTAATTTCCATTTGTTCTTGATGTTCCTCTTCATCTTCGAGTTCTAGTGGGACTACCAAATTTGGTGGTCTTCGGATAGTTCGTTTTTTCCAGCCTTCGTTTTCTGGATTTGTCATGTAGGTTACTTCGATTTCACGTACCTCTTTCTTGGAATTTCTGATGATCTTCGTTATCCGTCCCATCTTCCATACGTTTCTCGGATATCGTTCATCGCATATTAGTACTACTTTTCCCAATGTAGGAATTTCATTCGTACCTTTTTTATTATCCATCCGAAGTTTGTGAGTTTCCCTCAGTTGATTCAGGTATTTCTCGGTAAATATTTTCCAAAATTTTTCTGTCATTGCATAGGATGATTTGAGACTTCTTCTAATGTCTCGCATGGTTTTTAGCTTCACCAAATCTTCAGGCGATTGATATTCATCTTCTTGATCTTTTCCCTGGACTGCTATTGCTGCAATAGGGTCGTAAATTTCGAAGTTCTTCTGCAGGAAGTCGATTGGTCGAATTGGTCGAATTTCATCCACGTCATCTTCTGCGTAAGTCAACGGTCGTTTGTTCATTGAATCCGCAATCTCATAAAGATTTGTACGTAGGTCTTCTTCTGTAATCACTCGTTTCCCAATTGATTTGTGAAGGGCTTCTTTAGTGATCCTGATCAATCTTTCGAACACTCCTCCTTTCCAAGGTGAAAAAGCTGTGTTGAATTTCCATTCTATTCCTCTTTCTGCTGCGAAAATTTCACATTCTTCTTTGACCTCCTCGATTTTCTTTCCAGCTTGTTGTATCATTTCGTCGGCCAGAATGAAATGTGGCCCATTGTCGGAAACCATTGTATCTGGTACTCCACGAAGTGAGAAAAATCTTCGTAGTATGTTTAAGAATGATGTCGTTGATAAATCTTGAGCTACGTCCAAGAATGTGAGTCGAGTTGATAAGCAAGTGATAATGCATCCAAAAACTTTCCTTTTTGATCCATCTTTTTGTCTCACAAAAATGGGTCCGAAGTAATCCACGCCGCAATGTTGAAATGGTCTGGATTTTCTTACTCTTGTTCCTGGCAAGTTTGCCATATCTGGATATTTGTATGCTGCCTTGTGAATTTTCTGGCATGGTGTGCATCGTGTACGTATTTTCTTGACTAGTTGTCTAAGTTTCGGGATCCAGAACTTTCTTCTTACAAATCCCACTGTTTGCGAGGTGCTTCCATGCCAATGTTCATGATGGTGGCGTACTAGAAGCGTCGCAAATGCTGATTTTTCCGAGATTAAGAATGGTTGCTTCTGGTTTGTAGCTAATTCCGCGTTTTCCATTCTTCCGTGACATCTGAGTAGTCCATCTTTATCTAGTTTGACGTTCAGATTTTGCAATTTCTTCAGTTGCTTGACTTGAAGGATTTTTTGTTGATCTCTAATGAGTGATTTTTCCGCATTTTTCCATTCCAGAAAATTAGGAGTTGTCGTCATAGGTTCCTCCATATTCAGTTCTGGCAATTTACTGTAAATTCTTGATTTTGAACTTTCCGTAAGTGTTCTCATTGATCTTCTGATGAATCGGTTGACGTATGCCGCAATCCGTATCATTTTTGAGTATGAGTTGGTTCTACTACAGTCAAATACTGTATTGTCCGGATCTTTTTCGTATTGTTGAACGAAATTCATGTGACTGATTTCAAGTGTTTCTCCAGTCACGTCTGTTACTTTGAATAATTTTGTCGACTGTGGCCATTTTTTGTGGTTCCTTTCATTGATGAAGTCTGGTCCATGCCACCATAGTTCTGACAATTCCTCCTGCGAGCCTCCTCTCGATGCTACGTCAGCAGGGTTGATTTTTGTATTGATGTATCCAAATTCAATACTTGTTCCAGTTTGTTCTAGCTCGGTAACCATGGTTCGTATACTGTTAAGTCGATTTGAAATATAGACTCCAGTTTCTTTCTTGCCAGGTTGTGCTTTGAGCCATCCAATAACAATCTCACTGTCCGTCAATAGGTAAGCTTTGTCCACCTTTATGCCACCGGTTTTCATTGCCACAAGGACAGTTTTCGTAATTTCCATCCCCAAACAAATTCCTGCCAATTCGAGTTTCGGAATTGTCCATTTCACTTTTGACGGTTTCAGTCGGGTTTTCGCAAATGTCAAATTTGATCCGTATGAGTTGACTGCGTATGAGCATGCAGCGTAGGCATATTGGCTTGCGTCGGAAAATGTTACGATTGTATTGGTTTCAGATTTCGTGAAGATTCTTCTTGGGATTTCCTTGCTGTATCCATTGATTTTTTGTATCATTGTATCCCATTCGTTGACCCATTCGTTGGGAATGGTTTCATCCCATCCAATTTCTTGATCCCATGCGGATGCCAAGAATCTTTTGAGGGGAAGTAGTAATGGTGCAAAATATCCTTGAGGATCGTAAATTGCTCCTATTACGCTGGAAACTGCGCGCTTTGTCCATTTTTCTGTTGATTTGACTTCGCATTTGAGTTTCAGCTTGTCCTCTTTCGCATCCCACTGAATGCCCAAGAACTTCATTTCATGAGTTGCAGCTCGGTCTACTTCAGGAATCGATTGCATCAATTCGCCATTATTCGTCAGAAATTCCCTTAAGTTCATTCCCATTTCTTGGAAAACTTTTTTGGATTTTGTGTAGATTGATTGGAGCTCAGTTGCTTTTGTCTTGTCCGTCGTTATTGCCAAGTTGTCGACGTACATGTTGTTTTTTATTTCGTGTGTTAGAGCATTGTTTGTCTGCTCTAGATGATAGAGAATGGTGCCCGCTAGTAGGAACGGGCTGCAATTCAGTCCGAAAATGACTCGGTTGAATCGAAATATGACGATGTTGTTTTTTGTTGCTGATTTTTTAAAGTCCTTCAGCCATAGCACCCTCGTGGCGTCTCGGTCTTCTTCGTGTATGAAGACTTGAAGGAAGGCCTTTTCTACGTCCGATATTATGGCTGTATCTCCCGAGCGGAATCGTAGGAAAAGGTGGCTGATTTCTGGCAGAATGACTGGTCCTTGATAGAGCATGTCATTCAATGATGGTTTGTTTTTCAGATGGCTCGATCCGTCGATCACCACCCTGACCTTTGTGGTCGTTTTTTGTGGTGTTACCACAGGCTGGTGTGGATTGTAGTGTATCCATTTTTTCGAATCGTCTCCGGATTGGACTCGTTCAATGATCCCATCCTCTTCTTGTTTTTTGAAAATTTTGTCAATTTCTTGGAGTACATCTGGATTGAACTGTTTCGAGATGCTCTCCAACCGTCGTAGAGCAATTCCGTAATTGTCGGGAAGTGATTCCCTTGCTCCTGGTTTTGTGGGCAGTCGTACGAAATATCGATCTCCCCGTTTTTCGATTGTTCTCTTGAAGTTCTCGTGGACTTTCTCATCCTCGATCCGTTTTTCATCTTTCAATGATCCTGTGAATTCTTCTTGGCCCAACATTTCAAATTCCATTTGAAAGTCGTTTTCTTCTGGCACTATTGAGTTGTTGAAAGAGATTGCTTCGTGTTCTGGTTCTTGGATTTCGGATGGCTTTCCCATCGTCGTACATCCGTAAATTGTGTTGATTAGTTTTATTCCGGAAGGTAGATTTACTGTTCCAATTTGGATATCACTGTAGTAATCCATGCCAATCGTAATGTCGGGTTCCGAATGGCTGTCGAATGCTTCTGAGTTGACTGTATATTCCATTTTTGCAATATATTGCAGGTCTTGATCCGTCAGCTTGGCTTTCGAAAGTTTTCCGGTCATTTTTTCAGTAACCATTACTTTTAAACTTCGAACCGCGCCTGATGCTTCCTGCAGACTGATTTTTGCCACGTCCATGGATTTTTGTTCGATGTCATTCGAGAATGTTTGCATCCCGAACCGTGTAAATCCAATTTTCTCGAGTTCCCAGTTTTCGGCCAGTGATCTCGTGACGTAGCTGTTGCTTGATCCGTTGTCTAGAAAAACGGATACGTTTTGCCATTCGCCTAGCTTTTGATTATAGGCTTTCGTCCTGAGCGTGATAAGTTTGCCCGGAGGAGGCATCTCAATTTCCTTCAAATTTGAGTCCCCCATATTTTCCTCCTCAATTTTTTCCTGTGTTTGTTTTGAGAAGTTGTTGTTACTGGTTGATTTCGCTCCATTTCGCTGAATCAACCATTCCTTTTCATTCGTTTTCTCTTTCTTGTCCGTTGGAGACTTTGTCTGCTGCATTTCTTTTCTGTCCGATAAACAGAGTGCTGAATGGTGACGTCCATTGCAATGTTTGCAATTCATCAGTGACTGACATTCCCTTGTGTCATGGTTGTTTGCTAAGCAATTCCAGCACGTACCTTTTTTTGTTTTTAAAAGGGCTCTTCTAGTTTGTGGTGTACTGTATTTGTCGCAGTTGAACACATGATGTCCTTCGTTTTCACATAATTTACATACTGGTGTAAATCTGTTTTGTTTCGATTTTGTTGTATGGGTCGAATTTCTGGAATTTGAACCATCCGACGGGTGTCTCCTTCCCATTTGGCTGTTGGTCATGTGTTTACCACCAGGTTGCAAACCCTTTCGGAGAGATTGTTTAGCCCTGGTCAAGTCCCTTTCGCGTTCGAGAATTATCCCGACTTCGGCGAGTAGTTCCGTTATTGTCCATTCTTCTCCTTTCCTTGCGTCTTTTGCGCTTTTCTTTAGTATTCGTTCTTGAATTCTTTCCGAAAATTTTTCAATGATCATAGATCTTATTAAACTGCCTTCCATAGGCTCTCCTCTTCGGTGTAGTTGATCTACTAATATAAAAATTCTGTCGAACATGTCTTGTTGATCCGTTGTTTGATCGGATAATGCACGTAAATTTCGCAGCTCCTCATTCATTTCGTTAATTACTAATTTTTGGTTGTCATAACGTTTTTTGAGTAGTGCTACTGCCGCTTCATAGTTATCTTCGTTGACGTCGTATCTTCTTATCAGCTTTGCTGCTGATCCTTTCAGGTAATAGTGCAAATATGTGAATTTGGTCATATTGCTGATTTCCGTGTTGTTGTGGAACGAATTTTCGAACATCGCCCAAAAGTTTTTAAACTGACTTATATCTCCGTCAAAGTATGGGATTTCGATCTTTGGTAGGGTTGCCGGGTTCTTCTTATTTGGCTTTTCTTCTTCTAGATTATTGTCCGACTCCGTTTTCTCTTTTTGTTGTGTCGGAAGACTGGTTCGCGTAGCTTTCCAAATTTCGATCCTTTCCCCTCCTGCAATTTGGAGTTCTTCACCGACCGACATGATTCTAATTGCTTCTGCTGTTCTTCTGCTTGCTTCATCTCTTTCGGCTTTGTCTGCGTTCGTGTACTTTTCCGTTTCTTCCACGAAGCTTTCCATTGCTATTTTTAGATGCGCCATTGTTTTCTCGAGCGATGACAAGTTAGCGGTGAGAACTATTTCCGTTTTAATATCCGAGGTGTCATTGTCCGTTTCTGTCAGTATCTTTTCGACCTGGTATCCCTTTTTGTTTACGGCTTCTCCAGCACGTACCATTTTTTGAAAAATGTGCTCCATCGAAGCGCTACTCATTTTTCTTGTTAATTGAACAACTATATGGTTGTGTCGATGTTAGGTTGGAATAGTGTAATGTGTAGACGGTGAATCGGCTTTTATGAGTATGTTAGTAACTACGTGGATTCCTGTCCATGCACATGTACCAAAGGTATAGTTAGTAAGAATTTTTTGGAAAAGGCTTCCAAAACAGTTTTATAAAGAAATATCGTGGCTGCCACGCGGTCAAAAAATAATAGAACGTACTAGTCTTCCGTAATTGCTTGAGTGAATCTCCGGAATGATTTGGACTTTGTACTGCTCCGACTTCGTAGATCGTCGATGCACCAATGTTGGGGTTCTGTGGTGTTGTTGTGATTGCTCGCCAAAAAACCACGATATGTGTGAGTGTGTGTTGCAAGTTGAAGTTAATCTCAAACTTGGGTAATTAAACCTTTATTATTAAAAGCAAAAAGTAAAATAAATTCAACAACAAGTGATAATATAAATTTAACAACAAGTTATAATCAAAATGATATAAAATTAAAAGCAAGAAGTTTTTGTGTGCCGCAAGAAGGTGTCTTTTTATACCGGCAGTGGGCGGACCATCGTTCTTCACCAAGACGCCAGATGCCATTGTTCTTCACCAAGACGCCAGATGCCATTGTTCTTCACCAAGACGCTAGATGCCATTGTTCTTCACCAAGACGCCAGATGCCATTTGAATCAAGTTGCAACGTGCCTTTGCACAAAGTTGATCATATAAAATATTGCTATACAAAATCGTATCAAATGTTGAAATATAAAATTGCGTCATAAGGTTAAAGTACAAATCGAATCAATCTTGCAAATGGTGCAATATTAACTATTATTACAATGAAACCATTTGCAAATGTTATGATTTGTGCAGGCAGATTATTATTATTGAATCTTTAGATGATAAATGATTATGTGTGGGTTGAGATTCTCAACAGAAATTGACATTTTTTCTCGAATTTCAGATTTGTTTTCTTAATTTTCTTTTCATTTTAATTCATCTTTTTATACTTTTTCTTATTTTTTTCTCGAAATTTCCACATTTTTCCAGCTTTTTTTTTCCCCCAAAATTCTTCTTGTTTTCTTTTTACTCTCTTCTCTTTTTTATTATCTTTTATTTTTGTTTTTATATCTGTGTCTCTTCATTGTGTTCACATCTTTTTTTTTTCAAACTCTCAAAGGATCGGGAAAATTCTAGAAAAATGTAGAATTCTTTAAGAAAATCGTATATAAATGACCGAAATTTTTTAGATAAAAATCATCTGAAAATAAAATTCGAATTTTCTGCTTAAAAAATGCTTCTTCTACGTTCACCATATAGAAATTCATCAAATTTGTTGGATTTATTAGATGAATTTGATCGAAATACATCATCAGCATCATCAGCATTATTTCCATATTGGAATAATGCTGATCATTCATCATATTCATTCTCAAATACAATTGGAGAGGTAAATTTTTTTATTTTTTTATTTTCAGGTTTTAAAATCTTCAAATTTTCAGATAATTAATGATGATAAACAATTCGGCCTTCAAATTGATGTTTCACATTTTAAACCAGAAAATTTAAAAGTTGAATTAAATGGACGAGAACTTCGAATTGAAGGAGAAGACGAAACAAAAACTGATCATGGATATAGCAAGCGAAGCTTTTCCCGAACCATTTTATTACCAGAAGATTGTGATTTAACATCAGCTCAATCACAAATTTCAAATGATGGAAAATTAAAATTGGAAATTTCAAAGAAACAAAATTCTGTTAGGCAAATTCCAATTAATTTTGTCAATCAACACAAATCTGATTCATAATTTATTTATTTCTTTTTTTGCTTTAATTATTTTTTATAAAATATTTATTTTTTTTCATTTTTTTTTAAATAATAAATGTAAATTTTTTTTAAGTTAAAAAAGTTAAAAATCATCTCCACTACTCAATTCAGCTTTTTCTTCATCCTGATCTTCTGATCCTCCATTTATCTGAAATTATTTTTAATTTCAGAAAAAAAAATGATTAAATTGCTCACCAAATCTTGATCATCATCCAATCGATCTTCACTATTCATTTTTCGAAGAATCGATTTTTTTCCAGCTTCTCCTCCTCCTGGTAAATCATCATCGTCGTCATCGTCCTCATCTTCATCATCTGACATTCCAGCTCCAGTCATATTTCCATAAACTTTTCGAACTCCTTCAAATTAAAAAAGGTTTCAATTTTTTTTTTTTTTTAAATTTTACCCGGTCTTTGCTCAATTAAAGGAGCATCAATGTCGTCATCCGTTAAACCCAAACTGAAATCGAAAATTTTTTTTTTTTTTAATTCAAATTTTATTCCAAATTTGACTTGTTTTTCTTTTCCTGCTCTAATCGCATTTTTTCCACCGCCATTCTCATCGATTTTTCATTTTCTTCTTGTCGATGCCTTTCTGATTTTGCCAAGTCGTCATGAACTTTTCGGAGATAAGTCAAATTTCGAAAATTCAACACATAAAGCTTGAAAAAAAAACGTTGGCTTTGTTCCAATTTTTTTGTTGAGAAATTTACTTGATATAATTCTTTAAGACGAATTTCATATTTTTCATATTCGTCCATATATTGAGGTCGAAATGACTGAAAAAATGTTTTTTTTCATTTTGTTATGGGCCCCCCTCCCCTGGTCGCAGAAAAAATCCAAAAAATCCCTGCCAACACTTTTACCGGATCATCAGTTGCTTGCAGGTAAGGAAATATTTAAAAAAAACCCTTACAGGCCGGAAGAGGGGGAAACTTGATAATTTTTACTGATCAACAAAGTCAGCCTCAAGAGTCAGTCGAAGGATCTTATCACCTCCGGCTTCATTTGCAACACAATTAAAAAAAAAACGGCTTCAGCAATGGGTTTTATCCATCGCGGGGGGGGGGGGGGAGTTCCTTTTCTATGGTAGAATTTAAGAATTTTCAACCACTGAAACAGTCTTCAGTTTTTTCAGCGGCGTCAAAAATGGGTTTGACGGCTTCAAGTCTATTTATTGTTCCAGACTTTGAGTTTTGGTGATTTTTACCTGAGCCTGCACGCAATGATAGGAAGTCGACACTTCCATCGGATCATCGATTGCTTACAAGTCAGGAAATAATAAGAGAAAACCTTACAAGCTGAGAAAGCGAGGGGTTGGTAATTTTTACTTGGGTAACCAACATAAAGTCAGTCAAGAGCTCGAAGGATCTTATCACCTACGACTTTTGAGAATCTTAAATTTTCAACCTGAAGTTTTGCATATCTCTTTTGCATTTGTTCGTATTCTCGTTTTTTTCTTTCAATTTTTTCGTCAAGTTCAGTCTCATCATTGGCAACATTATTGAGCTTCGTCTGAAATAAAAAGAAGAAAAAAGGATTTTTTCAGCTTTTTTTTCCCCCAAAATTCTTCTTACTTTCTTTTTACTCTCTTCTCTTTTTTATTATCTTTTATTTTTGTTTTTATATCTGTGTCTCTTCATTGTGTTCACATCTTTTTTCAAACTCTCAAAGGATCGGGAAAATTCTAGAAAAATGTAGAATTCTTTAAGAAAATCGTATATAAATGACCGAAATTTTTTAGATAAAAATCATCTGAAAATAAAATTCGAATTTTCTGCTTAAAAAATGCTTCTTCTACGTTCACCATATAGAAATTCATCAAATTTGTTGGATTTATTAGATGAATTTGATCGAAATACATCATCAGCATCATCAGCATTATTTCCATATTGGAATAATGCTGATCATTCATCATATTCATTCTCAAATACAATTGGAGAGGTAAATTTTTTCATTTTTTTATTTTTAGGTTTTAAAATCTTCAAATTTTCAGATAATTAATGATGATAAACAATTCGGCCTTCAAATTGATGTTTCACATTTTAAACCAGAAAATTTAAAAGTTGAATTAAATGGACGAGAACTTCGAATTGAAGGAGAAGACGAAACAAAAACTGATCATGGATATAGCAAGCGAAGCTTTTCCCGAACCATTTTATTACCAGAAGATTGTGATTTAACATCAGCTCAATCACAAATTTCAAATGATGGAAAATTAAAATTGGAAATTTCAAAGAAACAAAATTCTGTTAGGCAAATTCCAATTAATTTTGTCAATCAACACAAATCTGATTCATAATTTTTTATTTATTTTTTTTTTTTGCTTTAATTTTTTTTATAAAATATTTATTTTTTTATTTTTTGTTTTAAATAATAAATATTTATAAGCCTAATTTTTTTTAAATTTATTTTCAAGCTTTAAAAATTCTCGCATCGAGACGAATTTCAAAAAATGTTGATTCGATTAAATTTTTTCCAATATAAAATCGAAAAATTGTTCAAAATTCGTTAAAACTGAAAAAAATGATTTTTATTTCTGCAGCTCTCACATTTTTCATCGTCGAAGTAAGAAAATCTCATGAATTTTTATATTTAAAAAAAAAGAAAAAATGACTTTCAAGGCGAGAATTTTCCATGAGCCTGGAATTAATCGAACCGATGTCGGACACGTTTTCCAGTTAATCGATACGCTCGAAAATGCCTATAATTTTCAAAATTCCTCAATTATTGAACCATTTTTAGACACGAATTTTGTTTTTTTAAATAAATTTAACAAGTCTGGACTTGGAATCAGAAAAGAGAGAAATGGTTTGCAAATTTGACATTTTTTTTTCCGACGTTGATTTTTTTTCAGAATTTCTCAAATCTTTCACAAATTCAAAACCTAAAATGACGGTTAAGGTAAAATCAACTTTTTTTTTAAATAAAATTTTCTTTAAATTTGAAAAATCAAATTTTTCAGTTTTCAAACCTGAAAATTGAGCAAGGAACTTTGAGAACTTTGAGAATTTCTTATCGGAAAACCGAAAATTGCAACGGAACAACAATTCGGCATCATGGTTATATTCAAGTTAAAGTAAAACATAAATAATTTTAAATAATTTTGAAAAATAAAAAAGAAATTTCTTTTGCAGAGAGATTCATGGCCATTATTGATTGGTTTTATTCATAATTTTGTGGATTTGGTTGTTTAAATAAAATTTTTTCATTTTTTTTTGGTAATAAAAATTTGATTGGGAAACGATGTTATAATAATTAAAATGAAGAAAGTAGAAACCTTAAACATTTTTTATTCATTTTTTTAAAAGAAACTAAAAAAAACTGAGAAAAATCTTTTTTTTGCAATTTGACTACAGTAAGACACATCTTTTTTTTAAATTAAATTTATTTTGTTAGTTTTAATGTAAAAAATAAAAAAATTAGCGAAAAATATTAAAATTGACAGAAAGTTTGAAAAAAAAATTAAATTGCTGGACAACCATCTTTTTTAACATCTCCATAAACGTCTAAATGTGCAACATCGACATCTTTCTTTCTTCTGATCATTTTCCTATCTTTTTTTGCTCCAAAACTATAAATTCGAACACATCCAACGAATGACTTATTCGTTTCCAATCCTTTGTTTGTTACTCCAGATGGTATTCCTCCCAAGTATAACGGATCTTTTGTCAAAATTGCGTCTGTGACCATCTTTTTCATAATTCTCAAATTTGCTTTTCCGTCTACTGTCAATGTTAACAAGTTTTTCTTTTTGATCATCTGAAAAAAAAACAAAATTTTTAAATTTAATTTTAATTATTCACTTTAATATGATGCCATTGACCATCACAAAGATCATTGTTCAACGGAACATTGTGAACCACACTCTCTGGTCCTGCTCCCGAATCAACTGTCATTTTGATTGTTCCATTTAAAAATTGAACTGTTAAGTATTCAAGAACTCCAACTGAGAACAGGATTCCATCTTTGCTTCTTGGCCTTACACCCAATTCTACCATAAACGTTTGTCCAACATTATATTCTTTATTGATAATTGCGTATCCACCGTTCTTTCCAAAATAGATTCCTTCTTCGGTAAACTTTGAACATTGCTCAGTTCCAAATTCGACGCCGGCGTCAAGAACTTTTCCATTCAATCGGAAGTCTTTGATGCACCCACTGAATTGAGCCCGAATTCCAGGAACTAACGATCTGGCAAAACTTGCCACATCATTTGGAACTCCTCCAACATAAAATGGTGGCAAAATCTCAATAGGTCCATCTTGATTCGAATCAGATTTTTCAGATTCGAATGATGAATCATCCACAATCAAGTGTGCCGAGCTTCCACGACGTGACGCTTTCACTGTATGCCACTTTCCATCAAGAATCGAATCATCTGATCTGATAACAATTGGATCTGATCCTGCAGCAAATGTGAAGACAACACGCCCGTTGTCCAATAATAAAGCAATGTAATCATTTCTTTTGTTTGTTGTTAAAAAGATAATTCCAGAAAGAGCTGTTGGTCGAATTCGGAAGGTGAATTCTCCACTAAAAGTTGAAATTTAGAAAAACACTTCGAATTTACACTTCATACCTCATATCAATAGCTTCTGGTAGTGCTGCATATTCTATTCTACTATTTGGTTTCGTTCCGAAATTGAATCCTTCAGCTTCACTAAATTCATCTAATGGTTCGTCTGACAATCCACACGATCCTTCCGGTCGTGGCTGAAATTGAGATAATAAACAAATCTATAACAAATGAGAGCAAAAATGAAATGAGCGTATAGAAAATGCTGCTTGGTTAGAATAAGCAATTTGGCGATGGGAAAAGGCAAAAAACTTAAAAAGCATCAAATTGTCTCTTACAACTATTTTCTTAATTTTTGATTCCACAAAAGGAATCCAAATACTTCCACCGGGTGCCGGTGTTGGAAGATTGAACACCTCATTTTCCTCATCCTGTTGTCTTTTTCATTCAAAAGATGATTCAAAACTGATTCTTACCTTCGCTATTGAATCTGATGGCACTTCAACGTCAATCGGTAGTTCTTTTCCTTCTTCGCCTTCGCTTTCATCTTCATTGGTTGGCGGACTATTTGTTGTTGTAGTTGTTGTCGTCGTCGTCGTTGTTGTTGCTTTAGCAATTGATACGTCATCATCTTTCAATGAGCATCCATTCAATGCGATTTCATTAATTTTCGATTTAGCGAAATCCAACAACTTTCCATTCAACGTCACATCTCCAACACATCCAACAAACGCAGTCCGGCCATCACTAGCCCCAAAGTTTGCCGTCAACTGGGCATCGGAATTTGATTCATCTGCATGTTTTCTCTCGACATGATTTTCAAATGAATCATCCGCATCAATTCGAATTTCTCCTTTTGTTTTTCTAATTGACACATAATGCCATCTTTGATCTGATGACGCCGCCAATTCTAATGTTACTGAATCATCTCCTGATGATGCTGTCAAAAATCCTCCTTTATCAATGCTGACAATTAAAACCGCATCTTCATCATCGTTGATAACAAATAATGTTGATGGCTGCTCAATTCGTTTTGTTTTAAACTTGAAAGTCACCGATACATCGTCGCCTGATTTGGTGACATTCGCAAATGTTGCTGACGTCCGTTCTGAAAGGAATGACACTGTTCGAACAGTATTGATCGGGCATCCGTTTCGAACTCCTTTTGATGCTTGACTTGTTTCAAGATCAACATTATCTGATCCAAGACGCACTGATTTAATGCATCCCCTTAATGGTACAACAGTTGTTCGAACATTCAAACCAGACGGAGTTCCACCAATGTAAAGGAATTCAGTAACTGACATTTCAGTTTCTTTTCCTGGTACATTTCCTTCCAGAACTGCCGCATCGCCATCAATATTTACTTTCACATGTCGCTCTTCTCTGACAATGGATACTTGATGCCATTTTCCATCGTTGTATCCGGTTGATTCACTTGTCCATTGCCCGACACCTGATCCAAGATCAACTGATAGTTTTACACTACCTGATGATAGTTCTAATGCCATAAAGTCACGATCTTTTCCGACGAAGAACAGCAAACCATCAGGCGAGAAGGTGAGGAACGACAGGGAAATTTTCGTGATCTTTCGCGGATTCCAATGATTTGGTTTGTAAGATGTGTAGCCTTCACCATCCAATGATATTGACACTTCATCGGAATTGTCAGTAAACTTTGGTTTTTTAAGAGCTCCATCCACATTTGTTGCTCCATTTTGTCGAGCATTCCACAAGCCGATTGGTTCACCATGCAATTTCAATTGTTCAATGTCTCCGATGAATTCATAGTTTCCAATATCTCTTGACACTCTTGATGATCTTGGAATTCCACCAACAAACAATCTCGAAATTTCTTGATGCAAATTGAGAACACTTTTATTTCCACCAGCTACTGCCGACTTAGTTTCAGCTGTTTCTTCGCTATTTGCTTTTGATAATGTAACGTTGACTGTTTTTCCGATTCGTTCCACATTTATTCGACGCCATTCACCATCAGCCACCAATGTTTCAAGATTTACAACAACTGGTTGATCGCCCAGATCAACTGTGACTTTTGGACGGCCATAAACAATTTCAACCGCTACATAATCTGCTGTTGGCACTGCTCTACTTCCAACTGCGTTCTCTTCATTACCAAAGAATAATGGAATACCTGAAATAATTTATATTTTTTTTCTGTAATTCAACCATTTTCCCTACCATGTTCGGCTTTTGTTCGGAAATAAAACGAGACGTCTGTATGCGCTGCCGATCTTGAAACTCGTTGTGGAATGTTTAGGTTCAATGAGGATCCTCTTTCGAAATGTGCGCCTAGTTTGATTCGGTTCGCCGCGTCTCGTGCAACCGCAATCATTTCCTTAATTTGTGCCACTCGATCGCTTACCGATTCTACTTTTCCGCTTCGAGCCGCCGACAATTTTTTCAGCTCTTCAAATTTGGTTTTTACCAATGGCGCCAAATTTGCTAGTTGCTTGGCGTTCGTTCTAGCCATACGGATTCCTTCTACGGCGCTATTAGCCTTTTCAGCTACTTCTTCAGCTCGATCAGCAACTTCACCAATTTTCGATCTTGTGTCACTGATCACTTGATCAATTTCTGATTTTATATTATTGATTTGTTCAACTTTTTCATCGATTTGTTTCAGAGCAGTTTCATTGAATTTCTTCTCGAACAATTTTACATTTTCTTTTCGTTTTCTCAACATTTCAACTTGATCTGTCAATTGATCTAATTGTCTCTTCATCTTTTCAACTTCTTTTTCCATTTTGCCAAACGTGCTTTTTCTCAAATCTTCTGCATTTGCTAATAGCGCAGCTGATTCATTCAATGTCTTTAAAAGTGCATTTTTTTCATTTTCAAATCCTTCATTTTCTTCTTCCAAAATTTTGACCGCTTCGTCGGCTCGACTTCTCGCGTTTCTCAGTTTCTCGGCCAACTTAGCATAGGCTCCAGCGGCTTCAAGTCCTTGATCGAAATCTGTCCTTTGAGCGTCAAATGATTGTTTTAACGAAACAGCCTGAAGCTTCATTTCTTCCGATTTAGCGTTTAAGAGTGTGATATCCAATGGTTCTACATCCCTTTTAACTCTAGGGTTTTTCGATGCTTCCAATGCTTCTTGAATATCATTTCGACTTTCATTCAAACTTGTTAACCCTTGATTGATTATTTCTCTTTGATCTCTCATTGATTCTGATACATTTCCAATCTGAATAATTTAATTTTTTTGAAAATTTTTAAAAATTATTACCGCAACATGAATATTGCTGAATTCTGTTTTCAGAGTTTCCACTTTTTCTAAATCATCGCTTATGGCGGCAACAAGATTTTGAACTTTGCCAATTTGGATCATTTTTGAGATCTGAAAGTAAAATTATTCAACAACTTTTTTTTAAAATCAACTCTTACTCCATTTGCTCTATCTGATTTGGATTTAGATTCCTTAAGTTGTTGTTGTGCACTATTCAAGTAATTCGCGATATTTTCAGCTTTTATTTTTTCACTTTCCAATTTCTCTTTTTGCAGATTTAATCGCTCAATTTCAATTTTCAGCTTTTCTTGAATTTTTTTCAACTTCTCTGGAACAGTCGACGCTTTTTCTGGATATGGATCAGCTGACGCCGCTTCTAATCTCATGAGCATTTCTTCAGCTTCTTTCAACAATCGTGGATCAACATTGACGGCTTTGGACGAGCTTCCGACTGCTTGCGCAATTTCTATTAAACTTCTGACACTTTCGCGTGCTCTTTGAGCTCTTAACAAAACATCATTGCGGAATTCTTCAGCAATTGTTGTCAAATTTGTTGCTTTTGTTTCGGTTATTCCGCCGATATTTGATGTTCGATTCAATTTTAAAACAATCTGTGTAGTGTTAGAAATCACTTCAGCTGCATCTCCAAACACATTTCCAAAGACACTTTCTTCATCATTTAAAAACTTTTCGATTTCCTGGATATCGTTCAATTCCTTGCTGTTTCGCGATAATCTCGCTCCAACTATTGTTGCTGAAGATATGTTTCCAATCGACATTCCAAGAACCTCAATTTTCAGTTCTAATGTATCAACATCGCCAATTAAATGATGCACGCATTCGTTGCATTGTCGACATCCCAATGTTGGAATTCTTAAAAATGATGGTAAACATTGATCACATCTTGCACCAGTGGCGCCTTCTTGACAATGACATTGACCGGTTCGAACGTCACAAACTGTTCCCATTGATAAATCGGCTTCGCAATCGCATTTGTCACAGCCGTGATCGCCATAATTCCAGTAGCCATATTCACAACTTTCACATTTGTTTCCAGCGGCACCAGGTCTACATGTGCATTGACCTGTTTCACCATTACATTGTGTGTTGAACGCCGCTAATCCACAATTACATGCTTCACAACCTCGACATTTTGAGAATCCCCAATGATCAGGTTGACAACGATCGCATGTTTCACCTTCAACATTCTGTTTACATTCACAACCGCCAGTCTTATTGTCGCAGTAGTGTGAACCGCATTGATCACATGAGCATGATGAGCAATTTTTCGCTACAACGGCATCACCGTAGTTCCATTGAGCACAATGCTCACAATGCCTTCCATCGGTGTTTTGTTCACAGAGATAACAATCTCCACTGATTGGATGACAACTTCTTGAATCGGTTAAATTGTTATTATTGTTACATTGACATGGTTGACAGAATCCATTTTGCTCTTGTGGTCGTCCGAAGAATCCAGAGTCACATCGTTCACACCTGTCTCCACTATAACCAGGTTTACAGAAGCATTTAAGAAGGTTTCCTTCTTCTGACACTTCACATCCAGTCGCGAAATTGTTGGATGGGGCAAACGGACAATTACACGCTTGACAATCGTATGGTGTTCCAAGTGTGGCGTTTCCATAATGTCCTTCGTTACAAAACTCACAATGATCACCGTGCGTCTCGTGCTCACAATCCGTACATATTCCAGTATCAGGGTTACATGTCGATGAGTGACCGTTACATTCGCATGGTACACATGCTCCAAGGAAACTGTTTGATGATGGTACCCGATAGTATCCAGATGCACACAATTGACACGATGCTCCTGTATATGGAGCTGGGCATAGACACTGTTCAACAGATGATGCTTTGATGACTGATGGCAATCCTTTTTCACTTGATGTTTCGAGCCCGAACTCAACAAGAACACTTTGTTTTGGCTTATCGAAGTAGGATGCTTTTAATGTGATATTTTGCAACGAATGCAACACTTTCATCAATTCTTCACGAGTTACAGCTTTTCCATCCGTCGTCAAAAAACTTTCCGGAACAAGTTTACAACGAACTGTAAACATTTCTTCCGGATTCGATGGCTGCTCTGTTGCCCAGTATTCAATTGTCATATTGGCGCCAGTTAATCGAACATCGGCATCATTATTCATTTTGCGTCTGATATCCGTTCTTGGTGTCACTTTCATTTTGAAAGTCAATTTCAAACCATAGCTCGTTGTATAATCGTTTCCTGGTGAAATTGGAACAATAAAATAAACCGAGTTCGGCGAAATGTCTTCGGATGAATAAATGACGGTATCATCTTTGTTGTCAACAATTCCGCTATCATCAGTTGTTAAGAAGGATGACATATCGACTGAAATCGTTGAAACTGGGAACATGCTGGATCGGCATTCGTCTGTCACTCCAAAACAGAAACAGTTAACGCATCCTAGCGGATTTTCAGTTGAGAGATCGAATGTTCCAGCTTTGCATGCTTCACATTTTCCACCGTAAACATTCTCTTTACATTTGCATTGAGAAGTTGTTGCGTCGCAAATATCATCAGTTGTTCCGGCTCGATTACACGAACATGCGTAACATTGCGGAAAACCGTAGAAGCCGGGAAGACAACGATCGCATTGTCGCCCACCCATCGATTCCCGGCATAAGCATTGACCACTTTCCGGATCACAAACAAGATTACCACCTTCAGATCCTTGTGGATGACATCCACATTTTTGACAGCCGATGAGAGGATCGTAACCAAAAGCGTTGTTAACGCATTTGTCACAATGTTGTCCTTCGACATGAGGCGGGCAGAAGCATTGACCAGTTCGCTCATCACATTGTTGACCAATATTACATTGACATTCTGTTTAAAAATTAAAAAATGAAGTTTTTCAGCATATTTTCTCAAAATTCCTTACTAATACATTCTGGATAATTATAATATCCTGGTGCACATCGTTCACATCTTCTTCCAATGACATTATCTTTACATTTACATTGTCCGCCATACTCTTCACATTGGAATGATTCTGATCCTTGTGCCACACAATCACACGACAGCGCCGCCGCATTAAAATCGGTCGTCAATGAGAAAATCTTCTGTTTGCAGAAATCGCTCACATCTTTTGGATGATTTTTCAAATTCTCCTGTGAGCATTCTTTCAAAAATTCAGCTGATAAATCCAATGCTTGTGGTTCCATCAATTTTTTTGAGAATGAGTTATAAGGAACAACCGTAATTGAATCGATGTAAATTGGGCCTTTTTGTGTTGCGTTATGGTAAAATGTAGCAAGATATTTGTCGTCCATGAAGAATTGAATTAAATCTGAACGTTCTTTGTCATGGATCAATGCTCGACATCCGCTGATTGATGGACAGAATGCCAATGGGACAGTTCCTAAAAAATATGATTTGTTTGTTTTTTTCGGAATTTTATAATCATAACACAAATAAATTGTGACATTGAGGCCAATAATTTTGGTTACTTGCAATAATAAAGCTGGACACAAACAAAACAAACAGCGCTTTTTTAAAAAACTGATATCAATTGAACCAAGCTACGTTCAACAGAAAATGTGCTTCCGATAATTAATTTCACTTTTAAATTCATGAAAAACATTAAATATCTCTGGCTCATTTTTTGTTACTAAAAGCGAAGCTCTGTTTCTCGTCACAAAACACTAAAACATAACAAACCGCTGAACAAGAACCGATCTCGATATGCGTTATCTGAAATTGTGAAAACAAACAGTGGTTGGTGCTCAAAGTGCTAAATAACAAGCAATTTCGAAAAATAACTTTAAATTTTTTTAGAAATCTTGAAATTTTTTAAAATTCAGTTTAGACGCGACGAGTTTTTGTATTTTTTCAAGATTTCCGTTCAAAATTACAGATTTTTAAACAAATTTTAGAGTGCAATTATTGGGTGGAAAAAAAAAACAAACAGCATCCATGTGTATTGCAATCACCCTGGAAAAAGTGCTCGTTTTGGAGCAAAACATCGACATCAATTGGAGTATTGTCTGGGTTGAAATAATGCACCAAAAACATGTAATGTCCTCGAGTTGGCACAACACCACTGATATCAATTGTTCCCTGTTAAGAAAAAAAACGTCTCTTTGTTTTTTAAATTTTAAATTTTAATTACCTGTGCGTCATCCAATGGTACAACTCTCACTTCTTTTGATCTTGCAACCGGGAAAGGCAACTTGTCACCCAACAAAGATTTTTCCATGTTTGCCCCAGCTTCAGCTTCTGCTACAACTGCACCAGCAGCTGGCGGATAACTTTGTGCAACACATCGACCGTCTTTTCTAATACAAACTGGAACTTGTTGCAAATATTCCGAACTAAAATCGCCTCTTCTAATCAGATTGATCGATGCCAAACCAAATTCATGATTTGGTTCAATGGTTAGCTCAACGGTTGCTTTTCCTTTTACCAATGGAATGGATGGAATTTTTCCATCAACGACGACTAATTCACGACAGAAAGTTCTTTAAAACATTTTGAATTAAAATTTTGTTTTTTACCCTTAAAACTTACGCGTATGGACAATGATGAATCACAACTTCTCCACTAAATTCTTCTCCTTCTTGAATAACTTTGATATGAACATTTCCGTCAGTTTCTTCTCGGTTGTGATATTCGATAACAACGACGTATTCTCCATTTTCCGGCACATCAATGTTAGTTGCAACGCGGCGACTATCGTTATCGGCCCGAATGAACGCTGCCGGACCGGTAATGTCGGACGGTAAAATTTCGACTGGCACTAATTCTATCGGCGTTTCGTTTCCGTCATCAGAAATGTAATTGAATGGAACATTGTCCATGTCAACAAATACTCGCCCAGCTGCTGGAATTGGTGGGTAGATCAAATCAACACATGTCGTATTTTTGGTGCTATGTGATTGACACGGTGGCGGTGCACGTTGGCGTAAAACTTGTCCTTCATAATATTCAGCTGGTAGAACAACAATATAATCTAAGAAAAGTCTTTGTTTTGTTTCTATTGCCAAAACCCATTTTCCCGGATTTAGAACAAATGGTTTTCCATCAACCGTTATTGCTTGAATCGCCGGCTCATCACCAGATTCGAATGTTGCTTTTGTCGTTTGTTTTACATCTTGTGTTTGTGTGAATCTTGGCGTTACTGTGATCGTTGCCGTTATTGGAACTGGTGTTGGATTACGGTAACGGAATAAAAGACGGTAAACTGTTGCTTTTTGAACATCAATATCAATGAGAATTTTTTCTTGAATTGGCGAGAAAACTGCATAACCACGCCATGAGAAATTGGCAAATTGTTGCGAGTCAATAGCAAACCGAACCGGTCGTTGATCTTCAGTGTGCGCATCTTCGGCTTCATATTGATTATGCCACAATGTTGGGAAATAATGATTTTCGATGGGACGATCGCAACGCAATCCTGTTACTCTTGGTCGACATTTGCATTGTCCGCTGCTGATATCGCATTCAGCTCGAATTGCTCCGCCAATGTCGCAATGACATGGTTCACACCCAAGTTGATTGTAGCTGTTCAATCGATAAAATCCTTCAGCACACTGATCACATCCTCGTCCAGCCGCATTTTTCTTACACATGCATTGACCGGTTTTCAGATCACATGTATTTAAACCAGAAATTGTTCCATTTAAGTTACAATCACAACCTAAAATAACACATTTTTAAATTTATTAACCACTTTTTTATTAAATCGTTTACTTCGACAGCCATCTTCATGTTGATATTGCAAATCCCAATATGTTGGTTTACATTGATCACAAATTCTTCCAGTTACATGCTTGCGACACGAGCAAAGTTCTCCCGGTGCAACTTTATCGCATCCTTGAAAATCTCTTGTGACTCCTGATGGATTACAATTACATTCTTCGCAAATTGGGAAATTGTAAAAGTTTGGTTTGCATTTATCGCATCTCTCTCCTTGAAATTGATCTTTACAATAGCATTGCCCATTGTTGTCACATGTCAACCCTTTGGCTCCAGTTGCTAAACATTCACAAGCTTGACATTCCGGATAATTATAATAGCCGGCTAGACATTTGTCGCAGGTTCTTCCAGTGAAATTTCCACTACATGGACATTGCCCGTTAGCCGTATCACATTCTGGTGAAGTTGCTCCAGCTCCATCACATCCGCAAGCTGTAAACAAATGATGTTTTTTTTTTATTAAATGATTTTTTGTTTTACGTTTGCAGTTTGGATATCCATAGAAAGCAATATCACAACGATCACATTTGTCGCCAGCAAATCCTTCTTTACACAAACATTGTCCTGATGTTTGATCACACACTCCCCCTTCTGTTCCCATAGGATCACAATTACAGACTGGAATTAAAAATGGTTGAGGTCAATTTTTGAAAAATATATGAATTATAATACATTTGCAAGATTCTCCGTAATACCCAACTTGACATTTTTCACATGTCAATCCAGCATATGCTGGTTTACATTCACATTGACCAGTGATTGCCGAGCAATTGGAATGTTCTGAGCCTGTTGAATCACAAACGCATTCTGAAAATAAAATTATTTTTCGGGTTTTGTAACGTTTCACCAACCAACACATCCAGCTGTTACATTTGTAAAACCAGAAGCACATGTTTCGCAGAACGTTCCTCCGAACCCATCTTTACAAGGGCATTGACCATCAACAGGCAAACAAACATCACCAACGGTTCCATTAACATTACATTCGCACGGTTTACAGGTTGGCGGATCATAGTAACCACTGGCACATTGATCACAATTTTCTCCGATAAATCTTTCTTGGCATTCACATTTTCCGGTTCCTTCAGCGCATGCTCCCGTATGTTTATCTGGATCACAATCGCAAACTTGACAAGGTGTCAGTTCAGACCACGAAACGTTTTCAGGGCGATAATAACCAAAAGAGCATTGATTACAATTAATTCCTTCCGTATTGTATTGACAGTTTAAACATCTACCACCACCTTCAAAATTTCCATGAATATCCAACGATTGTTTGTTTAAATCTAATTCTTCGTCGTATTCACATTGGTTGGATCTTCCAAAACAGTTACATGCTAAAATTGCGTTTAGTTTTTTTTAAATTTTTAAATAATTTTTTTAATTATCTTACGTTCACATGTAAAATTATTGTGAGCTGTTGTTGGCTGCCACTTTTTCTGTTCAAATCCTGGGCAACATCTTTCGCACATATCTCCACAAGTGTTGTGTTCACATCGACATAACAATGATCTAGGACGGCGCGGATCAAGAATATCACAAGTGACAGCGTGACCATTACATACACATCTTCCACCAATCATAATTTCTTTAATCGCGTAAAAATACTGAAAAGTTATTTATTGATTTTTTTAACGTCGATATTCATTTTTTTACTCTTCTTGTCACTGTTGGGTCTCTCCATTCCTTCATATCCATTAAATGGCCCTGAAGGGTTTTTGTTCCTAACAACCTTAATCGAACATTTGTTGCTCTCGTGAAATTTTGCAACGCTTCTGAAGTGGCGAACTGTCCTGAGCTTGGTCGATGCTCTAAGATTCTGATGACCATTTCGGCATTTTCTAATGGTTGAAGACTTCCCATGTCATGACGACACACGACTGAATCATCCGTTGAAATTGGTGACAATGATTCCATTCCGAATCGACGCATACATTCGGCTGCGTTTTCAGCAAAATTAAACCATGGTTCATAGGTTTTTCCATGATCTGTTGATCGCTCCAACACCCAGCTGCCAGGTTTTGGACTGTTTGCCATTTGAATCCAAACGTACGCTACGTGAAATTCTTGTTCCAAGTCAATTGTAATATTGATTTGATTGTATTGAAGACCACGAGACAATGGCGGCGACATCCACCAACTATTATTTCCATCAACCATGTTTTCGGCCGGATGAGAATTAATTGTATTTGCCATACAATGACCACATCCATGTCCACCTTGAATAAAAGCTTCTCGAGGATTTCGAAGCTCTTGTAACATTCCGCCAACACTTTGATCTTCTTCTTGATAAGAATATGAGGTTAATGGGGTATACTGAGTAGAACCTTAAAAATATTATCTGTTTTTCTGATTTATTTTATTTTTACCTGTTAGAGAACAATAAACCTCATTCACTGGACTTCCATTGATTTCTCCACATGTTGCTGTCGCCGTAATTGGTTTTCGATGTGAAATAGTTATTTGAGATGGGGTTAATACTTGTCCATTACAATTTAATATAATAAAACTAAAAAAAATTGCCCAAAATGGCAATTTGTTCGGCGGCATTTGCCCTGAAATTTGATTTTAATTTCAATTTCTAGCCCAACAAAAATTAATAAATCCAGAGAAATAAAAGGTAAAAGATTGAAATGAAATAAGTTGACCCCAACTTTTCGAAAGTTCTAAAATGTTGTGTTGGCAGAAATACATCTGGGACAGTTGCGCCCGCCATTGCCAGATGTGCTCACAGAAAGAAGTGCATTGCAATTTGTTATGTGGGCAACGCAGAGAAGAAAGGCGGTAAAAGAGGCGCCTGGTGCAGATTTTTATTTCATAGAAATAAAAAAGTGATTATAAAAAAATAGTAAATCACTATACCAACTGTAGTTTTTGTAGCCCATTTTTAACCATGGTTGGTTTACTACAATTACTATTTTAAATGTACACCAAGTGGACTACAAGACACAATTCTGTTAGAGCACGTTTGAGTATTCAACAATTTTTTTTAAAAAACTAAAAAAATCGACGATGATTCATCAGGAAACAATTTTATTTTTAACAAAAATGTGCTGCTCAAGTGAGCTGAACAAGAAAAAAAAATGGATTAATGATCGTAGACGAGGTCATTCTATTACACAAAAGATAAACGACAGAAATAAATGAGAATTTTGAGAGAATTCGGCAACAATCGATATTGATAGTCAATTCAGAGAGCTATTCGATCTTAAAAATGTTACTTGAATTTCTTCCAAGTGTTTTTCATAATATTGTGTAATTGTAGAAAAGTTGGCAGATGGTCCTTAACCGATTTTATAACGCAATAATAAAGAAATCGCCAGATATTTTTATTGAATAATTTTTAAAAAGGATTCTTAACACACAAAAAAACAGAACATAATGTTTTATTTAGTTATAGAAAAAAAAACTTATCATCCTGAAGTGGAATTCTCTAAAGTTTTTTCTTCTTCAGACTTTTCAATAGAGCGGAAAACCCGAAGAAAACAAGGTTTCACTGGACAGTACCGTACCATTTTTATGGTTGAAAACATAACCCAGACACAAAAATTCAGACGAATATTTTTTTAATGAATTTTTTTTTGTAAAATTAGGAATTTGTATGAAATTATTTTATTCAATGGATTTTATTTTGTTCAAAATGTTTTCCACGTGAAATTCGTTGACCTCAAATGCTAAAAAAAAGTGATAAGAACTTCGTTTTACAATAATCAGTGCTAAAAATAATTTTGTTTTAAATTTAAAAAATTTTTTTAAAAACACCTTTGTCTCCACTTTTTCTTTCCATTTCCCATTGATTTCTACCAACTTGTTTAATTTCTAAATTTGCAGTTATAAAATCAAATGAAATATTTTTATTTGCGGTAATGCTCAAAGCATCAAAATTTCGTTGATCACCTTGCCATTTCTGAAATTTGAATTATACATTGTGTGTATTTTGGAACGTCAAATTGAAGGGATTTCACTACACTACAGTACTCATCGACCTGAACATCAAAAGTGGGGATATTTTCGAAATGGAAGAAAAAAAGAGACCTAGTTTTGAGTTTCCACATTAAAAAAAATGTTTTTTTTTTAAATTTTAAATTGAAAGTGGAAAAGGTTATTTCTCTCCTCATCCAATATAATTTAAAAATTGAGAGAAGTGAAAAATTAATTTCACCTCGAAAATTTGATGAATAAAATCTGGCGGAATTTTGTCGCATTCGTGGAAAATAAATTTTGTTGCATTCGGACAAAAATCAAGAATTTTTTCAAAAAAATCGTTGTCAATTGTGTCATCCATTTCAAAGCAAATTGTTCTAAGCTTCAACAACAATTTTTACTTGAATAATTAAGTTTAAAATGATAAAAATTACTTTTTGATAGCCTTTTAAGAAAAAATTCGAAGCTGTAATATTACTATGAACCGCTGAAAAATCGATAACTTCACATGACGTAACATCGAGCAAATGAGATATTGATTTATGAGAAGCATTTATCTAAAAGATCTTTCTGAACTTCTTTTCTCTTGTTTAAGTTAACAAAAATACTGAATGGATGAGTCGAAGTTGACGAACTTTAAGGTTGAATTTTTTTGCATGTTCAACCAAAAAATCAATAAAAGCTTCATCAATTTGGTTCTAAAAATACTTTTTTCTGGAAAAAAAGTTTTTTTAAAACTTACAATTGTCAAATTAGATAAAATAACATTTCGAAAATATTTTGAAAAAGATGAAAGTTCAACAAATGGAACTCGATCGCAACAGGTTGAAGTATGCCAGAATCGAATTCTTCGATGATCCTAGAAATTCAACAAAAGCTTTAAAAAATCAATAATCTAATAAAATTATACTAAATCAACGTGGTAAATTAAGCGAGATTGAAACAAATTTCGATTGATTTTCACAAAGCAATTTATTGATTTACAAACGATCAATAATCGATTAAGATCATCCGGATCAATCTTAATTTTCTTCTTGTGAAATTTCGCTTATGTTTAAAGATGTTACCTGCTGAAAAATTTGAAAAAGAACTGATTTAGGTAAATCGAGAAGCATTCAAAAATAAAAAAAATAAATTCATAAATTAAATTTTTTAAAAAAAGAAGAAGAAATGAACAAAAAGTGTAAAGTTTGCTCGCAGTGTTTGCACACATTTAAAAAAAATATTTATTCGTTCCAGGTTATAAAAAATTTTTTTCAACAATGTTTTCATCATTTACGTAATTAAAAATTTTAAAAATTTAAATAAAATGAATAAAAAAAGCAAGAAAAACTATAAAAATTACTAAAATATAAAAAAGGCTATAATCTGGTTCAACAACTGCATGGTCGTTTGTCGCCTAAAAAAATTGCGTTTTTTTCAAAAATGAAGCTTTAAACTTTTTACAATTAAAACTCGTTCATCAACACCCAAAATCGCATCTCGGGCTTTATCCCATTTATTTGGTCCTGTTAATCGATAAATATATGGGACTCGTGGTCCAAAATATGTCTGAAGACTGTTCTTCTTCTTTATTTTTCAGAGGAACTTTTTACCTTAAAAGCTAAATAAGGATCCGTTAAGCACAAATTTTTCATATTCGGAGTGCATCCAATCATTTCAGCTAATTCTTCAATAAAATCTACATAATCAACCTTAAAATTTTCAAAAAAAAAAAAAAATGATAAAAATTTAAATTTTTTTTTTTAAAACCTGAATTGTATGTCTTGGACTATTCACATATCTTTTTGCCATTTCATTTTTTTTTTGATTTATATCATTTAACATTTCAATTTTCGATGGAATCACTTTTTTTTTGCCACTAAATTCTTCCAGAAAAACTCGTGCTTGCATTTCAGATAATGGCATTATTGATCCAAATGGTTGAACTAAACCAATAATTGATAACGAATTATGATCGGACAAATTTGCTGGCAGCATATATTTATATAAATCCACATGATTTTCTTTGGTTTCAATTAATTGGCCATTTTCAATTAAATTGAATTCGAAACGAAATCCGGTTGACATAATGACGTGATCAACATTTTCAACGATTGTTCCGTCTTCAAATAGAATTCCATTTTCAGTAAATTTATTAATATTTGGCTTAATTCGAACTGTTCCACAAGCAATACGATTTGGAAGCTCATCATTTACAGTTGGATGAGCTCCAAAAACTCGATGATTTGGTCTTAACCCGTACGTTTTATGATCAAATTTTGAATTGAGCTTGTATTCCATATAAATATTGGCAAATATTTCCGGAATCATATTGCGAACATCATTGGCGATTTTTCGATTCAAATACAAATCGATTGGTTGACCATAATCGAAAATGCGATTAAAAACCCAAGTTCCACGACGAGTCACCAGATAAACTTGTTTTGCAATGCGCGACAATTCAACAGCCACATCACCGCCCGAATTTCCGATGCCGACGACGACAACCGTTTTGTCCTCATAGCCGCGATGATCTTTGTAACTATGCGAATGAATGATGGTTCCTTGAAATTTCTCCTGATTTGGAAATGGTTTCGGCCAGTGTGGAAGTGTGTGGTGACCGGAGCAAAGCATGATTCCATCGAAAATGTCTTCTTTTTGTTCTTCTTTGCTTCAAAAAAAAATTTTTTTTTTTAATATTTTTAAAATTCATACTTGTCGATATAGGAAACTTTCCATTTTCCTGTTTTTTCATAATCTTCATTTCTTACAATCGATAAAACCTTATGATTGAATTTAATATATTTTTGAAGATTAAAATGATCCGCATAATTGCGAAGATATCTTAAAATTACAGTACTTTTTTTTTAGAAAAGAAAGGAAGATTTGGTCACCTCCACATTTCTCGATTATGCATAAAGTTCGCCATGCGAGCTTCAGGTGGAAAATCTGAAAAAGCTGTCATTTCTTTCGACGTGTTTATCACTGTTGACTTCATCACTGACGACACTAAAATCAATCAATCAATCAATAATCGATTTTGTTGGCAAAAACAAATTCCGACATTCAGTTTCATCGGCTTTATAGTTCCATAATCCACCAACACTTTGGGTGCTTTCAAAGCAGACAACATCAATATTGTCATAAAAAAGAGCGTGACGAATTGACGGTAAACCAGATGCTCCAGCTCCAACAATTAGAAGACGTTTTCGTTGATTCATTTCGAAATTTTTGTTGAAAAATCGGAAAAAAAAAACAAAAAAAAATGTTTAAAATAGAAAAAAAAGAAAGAAATTGTTGTGATTTTGATAATCAAATGATAAAATGATAATGTTCCATTCCTTTTTTTATCATTTTTTAATCAGATAAGAGCATTGTTGTAGTCTTTTTATTTATCAAGTGCTCAGAAAATGCTGAACAATATTTTTTCAATTGTCTTCTCCGCCTTTTTTTTTTTTGATTTCACACATAGAAAAAATATAAATTTTTATCAATAAAATGTCAAAATAAAAAAAGAAATGATAAATTTGATTTTTTTCAACCAAAATTTTCCAAAAAATTGAACTTTGCTTCTTCTTCTCATTTTTTTTACCTCTTTTTAATGATGAAAATTATGATGAAGCACAATTTTTTGCTAAAAATTGATTTGTAAGTTATAATTTAATTTTAAAATTGTCTTCTTTTTCCAGATTTCGTCTATATTCAATATTGATTATTTCTTCCTTCGACGGAAATATTGGTAGAAAACAAAACCCTGGGAATTTCAGTAGAAATCTGGAATTTTGGGTTTCAGCTTTTTCTACTTTTAGCCTGTTTTTTTTTCTTGTAAAACCTGTTAAAATTCGATGGAAAAATATATCCATTTTGTTGAATTTCAATGATTTTTGTTGATTCATCATCTGAAAGTCCTCTTTCAGCTCTTGTTGCTCCTTGAAAAAATGTCTTTAAAAACTTGAAAAATGTGGTTTTCCTTCTTCAACCTGGCGTAATATTATCTAAAATGAATGCTAAAACCCCTCCAACCAACATTTTTGTTGTTAAAAGTGTTTGCAGGACATCATTGGCTGTTGAGTTTTGAGTTTGAATTGGATTTTGTTGAAAATACATTGGAATCGTTAATCCCATTATAATTCCGATTCCCATTATTGTTAAATTCCGTGATTTTTGAATATCGATTTTCTAAGTTTTTTTTTTTTTTTTTAATTTCAACTAAAAATGATTCTTCGTCTTTAAACCTGCAAATTACTGAGAACAACACCATTGATCATACAAACACCCATGGCAAACACTGATCCGATGATTGGATCAGGTATCATCGCTAGAAACGCAGCAAACTTTGTTATAATTCCAGCAATGATGAGGAAAATGCCAGCAGTTTGCAATGTTATTCGACTTGTCACCTGAATGAATCTTCACAGAGTTGGAGAAGGAAATATCGAAAAGACAACTTTTGTGACAGCCATTATTGCAATATTTTCAGCATAGGTTGTGATTCCAGTTCCGATTCCTGTTGAAGCTGCAAGCATACATCCGACACCTTCAACCACAAATGCTCGATTTACGCTTGATGCTGGTGGTGAATTTTGTTCAGATATTCGAGCGCAAACATCTCAAAAATAATCAAAATTAATTTTGTAGAAAAAAAAAGTCGAAAAACTGTAATCTCCAATGCTTTCAATCATTGCCGCAATACAGGAAGATAAAAAGCCACAAAATAATGCGATGTTCAATTTTGGCTCGCCATATCTTCCTGGTACTGGAATTTGGATCCATGGTGTATTATGAAAAGCTGTTAAGCTTTGATTATTATCAGTTCGAGCCAAACTATTAATTGGAATTGTATTGGTTATGGTTAAAATGAAACAAATCAGCCATGAAATTCCAATGGCGAGCAGATACTGAAAAAAATCAATTTTTTTAGTTTTTTTTTTTTTCAAAAAACTGGAAATTGGCTTAAAATCCGATGTCGACTTGTATAAAACTGACGATTTTTTATATCAAAAATTGGAATTGGAACTTCAAGTTTTTCAAAAATCACCATGAACACAATTAAAAATGCAAAAACTCTTTAAAAAAAAATTTTTTTTTTTTGAATTTTCTAATTTTTTTCCCTTTACACTATTGAAATCCAATGTTCACTCATTTTTTGTTCAACATTTGGAACAGCATTAATGGTTAATAATGACATTAATGGAATAATTGTTAGCGGACCAATGTGGCGGGAAATTTTCCCAATAATTCCAGTCAAACCAAGAATTGGAATAATTGAGGTGGCTAGAAGACAACTTCCACTTATCTGAAAATATTTTAACAAGTTTTAGGCTTTTTCTTTTTCTTTCGCAAAAACCAATTGTAGTTTGTGTTTCCACTCTGTGATGTCCGTATTTTTATCACATGGAAATGTATTTTCGAATGTTTGAAGAGCCGGTAGAAATGCGAATGATGGTCCATGTAATATTGATAACCTAACAACCAAAACAAATTTTATTTCCACCCCCTGTTTTCGTTGATTTCTTGACTTCTACCGCATTCCAAATGTGCTTTGAAGGATTGAAGCGATTCCAGAAACAACAAACGTGGCTGATATCATCTGAACCCTACAATAAGAATTTTGATTTTCAGCTTTATGCTCAAATTGATTGCGATCTTTATGGGATTTTTCAGACATTGAAATAAAAAATGAATTATTTTTTTAGTAAATCAAGCCTGAAATTCTTGAACTCCCCTACCGTATTAGCATTGTCATATCCCCAGCACAAATCATATTAGACACATAATAAGGAATTACGAGAAGCATTGAAAGGCAAATCATCATTTGCTGCAATAAATTTAATTCAGACTTGAATTTTTCTGGAGAAAAAATCCCCGAAATTAACCTGAAATCCGAAAAGTAAAATTGCTGAAATTCCGGGAACATCGTTGACATGAAATTGAAGATTCTCAGCTTTTCCCGAAACCATTTTTTTTCTTCTTCAATTTTCTTGTCACCAAATCGATTTTCAATTGATTTTATATTCGTAATAAAATTGAATTATTTTTTGATAAGAAATTTGATGATGAAAATTGTTTGAAAATTACAAATTTTTATTTTTGTCCATTTTTGGTTTTTTTTTAAATAAACTTTTGAACACTTGAAATTATGTTGTATTTTTTCCGTTTTTTTTTTTTACAAATTTTATTAAATTTCTTTTAAAAAAGTGTTCAACATTCAAAAAAAAGTTCAAAGGAAGTTTAAATATCCTGAGTTTTTGTGACCTTAACCGAATTTCTTCCAAAAAATGTACATATTTACAAATTACACGGAGCGAGAAGAAGACAAAATTAATATTTTGATCCTATTTCATGCATGCAACATTTCTTTGCTTGATTCTCTCCACTAACAAATCGAAATTTTTGTCGGTGAAAAAATGACCACGATCGGAAACCATTGCTGATAACGTCTCATTGTTCAATGATACTGCATTCGGGATTTTTGTCTAAAATTTAAAATTGAACAAAAGAAAGCAAAAATAGGTCCTGGCCGGGTTCGAACCGGCGACCTTCTGCGTGTGAAGCAGACGTGATAACCACTACACCACAGGACCAATGTAAAGAATGAAATGGTTGTGTCAACTTGTACACGTTTTTATTTGAAATTAATACTCACTGAGTAAGCGACGGTAAACATCTCAAAGCCAGCATTTTGTGCATCATTCGCCTTTTTTTCTGGATCAGGCCCTTTGTTACTCCAACCATCAGTGAATACAACCATAACACGAGTTGCAATGCCTGGTCGAGCTCCTTCTGACTCATCAGTTTGGGTTAAACCCTTTTCAATTCCGGCGCCTATAAAAATTATGTTTTGTTTCCTTCTTCCTTTTTTAAATTTATTTTTTTTACCAATCGCTGTTGTGCCACCTGTTGATCGTAATCGATTGATTGCATTCACAATTTGCTCTTTGGTTTGAAACTTTCTTAAATTGAACCGAACTCGTGTTCGACCAACAGTAGCAAACGTAACAACGGCGACCTGAGTATAATGCGGACCAATCAATAATGAGCTCACCAATCTTTTGCTCAATTCTTTATATGAATTATAGACAGGATCAGTTGTTGTTGAGAAGTCAAGAACAAGAACAAGGTCAAGCTCGCATCCTGTTATCGGATTTGTTGTTGTCGTTGTTGTTGTCGTCGTTGTCGTCGTCGTTGTTGTTCGACATTTATCCTGAGCTTGTCGTAAAAGTCTTCTGGTAATATCGGTGGCTAAATCTCTTCCACGATGCATCACAATATGATTGATATTTCCAGTGATGTCCAATAATTCTCTTCTATAAAAATATCAAGTTTTTTCCAAAAATTCAAAAAAAAGAAACACAAAACACCGACGTGTCAACTTTTTCAGGATCTCCGGTTGCTGCAGCAAATACCCAAGTATTTGTCTGAGCTTGAAGCTTTTGACCAGGCTCTTTCGGATCATCAGCTGATCGTCCATCGGTGACAACCATCACCAATGTGGGTATCGAAACATTTCGTTGCGCCATCAATTCTAAGCCAACTTCGAGCGCTTTCTTGGTGTTCGTCGTTCCGCCGATTGCTCGAAGCGCATTGGTTTTTCGAACGAATTCCTCATTGGTTTTGGCGAAATTCCATGGGAACACTTCTCGTCGATAACTGAGACCAGAATAAACAATCATGGCAACTCGATGCTTCTCCGGTCCGATTTGTAGCTCCTCAGAAACATCTGTGACAAATTTTCGGCTTTTATTGAAGCCTCCTTTTACCGAGTCAGAACTGAAATTTTTGGTAGGTTTCAATTCTGATCAAAATCCGATGTTGGTTTTACCGATCCAACACAATTAAAACATTTAATTCGCAGGCAACTGGAAATAAAGGAGTTGTTTGTGATTCGACAATAATTGCCAGCCCTGCAAGCGCTCCAATCTAAAAAAAAATTGCTTAATATCGAACAGTTTAAAAACTGTAATTAAAATTTTTTTTTTAAATTAATTTAAGCTTTTAACACCAACCTGTAACCAAATCATACAAAACCCTTTTAAACAGGAATAATCAATTTGAGAATCGAAAAACTTCGAAATAAAAAATTTCAAAAAAAAAAAAAAAAAATTATTTAGTGGGTGGAGCTTGGATTTTTTTCCTTGCAGTTGGAATTTTTTCTTTCAAAAAGTCGCCTTTTCAGTCAAGAGGATTGAAAAAAACACGGACATATTATTTAAGAAAAAAAATGAAAACTAGTTTGATTCGGTTCTCTTCTTTTCCTTTTTTTCTTTTTTTTTTTTGGTTAGGCAAAACACGAAAACTACTAGAAAGACTAGAAATTGTAAATTATAGTTAAGGAATTGTGTATTGTCAGTCATTTATCATTTGAAAAAAAAAATAAATAAGGAGAAACAAGTCCTGTTTCAATTTTTGTTTCTTTTTTTTTTTCTTATTGGGGTGTTGCCCCAGCTTTGTTTACTGTAATTTCAGCTTCTTCAACCAAAAAAAAATCGCAAAGTTTGACGAATCAAAAAACGTTGTACATAAAAGTGCGCTCTAGTGCACTCATACTGTATTTCAAGTTTTGATCTACATATTATTTTGAAGAAGAAGAAGGAAAAATAAATGAGAGCGCTTACCAAAAATATCAAAAAAATACGATGCATACAAATATTGTTCAGCTAATCAAACCTAAACCTAAAATAAAAAAATGCGTGATAATGTTTGATTATTTATTGGTAATTGGTCATCACTTTTTCTCTTCTCGCCTTTCTCTCATTCTCTTTTCTATAATCACGTGTAATAATAATAATTAAAGAAACATGCGGGCAGCGGCGGGGCCACCACAAGGGGGGAGGGGAATACATTGAAATTGAACCGCCCTTAAGAAAAAAGTTTCGAAAAATGAAAGGGAGCAAAAGAAAGTTGGTGATAAGTTATATCATGATAAGTTTTGTGAAGGAAAAAAAAAGAATTGTTTAAATTGACCTTCAAAACGTCTTCCTCTCTCCAAACCCCCTTCCCTCTCCTAATTAATTCCTCGTCGACTTTTTTCTTCTTCACCGTCTGCTTTTTCACATTTTTATCAATAAAAATAAAAATAATAAAAAGCTATGTAAAGTATGTTTCATTTATAATTTAAGATGACCACTGTATGACTTCAGAATAAAAAAAATTTTTTTTTATTTGGTTGTGTAACATTTTTTCAAAAAAAAAATCTAAATAAATAAATAAAAATTCTCACTTTTTCCTACTGTGTTTTGATTTTTGCTTCATTTTTAATACTTTTTTCAAAATAATTAAAAACAGGTTGACTGATAAAATGTTAAAGTTTCAGCCTTTTTTAAATTTTTTGGTTCGTCAATTTTAATTTCAAAAAAAAAAAAAAACTTTTTTTTAAATAAAAAAGCTCTTTGAGAACAAAAAAAAAAGAAAAAAAGGAAAAAGAAAAAGATTGGGAAATTGAATCAGAAATTTGATTTATTGACGACACTTGTGACTACTTAAAAATCTATTTTTATTAATTGAACACAAAAATTTAAAAAAAAAACTTAAAAATAGAATTTTTGAAAAAATAAAAGAAGAAAGACAAAATAAATGAGATCAATTAATACCCGTCGAGATTTAAAAAAAAAAACGAAAAATTCTCTAAACATAATGAGTTCGAGTTGGTAGTGTTGGCATTGATGGAGGTAATGAAGCTTCGTGCCACGAATCGCCATGCTTTAATGAATTTTTTCCATCATCATTCTGAAAAATCAATAATTTCTTGGAAATGTTTCTCTCCTTCTTTTTTTTCTTCTTCTTCTTCACTAACAGATTCCCAATCAATACCGCCGCCTGATCCAATACCTCGTTCAGCTCCTTCTATTTTATCATCACAAACTGGTTTTCCGTTTCTTCGAATGAAAATCATCCATAACTGCTCGGTTACCTGAAAAAATTTCATATATTCGGAAGTGAAAAAATCTGGAGAAAAATGTTCACCTTAGCACACATCAGATTACCAGCGTGTGAAGCGATCATTTGAAGTAAAAACACGCCGTCGGCTCTCAAAAATCGATGTGTAAAGCGACCGATTTGATCGGATTGCATGTCAAGATGTTTGGCAACGAAATTCTCTCGACAAGCACATGAAACGAGCGCTATGAACCAGAAAAGAAGATTTAGAGCGGTGATAATTGCGAGAACCTAAAAAAAATCAAGAAAAAAATTCGAAAATTTCTCGACGATTGGTCTCGCCACGATTTACCAAAAAAAAAAAAAAAAAAAAAAAACTTACTGTTAACCAAAGCCAAAGAAAAATGAATATTTTTTCCGTTAACATATTAATAACCAAAACACATTGAACAGTATGACGATGGACATTTCCCAGTACTCGAATTTCGAAATCGCACAGGGTTACACGTGGGAATTTTCCCGAATCTCTCCATTCTCGTCCCTTCAATTTTCATTATAACATTTGATTTTCGATGGAAACAACAAAAAAATCAATATTTACCATAAAAAGATCATAAAGAACATGAGCACCAAACATTGGATAATCAGATGTTTGAAGAAATGAATTTAAGAGCATAAATTGGAGCACAACGTTGCACAAATGGAGAGCTTTGATGAAGATGTAAACTGACGAGACGTAAGCTCCATAAAATTTTCCTGAAACTTTTTTTATTTTAATTTTGTTCAAAAAAATCAAAAACTACAAAACCTAATCGAATAACAGCAAAAATATAAACATTGTTACGACGAGCTCCATGTTCTCTTTGATACATCAAAGCATCATCAATATGTCGAGCAACAACATCAACAGTTTTATCCCGAACAATCGGATCCACATTTTGATCACCGCATGCTAATTGAAGAACAAGACCAGCGTTCAGACCTTTAAAAAATTGATTTTTGTGTTTTCGTTTTTTTTTCCCTCCAATAAAAAAAAAATGATACCACTTTGAGCGGCTAACATTCTCCAGACCGATGATGGAATATGAAACATTAATGCAGCAACAGCTAACACAAATGGAACCCATTGATAATAACCAATCTGACGGCGTTCACGATCATCAAGTCGATGTGGTATTAAATCCTAATAAAATTCCCCCAAATGTTTTTTTCTTTTGTCTTTAAATTTACCTGAAATGGAACCCAATACGTATTTTGTACCCAACAATAATTTTCTGTATATTGCTCCATTGCACGTGTAAACTGAGCAGGTACAAAACATTCAATTGGGTGGCCTACTAAAACTTTTTTTTTTTTTAAAAAGTTACAGTAAATTTTTGAATTTACAAAAAAAAAATTTATTTTTTTTATTGATTTTTTGAAAAAGAAAAAAACTTGAAATTAAAAAATAAGTACAGTAACTTTTTGGACTATTGATTTTTAATCAGAAAAAATTTTCAAACAAAAAAAAGTTGTATTTTTCTTAAAATAAAGTATCGTAACCAATTAAAACATTTGTTTCTATTCTCATTGGAGCACACTTTCATTCTTCTTTTAAAACCCATGAATTCTTGACTTAAAAAAAATAATTTTTTCTTAAAATTTATTTTGATTGATAAATTTCTGTTTTTTTTTCTTAAATCATTTTAACATATCAAAGATTTTTAACCAAAGAAAAAAAATGCTCACGCAAAATCTGAATATTTAACATGCTTCATCATCCCTCATTGAAGAGACGAAGAAAATCCCAAAAAAAAGGGAAGAAAGAACGAATATTTTTTTCTCAAATATTCAGACCACTCTCATTAAAAAAATGAAACTAATTATAGATTTTCAGCAAATAGTCAGAGCCTGTTTAAACACGAAACGAAATTCGTCAAGAATTCGATAACCAACCATATTGTTTTGCTGAAACTAAAACAGCAAACATCAAAACCATTGTTGATGTGTAGAGATAATGTAAACGATCAACAAAGTCATCATCAACTCTGCAAAAAAATGTTCAACATTTTTAAACAATTTTTGTAATGATTTTTGAAAATTTTTTGATAAACTCAACTATTTCAAATATAAAAGATATCAATTTCAAAATATCTTTTTTTTCAAATTTCAATTTTTCTCTCCTTTTCTTATTCAAAAAAGAAATTGAGATATTTGAAAAAGAAACACCTGTCTTTTTTATATTGATAATGTTTTTGTGTGTTGGGCTTTTGCTTGTGTGTTTCGTTTAACATTATCACAATCACCATCATCATCAAATAATACGAAAAAACATTTTCTAATTGTTCTTTCAAATATTTTTTTTTTAAATAAGGAAAGAGGGGGAGGCAGAATTACAATTTGAGTGAAGAAAAAAAAAGGGGGGAAAAGATTTAAAATATACAAATTATTTTGTTCTCGTTGTGAAAATGTACACAAATTGACCCGAAATGGGATGAAAAACATTCAATTTTTTAAACAAAAAAAAACCGAAGCTCGTTTTATTTCGAAAATTGTTCTGGGAAGAAAAGGAAGAAGAAAAATCAAAGAAAAACGGAAATGAAACGGAATGAACTCGGAATGAAATATGTTGTTTTATTACCACCAGCTTTTTCCTTCTTTTTTTTTTCTTTTCTGAATTTTTTGCGGTTATTGCCACGTCATTAAAACGTAAAATGTGATGAAATACATCATAAAAGCGTGTTTCAATCAAAAAACAAAACAAAAAACCAAAAATCTGCGTTTTTAAAAAAAAATTGTTTTTTGGTGACAAAAAAAAACGAAAATTTAAATTTTTTACAGAAAAAAATTGGAAAAAAATTTGTCTTTAATTTCCATTCGGTTTAAAGAAAAATAAAGAAGATAAAGGAAAGAAACGTCACCTTGGCTCCAAAAATCGCAGCGCTGATGCCAAAAAATGCATTCCTATACGATATCCACCGACCATTGGTTGATCTCTCTTCTCTCTTTCTCTCTCTCACTTTTTTTTTGTATTGGCAAAATTCCGAATTTTTTCTTTCTCTTTCTCTTTCTCTTCCTCCACACAATTAAAAAGAGCCAGATGAGAAGCTTTTGAAAGCAGAAGAAAAAGCTTGAGCAACAAAAGGGGGCGGAGTTGAAGAGGAGAAGGAGAGGGATGAGATGAGACGCAGACATTTTGGCCAAAACTCTTCAGGTTGTTTGATGTTTCGTTGGAAGGACTGGAAAATGTTGGAGAAAGGAGAAGCAAAGTAATATTTATCACTGAAGGCTTTTTTTTCGTTTTTTTTTTTTTAGAAAAGATGAAAAGAAAATAAGTGAAATAAACCAAGCGAACAAGAATTTTTGTTTTGTTTTGTATTTTTTTAACTTTTTAATTTGTAAAAGAAAACTAATTAACAAAAAAAAAGAAAACAACAAAACAATTCACCAAATAAATTAAGAATTTCAAGTTGCCGCATAATTCTGTGCAAGTTTTACGCTAAACTCCAACCACTTAGTGTAAACTCGAAATGTTGTAGGGTTTATTTACTTTTCATAAAGTTTCAATTATTAAATGTTTTTTTTGGAAATTGTGATCGATAGTTTTTTTTTGAAATTGATTAATGCTGTAAACAATTTTCAATGCCATTTGTTATAGTATTGTAAAGAAATAAAAGAAAAGAAGAAAGGAAGAGAACAGAGAAAGTAAAAATCAACGTTTCAACTTATTTGTACACATCGTTTTTCTCGTTTTTTAATTTCTTTTTCATATTTTTTTATTAAAAATTGAATCATACTTATAATTTTTGGGTCGAAATGGCCAAAAATGCGACACCAGCTGAACAGGCCGCTGCACAAGCAGCTGATGAAGAAAAAACTAAAGAAGAACTTGAATGGGCAGCACGAGGCTCGTTATTAGCTAGAGTTAAAAGGTTTTTCACTTTTTTTTTAATAAAGTAAAAAAAATTTCAGAGGAAAAATAAAGGAAATGAGTTTAGTAACAATAAAAAACAAAAAATTTTTGAATTATTATTCAAGTTACTTCTTCAATTTTATTCCGAATGCGTTGAAATCAGTCGCTTTGTCAGAATTACTCGAAGTCCGAGCTGGATATCAAACTGATAATTTTCAAAAAGCTTCCAAATCTCCAGAATTTCAAGAATTAGCGCCGGTAACTAAAATAATTAATTTTAAGTTACGCGGAAAGTTTAGGAATCGCGTTGTTTTTCCGTCATATTTTCACACGTCAAATTTCTTCACAAATCGGTTGATTTTGTTGCTGATTCAAAAGAAGTTCAAATCGATTCTTTATAGTACAAATAACCTAAAAAAAATATTTTTAGGCAAGAGATAAATGGGTTTCAGTATTAACGCATTTAATATCGGTTGCCAAACATCAAAGAGTTGTTTTCAATGAAACAGCTTGGTTGATTGATAAATTTCAACAAGCAGATACAAATAAAAATGGTTAAATGATTCGAATATTTCATTTAAAAAATTAAAAATTCAGGATTGCTGTCTTTTGATGAGGTATGGAACTTGCTAAAACGTATGAATCTCCAAATTAGTGAAAGATACGCTAAAGCCATTTTTAGGGTAATTTGCTTTTAAAATAAAAATAACCAATAGATATGTTTATTAAGGAATCCGAATTAGAAAATTCTCGAGATGGAAAATTGAATGAAAAAGAGTTTCTAAATTTTTTTGAACGATTAACCGACCGTCCTGATTTACGGTTCGTTATGCAACAAGCTAGCTCAGATAATAATGAAACATTAACTGTTGCTGATTTACATCGATTTTTAACCGAAGAACAAGGGGTTTTCCCAAAAATTTAATTCAAAAATTTGCTTTTTTTTTCAGTTTACAAATGTAGATTTTAAAAAAACTGAATCGATATTGGATACTTTCGAACAAACCGTTCAAGATAAACAAAAAGAAAAATTAATGGGACTGATGGGTAAAATTAATTTCAATAAATTTTTTTAGCAGGCAAATTTTCAGGAATGCGCCGATTGATGCAGTCGAGATGGGGAAATGTATTTAAAACTGATCATGAAAACATTTTTCAAGTAATTTGTTTTTTTTTTTTTTGAAACTAAAAAACGTCCTTCTCATAGGACATGGATCAATCTTTATCACATTATTTCATCAATTCATCTCATAATACATATTTAACTGGCCTTCAAGTGAAAGGAGAAGCAACAGTAGAAGGATATATTTCAGCATTACGAAAGGGAGCAAGATTGCTAGAATGTAAGCTTAGAAATAAGCAATTGAAATCCAAGCAGCTAATTATTGCAGTAGATTTGTTTGATGGAGATGCTGGAGAGCCGGTAATAACTCATAAAAGAACATTTATCGAATCAATAACATTAAGAAATTCATTGGAAGCTATAAAAGTGCTCAATTAAAGTTATAAATTTTTTTCGAATTCATTTTTTTAGAGATGCGCATTTGAAAATAGTCCATACCCTGTGATTTTAACATTAGAAAATCACGTAGGACATGCACAACAAATTGTAATGGCACGATTATTCGAAGAAATTCTTGGAAATTCGCTTTATAAACCCCCAAAAGATTCATCAAAACATCCACTTCCATCACCAAATCAACTCAAAAGAAAGTTTCTGTTAAGAGGGAAAAAAATTCTGACGTCTGATGAAGTGGATGATGATGATGAAGACTCACCAACAGAAAAAGAAAAGGTAATTTTTTAGAATGGAAAAAAAACTTGGAAAAAAATTAAAATAGGTTCAAAAATTTACGGCAATTAAAATGGTATCAAAACTAAAAAAAGTATTTTAAATGTAAACGCTTAATTGTTTAAGTTAAATTGACAAGTGTTCATCATTATTTGTTGTTGTTGTATTTGTTGTTAAAGCTTTGCTAATATTTAAAGCAAGCAGAAATCGAAATTTTTCCAGACCAATTCACCACATCCTCTAGCTCCGGAACTTTCAAGTTTAATTGCGCTACCATCAGTGAAATTAAGCAATAATATTTACCATGATGTGAGCAAACGTGAGTTTTGGAAATAAATTTTTAAAAAAGTTAAATTGAAAATTTACAGATCCGTTAGACGGATCCCCATCGTTATCAGAAAATAAAGTTTATACGATGTTTGAAGCTGTTGTTCCAATTACTCATTACACATCAACAAGAGTTGTTAAAAGTTATCCAAAGGTATTCTTTAAAATTGATTTCTACTTAAATAAAATCTCAAATCAAAAAAAACTTTAAGGGATTAAGACAAGATTCATCAAACATGCACCCGATGGTTTCCTGGTTATGCGGTATTCAAAGTGTCGCAATGAATTTTCAAACAGCTGGAGAAGAGCTTGATCTCAATTCTGGATTGTTTCGAACAAATGGAAATTGTGGATATGTTTTGAAGCCCAAAATTCTATTAGATGGTCTTGATCCAAGAACAATGGTCAGACCGAAGATGAAGCTTGGAGTCGGTTTATTTTCGGCTCAATATTTGCCAAAAAGTGAACCTGGTAAAGAGATAATTGATCCATATGTAAGTTTGCAAATATTTGGAATACCGAAAGATGAGACCAAAGCAAAAACAAGAATTATTAAAGATAATGGTAAAAATTAAATCAAGGAATTAATTTATCTATCTTAATCAATTTTTTAGGTTTCAATCCAGAATGGAGAGACAATTTTTATTTTACCTTGTGTTGTCCAGAATTGGCAATCATTCGTTTTTGTGTGAAAGTAAAACTAATAAAAATGTAAAAATTAAAAAAAAATTGAAGGACTTTGACTCAACATCGTCAAACGATTTCGTTGGAGAATTTTCAATACCCGTGACTTCGCTGCGAACTGGTTATTCACAAATTCAATTAAATACTGGATATCAACATACGTTGGATCCGTCAGCATCATTATTTGTTAGAATTGCGATTGATGAATTTTAGATAATTATTTTTTTTTAAAGATTTTTAAAGTTGAGTTTAAAAAAGAAGATTTGTATTAATTTTAATATGCATAAACTTATCCTGCCTGTTAACTTTTGCCTGTGTTAATAATAATAATACATGTAGATTTTATACGACCAAATTATTTTGTGTTAATAGATTTATTTTTTCACTGTATAAATTTTTTAAAACTTTTATCGAGAAGAATCATGCAAATTCTTAGCAAGCCATTCCTAAAAAATTGTATTAAGTTTTAATCCAAAAAATATTATATTTACAATTGGATTTTTTGGGCGTTCAACAGCAACTCGAGCAAGGCATTGGCTCAATGTTGGCCAAACTTCAACTTGGAGATAATCTTTTGCGTGTTTTAACAGATCTTTTTCGTTAATGTCTAAAAACAAAGATTTTTCTTTGAACCATTTAATTGATATTTTACGAGTTGGAAAAAAGAATTGAATGTCTTGATATGCAGCCAATGTTGTAGGCGAAAAATAGATACCGTCAATCCCACTCATTCTGTATTTTTTTTTCACAAAAAAAAATCGGATAAGATAATCTCACTTTTGAGAAATATTATTATGATAATTGGCGAATTCTTGCATTGCAAGAAATGCATTTGCTCGTTGACAAAGAAGAATCATTGATGGTCCTTGAGTCAACTTTTCAGCAAGACCCCAAATGTCTTGAGATTCGATTTGAGCACTTTTCCATTCCATCACATCTATAGTTGACTTAAAATTCTTCACGCATTTCTGAATAAAATCGGATTTACAGCAGAATAAAAAATAAATAAGACGAACTTACTTCAATTATTCCAAATTTTTCACGAATCAAATGATCGAGAACATTTTTATATTCGTAGAAATAATTAGGCAGAATTATCAAAATAAATTTATCGATTAGATTTGGGTTTTCAAGAACTTTTGGAGATATTTCATTGCGATACATTTTAGGAAGAAATGAAGAAAAATATAGATTTTGGCATTTTTCATTTTGGTTTAGTTTTGACTTTTGAAGCGGAATAAAAATATCCTGAGATTTTATGGTTCAATGATTAGTTCGAACAATTTGATTAAAAATAAATTTCGCAGGTTTATTTTTTTTCTGGATTCAATACATTTTTTTAAATGATCTACGTTCCGTTTTTTTAAATTTTGAAAAAGGCGCTCATTTTTTTTACCATTAACTGAATAAAAAAACACTGTAAAAAATTGAGAGACATTATTCTTTTGTGGGCGGAGCGGCTGCGAAGCAGTTGTTTGTCTGTGTTTCATAGAAACTTATAGTGTGTCATCTTAGTGGGGGAACGGGCGGCCGTGGCGCTCAACGCACTTTCAGTTTGAATTTTATTTCTCATTTCAATCTTGTTTTCTGTTTTCATCAGTTTTTTTAAACTGCTTCAATTTCTTAATTAGCAAAAAAAAGTTACAATCAAATTTTAAAAATCCTTCAATAAATAATACTATTATTTGAATTATAATGTTAATTTTTATTCCTTCGTCACATTATTTTCTTTTATTGATCTTAATATTTTTTTTTAGAAATGGCACCCCCAACCTTCGCTGATCTAGGAAAATCCGCTAAGGATCTTTTCAACAAGGGATACAGTTAGTAAAAAAGGATCTTTAGTTTTTTTTTAACTTGAAAATTTACAGACTTTGGATTCCTAAAAGTTGACAGCACCACTCGCGCTGGTGATAACAAGGAAGTTGAATTTAAATCTACAGCTTCACACAATATTGGATCTGGAAAATTGGGAGGAAACCTTGACGTCAAGTACAAAATTCCACAATATGGTATGTTGTCAAAAAATGTAGGGCAGCTGTCTATTGGATGATGCAAAAATCTTATCTTTTGCATGTTTTTTTTTTCACTTGTTACCACGTGCCAGTGCGTCCCTTGAAAAAAAGTTCATAGTACGTTCAAAAATTGATTTTTTGCAGGAATTACCTTGACCGAGAAATGGAACACTGAGAATCAACTCGGAACCGTTATTGAAGTCAATGAGCAATTCGGACGTGGGCTCAAACTCACCCTCGATTCAGTTTATGCTCCACATGCTGGAAAAAGAAGTGGAAAACTGAAGGCTGATTGGTCTCACCAAACTGCTAGAGTTAGTGGAAAACTGTGCATAGCTGGTAGCAAGTTTGGCGAAAGTTCTATTAAAATTGATTGGAAACTTCAACAATATAGAGTTTGAGTTAACTTGCATGCAGTTGTTTGCAGTTTAAAAATTATTGAAAAGAAAATGATATAACGCATCGTTTCAGATTACCGCTGATATTGCCCTTACTTCAACACCAGTTATTAACGCTGCCGGAGTCTTTTCCCGTGAAGGATGGTTGTTTGGAGCTGCTGCTACTTTTGATACATCGAGCAACAAATTGGCGTCCACATCATTGGCTTTCGGACACTCGACATCCCAATACACACTTCACTCTTTCGTTGTAAACTCAACAGATTTTGGGGCTTCATTGTATCATAAAGTAGCCAACAATGTTGAAATTGGATCGCAATTAGGATGGAAAGTTGGAGGTAACGGAGCCGACTATGCTCTTGCCACCAAATATACACCAAGCCGGGATCTCGTTCTTCGCGCTAAACTAAACAACAATTCACAAGTTGCTCTTGCTGCAACACATTCATTGTCGCCAGCTCTTAAGCTTACTCTTTCAACACAATTCAATCTTACCAACAATGATGCTCACAAGTTCGGTCTTGGACTCGAGTTCGACCAATCCAACTAAATTATTGTTTTTTATGATAATTTGAATAAATAGAAATCTTCGGTGTTTAGTCAAATTGGTTTTCTTAATATTTTCGTATATATTAACTTTTTAAGTAGGGTTTTTTTCAAGTTTCGTATTCTTCGTTCTTTTATTTTTAAGTATTGCCGATACAGTACCGATGATTTTTTTCGTGAGAACCAATAAATTATTGAGTTTATTATGAAGTTTCAAACAAAACTTATGTACAACAGTTATTATCGAAGAAAGCGAGAATAACCAGAAAAGAAAACTCGGGCACAGAAAATGAAACAACTAAATAAATAAAAAAACCGTTTTTAGGTTGGAAATGTAACAAAATTAGTTCTGAAAGAAGTTGTCAAATCAATTGAAATTACACGTTTTCCACTTTCAGAATTGGAGTATAAGCTGGTTCAACAAAATTATTTCTCCAAGAAATGTGAAGATTTGAGGATGAAGGACGTCTCGATCCAATCCTCGAATTAGCAGCAGTGTTGAAGTGGTTCAAAAAGATCTCCTTGGAAGCTTCTGATAAAGTGAATGAAGGACGTCTGCTAGTGTTGGCTGATTTTAATAGTTCGATTTCATCTTTGATTTCAGCACGATAATCCTGGCGAGCGTCGGCTATATCGAGATTTTTTTGAAGCATGTGCTGAACAATTGCAGCAGCGTAGGCGTCGCCCAGTACATTCACCGCGGTCCTGACACGATCGCTACAATAAAAACATAATTTAAATTTGAAAAGGTGAAGATAATTTTTACAGCAGCCAATCAACAGTGAAAAGCATTGAAACATCGCGAATCGGAAGACCAACTGTATTGAGAATGAGAAGAATCGAAACAAGACCAGCTGGAACAGATCCCAATCCAATTGATGCGACAGTAGCTGTTATGCTAACTGTTAGAACTTCAGCTAATGAGAGTTGAACGTTATTGAGTTGAGCAATAAAAATAACAGCAACGGCTTCATATAAAGCATTTCCATCCATGTTAATTGTGCTACCTAAAGGAAGAACAAAACGAGAAATGCGACGATCAATTCCACAATTATCTTCAAGGCATTGCATTGACATTGGCAAAGTTGCTCCGCTTAAAAACGATTTTTTTTCAACATTTAATATTTAAAATGTATTTTGGTGCAAGTACGCTCTATTGAAAAACACACTTTTTTTGGGATTAATTATGTATTTTATTACTGAAATCGAACCTAAACAAGCAATTTTTACTTGAAAGTTTCTAATTTTTTTTTTAGAAGAAATGAGAAAAGCGCACGGTTTCTGTGAAAACTGCCATTAAATTAAAAAGTCATTAACCTACCCGCTAGCAGTTCCAAAAGCTGTTACAACAGCTTGAATCATTCCGCGAAAAATTGAAAGTGGATTTTGCCGGGTTATAAAAAAGTACATTAACGGAACAGTGATGATTGTATGAAGAATTAGACCGGCACACACAGTAAAGACGTAAAGGGCAAGAACTGTTGCAATATCGGAAAGATCATCAAGTTCAAGAAGATTTCCACAAATTAGACATGTGATTCCAAGTGGAGCGAACCTTGAAAAAGCACTGTAGTTTGGATTTCCTGATTATTTGAAATTTTGAATGTTTTTTGTCAAACATGCTCTATCGAAACACGCGAAATTTTTACGTTTAAAAAATTTTGGAATAATTTGAATTTTTTTCTTGTGTATCATTAAAAATTACCACATAAGAGTGAAAACCCATCGCATTATGACAGCATCAAGAATAACAAAAAAGTCAACAACAATTCGAGCTCGTTCACCGAGTTGTGAAATGACAATACCAAAACCAGTACAAAACACGATAATGCCAAGAATATTCATTCCTAAATTTTTATTGTTCGAAAAAGTAGAAAGAAAACGTGCTCTGTTGTACAAAGATAGAAAGAATAGAAAAACAGACAACAAAAGAGCGATGCGTTTGCGTCGCGGCTTTAAAAGCAAAAAGTTTTGCGTTGCAATTTTGCTCTATTGATAAATATCGATTTTTGGTTTTGGAGAAAATGAAACCTTTTGTCATTGCAATATCTCGTTTTATTATAATATTTCCCATTGTTCCATTTTTTGAAGCAATTTTTGGGCGGATTGCAACATAGGTGGTCTGCATTCGTTCAAATGTGGCTTGAATAATATTTTCAGGAAACATATTTCTTAAAAATCAGATGAAAGTTGAAGGAAAAGAAAATACAAAGGGCGAAACCTGACAAGATCAAGAAAAGTATCAAGTGGTGAAACATTTCCATCAGATGGAATATCAGAAATATCAGATCCTTTGATTGATGGATCTCCCGGATGAATGACAGTGACAAGGAAAATGCCAAGCTTCAAGATTTCAAAATAATTTGAACGCAACATTTTTCAATGAACACTTACAATTGTCGCCAAAATTGCTGTCGAAAGATAATAAAGAACTGTTGATGCTCCCATTTGTCCGGATTCTTTGGCGTCCATTTGAGCAAGAGCTGCAAAATGAGCAACGCTTTAATTAATCCAAATCCCGTTGGCGCGTGCGAACCGGAAATCAGCGATGAGAAAATGAGAGGTAAAATCATCATTTTCAGCACCTGCATGAAGATTTCACCGGGAAAATTGATGAGCTGCAAGGTTTCCGGTGATAAATTGAGAGGTCGAAGAGCGAATCCAAGAAGAACTCCAAGAAAAACGCTGAACATTGTCATGACGAGCAGCGTGTTGTCACGACAAAACAATGTGAACAATTTGATTCGGCTCGATTTCATTTCATAAACCTGGAAAAATGAATAAAGTTGGAATTGTGGGAAAATGAATTTGAACGGAAATTAATCGAATAAAAAGAAAGAGAGAGAGAGGGAAGACAGGGAAAGAGAGAAAGAGAGAGAGAGAGAGACATAGAGAGAAAAAGAAAAAAAAAAAGAATAAATAAAAAAAAATGTTGACACTGATTAAACGACAAAATGATTAGAAGGGATTAAGTAAAACGAGCATGATGATGAGAAAAGTCAACGAACAAATTAAACGTCAGTGAAAAAAAAACCGAAGGAAAAATAGTATAAATGATTACTTGATTCCGGTCCCGTTTGAATTCAAAAAGTCAAATAACTGGATTGTTCGAACTGCAACAAAAGAAAATCGAACCTTTTTTTATTTTTTTGAAGTATAAAAATTTGATTAAAAAAACAATTTTCGAATCTCAGTGCAGCACCAAATTAATCGCGTTGAGTTATTAAAAAGAGACGCAGACAAAACGATTGCGTCGCGGTTTTTGAAACGGTTCGATTTGTTGTTTTTGATTTTCAGAAATCAAATTTTAGCGCTTTTGTGACCAAAACTTGATTGGAAACCTCCCGGTAAAAAATTTGATTAAAAAAGATTCTCTGGAATTACAATAGAGCGTGTTTGAAGCAACGAATATTCCTGAAAAATGTTTTGATTCAGAGTTTCTACTCAACAAAATCCAGAATATTTGTACACGAAATTATGTTTTGCTTGACGCTTTTTCATTAAATTTTTACATTTTTCTTTTTTGAATTAAAGCATTTTCAAGTTTGAAGATGATTGGAAATTAATTCTGATCACATATTTTTTTTCAAAGTTTATTCAAAGCTCACTTATAAATTCTGGTATTTCAGAAATTTGAATTAATTTTTTTTTTAAATTTAGAAAAATCCAGACTGAATAAAATAAGAGAATATTTGAGAAAATACATACTTCGGCCATAAAATTTTTTTGGCAATTTTCGAAATTTTTCAATAAAATGACTGTTAAAATTGAAAACTTGAATATTTTGACTATAAATTATGATTTTTTTTTGCATTTCTATCTTTCAAATACCGATTTTCCCGCCTATTTACGTCAATGGTGACGGAAAATATTTTGATGAATTGCATATTTTTGGCCAAATTTAGCTCTTCAGTTTTATATTTGTTAAAAATTATGAAACTGTGAAGTGTACTATGAAAAAAGGAACAAGAAAACCAGAGAAGCAGAGACAGGCAGAGAGGGAGAGGAGGTGAAGAAATAAAATTTAAATTCTGAACTTTAATTACAGTAATCGAAATAAACTGGTTAATTTTATTTTTTTCGTCGAACGATATTCATTTTTTATTGAAAAACCCATGTTTTTTAAACTGGAATCATTTATTAATTAAAATCTTAATTCTTGATAATTGTTTTTACTTCAGAGTACTGTACTTTTAAAGGAGCGTCTTACAATTCTTTTGTTTTTTTTTCAATATAAAAGCCGCGAAAAATCGAGTTTTTTGAATATCCAAAAAAATCGTAAAAAAGAAGAAAAGGGGATTTTTCCATTCATTTTTCAATTTTTCTTATTTTTCATGTTATTTCAACATTTATTTTTTGTAATCCAAAATTTAAAAAATTTCTTTCTTTAATCTATTAAATTTCAATAACATAATATAATGTTTTATTGGTGAAATAAAAAATAGAACTCATAAAGTTAATAATAAAAATATATAGATAATAATAATAAAAATAAAAAAACAGTTTTTTTTTTAAATTCTTACAATTGTCCACGTGTGCTAAAAAAGAAATGAAATATTGCCTGCTCTTATTTCTCTATCTCTCAATTTGTACAGCTGTGCTCTCATTTTTTACATTCTCTTTTCCTTTTCATCATTGTCTGCGTCTCATCGAATAAAGTGCAGGACTTGTGTGTACGACATATAAATTGTGGCTCTTGTATTCATTTCAACCTTTTCTTCCTATTTTTTTTGTCATTAATTTGATAACAAAATTAAATGATATAGTCAGTAGATTATCAAAAAAAAAACACATTTGTAGAGTTAAATAATTTTAAATTAATTTCACAAAAAAGTCGTTCCAAGGTTGAATTCTTTTTTTTTAATCGACCTGTTTCCAAAATTTAGGCTAGAAAATGACAGAATGTTTTCATAATTTTGTCGAGATCAGAAAAAGATATCGAATAACCGTCCCGTCAGACCAACCACTTTGGTCATTTTTCGTTTTGTCTCATTTAGAGATGGGTATCAATACTCTCTCTCTCTCTCTCTCTCTCTCTCTCTCTCTCTTTCTCAATTCTTCTGTTTACACAAAGTTCGTTATTCTCTCCCTCAATCCGTTAATGTTATTTTTACCAAATTTTTGGTTCCGTTTTTCGTTAAATTGCCTTTTTTTTAGGATTTCCATTTTGATTTTTCACTAACACTTACAAACCAAAAAAATATGTGCGGAATTTTTGCTTATTTAAATTTTTTAACCCCAAAAACACGATCAGAAATTGTGGATATTTTGGTTCATGGACTTCAACGAATGGAATATCGAGGCTATGACTCAGCTGGTTGGTTGCTTTTAATAAACAAATTTTTTTCTTTTTCAATCAATAATAAAATCATTTAGGAATCGCTATTGATAGCTCTAATGACATACTCGAACCACATTCGAAAATTTCGCTCTTACGAAAAGCTGGAAAAGTGTCGGTGCTTTCTGATTTTATAAAAGAGAACTCGGAAAATTTGGATATGGGTATGGAATATCATATTCATTGTGGTATTGCACATACACGTTGGGCTACTCATGGTTCACCAAAAGATGTGAACTCACATCCGCATCGAAGCAATGAAAATAATACATTTTTGGTTGTTCATAATGGAATCATTACAAATTACCGGGAAATTAAAGAATATTTAATGAAAAAAGGGCATGTTTTTGAGGTGAAAAAATAATTGAATTAAAACAATTTTTAACGATTTTTTTTATAGTCAGAAACTGATACGGAAGTAATTGCAAAGCTGACACAACATATTCACGATAGATATCCTGAATTTTCATTCCGACAACTTGTCGAAACAGTCATTCAACAATTAGAAGGAGCGTTTGCATTAGCATTTAAATCATCGCATTTTCCTGGACAGTTGGTTGCATCACGTCGTGGTTCACCGCTTTTAGTTGGAATCAAGAGCAATTCGAGACTACAAACAAACAATTTCCCAGTTTCTTTTTCGAAAGGTAATTTTATAAATTTGATGAGTTTGTAAAAAAAATTGTGCACAAACCAATATTTCCGATCATTTATCATTCAAAAAATGTGTAGAATATTAATTCAGACGCAGGTTGGAAATGGGGAGAAGAAAAACCAACAGAACATGGTATTGTTTAAAAATAAATTTAATTTATCTGTCTCCTTTTTTTTTTATCAAAAAATATTACTAGTTTGCATGATGATTAAATTCAAAAAAAAAAATTTTAACATTGTCTCTTATTTGTTTGTTCGAAGCTTCAGTGTGTTCCTTTTGTTTGCATCCTCTCGTTGCATCAATCAAAATTAAATTGAAAAATTTGTTATTTCAGGGCGCCGATTCATGTCAAATCATGCCACTCACTGTGAGTTTAAAAAAAATTAATTTAAAACAAATCAAATGTTTTTGCAGTGAGAGAAGACAATTCAATAATTGAAACACCAAATGCTCTAGATCTGTCAATTGGTAAGTTTAAAAATTTGAGATAAACTTGTTTTGCTGAAAATTGACTGAAAAATTAGTAGAAATGAAGAAAAGTAGCTGTAACAATGAATGTGTCGACAGGAAAAAAGAGAAGAAAAATGGTTCGAAAAGCATGTGATCGGGAAAGGGTTTTGGGAATTAAAATATTCTTTCAAATTCCCATATTTCATTAATTTTTCTATCAAAATTAATTAACATGTCTATTTTCAATTTAAAAAAAATACTTTGGAAGACAAGAAAGTATTGTGAAAATTATAAGAAAAAAACATGTTTAGCTGTTCGTTCATTAAATGGATCAGCAAAAATGGATGAAAAGTTGACGTCAGTGATGCCGTTTGATTCAAATGGTTGGGAAGTTGAATATTTTGTTGCTTCGGATGCGTCAGCCATAATTGAGCACACCAAACAAGTGCTGTTCCTTGAAGACGACGATGTGGCTTTTGTTGAAGATGGTGCACTGACAATTCATCGAATTTCGAGACATGCTGACAATGGAGAGCAAAAAAGAGAAGTTCAATTATTGGAAATGGAGTTGCAGGAAATTATGAAGGTTTGGATAAAAATAAAATTTAAAATTTAGAAAAAAAAACGACGTCTTTTAGGGATCCTACAAAACATTTATGCAAAAAGAAATTTTCGAACAACCTGATTCAGCGATTAATACAATGCGTGGACGTCTTCTTCCATCTGGTCAAGTAGTTCTTGGAGGAATCAAAGAATATTTGCCTGATATTAAAAGATGTCGCCGATTGATTATGGTCGCGTGTGGAACATCATACAATTCAGCAATTGCGTGCCGTCAAATACTTGAAGAGCTTTCTGAATTGCCGGTAGTTGTCGAATTGGCTTCTGACTTTTTGGACCGTGAAACTCCAATCTTTCGTGACGATGTTTGTCTATTCATTTCCCAATCTGGTGAAACGGCTGACACATTAATGGCGTTGAGATATTGCAAACCGCGTGGCGCATTGACAATTGGAATTACCAACACAGTTGGATCATCAATATGTCGAGAATCGCATTGTGGTGTTCATATAAACGCTGGACCAGAAATTGGAGTTGCATCAACGAAAGTGTGTTCAAATATTTTAAGCTTTTTCCCTTCAAGCGGTGGAAATAAATTTTTCAGGCATACACATCTCAAATTTTGTCTCTTCTCATGTTTGCCTTAACATTATCTGATGATAGAATTTCAATGACTCAAAGAAGAACTGAAATTATCGAAGCTTTTAACAATTTGCCAAGTAAAAGAATTTGGAAATTTTTTGAAATTAACTTTAAATTTTAAAGATTTGATTCGAGAAGTCCTACAACTTGATAGTGAAGTTCGTGAAATTGCTCAACGAATTTACAAAGAAAAATCATTGCTTATAATGGGGCGTGGTTTCAATTTTGCAACATGTCTCGAAGGAGCATTAAAAATTAAAGAGTTATCATATATGCATTGTGAAGGTATCATGTCAGGCGAATTGAAACATGGCCCATTAGCAATGGTTGATGAATATCTGAGCATTTGTATGGTGATTTGCAATGATAATGTATATAAAGTGAGTTGATATTTGTTTCTGAAAAAAAAAACGAAGACTGTCAATTGTTCAGAAATCATTGAATGCACTTCAACAAGTTGTAGCTCGAAAAGGATCCCCAATTATAATTGCTGATAAAAGTGTTCCTGAGTCAGATTTAGCATCAATGAAACATATTCTTCGAGTGCCAAAAACTGTGGATTGCTTACAAAATATTCTAACTGTGATTCCCCTTCAATTATTAGCTTATCATATTGCTGAACTCAATGGAGCAAATGTAAATAAATTAAGAAATAGAAGACATTTATCAGTATTATTGAATTTTAGGTTGATCGACCACGTAACTTGGCGAAATCGGTGACAGTTGAATAAAAATTTAGCAAGTTGGGAATTTTATTTTTAAGTTTATTTATTCTAGCAAATTTTAATCCAATTCTATGAGTTTTAAATTATTTTTCTAGGCATTAATAGAATATTTTGTAAATTGTAAATGCTCCCCTTCACTCCAATTTGTCTAATTTATTGCACGGATCATAAATGAAAATGAAGATTTTGCTGCCTTTTATTGAAGTTGCGTTTTCTTTTTATTATAGAAATTATTTTAGTAACTCGTTGTTTTACATGTTTTCATGAAAAAAAATTGAGAAAATGAGAAGAAAAAGAGAAAAATATATTTAATCTGACAAATTACCGAATATTTGTCAAATTGCCTCTTCGTTCTTGGTGCTATTTTACCATCATTTTGGGGGACAACCAGTTTGGTGAAGAAAAGGGGCAAGATGGAAAAGCATGATGTATTCTCAATGGGGAAACATCTGCTCGGAATGAGTCGGTTGGTTATACGTTTTTCAAGAAAATGCACATTTTCCTTTTTTTTTAATCTTCTGAATAAATACGGTAGTTTACATGATTTATAAAAGTTGTGCATTTTTTCGTGACAGTGTAGCTCCACACATTTTAACATTTTTCGAAATGTTAGTTTTTTAAAATTTTTTTTTATTTATGTTGTTTTTTTCAATCTCATCCATTTTGTTTTAATTGTTTTAACGAATTTAACCAAAATTTGCACAATTAATGCTAAATTGAATTGTGTTGTTAAAATTGAAGGCAATTTAATGTGATCTTCCCTCGTTTAGAACATTTTTCGATAAAATAATGTATGGAAATTAATTCGGCGCATGAGTTGTTCAAAACGAACAAATTCACGACATTTCTGTTTGATTAAATTGGCTGATTGAACTCGAAAATGAGAAAAGTCAATAATCGGTTTAATATATGATATAAAGCCATATATATTTTATCAAAAATTCATCTTTTCTCCTTCCCTTTTCTTTTTTAAGTTTGAAAATGGATAAACATGAGTCATCTTTGAAAAAAGAATGCATCTTGTTTCAAAAAATTGCGAAATTCAGGGTTCATGATACTGCGCAGAAAAGTCATTTTTTCTTCTCTCGGTCATCAGGCTTGTTTGAAATAGTATGAAAAATGTCGGAGACGATTGTAATAAAATAAAAAATAGTCAGCAAACATATGAGACGATGTTGGTTTTTTTGTCTCTCTATGTACATGTATGAATGTGTGTGTATGTGTGCGTTTAAATAAATGAATGAAAAACATTGGTTACCCACCCCCCGAAATATTTTTCTGGGTTTCTTCCTTATTTTGAACTCGTTCCCGAGCTCTTTTGTATATTTGTGCTTTCTTCTTAGAAATGTCTTTCAAGTCTTTTTTTATCGACTTTCAATTTTTTTCAACTGTTCTTAACATTGTTCCCTCTTTTATTTTTTGTCATATTTTTTTAAAAAGCAGACTAATTTTAAACCGAAACGCAGTATTCTCATAGAAAATCGAAAATTCATAAAAATTGTCATTATTGAAATTTTTGCTTCAAAGAAATTCTTTCTACACACAAAAAAATTATTATTTTTTCCAAAAAAGTTGTTCGTTAATTTCGAGGTGTTCGCAGCGCAAGAATCACTTGAAATCCAAATATTCCACTTATGTTTGCATTTAATATCGTTTCGCCATAGTATTGTTTTCTTAAGTTTAAAAAAAAATCAAATTATAGGTTTTTTTGAATACTTAAAAAAGTGTTTCTATTTCTTGAATTTGAAATGCGTTTCCTCACACCCGTTCGCTTTTTAGAACAAAAATAACCTTCACTAACATCGTTTTTCATTCAATCTTCATCTTATTTTACTTAATAGAGAGACATTATAAAAGGTCAATAGGTTCCATTTTTGGTAACAAATAAAATTATGTATAGAAATACCCAAAATAGTAGAGAAAAGATGGCCAAAAAAGTGATTCAAACAATTGGACGATATATTTATTTTCAATGTATACAGAGAAATAAAGAAAACATTCTGTTTGTCATGTTTGTGCCAATTTCGATTTATACATATAAATATATCCATAGATCCATATAATATATTTCCTTTTTTTAATGTTTCACATAAGATCGAATTTCGAATTGATTTTTTTCTTGTTATATTCCTGCTTATTATTTAACATTGCAAAGAGAAACAATTTTTTTCCCTTGAAAATATTTTGGTTGAAGATTTACCAGTCAAAATGGTCGTCAACTATTTAATAGTTTGAAGAAACAAAATAAGACCGTTTTATGCCGGATCGAAATATGTCAGGGGGGGAGGGTTTGTTGAAAATTGTGTGTGTGTGTGTGGCCGTTTAACTCGACTTAGTTTTTAAGACGATGCATGAGAAAAGAATAAAATAGACGGAAAAAAAGAAGACGAATTATTGAAATAAGAGATGATTTGTTTATAGAAAAATGATGGAGAACGAGAAGAAGGTAGAAAACTGGTTCCAGTCATTCGCATTTTTCTAGAAGAGAAATGCAAAATCTCAATACCTTTTGCCATTCGTTTTTTTTTTGAATTGCGTTGAAATTTCTCTTCTTTTTTAATTATGCTTTTTTCAAGAAAGTTTGTTAAAGATTTCAGGTTTTCTTTCTAAACAGTCAGTAATAGCTTTTTAAAAAATCTATTTATATGGATGAGTCATTAAAAATTAATGAAAACAGAAAGTTGGAAGTTGTAAAACGATTATCAATTGGTTGATATGAGTCATCGTTCTAACCATATTTGGCGAGGCTTCTTTTTAAAAAAATTTAATTTAACAAAAAAAAATGAAACAATTTTTTTCATTTTTTTCATTTTCTCTAGTTTCTCTTAACTGAAAAGAGAACGATAGGACTATTTTATGAGCGTATTTGTGGGTTGTTTGTCAACCTTTTTAGGGTTTAAATTTTTTTTTGACAATTGTTGCCTTCTTGTGAATTAGTCATCATTTTTTTAATGGAAATTTTTGTGATTCAGTTTTTATTTGAATTTCAAAATTAAATATTTTGTTTTATTAAAATGATCCCAAGTTAGATTCATTTTAACCACTGCCGCTTATAATTAATTCATTTTCATTGTCTTTTATTATTCTGTTTGTCTTTTCGCCTTTTCCGCTCTCTTCATCATCATCATCATCATCATCATCATCATCATCATCATCGTCATTTCATGATTTTGTCCAAAGATAAGGGTATTTTCTTTTCTTTTTAACATGCCATCGTGTTTCCTACCCGCTTTCGGAAATGACTCAATAAAAGAAGAAAGCTTGATTTTTGAGAATTTTCGGAATTTTTCTCGTTATCTTGAGAACTAAATTTGAATCATGAAATTAGTTTGAATTTTTTTTGAAAACTTTACAAACAATTCAAATTGTTTATTTATTGTTAGTAGATCAATTAAATTAAAAGAGACAGCAACAGGCGCGAGATGTCTTGTTTGTAGCGTTCTTTCATCGATTTATATTGATTTCTTTTAATTTGCTATGTAAATTATTTTTTTTCTTTTCTCATCAAATTTTAAAAATATTTCTCATTTCACTATGCTTGGTTTAAAAAAAAATTCTAGAATTTCGGAAAACAATTTTCTGGCGCTTATTTATCATGTTTGGTTTGTTCACTATCGTTTTTCCTCTCTTTTTTTTGTGTTTATCATCAGTTTTTCAACAAATTGAAGAAAATGCGCTGAGAATCAGTGTGTGCAAAAGGTGTTAACGCTTCACTGTCGTCGTCGTCGTCGCCGCCGCCGCCGCCGTCATTTTCAAAAACCATCACCCTCGACTCATTTGTGTGTCCAGTCTTTTTCATTTTTTTTTCTTCTCCTTCTCCTTCTTTTCAACATTCACCTTTGAAATTGGAATCTCTTTTCTCCTCGTTTTCAAAAAGGTGTGCGTTTTTGTTTTGTTGTCTTTGTCTCTTCATCTTCATTTATTCCCTATTTTCTGCTGAATACCAACAGCGTCGTTTTTTAAATTATCCTATCCGATATTGAGATCTTTTTTTTACTGAATAATTTAATTTAAAAAACATTTTTGTTTAAAATAATATAATATATTTTTGTTTAAGATAAAAAACAAATTTAGGCTTTATTTAAAAAGTAAAGAAAAACATCTTATTTAAATTATTAAAATTTAATGACGTAACCATTTTTTTTGACCCGTGCTCCACAAATTTAATAAACTTATTTCATGTTTAGTTGGCAATTTTTCCATTTTCTTATCATTAAAAAATTGCTTTTATCATCAGCTTTTTCGCCACAACTTAAAAATTTTGCCAAATGTGTTGATTTTTTTAAATTTTTTTTCGTCATTTTATGAATTTGCCAATTACAGCAAAATCATCACAAAAATGTTGTCAAAAGAACAACTAACAGATTTGAACGAAATTTGTCCAACAGTATGAACATTTATTAATTAAATTCGATTGTAAAATGATGTTTTCCTTTTAGGTGTCTCAAAATGGATCAGGATTTTTGCCAAGAAGCGATGTGCAGACAGCATTGAAAGTTTTGGGAATCGATGTTCCCGGATATAAGGTGAGTATTTAATTCTTGATATTTGATAATTTTTAAAACAAGAATCATCGTTGTGAACAAATAATAGTGAAGTATTTGTTTTCCACTTGTCATAAATAAATGATCATATCACATATCAATTGTTTTTGAAAATAATAGATAAATAAATGAAAAGTATTTTACAGATGCGCGAATTGTTAGATACACACTTTGGAAACGAAGGCCAAATTGATGTTGAACAATTTAGCAAGTTGTTTGAAGAATTAGATGCACAAAAAAATCAGGAGGCGAATCGATGGAAACAGCAGACAAAGTGAGACAACATTTTGAAAGATATTAAATCGAAAAACTGAGAAAATTTTAAATTGAAAAAAAATCAATTTTATTCAGACAAGTCAGTGGAGCATATCAAGTTCAAAGTGAAAAACAGGATAATGCTCATCATACAATTCGGATGGAAGTATGTAGAACAAATTTTTCAATAAAAGTATATCTGTGAATAATTGAAATTTTAAAGGAAGAAGTTGCCTTTTCAAATTGGATAAACAGTAATTTATCGGACGATGCAGATTTGAAACGATTGTTGCCAGTCAACCCACAAGGTGGAGAATTGTACACAAAAGTACAAGACGGTTTGATAATTTGGTAGGATTTATATTGCAAAGTTGGTTGAAAAAGAAAAAAAAATGAAATAATTTTACAGCAAATTGATAAACTTAGCTGTTCCTGGAACAATTGATGAGCGAGCAATAAACAAAAAGAATTTAAATACATATACAAAATTAGAAAATTTAACACTTGCACTGTGTTCATCGTCAGCTATCGGTTGTAATATTATCAATATTGATAACATTGATTTGAGTAAAGGGACATCCCACTTGGTATTAGGACTATTATGGCAGATTATTCGAGTATGTTATCCTCTTTAAAGTGTCTTATTTTATTTTGCAAAACGAGTTTTTACAAAAATATTTATATTGAAAATCTTAAAAATAAATAAAATTTTAGATTGGATTATTCAACCAAATCGATTTACAACATTGCCCAGGACTTTTCCGACTTCTAAAAGAAGGAGAAACAATTGACGATTTAAGACGTCTGTCACCAGAAGAAATTCTTATACGATGGGTCAATTATCATTTGGAAAATGCTGGAACACCACGTCGTCTTCACAACTTTACATCAGATATCATCGACTCTGAGATTTATACACATTTGTTAAATCAAATTGCACCACATGGAAGTGGTGTTTCTTTGGCTCCATTATCTGTGTCTGGGAATGTACCAAGAGCTGGAGCAATGCTCGACGAAGCTGAAAAATTGGATTGTCGAGAATTTGTGACGGCGAACGATGTAGCTGTCGGAAATTACAAATTAAATTTGGCTTTTGTCGCTAATTTATTCAATAAACATCCAAATCTTCCTGGTCCAGGAGCTGATGAAGTTGTTGAAGATGTAGTTGAGGAAACAAGAGAAGAGAAGACATATCGAAACTGGATGAATTCAATGGGTGTCGATCCATTTGTAAATTGGTTATATGGTGATTTACAGAATGGTGTTGTAATATTTCAAGTAATAAAAAATATGATTTCTTGGCCAAATGAAAACATTCATCTTCTTTTCAGCTTTATGATATAATTCGACCAGGTATGGTGACATGGAAAAGAGTTGTTCGAACATTTCATAAATTACGTGGAATGATGGATCAAATTCAAAATTGTAATTATGCCGTAGAGTTAGGAAAACAATTGAGATTTTCATTGGTTGGAATTCAAGGAAAAGATATTTATGATGGAAATCAAACATTGACACTGGGTAAGCTGAATCAAAAATTTTTCTAAATCACATATCATTTTTTTCTAGCACTTGTCTGGCAATTGATGAGAGCTTATACATTAACAGTTTTGGCTCAATGCACACAAAGTGGAGATTCATTACCAGCCGATAAGGATATTGTTGCCTGGGTAAATCAAAAATTGGCCGCATCTGGAAAATCAACATCAATTCGTTCGTTCCAAGATTCTGCGATTTCTGACGGAAAAGTGGTGCTCGATTTGATTGATGCAATTAAGCCGAATGTAATTGATCATTCATTAGTAAGTTAAATTTCCTTTTTGAAAATAGAAAAAAAACATGTAAATTTTTAGATTAAAACAGGAGGAAGTAACGAAGATAAAATGTCAAACGCTAAATACGCAATTACGTGTGGCCGGAAAATTGGAGCAAAAATTTATGCGTTGCCAGAAGATATTGTTGAGGTAAATTTGAGTTTGGGAAATTTCAATATTAACAGATTTTTTTAAGGTAAAACCGAAAATGGTTTTGACAGTATTTGCATGTCTTATGGCTCGAGATTATCTTCCAGATATGAAAGAAGTATCAGAACCAATTCAACCAGTCAATGGTCATTGAAAAAGTAGTGAATAAATTTGGCAATCAGTCACTTATACAATTTGCTTTAAGTAATTCATATTTTGTGAATTTCATGCCTTTACCCTTGCATTTCCAATGGTTCTTTATTGTATCTTTCCGTTTTTTTTTTAAATTTCAGACTGGTTAGCTTTAAATTGTTTTTTCTTGATTTATTTCCCAGCCGAAAAGTGACAAGTGTGATATAATCGCATCCATTTAATAGATTTGTTTGTTTTATATAATCCTCTCTTTAGATAAAAAATAAGAACAAAACAATTTTCTCCATCCAAAATTGCTCAGATTAAGCTACAAAATTCAGTTTGACCTAAGCGTAATTAATCTAGTATCAATGCCCCGTTTTCTGCCCAAGTTTTAATATTATTTATGAATTTTTTTCTTCCAATTTTTCTCTCGGTGTGAATCAAAAATTAGTTCTGTATTATACATTTTAATATTTATTTTCAAACTTCAGTTATATATCTATTATATACACCATATTTATTAAGCTTTTGAATGGTCAATTAACGTTGTTTATTGTTTTCGCAACATTTATTTTTCCTTTATTTCCAGATCTTACTCTATTCATTGCGACTTTAATTTTTAAATGAACAAAAATTTAAGACAATTATTTTATTTAAAAAAAAAATGTACGTTACCCGATGTTTGAAACCCGTAAAGATATAAAATTTAGAAATGTGTGGGTAATCGATTATAAGCAACTGAATCGAGGTAGGTTTTTCGTTGATTGGCGACATAATAACTTCCTGCTAGAAGAATTGAATTGAGAAGAGTGAAAAAATAAAATTCTCGTTTTCGTGGTTCTTTTGGCGAAGTGCATGGTCGAAGAACGATAATGTTTGATTTCGTACAATTCAGACGATCGTAGAAGCCAGTCGGAGTACAATGATCTGAAAAATTGGCAATATTGATTGAATAAAAAGTTAAATTAAAGGTGGGGGAAAAAATAATTTTTTTTTTGTAAAAAATGTTTAATTTTAGTTTTTTTTTAAAATGAAACAACAAAATTAAAAATATACCAGCTTTTAATGCATTCATTTCGAAATCTTTACAAGGAAGGCATTTTGAAATAATTTCAGTTTTTTCATGTTTCCAACAATTTTTTGAGTTATAAACTAATGTTTGAGAGTTAGCATTCATTGTTGTAGAATCATGTTCATTATCTGAAAATGAAGATTTTTAAGTTTGGAAAATTTGAATTTAAATAAATTACTATAAAAGTTTTTTTTGATTTCCATTTCGTTTTCCATTTCATTTTCTTCTGTATATTCTTCTATGAAGAAGACAAGAACAGAAAATCTGAGAAAATTTGATTTGAAAAAAATATTTTAAATTATAAAAAATACCCGATTAAAGCAATTATGAAAGTTGAAATTTGTTTTGTCGTACAATAATCTACCATAATTAAATTAAATCAGAATTTAAATTTAAAATTTTCCCGTTTTACTGAAAAATTTCAAAATTAACGAAAAATAATTGCCACGAGAATAAATAAATAAACGTGTGACAAAGTGCGCTCTATAGAAACTAGGACGCGACCGCGTTTCTCTTCCATCTGGCGTCGGTTTCTAGGTTTCGCGCATAGACACACGTGCTGATGGCAGAGAATATATTGCTTTTTTCAATCTTGTTCGGCCATTTTTATTAATTTTAGAAAAATATAATTTTTTTTATTTGTTTTAAGATTTTGATGAGTTAAAACTAACGATTTATTAATTTAATATTAATTAATTAATTTTCAAAATTCAGTCAGCTATTATTTAACCATAAAAAGATAAAAAACAGTAAAACACCAATTAGTTAAGCATTTATTCATAACTTATCAAAATCGTGTTAAGACCTTTTCCTATTTGAAATCGACGACGCGCCTTTATTAAAAGCATTCAGATGGCCTAAAATTCCGTATTTATATTTCCAGGCCACGTCTTGTTTTTTTTCTTTGAAAATATTGGATTATTATAATAATAACAAATTTTCAGAACAAAAAAAAAACAAAAATTGAGGAAAAAATGGAGGATGCTGACAAAAGTAAGATATTTATTTTTTTTTAACGAAATATATTTTCTATTTTTCAGTTCATAAAATGGAAACTCGTCGAAATCGTGCACCATCAGCAAAATTATTAGCAGCAAAGTATACTAAAAATTTTTAACAAAAAAATATTGAAATATTTATAGGCAGTATGAAGAATTGGCTCATTTAAAACCAGATTCTAAAAATCCATTAAACATTGAAAGGTAAATATTGATAATAATTAATATCAAAGATAAAAAATATTAATCTTAAACTTACAGCCATCAACCTACAAAACGAATACCAGGTGAAGTAAGAACTACGTCATCGGAAACAAAACCAGCGTTGATTGGTGAGGAAGTTGAAAAGAAACCGCAATCCAGCGAACTTGATCAAGTTCCCGCCAATACAGCACCAGAACAAGAAGAAATAATTGATGTTGCGGAAAAATTTGGAAATGAAAAAAATGGTGAAGCAGAAATCGACGTTGAAAACATAAAATCGGAGCCAGTTTTGGTGGATGATAATGTCGGAGCCGAAGTTACAATTGAATCCCATTTATCCAATAAAATTGTTACCGCCGTTCATCGAAGAGTAAATTTTTGTTCAAAAAATGTATAATTTGATATATTTTTTAGAGATCTGGAAACTTCACTGGAGAAACTTTAGACTTGAAGACATCTGACTTAAGCATACCAAACAAAGCTGCACATTTTTTGTACTTCAGATGGTAAAGATTTATAAAATAAATGTTTTTAAATTAGGATTTTTAGTTATGATGAAACAGAAGTTCAAAAAGAGTTTCCATTAACAATTGATTGTAACAAAAAAGGCCCACAAAATTTTCTTGTTGAACCTCGAGTTGGTTTAAAAAATACGGATTACTATATCGATAGCTACTTATGGAATCGTGGAAAATCAACGAGTTCAAAAAAACGAATTTTTGTCGAAGTCGACGGAAGTCACGTGAAAACGTCAAGAAAATGTGTCGAAACAGCGCCATACGTTTTAAATTGGTATTATTCAAATATGGAAAATCGGATAACAAAAAAAGTGTGCTGGCTCGAAACATCGCCAGAAGGCGTTCGAGCCAGTCCGGTTTTGGTGCAATACAACGTTTTGTTGCTATCGCCAGTGCCATTAGAAGTTCGAAAAACACCTAAATTATACAGCGATACAAGAATGGTCGCTCAAGAATTGTTAAGAAGTGATTCCCCATTACAAACAGTTGCAAGATTCATGGAAACTGGCGAAACAGATCCAAGAGAAATTATCAATAAAAGACAGGTAAGAAAGAACAAAAATTCTTTGTTTAAAACGCCGGTTTTGAATTTTGGTCGAAAACTGAATTTCCAGGCTTACGAAATGCGTCGTTATGTAATTTCGGGGGCTAGACAAAAAAGAATTAGAACAAAAAAAGATATAATTGATATTGATGGTCAACATGTTTTTTATGATGATCCAAACGGCGATGTTTATGAAGAGGTTTGAAAATTCTATTTAAAAAAAACGTAGATTGAAAATAATAGTGACAGAAAACGCGTCAAGGGAGTGAGACTAGCGCTATTTTGATGCACATAAAGCTTTTATTTTAAAGTTCCCGGGTTGCTAAAGAAAATATAAAACTTTCATACTTCTCAAACGTTTTTGAAATAAAAGTAATTGTGTTTTTGTTAAACTAATTTTTTAGACTGTATTTTACGACGACGGAATGCCAGGACCTCCAGTATCAAACAATAGATCGAAGGATATTTTAGATGCAAATCGTATCGCTTCAAATGTAATTTTTTAACTTAATTAATTTGATATAAACGATTTTGAGTTACAGGCAGTTAAGTTAGTTGCTCGAAAACTTGAAAATCGAGTGTCAGCCTTATTAGATACTCGTCTTGGATTATGTCCATCAAAAATGATCGCAGTGCGAGTACCTATTTTGGCAAACATAGATCTTCAACCCCAAGCTGATTTGCTGGGTGATTGGATTAATGCATTAACGTCATCAACTGCAGATGATGTTGATATTGTTATTCATAATGTTGTCTCTTCAATGCGAAAACAATTGGACGAAATAATATCAGCTGATGGGCAGGAAATGGCCGAATATATCGAAGAATCAACAAGCACATCGCATCAAAACGATGAACAACCTCCAGCAAAAAGACGTCATATTGATTCGATTGATCAAACTGATGTTAAAAATGATCATCAATATGAAGGTTAGTTTTTTAAAGTGGAAAAGAAAATTAAAAAAAAAACCTAAATTAGGATCACAAGAATTTTTGTTTGGAAATCAAACAATGGAATATGTTGAAGAAGTGATCGCTGAAGAAATTGATGCAGGAACGACAAATGAAGAAGCACCACCAAACTCACGAAATAATGGAGAAGATAGAACAACACGATATTTCTACCAACAACATGGAGGTCCACAATCTATTAGAAATAACGACAGGTTCAAAATAATAATTTATTTAATGGTAAAGGAAAAAAAAGGAATCATTACATTTTCAGAAATTCTGAGTCGCCAATTAATGAATAAAAATGGAAAATAATTTAAATTGTATACAAATAATTACACTGCTGGTGTTATAGTATTGACCTCATCATCATCATCATTTGGTTGCTTTTAATTTTTTTTAAACAATCAAAAGGAAAAGTTATTTATCTCTGATTATTTCAATTTTTATAGATAATTAATTCTTAACTTTTGATATAATTAATTATATTTGTTTTCATAAAAAATGTAGCGATTTAATCAAATGTTTCCCAATTCAATTGTTTGATAAACAATTTGTACTTAATCTCGTTTTATTATTTAAATTTATTGTGAAGCGTAAATTCAGATGCTCACATTCTGTCCAGAATGTGGTTCAGTAATGCAAATTGAAAGTGGAGAAAGTTGTATGAGATTTAGTTGTCCGTCTTGTCCTTATGTTTGCCCAGTTACAGCAGCGGTAAGATCTAATTTATAATGAGCAGCTTCATCAAAAATGATAATCTTTGTTTCAGGTAAGCAGTCGAATGTATCCAAAATTAAAAGATATTGATGATGTGCTTGGTGGTCCCGGTGCTTGGGAAAATGCTCAAGTAACTGACGGTAAAATTTATTTTTATGAAAAGCAAATTATTTCATTCAAAATCTTCAGAAAGATGCCCATTATGCTCACACGAACGTGCTTATTTTATGCAGCTTCAGACACGATCAGCTGATGAGCCAATGACAATATTCTACAGATGTGCAAATAATGCTTGTGCGCATCGATGGAAAGAATAATCAAGTTTTTTTCAAAAACGTTTTACACCTTAAAAAACCTTCCTTGCAATCAGTTTACATTTTTTGTTTTTTATATTTTTTTATTTTCTTCGATGCATAAAAATGTCTCGAAAAAGACTTGTCAAAAACCCGTAGGTACATAACAAAAATCAAGGCCTAAATTATAGGTTTTCGTCAATTACAGGGTAAAAAGGACAGGATTCATCGAATTGGTGTTGGTGGTTGGGTAGGAATATTGGTGGTGGTTGTGGTGATAACTAATGTCGATTCAACGCTGTCGGTAGTAAACGTGGAATTATCAGGAACATTGTCCAACGGAAGTGGAGATTGAAGACGTTTGCATTCCTGAAAATAAAAAATCAACATCTCTGATGAATTAGCAAATAAGTTATGTTGACAGCCCACCTTCATTATAAAACATGGTTTGATCGCCTTGAAATCACCGCCCGTCATTTCCCGATATAAAAAATCGCCTTGATCTTTAACGGCCATAAGACAACGTCGGCGGTACTGAAAAATTGGGTTGATTTTCGTCCACTTTTTCTTTTCAATACATGATAGTGCCGCTTGCATTCATGCTTCAATTGATTAACAAGCTTTTTTCGACTTGGCACATTAGCTGAAAAATGGCCAAAAACAGTTCGCAGAACGATTTGGCACATTTCGCATGTTTCTCCAGGTGTCAAACATTCTCCAGTATCCTGAATTATTCGACGAAATGAAAATTGAAGAATGTGAAAAGAGAAAAATGGGAAAGTACCAAAATCGATAATAATGTTGCTGCCAAAAGAAGAAACTGAATGCAATTGCGCATAAAAAATCTGGAATTTCGAAATTAAAAAAAAATCTGAATTGTTGATTGAGAAAAGGAAACGAATAATTTTGTAATAAACATGAAGATACGTGGCCATTGGAATCACATTTGAATTGAAATGAACGAACAACAGAAAACTGAGATTAATATATGACGTCATAAAATGTTAAGAAGATATCAAAAAAAAATGGGGGCGTGGTAAAATAAGGAAATTATTTATTTTGATAACTTTGTTTTTTTCCAAAAAAAAAGGTTTTTGATTCGAAAACCAAAAATCGGTCGAACTAAAAACCCAAAAATTCCGAAAAACAAAAAAAAGGAAGATTTTAACACGAGACAACTGTAAGACATATTCGTTGTGATAAAAAATATATTATTTTTAATGTGTATGTAAAAATGCGCGTCTTTTACGCAAACTGAAATATTCATGTAAAGGGTCTCGCAACGAAAGCTCTTACTGTAAACAATCAAGAGTAAAGTTGAATGAGATGAACTAAATAAACAATTGTGCGCGAATTCAAAAAAGAAAAAAAACTTGTTTTAAAAAAAAAGAAAAGAAAAATTTCAGACAAAAACAAACAAAAAAAGAAAAGGTGCAATAATCAAAATTTATTTCTTAAAATAATCTTCAATTTATTTTTTCGTCAATTGATCAACGACTAAAATTCTTAGCATCTCTCAATTCATGTTGTTCTCTTGCTGTTATCTAGAATTATTCGGGTTTCTTTGTTAAAAAAAAGAAGTACCGTATGATTATCATTCATTTCAATGTCATGTGAATATATTTTGTTTAATAAGAAACCAATGAAAAATGAAATGAAAAGCAAAACAAAAAATATCTGAAATTGTACGACTAAAAAGGAAGAGGGAAAATATTTGTTTAAATAATCGACACCTCCCCCGTAAGTGTGTTGAATTATTAAATTTGACGGCGGCAAAGGTGCATTTTGAGTTCAAAAGGTTCAAAATATTTGCTCATTGCAGTTTTTTACTTCTTTTTCAAATGAAAGAATTTGTTGAAAAGTTGAGTTTCAATCAATCAATTCAATTCATAAAAATAATCCGATTTTTACAAAAATGAAAATAACAAAAAATAAAAAAGAGGATAATTTTTGAAAAAAATATCGATGTTTTTATTTTTTTCAAAAATTCACAACAGACAAAAAAAAAGGAAAAAAAAAGATTTTATCTGTACTTTATCGCCAAATTTTAATTGTTGGCCTAAAAACAACATGTTTAAGTAGTTCAAAGAAAGTGCGCTCTATTGACAGAGTTTTTTTTTGTTGGAAACTTGTTGAAAAAGCGGAAAATTGAAAAAAACATGGTTCAGAATTAATTTTAAGGTGTATTAAAGACAGATAATTAATTTAATTAAAAAAAGAAAAAATAATAATTTTTTGAGGTTAAAAATAAACATTTTTGGAGACGCATGCAAACCGCAAAACCCAAAAATACACATTGATGGAAAGCTGAACGACCAGCCGCTCAAACATTCTCATCAAATAACGAACGACACTACGCAAGGACAGTGTGTATGTAGTTAAAGAGGCGTTTGATTTTTGGCCAGATTATGTAAGAGAAAAACAATTTTTTTGTAGGGGGGGGGGGGCGAAAAACAAGGCGATAATTATTTTAGGCTTTTTATTCTAGGCTTTCTCTGAAATTTTTCAAGCCCAAAGGAAAATGAATTTTGAGCTTCAAATTTATTAAAGAAAGGAATTTGTTGACACACATCAATTCCCTTTTTTTTTCTTCAACTTTTTTTTAATTTGAAAAGATTTGTTTAGTAGATAGTTCAACAACTACTCAATACATATAAAAAAGATATCAATCTTCTTCGCCTTTTTTTTCCTTTTTTTTTTCTTTTCAATTATTCGTTTCCTTTTTTCCTTCCGCTCCTTCTCCTTCTCCTTCTCCTTCTCCTTCTCCTTCTCCTTCTCCTTCTCCTTCTCCTTCTCCTTCTCCTTCTCCTTCTCCTTCTCCTTCTCCTTCTCCTTCTCCTTCTCCTTCTCCTTCTCCTTCTCCTTCTCCTTCTCCTTCTCCTTCTCCTTCTCCTTCTCCTTCTCCTTCTCCTTCTCCTTCTCCTTCTCCTTCTCCTTCTCCTTCTCCTTCTCCTTCTCCTTCTCCTTCTCCTTCTCCTTCTCCTTCTCCTTCTCCTTCTCCTTCTCCTTCTCCTTCTCCTTCTCCTTCTCCTTCTCCTTCTCCTTCTCCTTCTCCTTCTCCTTCTCCTTCTCCTTCTCCTTCTCCTTCTCCTTCTCCTTCTCCTTCTCCTTCTCCTTCTCCTTCTCCTTCTCCTTCTCCCCTTCTTCTCCATTTTTCCTATTTCCATATCTTGTTCTAAGATGGTTGTAAGCTTCTGTTTTCTTACACCACCATTTTTAACGGTATTTTTTCTCAACAATTTTAACATCAAAAAAAAAAAACTTTTTATCGAATCTGAAAATAGTTTGCAACTAGCGCCAATTTAATACAAATTCCAACATTCAATATAACCAAGAATGAAAAGCTAAAATAAAGCCAAATGGGGGGAGGGGGTGAAGGGGGGGGGGAGGAAAGGATGCTAAAAAAGGAGGAGCGGGATAAAAGGGGGAGGGGTGGGACGAAATTTAAATTGAAACAAAAAATGCAAAATTAAATATAAGAATTATATATTTATAAATTTATAAGAATATTAAAGGATTGAACCAGGGCTGAAAAACCAACAAATCAGGAAAAAGAAAACTAAACGAAGTCTAAAAATTGAATTGCAAAAATTGTTCCAGCACACAAAAAAGCCTGTAAAGCTTCATTCGAGAGAGAGAGAGAGAGAGAGAGAGAGAGAGAGAGAGAGAGAGAATGATGTTGTTGTTCGCTGCTGTTGCTGACAATAAAGCCCATATAATTAAAAATAGAAAAACAAACAAAACGGGGGGGGGGGGAAAGCTGGAGGGAGGGGGGGGGACGACAAAATTAATGTGGGGGGGGGGGGGGTTGTGTTTCTGGCAAGTTATGATTTTATTCAAACTTTTCCCACCTACCTTGACAACATTTTTTTTAAAGCAACGATTCAAATAGTCAGAAATTATTATGAAACACCAATTTCTCTCTATTTCAACCAATCACCAAGTAAAAAATATTGGAAAGCTGGAAAAGTGACACACACACAGAGAGAGAGAGAGAGAGAGAGAGAGAGAGAGAGAGAGAGAAATAAAAAAAAAAGAAAAAAAGATGAAATTTGAAAGCACTGGATATCGAGGAACAATAAAACCGCAGAGACGGAGAGAAAAAGACAAAAATTCACGCGGGGAGAAGACGGGGGGGGGGAGGCAATGGGGAAAAGCAAAAGCAAAAATAAAATTCTACCTAATTTGTTGTTCTAAATATTTACAAAACTTCCAAAAAAAAAAATGAGAAGAGGTATATCGAACAGTGAACGGGGAAGAGGGAGGAAAGAGGAGGGAAAAAATTGTGACAAATTTCAAGAAAAATTGTGAAAAAAAACGGAGAGAGGGGGGGGGGGCGGGGAAAAATAATTAATTTTTAATACTATGACGGTGATTTAAAAACGACGAAAAGTCGTTGGATATTTTCATAGAAAATATGAATGCGCCGAAGAAGAAGAAGCTCATTGTGCGCTTAAAATATCGCTGGTTGACGACATTGATAAAGTGTCCGAATGTGTTGACGTTGATGAGTCGAAAAATGTCATTACATTCATTTGAAGAACGAATGGAATGACAGTTTCAATTGACATCTGACCGAGAAGACCCGAAAAGAAAAGTTCAACAATTATTGTTGCATCCAACCATCGAAGACATGGAAGGAGTTGAAGAAGACGTGAATATCTGAAACGAACACAGAATTGATTTTTTGGAAAATAAACAAATAAGGAAAACAAACCGCTCAACAGCCTGATTTGAGATTGAATGAGTTTGCTGTGAAGTCACATGAGTTTCATTATCTTCTGATGTTGAATCATCGACATTGATGTGCTCCATTCCAGTTGGTGACGATTTCGACGATGAAACATATTCAAACAATTCCTGTGAAGCTGTCAAATTTGCGTTTTGAGTTTCAGCTGTTGAAACAACGTGCGGAACATCTGAAAAGAAAAACCAAATGATTTTTCCGGAGAGCATGAAGCCGAACCTTGATTGGTGAATGAGATCAATTTCAAATAGGCGTATTCAATGGAATTCAATTCCCGAGCTGAGAAAATTCGACACAACTGAACGAGCCGCTGAATTTGCTCATTGACTTGTTCAAATTTTTCCGAATTTAAATGTCCTGAAAAGAAATCAAATTTCGGTTTGAAAAGAAGCGGAAAATTTTTTACCCATCTCAACCGCCATCGATAAATGATTTGACATATTTTCAAGCATATTGATTAGTTGGATACTTTCCGATGTTTGAATTAATCCAAGAATAAACAGATCGCACCATTTGATTTTAAGAACTGATTCAAGTGTTGATGATCTGAAAATATTTTCCATCAAGGTTTTGTAAAGGGAAAAAAACCAAGTAAAAAATGTTACTTTAATGAAATTCGAACATCTTTGATCCAATGAACTGAAAGGAATAAAAGACGACTGGCAGTTTCAGACATGAATTGATTATTGAAATTCGCTGGCGGAGCTGATGGAATTGGAACATCAAAACGACTTCGTTCTTCATTAAATATCGGCCCTGGTAGAACATCATCAGCCAATGATGATGACGAACCAATTCCTGATGATGTTGGCGATGCTGATGGTGCTAATCCGATTACTGTCATCGCGTCAAGACCCGATTCGTCTTCACCAATTGATTCGCGTTTGATGGCGTCATGAAAATCGCCGATATTGTTTGATGATGGACTTGATGATTGTTCAATTTGATGAATCGGACTTTCAGGTTGTTCCTGTTTTACGATTCGATCAAATTGATTATTGATCGTTGCTTGCGATTCTTTTTCCATTTTAACAAAACTCAATAATCCATTGACAAGACCAGCATTGATTGGCTTCAAAAAGAAAAAAAGAAAGAAAAAATCAATAAATTCAAATAATCAAAAGCTCACTGCCAACGCTCGCGGTTGAGAATTGTTCAAATTTGGCGGACTATCAGAGTTTGACGAATTGACTGGTCGACGTTCAGCTTGAACGGCTGCAAAATGTTTGGTTAGACACGAGAATTTCAAGACAAAATTTCGGTTGGTTTTCGATTATTTTACATTCACTTCTCATTCCCATCGCTAAACATTTTCGAAGACGACAATATTGGCAACGATTCCGATGAAATTTGGTGACCGGACAATCCTTGGAACTTCGGCAAATATAACCGATCTGAAATTAAAGGAAACCAAATCAACAACAAATTCAAGCATTGAAGAAAAAGAAGAAAAAACCTGTTTTCGAATTGATCGCTTAAAAAATCCTTTGCATCCTTCGCATGAAACAGCGCCATAATGTCTTCCCGATGCTTTATCACCACAAACCACACACAGCTCGCCACAATTCTCGCTGCTTCGCTCATGGCTCACCATTTTCGGGCTCGAAATTCGATGATGTAAACCATTAATCATATTGGCATTCGATAACTGAAGAAATGAAAAAGTAGACGAGGCAAAAAATGAAGAAAAAAGAAAAAAAGGATGGAAATTGTGAGAAGCATGAGCACAAATTATATGCTTACATGTGCATACAGTGCTCGTAACAATAATAAATAGGTTTTGCCAAAAAAAAAAACCTCGTTCAAAATGAAAACCCCAAAAAATGCCCCATTTTCACCAATTTTTAATGAATTTTTCCCGGAGTTTTCAAAAAAAAAAAAAACAATTTTTTTTTCTCATCAAATCTCAACTTTCTATGGTAAATTCTATTGGTTTATTGGATTTTTTAAATTTCAGCTTCTGCTCATTAAAAAATTCGTTTCAATAGAAAAAAAATTTCCCCATCAATCAATAAAAAGTGAAACAAGAAGAAAAAACCGTGCACGCGGGCGGGGGGGGAGGGGTCGTTTTTCTTCTAAACCAAAACATTTTGAGAGTTGACACTTTATATTTGAATATATGTAAGCACCAATTATTGTGACGAGCACCGTATTTTATTTATTTAAAAATTAAAAAAAAGCCAAAACAAAATTTTTATAAAATTCGGGGGGGGAGAGGAAAATAATTTTTGCCGCCAGTCATCGTCGAATTTTTTTTTTTTTTTTTCGGAAAAAGAAAAAAAGAAGATAGGAACAAAATCAAGAGATGATGAGACAAGAGGCAAATGAAGCAAGTAGTGATGCATAAATTTGAAATGTGACCTTATAAAACATAAAAGCTTATATATATATAATATAATATAATAAATATATATTTTTTATATACAAGAATATATGAGTGATGATGACGACCATGCCGTTGACAACATGTCAAATTTGAAGGTAGAGAAAAAGTATTTTATCCAACCTTTTTCATAAATTCAAGGCTTCTTCTTCTTCTTCTTCTCGATTTTTTTTCATTTTGTTGTGTTGTTTTTCAAATGAAATCAAATAAAAAATAAAACAAAAGGAGAAATTGAACTCGACCTCTTTTTTCTTTCTTTCTTTTTTTCTTCAATTTTCACTTCAATGTGTTTTTTCCCGGATTTATGCGTCATTCAAAGTCTATAATTATACGACCCAAGAGGTGTTGATGGAAATATTAAAGAAGAAGAAGAAAGGAAAACAAGTAATATTACTTTTCACTATTTCATTCTTGAGCAGGTTTGAAAAATGATTGGAAGAAGAAGAAGAAGAAAAAAAAGCGGGCGAGGGAGGGCAAAGGGAAAAGGAGAATAAATTGACACAAGGTCTAATTAAAATGAATGGAAAAATATGAATATTCCCCAATGGTTTTATTATTTTCGAAAATAATCAAAAACGAAAATTCAAAAAATGAAATTATGGCGCGAAAAAGAAATGTTTAAAATGTCTGAAAGTCCTCTGAAAAAAAACTAAATAGGTGGGGTTGGGGATGAAAAACGTTGATTTTGACGATGAGAAAAATACTCGGCGGAATATACATATACATATAAACTTATATAAATATAAATACATATAAATTGAAATCGAAATGGAAATAATTTTTGCGGGACACAAACGACGAGGCGAGGCGACACCCCATGTCGGGGTCACGGTCAAAGGCCACTCGAAACGCGATGAGAACACGCATTTCGATGAGACGCAGAGAAACGGTTAGAGAACGAAACTACTCACTGATATCTGGTATTAAGGTGTAGAAGGCAACATACTAGGAGGGAGGAGGAGGAGGAGGAGGAGGAGGAGGAGGGCCTTGAGGGGGAAAAGGCGATGAGGCGGGAGGTGAAAATGAAAGAAGACAAAAATTATTTTGAAAAAATGAAGAAACAAAAAAGCAGGAGAGGTCTAGAAATGCGTCATCGTGAAGTGTCGTTATCAAAATTTGTTCGATTTTACTTTTTTTTTTTTTGTCTTTCTCTTTTCTTTTTCAACAGACAAAAATGAAATAAAATGACCTTTTCAGATAATATTTATCATGTGAGTTATCAATTTTCAACCTATTTTCAAACTAAAAAAAAAAGAAAAGGAAAAACGATATAAATGTAAGGGAAAACAATGAAAAATGGGGATTAATTTTTTTATTGATGACGTCAAAGAAGACACGACAAGGAAGAAAAAGTGCACAATTCAAAAATTTTTCTGGCTGGTAACCAAGATCCGCCCTGGGGGTCAAAAGTATTGTTGAAGAAAGAAAAGAAGAAGACGATGAAAATCGTGAGCTCGGTCTTCAACTGACATGTGCTCTTCATCCTCTCCTTCTCTGTTTTGGTAACGACAACACAGAGAGAGAGAGAGAGAGAGAGAGAGAGAGAGAGAGAGAGAGAGACTTCGTTAGCCGTCTTGGGGTTGACAAGGGTCAGTCGCCCCGGGCAACCTATTATATATTTATATTTATAATCTATATAAATATTTAAACCAGGTGATTGGATTGCAGAAAAATAATTTTTTTTCTTTTTCTTTTTTTTTGATGACGACGGACGACGACGAAAAAAATGTAAATTTTAATGATAAGAGACATGAAAGAATATATATATATTTACATGGTATAACGCTAAGAATTTATTCGAGGTTTCAAATTTCAAAAATTGATAAGAAAATTTCTCTCTCTCTCTCTCTCTCTCTCTCTCTGTGTCGAGGTCAACTAAAATTTATCGATTAAAATTGACACCCAGGGGAAGAAAAAATTCAATAAAGGTCATTTAATGATACTGTCGCGATAACTATTTAAAATGAAAAATGGGGAAAAACAAAGACGAAAAAAAAGTTGGGTTGGATTCGTTTTTTTTTTCTCTCCCTCTTTCAATTTTCGCGCAGTCCCCTCCCACGCATAACCTTGTCGCCTTATTTTGTTGACCTCTGTGGAAAAAGAAGAAGAGAGAGTAAGAAGTGAAAGAGACGCAGAGAAACAATGGAATTTTTGAATTTAAAACAAAAAATGGGAAAAGAAGAAAAGAGGTCCCCTACCTGAGCATTGCGAATCGCATTCAATTGGTGAAGAATGTTTGGCATAATTGGAGCACCAACAACTCCCGAGTTTTGAAGTATTGGATTTCGATTATTAACAGCTGCCTGGAACAAAATCGATGATTCGAAGATCACAAAAGTTGATATCAATGATGTCGTAATTTACCTGCATCATTGCCAATAACTGTGAATTATTGAAAACGCCGAGTTGTTGTGTCATCAAATTCGGATTGAAAATCGTCGATGATGTCGTTGACGATGGCGGTGGCAACGTTTGTGACGGTTGCGCTTCGACACCACCCATCAAATCAATCGTTGTGGATCGTGGTGGAAGTGGTGGCGGCGGCGGCGGCGGTGGTGGTGGTGGTGGTGGTGGCGCTGGCGGCTGCTGATGATGCTGATGCTCAATAGAACACGACGAATCGGCCAAAGTCTGCAGAAAATCAAAACAGAGTACGATGAGAGAGAGAGAGAGAGAGAGAGAGAGAGAGAGAGGGAAACACAAAATGTTGATGTTCT